>JBBGZY010001062.1:1200000-1800000 GCA_037952925.1 Lithobates clamitans
TCCTTGCTTTTCACAATGCCATGGAACATTGTTGTGTTGTGTGCTGCGTGCCCTTGTCTTGTTACCGGTTACATAAACAATTTAAAAAAAGTGCAGAACTATAATAAATCGGTTAGAAAAAATTGTATAATTTAACCACTTCAATACCAGGCACTTAGACACCTTCCCGCCCAGGCCAATTTTCAGCTTTCAGCGCTGTCGCAATTTTGCGCGGTCATGCTACACTGTACCCAAACTAATTTTTTATCGTTTTGTTCCCACAAATAGAGCTTTCTTTTGGTGGTATTTGATCACCTCTGCAGTTTTTATTTTTTGCGCAACAAATAAAAAAAGACTGAAAATTTTGAAAAAAAACAAGTTTTTCTTTGTTTCTGTTAAAATTTTTTGTAAATAAGTAAGTTTTCTTCAATGACGAGCACTGATATGGCTGCAATGACGGGCACTGATACGGCGGCACTGATGGGCACCGATGAGGTGGCACTGATGATGGGCACTGATAGGGGGCACTGATAGGTGGCACTGATGGGCACTGATAGGTGGCACTGGTATGCGGCACTGATGGGCACTCATAGATGGCACCGATGGGCACTCATAGGCGGCACTGATGGGCACTCGTAGGTGGCATTGATTGGTACTTATGGGTGGCACTGATAGGTGGCAGGGATGGGCACTGATGGTGCCAAATCCCAAAACTAATTAAACCATGCATTCATAAAAGAGCAGTATCAATACAGAACATAAAATTTTAAAATGTCCAATCAATAGCATGAATCCAATTTGCAGTTGTGTACATTTAAACACATATTCTTTCCTAATACTCCTTCATGCAATCTTCATGTGCAATATTCCTTTTTTTAAATTACACACTTTCTTCACCCAGTGCTTAAAAATAATCTGCTTGCACATGGACCCCTTACATTATAGGAAGTCGGAGGGAGTGGAGCACTGCTAGTTTGTCAGTCTGTCCATTGTTGATGTTTGTGTCTTATGAACCATATTGTTTCCTTGTGTCTTCTATTTTGCAAAACTCAATAAAATAGAATTTGTAAAATTTGTAAAAATCTATGAACACTTGGTTACCAAAAAGGGTTAAAGAACATGACACGGCTATAGGAAAAAAAAAAACTTGCATAGTGCTCACTGTAATCATTTATTTAAATCACTTCTAGGCTCACTAAAAACACATAAAAGCGATAGGAAACAGCTTCTCAATCACTCCACTCTTGTGAATAACATGACAGGAATATAACTAGCAATGTGCTATAAGTACAGTAGGTCGCTATGCAGTAGTGACACTTGGCTTCCTTAGCGACATTACGTCACCAGGATGACTCCTATATCCAGGTCATGGTGTGATTGGGAGTGAGATAAAATCGGAACCAAGCATTTATAGATCACCTATAATGTAAGAGCTCCATCTGCCAAGGCGAGCAGAATATTTTTAAGCACTAGGTGAGGAGTGTGTGTAATTTTAAAAGGAATATTGCATGTGAAGACTGCACAAATGAGCACTTGGGATGAATATGTGTTTAAATGTACACAACTGCAGAGTGGATTCACACTATTGACTGGACATTTTTCACTTTTTTTGTGCTGTATTGATACCGTTCTTTAACAAAGGTGCACTATTTTGGGAGTATTGTTTTGTTTCTGCATTTAGGTGATATATTCAATATTGGATTGGTATCCATTTATTTATATTATTTTATCTGAGGAATTTATTATAGCACTGCACTTTTTTCGGATTATTTATATTACATTGGTGTGAAGCACATAAGTGCTGCCTTGCTTTAGTGAGGGGGTTGTATATTTATTGGTTTTGTTATTGGTTACAGACAATAGCAGAAGACCTCGCCACTTTTTCATTGAGAAGAGGGGAGGGAAATGAATTTTGTGGTTAGGGGAGGACTGGGCACCGTTGTTCTGGGTGGTAGATGTAACCAAGTGACTCTTTCATGGTAGGTATAGATTCATATCTATATCAGCATCGACTTCTTTTATAGCTCTTGGCAATAAATGACAAGACATCTCATAGTCAATGCTGGAAGATGCTATGATGGTCAGAACGAGAAGCAGCTAGCTTTATAATGCCCCACATGTGTCACTGCCTGCCGGTCCCAATCTGGTGTCAGAATGGTGAATATCTCCACAGCATGTCTTATTGGGAGCCAAAGGGGGCATTTGTTTTTGAGGAATAAAGCACAGTCTATGAACTTATTAAAAACTAAGAACAGCAGTTTTTAACTGTATTGTACAGATAACTCATTAGTTGCTGTATATATATTTATTTAGTACTAAATGAGCATATATATAAATATATATACACAGTGGGGACGGAAAGTATTCAGACCCCCTTAAATTTTTCACTCTTTGTTTTATTGCAGCCATTTGCTAAAATCATTTAAGTTAATTTTTTTCCCCATTAATGTACACACAGCACCCCATATTGACAGAAAAACACAGAATTGTTGACATTTTTGCAGATTTATTAAAAAAGAAAAACTGAAATATCACATGGTCCTCAATATTCAGACTCTTTGCTCAGTATTTGGTAGAAGCACCCTTTTGATCTAATACAGCCATGAGTCTTTTTGGGAAAGATGCAACAAGTTTTTCACACCTGGATTTGGGGATCCTCTGCCATTCCTCCTTGCAGATCCTCTCCAGTTCTGTCAGTTTGAATTGTACACCTTGGTGGACAGCCATTTTTAGGTCTCTCCAGAGATGCTCAATTGGGTTTAAGTCAAGGCTCTGGCTGGGCCATTCAAGAACAGTCACAGAGTTGTTGTGAAGCCACTCCTTCGTTATTTTAGCTGTGTGCTTAGGGTCGTTGTCTTGTTGGAAGGTAAACCTTCTGCCCAGTCTTAGGTCCTGAGTACTCTGGAGAAGGTTTTCTTCCAGGATATCCCTGTACTTGGCCGCATTCATCTTTCCCTCGATTGCAATCAATCGTCCTGTACCTGCAGCTGAAAAACACCCCCACAGCATGATGCTGCCACCACCATGCTTTACTGTTGGGACTGTATTGGACAGGTGATGAGAAGTGCCTGGTTTTCTCCACACACACCACTTAGGATTAAGGCCAAAAAGTTCTATCTTGGTCTCATCAGACCAGAGAATCTTATTTCTCACCATCTTGGAGTCCTTCTGGTGTTTTTTTTACAACTTTCTCCCATCTCCCGACTGCATCTCTGGAGCTCAGCCACAGTGATCTTTGGGTTCTTCTTTACCTCTCTCACCAAGGCTCTTCTCCCCCAATAGCTCAGTTTGGCCGGAGGGCCAGCTCTAGGAAGGGTTCTGGTCATCCCAAATGTCTTCCATTTAAGGATTATGGAGGCCACTGTGCTCTTAGGAACCTTAAGTGCAGCAGAAACTTTTTTGTAACCTTGGCCAGATCTGTGCCTTGCCACAATTCTGTCTCTGAGCTCTTCAGGCAGTTCCTTTGACCTCATGATTCTCATTTGCTCTGACATGCACTGTGAGCTGTAAGGTCTTATATAGACAGGTGTGTGGCTTTCCCAATCAAGTCCAATCAGTATAATAAAACACAGCTGGACTCAAATGAAGGTGTAGAACCATCTCAAGGATGATCAGAAGAAATGGACAGCACCTGAGTTAAATATATGAGTGTCACAGCAAAGGGTCTGATTACTTAGGACCATGTGATATTTCAATTTTTATTTTTTAATAAATCTGCAAAAATGTCAACAATTCTGTGTTTTTCTGTCAATATGGTCTGCTTTGTGTACATTAATGAGGAAAAAAAATGAACTTAAATGATTTTAGCAAATGGCTGCAATATAACAAAGAGTGAAAAATGTAAGGGGGTCTGAATACTTTCCATCCCCACTGTGTATATATATATATATATATATATATATATATATATATATATATACACACACACACACACACACACACACACACACACACACACACACACACACACACACATTCTATACATGTGTATGCCCACCCAAGCATATGACTTTCTTTACTTCGCTGCTATGGGCTCTAGCCCCGGATCTTTTCTAGACCTAGCAAAGCCCCTGCTGGTGACCACTAAAACTTTGGGATTTTCTTTCACTTTTAGTGATAATGGTCACTAGGACAAATAGAGAGGATGAATCTCCCCAATGGGTGACACGGACTCTATTTAAAACAAAAAACGTTTTGTTTTTTTTTTAAGTTATACTTTAAATGTGATAAAGAAATGGAAGTAATACTTTTAGTTGTGCCATGCATTTTATATTTTTTATATGTAATATTAGAAAGTATGCCCCCCAGCATTTTTATGACTCTTTTCTAAATAAATACTTTATTTTTACTAGTAAAGGTGTAGCAGACAGCGATGACCGCTGGTTGGGATTTTATTGCAGCGTTGTCAGCCCAAACTGAAAGTTGCCAGCAAACTGGATTTCTACAATATCAACAAATTGTTTTTTTGCACTTTCAATGTTTTAAAGGGAAAAAACTTAGGGAAATTTGCATATTAAAGATGCACTGATTGTGTTTTCCCCTGACAGATACTTTAAGCCTCATTGAAATTGATTTTCTAAAGAGAAATAGACTGTTCACTTTGCAAGGGAATTTTCCTTAGCTTAGTAAACCTGGTCAAAATTCACTTTGCAACAAATACCCGGTCAAGTGCAAGCCAATAAAAATTTTTATTTTTGCTTGCACATGATTGGATGAGTGAAATCAGCTGAGATTCACCTCATACACTAAGCTAAGGAAAAAATATTTTGCAAAGATTACAGCCTATTTCCCTTTATTAGGTCAACCACTGTGGCTGATTTTACTTCAAGAGTAAAGTATTTTCATTTACCTTAGTGAATGAGGGTGAACCTTTTCAGAGTAAAATTTCAACGCATGCACTATTGTAAGTGAAACTGAATAGAAAGAGAACCCTCATATATGGGACTTTACATGGCAATACATTATCGTATATAATGAATTTTATTTATGACATAAAATATAAAAGCACATTATACAAAGCACAACATGGATGGCTATTCCTGACTGCAATATTGTACAAGAAATCATGGAAGTATTTTTTCAGCTGGAACTTGGTGGAACTCAGTTCCACGACCTCTGGCTCAGGCCCTTTGCTCACCATTATCACTTGTAATCACAGAAGTTCAGCTTCTTTGTTTACAGGTGATAGCTTGTCTCCCAACGACTCCCACAGATCTGATCTCCTACATGGCTCCCACTGAATGCAGGATGGGGACAAGGGAGATGCAGGTGCCTGGGGTGCAGTTCCACAAAATACGTGGAAGATGGTGGAGCTTTTAAGCAGGAAGGGTGAAGATGGGGCAGTGGTGGTGGGGGAAGAGGGGGTTACATGCAGAGGGCAGAGCTGAAGAGGGGTGAAAGTGAGATATGGATGGGGATGCAGAGGTAAGCAGCTCTCTGTGTGTCGCGCACCCCTGAACTCTGCACATAGCACACCCCAAACTCTATGTAGCGCACCTCTGAACTCTGCACTCTGTGTGTAACACTTCCCCCCTGAACTCTGCGATCTGTACGTAATGCAACCCTGGTATTTAATGCCCCTTTAAGACCCTTCCACTATTTGACGTAAAATGTGACCACACCCACTATTTGATGCAGTTTGGAGGGTGTGTGTGGGGGGGGAGAGGGGGGTTGAGTCCCTGCACCTATTTTCTGAGGAAAAAAAGCCCCGGTTTTTGCTAAATCTTTTAAAGATATTATTTATTATAGATGATCATTTAAAGTCCCATAGATGAGGGTTCTCTTTCTATTCAGTATGCAATTAAGGGATGATGGCAATTGGTCAGATACAACTTACATTATTCTAATGTAAGTGAAAAGTGCATTGCAAGGTAGAAATTTACTTTACAAAGTAAATATGCTTTACTCCTTTTGTAAATCAGACACAGTGTGCGCGTGCATTCATTTACATTTCTTGCCTTCAACCTTTGCTGTGTTGTGGTACTAACAGTTTAGTTTGTCTAGTTTAGTGAGTCTCAGCAGACATCTGGTCTATTTATTCAGTAATAAATCATAGAATTTTAGCATATCAAACAGCATTTGATGCTTACTGCATGATTTTCATAATCCATTGCAAAATGACTTGAATATAGCCAAAGGCCAACTTATGATTTGCATTATTAAAATGTTTTATGAATTAATTTCCCAGCAGTCCATTACTACCTCTGGCCTGAGTTGGACACTTTGGGTTTTTTTTTTACGAAAGGCAAATCCACTTTGCACTGCAAGTGCACTTGTAAGTGTAGTCGCTGTAGATCTGAGGGGAAGATCTGAAATGAGGGGAAGCTCTGCTGATTTTTTCATCCAATCGTGCAAGCTAAAATGCTGTTTTTTATTTTCCTTGCATGTCCCCCTCAGATCTACAGCGACTGCACTTGAAAGTGCACTTGTAGTGCAAAGTGGATTTGCCTTTTGTAAATAACCCCCCTTGTGCTTTTCAAAAAGATGTTCAGGTAATTTCTTCAAATAAACTGTCTCTATTCCCCTGGTACAATATGAGCCTAATTTGTCATTTTTATCTTCATTAAGAAAAAACAAACTAACAAAAAAAACTAACAAGGTCAACTCTTCAATTAAAAGAATGTTAGATTCATGTTTCTGTAAAACAATTGTAAATGTATTTTTATAATGCAGTATAAGTCTAATGCCCCGTACACACGGTCGGACATTGATCGGACATTCCGACAACAAAATCCTAGGATTTTTTCCGACGGATGTTGGCTCAAACTTGTCTTGCATATACATGGTCACACAAAGTTGTCGGAACATCCAATCATTCTGAACGCGGTGACATAAAACACGTACGTCGGGACTATAAACGGGGCAGTGGCCAATAGCTTTCATCTCTTTATTTATTCTGAGCATGCGTGGCACTTTGTGCGTCGGATTTGTGTACACACGATCGGAAATTCCGACAACGGATTTTGTTGTCGGAAAATTTTATAGCCTACTCTCAAACTTTGTGTGTCGGAAAATCTGATGGAAAATGTGTGATGGAGCCTACACACGGTTGGAATTTCTGACAACAAGGTCCTATCACACATTTTCCGTCGGAAAATCCGACCGTGTGTACAGGGCATTAGTCTATTAAAGTGCACACTTATGGCCATGGTCTTACAGGAGCTGGTATACATTAGTTTTAGCTCTCCCAATCTTAATATGCAGGTAAATTGTATGAAGCTGATATAGAGGAAAAACTCAGATACCTGCTCTAGCTCTATTTAACAATACGTTTATTGAATTCTTATTCCTTCATAACATTATTAAAAGGCATTTAAGTCATATTTGCACTTTTTTGTTAGCTGGAAAACACATGCAAAAATCAAAGAATTTATCCCTGCCTGTTTATTTTTTCACTCAAGGAATTTTTTTCTTCTAAGAATGCACTAATTAGTTTAGACTCTGCCTGGTTGGATAGCCCTTATACTCTTTCAAACATCTATCCCCTGTGGACAAGTCTGTTTCGTTAAGTATTGGATTTTGTTTAGCAAAAAAATAAAAATGTAACTTGTTTTCAAATAGAAATATTCTTGTTATGAATCATAGACATGCATTTACATTTTTAATGATTGTGTACTTTTTAATAGATTTCTGTTCTGTGGTTTGATCAAAAATGGTAAAATGCTTATGTCTATCTTATACTGTGTAGAAGGGTATTTTTAAATGGTTTACACCAGGAGTCTCCAAACTTTTTAAACAAAGTGGCGATTTATTGTCCTTCAGACTTTAGGAGGGCTGGATTGTGGCCAGCAGGAGTAGAAATTGTCCTGGAATCAGTGGGAGTAAACATCTCCCCATTTGGTATTGGAGGATGAATAGTGCCCCTTTGTTGGTATCCTACGGAAGAATAGTGCCCTCGTTATTTGTTATCGGTGGGAGAAACGGTGCTCCATTTTTGGTGTCAGATGGCAGAATAGTATCTCATATCAGTGGGAGAAATAGTGCTGGATAAAGGCAAGCAAAGGGCCACACCTCTGGCCCACAGGTTGCAGTTGGAGAACACTGGTTTACACTATTACTAACTCTTTTAACATATGCTCTGACTATGACTAATAAAAAGCTAAAGGGGAGATAATATGGGTATTTTGCATTAACTGTTAATCAGTGAAACTACAAAGCTCCTGATTCACTCCCTGGTTATCTCTCGCCTTGACTACTGCAACTCACTCCTCATTGGCTTACCTTTAAATAGACTATCCCCCCTTCAGTCCATCATAAATGCTGCTGCCAGACTCATCCACCTTACTAACCGATCAGTGTCTGCTACCCCTCTCTGCCAATCCCTCCATTGGCTGCCACTCGCCCAACGAATTAAATTCAAAATACTAACAATAAGTTACAAAGCCATCCACAACTGTGCCCCCAGCTACATCACTAACCTAGTCTCAAAATACCAACCTAAACGCCATCTCCGTTCCTCCCAAGATCTCCTGCTCTCTAGCTCCCTCATCACCTCCTCCCATATCCGCCTCCAGGACTTCTCCCGAGCCTCGCCCATCCTCTGGAATTCCCTACCCCAATCTGTCAGACTGTCTCCAAATTTATCCACTTTTAGGCGATCCCTGAAGACTTTCCTCTTCAGAGAAGCCTATCCTGCCTCCATCTAACAACTGCATTATTTTCTCCATTAGCTCATCCCCCACTGCTATTACCCTTTTGTATAACTTGACCCTCCCTCCTAGATTGTAAGCTCTAACGAGCAGGGCCCTCTGATTCCTCCTGTATTGAATTGTATTGTACTTGTACTGTCTGCCCTAATGTTGTTGTAAAGCGCTGCGTAAACTGTCGGCGCTATATAAATCCTGTATAATAATAATAATAATAATAATAATAACTGTTGATTTCAGTCCCTACCCTGCATCAGAAAAATATTATACATTAAAACATAATACATATTTTCTATTCTTTCCTTGTTCATAAAGGTGACACAGAATTACAGTATTTATATACTGTTAAAAGGTGCCTATTATTTGCTAGTTGCCCCTACAACATTGGTCAGTGTATACTTGCTTATGACTTCATAAAGCGAAAAATCTGTGTCCATTGCAGTCAGTTGGAGCAACAGTATTAATAAAGGCATGGAATACAAATATACTAAATAATTTACATTACAGTATTTTAATAATGGAAGGCCCTCAAGCACTGTTGTATATAAACACATAAGACTTCTGCCTATGCTGTCAGAGCAAGTGTGCATATAAAGTGAATTTGCTTACTTCAGCTATGCTTAACCACCTTAGCCCCGGAAGATTTGCCCCCTTAATGACCAGGCCATTTTTTAGCGATACGGCACTGAGTCATTTTAACTGACAATTGCGCGGTCGTGCGACGCTGTACCCAAACAAAATTGACATCCTTTTTTCCCCACAAATAGAGCTTTCTTTTGGTGGTATTTGATCACCTCTACAGCTTTTATTTTTTGCGCTATAATCAAAAAAAGAGCAACAATTTTGAAAACAAAACCAATATTTTTTACTTTTTGCTATAACATCCCCCCCAAAAAATTAAAAAAACAAATTTCTTCCTCAGTTTAGGCCAATATGTATTCTTCTACATATTTTTGGTAAAAAAAATCGCAATAAGTGTATATTGATTGGTTTACGCAAAAGTTATAGCGTCTACAAAATAGGGGATAGATTTATGGCATTTTTATTAATTTTTTTCTTACTAGTAATGGCGGTTATCAGCAATTTTTTTGGGGACTGCGATATTGCGGCGGACAGATCGGACACTTTTGACACTTTTTTTGGGACCATTGACATTTGTACAGCGATCAGTGCTATAAATAGCCACTGATTACTGTAGAAATGTCACTGGTAGGGAAGGGGTTAACACTAGGGGGCCATCAAGGGGTTAAATGTGTGTCCTAGGGAGTGTTTTTAACTGTGGGGAATGGGACTGCCTGGGTGAGGAGACCAATCGTTGTTCCCAAGCAGTAGGAACAACAGATCAGTCTCCTCACCCCTGACAGAACGGAGATCTGTTTCCATTGACAATGTGTAAAATCTGGTGCAGCTCTGCATAGAAACCAATCGGCTTCCAAGTTTTTTTGTCAAAGCATAAATGAACAAGCTGAAGTTAGAAGTTAATTGGCTACCATGCATAGCTGCACCAGATTTTGTACTCTCCAGTTTTAGTATTAAGGGCAAAGTGACAGTGGAGTAGGCAAGCAGCGCCGGTTAGGTAAGTTACAGTATATTAAGGTTTGAGGATGCTCTTTCCAGAGACATTCTTACCTTGCCGTGCATGACAGTATCTCTTTAAAGTAGAGAAATAAGGGCTAAATATACAGCGATAACGTATGTAATGCAGCATTAATTGATATAAAAAAGTGTTACTAAACCCAAGACAGTAAAATCAGTCTGTATATGTGGTAAAGCATGCTTGTCATATGCACTGTGGAACATAAGTAGTTAATCCTCCGCATTGTGTAAAAAGGCTGTTTTATCCTGTCTTCTCTGATCCTCCTTTTCTTCCTCTGTCCCCAATCCATCTGGTGATAGTACAGAGCCTTTAGAGTCACTCTGCACATGCTCAGTGTGGTGTGTATTCCTAGAGCATTTTTTTTGGGGGGGGGGGGGGCATGTGATCAGTACAGGGCCAATCAGCACTGTCCAGACAGAGGGTCAGGGGTTCTGCAGCCTCATAGGACAGTCAGAGTAGAATGAAAACTCCTCCTACAAGCTTTACCCAGGTACTGATAGAAGTCACAAGACTATGACTACACAAGACTGCTATATAAAGATATTTAGCAGTTTATATTTACTAAAATAATTGAATTTTCATGTTTTGTATACTGTGGGAGACCAGATCTAGTGAATGCAGGACCCTGGTTTAGTAATACTTTAACATGTTGCAAATAATCTTTAACCCTGGCTTCCAAAGGTTTATTTCATCACTTGCCTCTATCTTGTGATGAAGCTACAGCCCCATTACCCAAAACAGTGTGGTCACCCTTTGTGTTGGCTGTGTTAGCTGGAATGAACTGCTGCATAGTATTTTTTTAACTAAGTGAATTTACAGTATGTTTTTCAACCTAAATAGAAAAGCAAAAAACTATCATAGCTCTTTATTAAAGGGATAGTACGACTGCTTTTTTACCTAAAATAAAAAAAGAGGTTTATACTTACTTGCTCTGTGCAAGGATATTGCACAAAGCATCCTCTTACCTCATTTTCTGGGGTCCCCTGCCAGCACTGTCCACTCCTTCTCTTCTCCATGTGCCCCAATAGCAAGCCATGTGCTATGGGGACACACTTTTGGGCATGCTCATTAGCTATGCTGTGTGCATACATAGACGCACACAGTGTAGCTCGGCCATGCCACACACTACTTCCTCACAGGATTTAAATGACAGCAGTAGGGGCCAATGGTTTCCACTGCTCTCAGTCTGTGTGTGAAAGCAGGGAGAGAGACCAACTCTGCTGCAGATGGGCACAGCCTCAGGGAAGTATTTTGGGGGGGCAGCATGTGGAAGTTTTTTTTACCTTAATGCAAGGACGCCTTCAGGTTAAAAAACCTTTTGACTTTAGAAAAGTTTTAAGTACCATTTACATTATTTGAAGGCTAATGCCCAAAATATAGTCACGTAGATACACAAGCCACCTTTGAGGTGATTGGTCAATTATTATATTATTTTTAAACTATGTAATAGCTGTATATTTTTTGGTATAATCATTTGTACAAAAAACGATTTTGCCTCAAAATGTAAGTGCCTATGGATCATCGATCAGAAGAACAGTCATACTGTCACCATCTTTGAGTTGTATCCTATTCTTACTTGGTGATCTCAATATATTACAATTTAAGGATGTCATACTTGCTGACTTGCTGTCCCATCTGGAGAGTAAGTTAAAGAAAATTTGCTGCATATGATATCTCTTTTCTAAAATGTGTTGTTCAAAGATGGCAGAGCTTGCACATCCTATAGCGGGAGAGTTCACGTGTGAAATATAATCAGAGTTTTTGCATGTTGTTAACCCCTAGAGGAGAGTAATTTTAATGTTGTGTAATATATTTTTAATGGTACATAATAAAGTTGTTTTTATGGTACTCAGTTCCTCTTCTATATGTTAACACAAAGTCCATGACTACATATTCTGTCCATAGTTGTACAGAGCTTGCACAAACCTGATATAACATATTTAGCTACTGTGGAGATGTGTGCTATTCATTTATTGATATGTTTTCCTAATCCTGGAATCTCCCTGGCAAATTTTTGCCCTATCCCCTAGGCTCCGTTCACATCTAGGCGTATGGGGGTGACAATTGCGGTAAAAACGGACATATAGAGTAGAGAAGCTGCTTCCCAAGTCCTGGAACACGAGACCAATGGATCTGGCTATAGAAACCCCAAGAACCAGACAACACCAGTCTTGGAGTGAACTAGAATAAGAACTGCTTTATTTGAGAAACACACACTGAATTTATACAGAAAACCATCAGATAAGGGATGCTCCCATTATCTCACACATTGGTCACTTTAGACAGTAGAGCTAATCCTATTATCATGACAATGACCACCCCAGACAGTCCGGCTCCCCCATAGGACTAACTTATGCATAAGAAGCCAAAAGCAATTCATGACCAACTCTGTCTGGATAACTTAAGAGCACATTAAAACACACTACTACAATACTAACTTTAATGGGAGTATTGACCACCATAAGAAACTGACCTGCGAACCAAAGTTTTGGAAAATTAGCTTCAAATGTTACCAGTCAATTTTGTAAAAGGCCTTCTTGACATCTGAGGAGAGTAGCAGTGATGGCTTTGGAAATCCAAATACATGTAGCACAAAGTCTAACTCTCTTTTAACCCCTTGGAGCCAGCGCCTCCTGGCCCTTTAAGGGGTTTCAGATGCCAGGAGGCGGGGCAGGGTTTATGATCATGCGACTGCCGTGATTGGCTGTCACAGTGTTCACATGATCGGAAAGCTTCTGATCGCAAGTAGCAATCAGGAGCTTTCCTTTAGCCACCGGTAACTGTCCCAGGATCATGCAGGGCGCACATTCTCGGCACAGCTGTATTCACACCAATTCATGCAAATATGCGGCCACTTTGTGCCCTGCCAAGAAGGCAAATATTTACGCGCAACCAGTGCCAAGGGGTTACTATTGTATGTGGTCTGGAATCCCAGGATGAACCCGGTCTGATCTAGATAAATATTTTAGGCATAACTGTTTGAAGATAGGATTGCTATGATTTTGGCAAATATCTAAACATTTGTATTAGAAAAATGTGTTTATTATTGGTGCAAATAACTAAAAGCCTGTTAGGTGTAGATAAGGTTACGAGATGATCAATGTATTGTACGTAGAGGTACTTATATCTAATATTTAATCTTTGTTTTATAGATATGTTCTGGTAATGGCATTGGGTACTCCTCATGTTATCTTTCTGTTTGGTGTGCTTTCGTACCTTGCATACTTATGCTACTGTCCACTGCCTATTATTTCAAAACTTAGCCACTTGCTGCAGAATCACGTACATGTAGGTTATTATGTTCAAGTGGTTATACCGGGGCTATTGCCGCAGCTGTATGCCATAGCGATGCTCATTCATTAAAGCAATTCTAGCAAGACCATCTCTGGTCTAGGAGGCTGGAAGCGATCTTTTTTTTTTTTTTTATCTCATGCTTTTTAGGGTAGAGGAGATCTGGGGTCTTTATGTCTCCATAAAGAGGACCTATCATGCCTCATTTCTATCACAAGGGATGTTTACATTTCTTGTGATAGGAATAAAAGTGCTAAAATTTTTATTGTTTTTTTTAAGCGCCCCTGTTCCCCCTGTGCTCATGCACAGACGTGGACACATATGTACACTGTGCACACATAAGTAAACAGTGTTCACACCACACATGTGAGGTATCGTGGCAAACGTTCTAGCGAGAGCAATAATTCTAGAGCTAGACTTCCTCTGTAGCTCTAAACCAGTAACCTGTAAAAATTTTGAATTCGCCTATAGAAAAATTAAAGTATCATTATTTGTCACCATTCCACAAGTGTGCGCAATTTTAAAGTGTGACATGTTAGGTATCTATTTACTTAGCGTAACTTTTATATATTTTTTTTAATTGGGAAATCCAACTTTATTAAACTTGAATTCACAGGTACATAACAAGCATTTGCCGTGTACAGAGATTAGAGAATAGCTATACATCTTGCACATTGAAAATATTACATTCCGTTTCTTATTAGTTTGACAATTGCGAGAGAGCTATTGGTAAGCTTGGTACCACATTCCTAATCCGCACTTATTTATATTTCTTTTATTTTGCAGCCTTTGCACCCCCCTCCGCCAAGTCTTGTATACTGTTTTATGTATATTAGTTTTAAGCCTCTAAGTACGTAACTTTTATATTTGACCAAAAAATGTATGTGTGTGTATGTATATATATATATATATATATATATATATATATATATATATATATATATATATATATATATATATATATATATATATATACACTGTATTTATTGGCGTATAACACTCACTTTTTCACCATGAAAATTGGGTGCAAATAGTGTGTGCGTGTTATACGCCAATACTTCAATTTTAGCTGCCTCGGAGGGGACAGGGAGGGGGCAGGACGAGCGCTGTCAGATTACATACAGTGAGAATCTCCTGTTTACTTGGCAGCCTCTGTATTAGGAAGTCCCTCCTCCTGGTTTGCCATTGGAACACTGTTCTGTCTATCATAGGAGATTCTCACTGTATGTAATCTGTCGGCGCTCGTCCTGGCCCCCTCTCTGTCCCCTCTAGACTGCAGATAGGCATTGATCAGGCTGCACTGGTGGCAATGGTGAGCATGCTGCATTGAAGGCAATGGTGAGGCTGCAGATGGGCACCGACCCTTATTTTGCTTCAGTTTTCCTTATTTAAAATCTAAGGTTTTTTTCTGAAACTTCCCTCTTAAAATGAATGTGCATGGTATACGCCTGTGCGTGTTATACGCCGATAAATACGGTATATATATATATATATATATATATATATATATATATATATATATATTGCATTTGAAAAGCCAAGCGCGAATACCGTGTGACATAAAAGATTGCAATAGCCACCATTTTATTCTCTAGGGCCTCTGTAAAAAAATATACATAATGTTTGGAGGATCTAAGTAATTTTCTAGCAAAAAATTGCTGATTTGTACTTGTAAACAAAAAGTATCAGAATAGACCTGGTCTTCGCGTGGTTAATAAAACTTTTGTGAAGCAAGTCTTTTTTTTTTTTACAAAAATCAATATAGTTTTTCTAAAGAGAGAGAATTTCAGAAATCTATGGAAGGAGCAGAAGTGTGAAAATGATGCCTATAACTATTGTGCTCTGTTAACCAGCTTCTTCAACAGGAGGCAAAAAGGAAAAACTGACAAAGTGAAAAGGTTCCAGGAACTTATATATATAATACATATATATACATATATATATATATATATATACACACTGATCAGCCATAACTTTATGACCACTGACAAGTTCAGTGAATAACATTGATTATCTTGTTACAATGGCTTCTGAAAGTCAGTGGGATATATTAGGCAGCAAGTAAACATGTTGTCCCTGAAGTTAATGTGTTGAAAATAGAAAAAAATGGGCATTGCAGTTTGTTGTGTATGGGGCAGCTTAACCACAGACCAATCAGGTTATCCATGCTGACCCATGTGCACAGCCAAAGGTGCCTAAAATGTGCACGTGAGCATCAGAACTGGACCACAGAACAATGGACAAAGGTGGCCTGGCCTAATGAATAATATTTTATTTTACATCAAGCGGATGGCTGGGTGTATGTGTCACCTACCTGAGGAAGAGATGGCAAAAGAGTGAAGAATGGGAAGAAGGCAAGTATAATGTTTTGGGCAATATTATGCAGGGAAACCTTTAAATACTGCCCAGGCCCACATCCTGTGAATGTTAGTTGACACATGCCGCCTACCTAAACATTGTTGTTGACCAAGCAAGCCCCCCATCATGGAAACAGTATTCTGTGATGGCAGTGGCCTCTTTCAGCAGCATAATGTTCTCTGCCACACTACAGAAATGGTTCAAGAATGGCTTGAAGAACACAGCAATGAGCTCCAGGTGTTGACTTGGCCTCCAAATTCTCCAGATCCTAATCCATCCAGCATCTGTAGGGCGTGATGGAAAAAAGTCTGATCCACAGAAGCCTCACCTTGCAACTTACAGGGCTTAAAAGATCCGCTACTGATGGCCTGGTGCCAGATACCACAGCATACCTTCAGAGGTCTAATGGCATCCATGCCTCAACAGGACAGGGCAGTTTTGCCAGAAAAAGGAGGGCTTACTCTATATATATATATATATATATATATATATATATATATATACACACACACAGTATATGTACACATTATATATAAATACCTGTATATAAATAATAAATGAATTTCAAGTTGTAGTCCAGACCTCAGTAAATAAATAGAATATATTCAAAACCATTTTACATGACCTTTGATGTGAAGACTTACCATATGCTTTTTGCTACGTACACTATTCATTTAGCATGCGGAATGGTACATTTAAGATAACTACAAGCTCTTCTTGAAATATACATTCATATATAGAAATGTGTGTTGTTTTTTTTTTTTTAAACCCCCATTAATTTAAATAAACATTAAAGATTCATACAAAATTACTATACGCTCATTCCTTTTAAATATGTCATTCTGTATTTAAATTTTAAGCAGAGAACATGTGGGTATATGCTTTTTTCTTTTTTTCTGTAATAACAGCAAGCAGTCAGTTTCAATGGCGTAACATTTAGATTTTATTTTTTATTTCAGAAAAAAAAACTTGCTTTCAGCAAACAGCTGTTACTTTGATTTGTTTTCTTTTAAGTTGCCAATTTGGCAGACATAAAAAGAAATGTAGAAGAAGAGATATATTTCATATAATGAGGAAAAATATTTGCCATCTTCGGTTCCAGGGGAACACACAGCCTATTCTGCATCATTTGATGTGTCCAGTGCAGCAGAAATGAAAATGTCAAATGCAGGAATTAGTAGATATACCATTGCTTATACTGTAGTTTGCCCTCCAATCATTATTATAATAATAATAACTTTAGTTTAAGAAGATGCCACTGAATTTTTTATTTGCTTGTACATGTCTGCCAATCATTACCTCGGTGTTCATGCTGTGAGATCACATACACTTGACAAGATACAATAAAATTTACAATATTGTAATCAAAGCAGCAAAGAAAAAATACTGTATAAGTAAAAAATATAAATTATTTTTTGTGGCAAAAAATGATGATATCCCACATAACAAAATGCAAGCTGAAATTAAATGGTCAAGCAAAACAAACGTCACATTTGTTTTTGGTAAATGCAAATAACGTCCATTGTTAAGTTCTCCAAGATCAACTGCCATGGCCATCACAAGGTGGTCCTAATTTCTCATTTGGATTTATTTTGTTTATTTTCTATGTTGTATGATTATTAATTAAACAGAAAGAGGAGAGCACACCATGGTGCATGGGAATATCCAGAACTACAATGAGGACAGAAACAAAGTCAGGAACTATGGCAGGGAAACCTTGTCAATACTGTCCTAAAGAGGTTTAAGTAGCTCCCCGGATTCTGATTGGATCTAAAATATCACTTTAGAGTGGGCTGTCGCCTTATTTAAACAATGCCTATCTGAGAAAGTAACTTTTGAAGGATATATACCGTAAGTACTACTTGGCTTGCTTCTTCTGATATGGACAAAAGGGAACTTCCAGTTTATATGAATATGGCTGTTATATGTTGTGCAGGATTTGGGTAATTATAATATATAGTTCAGTTGGTGCATTGGATGTAGTTAATTTAAAAAGTGATAAATTCAGTATACCTATGAAGTCCTTCTAATGACTCTCATAGACATAAGTGACAGTCACATACAAACTGTTCTGCGCTTCGCATTTTTTAGCTTTCTCTTTCTTCTTTTTCAAGTTTCATTCAACTATGTTTACTATATTACTACAACGTACAATACAGCTATGTTTTATGATCTGCACATTATTTTGCGCTGTATACCATTTACTTAGCTTACTGTCCCAGCTACTTATAAAGATCTTGAAATCACAAGGTAGGAAGTTTTTTAAGCCCAAAAATATATTTTCTGCTCTAAATGTTGACAAAGACAAATAATGGCAGTACAACACATTGGCAGCTATTTTTACTATTTTTGTAAGCTTTAATGAAGCCTCACAATCATGCCTGTGTAATTCCCTCCACCCCCTGCCTTGCACATGCTCTAATCCAGGGACGTGCGGCCAGGTCAGTGGCTGGTGAGGCACTGGCTTGTATCAGAGCCAGATAGACACTGGTTACATACGGCACAAACGTTAGAGCGAGAGCAATAGTTTTAGCACTAGACCTCCTCTGTAACTCTAAACGTAACCTGTAAAAATTTTTAAAGCGTCACCTATGGAAATTTTTAAGTACTGAAGTTTGGCGCCATTCCACAAGTGTGCGCAGTTTTAAAGCGTGACATGTTAGGTTTCTATTTATTCAGCGTAACAACGTCTTTCATAGTATATAAAAAAATCAGGCTGATTTTAGTGTTTTATTTATTTTTTTATTCATTCCAAAAAAAACGCATTTGAAAAATTGCCGCGCAATTACAGTTTAACATAAAAAGTTGCAACGACCACCATTTTATTACCTAGGGTGTCTGCTAAAAATATATATATAATGTGATGTAATGTAAGGTAATTTACTATATTTTTAAAAACTGTACTCAAGCAGGTGGATTAACGGACAAATTACTGACGTTTAAAGTTATAACTTCAAAACAGTAATTTCACAGTAAATGGATAAATAATACATTATTATGTTATAACATATAGCATAATAATATATGATTTAGCTTGATTAAAAAAAAAGTACCTTTTCAGCAGCAGCAAATTCTCATTCTGCCTCTTAACTGTGTGAGAAAAAACATGGGATTATGGGTAAATCTTATATCCATAAACCCATGTTTTTCCTTGTAGTTAAGAGGGCTGGGCTGGAAGGGAACATGTGTCTTTTGGACACATGTCCCTTCTATGACACTGCAGTGAGAGGACAGCCTCCAATTTGGGGTCTCTGTGACCCCAGGTCGCCGAGCTACTGCCCTCAAGGCTTGATCATTTTTTATTTATTTTTTTATGTTCATAGCAGGTGAGGCACTGCCTCACCTGCCTCCCCTGACTGCACATCCCCGCTCGAATTCCCCATACATAGGAAAGATCTTTGATAAGCGGAGGACAAGAGAAACAACTAGTAGATTTGATGTTGCTTTCATCAGATAATATTCCTCACGGCATAGAGAAATACATCATATCTTAAGCAATACTAGCCCACCCAAATGAAAGATAGGACCTTGGGCCAAATACTACCAAAGAACTTCCCCTACCCCCTCAAATATTTTTACGAAGGCCCTATCTTTGAGAAGTTTCCTGGCCCAAATGTGGTTGAGAAACCCAAGCAGGTTATGTTTCCCAAAAAGTGATACTAGCCCTGAAAGAGCGGCAATGCTTGTAAGTAAAATGATCCTCAAGCTTCAATTCCCTGCTCATTGGGGAAAGATTTGATATAGGTTCATTTTGTTTCCTTCTATATGACTGTAGCACCCTCACAGATAGCTGCTAGAATTGGTTAGATTTAGTACTGTCATACTGTGTTCAGTGGAGCTGTGTGTGTTTTTGGTAGGTAAAGTTAGCTTGCCTCACTATAACCAGTGTAGCTGTAATTTTTGTGTTAGGCAAAATTTTGTTGTGCTCACTTTAACCAGTGCAGCTGCCTCTGATTAATTAGGTTGGCTCAGTGTTTTTAGCTGCTGCTGGTCTGACTGCTCCCTCTACCTTCCAGAGAAATGTAGAATTCTCTGGAACATAGATGTGGAGCTATGCACATGGCATTATGAAAATGTATACAGCCCTGGCCAATCCCAGGGAGCATGGCCCTAAATGCTGCTGGGAGTCTGCATAAATCCTCAGATACTGAGCTTCTGGGTCTTTTCCTGCAGAGGATCAGTCCAGCTTGGAGGGCTGCTGCTCTCCAGGGCAACACTGCCATGCACTTACTGTTCATGAGGCCTCCGGTGGGTGACCTGAGGGCCTGGATACTGAAGCTTACAGAGAGCTGACTAAAGGGCTGTCTGCTGAAGATCTAGTCTGGTATCACAGAAGAAAAGGTGTCGTTTGGAAGTTGGAAAGAGGCAACCAACTGTCATTTTATGGAGTATACACTGCTGTGAGAGATCTTAGAGATCTTTGGCTGCTGCTCTTGTGGTAGAGAGTCAGCCCTGTGTTTGTTTCAAGGGGACATCGGCTGGTGTCCTGAAGAGCTCAGTCTATCTGATTCTATGCGAGGGGGCTCTACTCTTGTTGCGCTAATGAAGAAAATCTGCAACTGTTTCCACTACAAGCCAGGTCCACCGTGTGCTATAAGCAAGGACTTCTGCTTCAGCTTTTCAGAAAGGTGTTTATTGTCCTCAATCTATACATAGTTCTGGTTTTGGAATATCCCATTCAATAACCTCAACCCTATCCCAATTACTCCAAAAACAAAAATAACAAAAAGAACACCCCTAGAATGGTGTTTGAGTAAAAGAGTGACTGTGTTTGTGTGCCTGATTGTGGGGAAATCCACTGGGAAAGAACTTGGGCAAATTTCCAGCAGCTCCTTTGGGACCAAGCACTACACAACTTGTGATCTTTAGTTGTTGGAATGTCCATGTGGTTTGCAATGTGAAAAGAAACACACAAACACTCCAAGTCAGAATCTATAAACATATTAGGAATATAAAGAGGGGTCTCTAAGCTTATTCAAAAAATCCATAGCAGCAATCCTACTGGATTAAAGTGTATTGGCACTGAAGTATAGTAGTAAAGTTGAATTGGAGAAGGTTGAACAGAGAGAGTGAAGTTTTAAAATTGGAGAACAAGTTATGCCGCGTACACACGGTCGGACTTTCTATCCTACTTGGTCCGGCACACTTTCCGACGGACTTTGTCCGCCAGGTGCGCCGGACTTTAAAACGGACGGACTTGCCCACACACGCCGGGACTTTCCGGCGGGCTAAGTCCGCCCGTCTTTCCGACGGACTTTCGCCGGAGTTCCGGCGGACTTTCAGAATGAACGGACTTGCCCACACATGGACAAGTCCGTTCATTTTGAACGTGACTCAGGTGCGACGGGACTAGAAAAGGATGTCAATCTTGCCGCTTTTATCGGCGAGATTGACACCTTGTGAGCCCCGTCGCGGGGCATACCAGGCCCTTAGGTCTGGTATGGATTATAAAGGGGGACCCCTACGCTGAAAAAACGGCGTGGGGCCCCCCCTAAAATCCATACCAGACCCCGATCCGAGCACGCAGGCTGGCCGGTCAGGAAAGGGGGTGGGGACGAGCGAGCGCCCCCCCCCCCTCCTGAACCGTACCAGGCCGCATGCCCTCAACATGGGGGGGTGGGTGCTTTGGGGGAGGGGGGCGCCCTGCGGGCCCCCCCACCTCAAAGCACCTTGTCCCCATGTTGATGAGGACAAGGGCCTCTTCCCGACAACCCTGGCCGTTGGTTGTCGGGGTCTGCGGGCGGGGGCTTATCGGAATCTGGGAGCCCCCTTTAATAAGGGGGCCCCCAGATCCCGGCCCCCCACCCTATGTAAATGAGTATGGGGTACATGGTACCCCTACCCATTTACCTAGGAAAAAAGTGAAGAGAAGAGAAGCCAAGAAGCCCAGAAGCCCAGAAATCCGGACCTCCGCTGGCAATAGAGCTACATGAAGACAGCGGAGGGGCCGGCCGAAGACCTGGGACACCGGGAGAAGAGGCCGGAGAGCGGAGAAGAACCAATCGGACGCCGGGAGAAGATGAAGCGAAGGGACGCCCGAAGCCGGAAGAAGACCCCCGAAGCCGGAGGAAGATTCCCCCCCCCCGAGCTGTTTAATAAAATATTTTAAAAACCTGTGTAGTGTGTTTTATTACTTACACTTTTTTCCTAGGTAAATGGGTAGGGGTACCATGTACCCCATACTCATTTACATAGGGTGGGGGGCCGGGATCTGGGGGCCCCCTTATTAAAGGGGGCTCCCAGATTCCGATAAGCCCCCGCCCGCAGACCCCGACAACCAACGGCCAGGGTTGTCGGGAAGAGGCCCTTGTCCTCATCAACATGGGGACAAGGTGCTTTGAGGTGGGGGGGCCCGCAGGGCGCCCCCCTCCCCCAAAGCACCCACCCCCCCATGTTGAGGGCATGCGGCCTGGTACGGTTCAGGAGGGGGGGGGCGCTCGCTCGTCCCCACCCCCTTTCCTGACCGGCCAGGCTGCGTGCTCGGATCGGGGTCTGGTATGGATTTTAGGGGGACCCCACGCCGTTTTTTCGGCGTAGCGGGGTTCCCTTTATAATCCATACCAGACATAAGGGCCTGGTATGCCCCGCGCTCGCCGCAATAGGAAGATTTGTTTTTCCTATTGCAGCGAGCGCGAGATGCAATACCCTGCCCTCGTGTCGTATTTGGTCTGTCGGACCAGCCTACACACGAGCGGGCTTTCCGTCGGACCAGCACACACACGAGCGGACTTTCCGCCCGAAACTGAGTCCGACGGAAAGATTTGAAACTTTCTTCAAATCTAGGTCCGGCGGGCTTTTGGGAAGAAGTCCGCCACACACGGGCGGATTGTCCGGCACGCTCTGGTCCGCCGGACCAAGTATGCCGGAAAGTCCGACCGTGTGTACGTGGCATTAGATACAGTGACAGCAGTTGTTAACACATGTCAGACAGCAAGTGCTTTATCATATTTTTTTGCTCAAGTTCTACTTTATATTAGTTTAGTTTGTTTCAATTCTGACTGCTGAGCGTAGTCTGCAGCAAATGTTATATTCTGGGTAAATAGATATTGCAAGAAGACTAAGGCTACCTGGTTGATCCATATTTCATTTGATTTCATTGGCTTGGCTTAAAATCTTGAGCATGAAAACAGGGGTGAAAACATACATATAATATACCGATAAAAATCATAATCTACCTCTCTTAATTCCAGTCTAATAATAATCAGGCAGTGGTAGGGATGCAAATAACCGATCTGCCTGCCCTCAAATACTGAATGGATAATCCAGCTGCATAATTACATTTTTGCGTCTTGTCACATTCCTTACATCATCTAGGGAGATATTGTCAATATTTCTACCTATCTGCAATTGAGTTTTAGGACAATGTCTAATTAAGACTAGGTCAATAATGGAGTTGGATGTAAAAAGAGAAAATCAATATTTATTTCTTTTCTGTTCCAATTTTACGTAAAAGCATGAATAATAAAGGAATGGAATATGACATGCAATTTGAAAACATATTCTCTTTGACATGGGCTGTTTATGCAAGGAGTGACCAAACTATGCTAAATTGTTATAAATCAATACATGGAACACTATATATTTCATGCATTATACTGTAATTCAATAAATCTAGTTTTTGTAAAGCAACAGATGCACATAACAAATACGGAAAAAATATAATTTTCATGGTGACATCGCTAGGCGAATACTTTGGATTATTATTTTGACTTCCTCTTAAAAATACATTGACCTTTCCAATAACAAATGACTAATATTGTATAATGTCAGTGGTAGTCGCCATTTATTCTAATTTCAGTTGGTCTGTGTTATTTCTTGTTACAAACTATATTACTTTATAATCAAATAGGTGTTTAGGCCAAAAAAAGCATCATCTTCTTTGCAGAAAAGTTTTGTATGTTCACGACTAGTGTACTTGTCTCTTCCACTGTAAGTCTGTAGTAATGCAAGTGCATGTACATTGTTCCATTTTTCTTAGCAGACTTTGGTGACATGCACAAATATATGTAACACTATTTATATTTTTCTTAGCAATTAGATGCAGGTACAACTATGCAGCAAATGTTACAGGGGTTTGCACAACCCATAACACTGCCAATGGTATTTAAAGTTATGGTAAAGTCTCTTTTTTTTTCTATAAAAATAATAAACATGTTATACTTACCTGCTCTGTTGCAGTGGATTTGCACTGAGCAGCCCGGATATTCCTGTTCTATGATCCCTCTTCTGTGCTTCTGGCCCCTCCCTCCTGTTCAGTGCCCCCACAGCAAGCAGCGTGCTATGGGGGCACTCGAGCTGACTCGCAGCTCCCTGTGTCCATTCAGACACATAGCCGTGACCTGGCCCCACCCCCTCTCTTCCCTGATTGGCTAGCTAACTTTGACAGCAGCGGGAGCCAATGGCACCACTGCTGTGTCTCAGCCAATCCGGAAGGAGAATCTCAGTCGGCTGGGACACTTGGGGACATCGCTGGACAGAGAGGGACCTCAGGTAAGTGTTAGGGGGGCTGATGCACACAGATGGCTTTTTATCACAATGCATAGAATGCATTAAGATAAAAAACCTTCTGCCTTTACAACCACTTTAAATAAAAGGTGACCACTGAAATCATCCTATATACTGTATACTTGAAGTTTGACTTAATCTGTGTCACTGCTGAGCAGTTTGGTCTGCATATAGATGTAGAGCAGGGGTAGGCAACCTTAAAGAGGTGGAGATCTACCTAAACAACATGGGAGAAGTCAAAGATCACCATGCACAGTGTTGCCCGCTCACACCTGATTTAAACCTCTAATTACCGTACTACCGCAAAGCAATCGTGTGCATTGCATGCCAATCATGGGCTTAAATCGGGTGGAGAGGAGGCAACATATTGCCCCCTCAGCACCTGCCAAACACACGTGGATCACTTTTCAGGGGAGCAGCAGTGCCTGCTGCACTTGTGAATGAACCCTTACTATTCTGAGGCCCCTATAAGGCTGCTTTCGCAGTCATGTGCTGCAGTTTACCCACGCCGCGGGTACAGCACATTACATCTGCAAATGTTCTGGGATAGCTGCGCTTTGCCATAGACTTCTATTATATACTGCAGGTGTGGTACACTTTCTAAAAGTGCACCAAAACTTTTTGGTGTGCTTTCAAAAAGTGCACCAAACCTGCAGGATATACTAGAAGTCTATGGCAAAGCGCAGCTAACCCAGGACATTTGCAGATGCACTGTGCAGCACCTGTGGTGTAGGTAAACCGCAGCACATCAGTGTGAAAGCAGCCCTATACTATTATGCCCAGTGTATTGCTGTGACAGTATATGACATGACAGTAAAATATTTGTGTGATATTTGCCCTTTTAACTTGGACATGTCTGAGTGCTTACATTTTTTAGTGTTTTGCGAGCACTTGCTTAAGCTGTGTGGGACATTTTGTATAGCACAGGAAATGACATACTGTAAATCTGTTGTAGTATTCTTTCCTGGAATTAGGACATAGAAAATACTTGCCTGCATATGTAAAAAGCATTTCCATTCTTTGTGTAAGCATTATCTTAGATAGAAATGAGTGTTGAAAACGCTAGAAAAATGCCACGCGCCATTAAAGTAATCCTGTCATGAGAGAAATTTGGAGGCTGTGGCTGCTTTGAGAAAGCCTGTAGGGGCGATACATGTGAGGCATGTGGGTCCTCTGTAACGACATTGCGCTGGGAGGGGCCAGACGCCATCTTGCTGAGCTGACAGATATACACTGTGCATATGCATGCTGTGAGCAGACACTTGTATGTGTCTCTGCACATTGTGCTTGTTACTCCTTTTTGTTCTTTTATTAACCACTTCAGCCCTGGAAGGATTTACCCCCTTAATGACCAGGCCATTTTTTGCGATACGGCACTGCTATACTTTAACTGACAATTGCGTGGGTGTGCAACGTTGTACCCACTCCACAGTGATTGCACTGTGGCGTGATAGCTGCTCTTTCATGGTTTTATTATTTCTTTTTATGGTAGTTTATTATTTTATAAATTATAGAGCAGTGTTTTTGTACATAATTTATTTAGAGTATGAAGTTAAAAGGGTCCGACTATCAGAAGGAGGTTAGCATGGCCAGCCTATTTTTCTTACAGTTTGCTGTAAAGCTTCAGTGACAGTCTGTAAACTATCCTAATAGTAAAGGAGGTATTTTACTTACCTCTCTGGCAACCCGTGTCTCCAATCTTTGCTTTTTTTCTAGTCTTGCAGCCTTTGCTAGAATATTCAGCATGTAACAATTCAGGGAGTTGGGTTGGGTGGCCTTGCCTCTCTGGTTCTGTCCACTGACCCTTACATCTCTGCTGTGTCCTTTTATTGAGCTAAGGGGATAGAGCAACATCTATCAGCAGGGCACCCACTGTCAAAAACTTCCAAAACCGATGAATACTAAAGGATCTGACAGAGGCTGAACCTTTGGAAAGAAGTGAAGGTAGGACACGTTGGCCTGCGGAGAGGTGAATATAATGCTTCATCTATTGCAGGCTGCCAAGTAATTTTTTTATAGACAGACAGGGTCACTTCAAATCACATCTATCAGCAGGCCTTCTTTAACCATATATGCATAAGGGGCAGCTGCCCTAGGCCCACTGTTCCAGGTAGCTTCCCAGACTCAGAGATTTTTTTCTTACCTTGGGTAGACTGCCATTAGCCCAAGGTTGCCAAGTTTAGATAGGAAAAGCATTAATAGATCAATTGGTAACTAATGTTTAAAGTGAATTGGTGAAAGTACCTTTGAAAATGCCATATCTGCCAAGAAAAAAGTCTGACATTTGCAGGAGCACCAGTCTCCTAAGTCCCCTGCAGTACACTGGTTCCTCCCAGCTAATCTCCACGTCAATACTGTATTCTGTAATGAATCAAGTTCAACAGGAGGAACTACAGTACTTACTTGAGTTGGCAACATAGTTGCTTTAAGCTTGTGTAACAGCTCAACCACCACCACCAAACCTCATGCAAGCAGTCTGACACCTGCTTTCAGAGTGATTATGATCTAATTTGTTCACAGTGATTGAAGCGACTTAGATCAATGAAAAATATATTTTAATATTTGTTAAGCATATGTAAATATTTGAATGTTCATAGTCTGGCCATTGGATAACTTTAAAGTTGAACTTTAGACAGCAGATATAAAAGATAAATGTACTTTTCAAACTAAACAATTTTAAAGTGTAACTTGGTTGTACTGCATTGCTCAGGCAAGAGAAGGACAGAACAAGGTTATACTCTGGGGGGTAAATGCATATATGCTGACAGAGAACATGCTGATTGTAGGAGAGAGCAAACCAACAGGGATGGGCTGTTGCTGCTTATTCAGTGTCTAGTCTCAGTTTAGGGCTAGGGACAGATGTAGCTTTATTGTCTAGCTGCAAGGGAAAAGTCAGGTAAAAAATCCAGCTATATTGTCAGGCATATATATATATATATATATATATATATATATATATATATATATATATATATATACAGGGGGTCCCCTAGTTACAAACATCCGACTTACAAACGACTCCTACTTACAAACGGAGTCAGACAACAGGAAGTGAGATGAAATCTACCCCTAGGAAGGGAAATTCTCTCCTGTAAGAGCTATTTTGGGGAAAAGGTACCTCCACTGATGCTTTATCACCAAGGCTTGTTTCAACAACAACCCAAAATTTTCAAAATCCAATTGTCATTGGGACAGAAAGTGAGGTGAAATCTTCTGAACAGGGGCACAGACAGCAAAACAAATGTTACAGGGGTGTTAACCCTTCCCTATGCTATCCAAAAAGCTTAAAAATAGTTTTTTTGGCTGGAGCTACACTTAAAAAATGTATCTGTTCCGACTTACAAACATATTCAACTTAAGAACAAACCTACAGTCCCTAACTTGTTTGTAACCCGGGGACCCCCTGTATATATATATATATATATATATATATATATATATATATATACAGTATCTCACAAAAGTGAGTACACCCTTCACATTTTTGCTACAATGTAAAGTATGAGTGTACAGCTTGTATAACAGTGTTAGCTGTCCCCTTAAAATAACTCAACACACAGCCATTAATGCCTAAACCGCTGTTAACAAAAGTGAGTACACCCCTAAGTGAAAATGTGCAAATTGGACCACAAGTGTCAATATTTTGTGTGGCCACCATTCTTTTCCAGCACTGCCTTAACCCTCTTGGGCATGGAGTTCACCAGAGCTATACAGGTTGCAACTGGAGTCCTCTTCCACTCTTCCATGATGACATCACTGAGCTGGTGGATGTTAGAGACCTTGTGCTCCTCCACCTTCCGTTTGAGGATGCCCCACAGATGCTGAATAGGGTTTAGGTCTGGAGACATGCTTGGCCAGCCCATCACCTTTACCCTCAGCTTCTTTAGCAAGGCAGTGGTCATCTTGGAGGTGTGTTTGGGGTTGTTATCATGTTGGAATACTGCCCTTCGGCCCAGTCTATGAAGGGAGGGGATCATGCTCTGCTTCAGTATGTCACAGTACATGTTGGCATTCATGGTTCCCTAAATGAACTGTAGCTCCCCAGTGCCAGTAGCACTCATGCAGCCCCAGACCATGACACTCCCACCACCATGCTTGACTGTAAGCAAGACACACTTGTCTTTGTACTCCTCACCTGGTTTTCGCCACACACGCTTGGCACCATCTGAACCAAATAAGTTTATCTTGGTCTCATCAGACCACAGGACATGGTTCCAGTAATCCATGTCCTTAGTCTGCTTGTCTTTAGCAAACTGTTTGTGGGCTTTCTTGTGCATCATCTTTAGAAGAGGCTTCCTTCTGGGATGACAGCCATGCAGACCAATTTGTTGCAGTGTACGCCGTATGGTCTGAGCACTGACAGGCTGACCCCCCACCCCTTCAACCTCTGAAGCAATGCTGGAAGCACTCAGACGTCTATTTCCCAAAGATAACCTCTGGATATGATGCTGAGCACGTGCACTCAAATTATTTGGTCGACCATGGCAAGGCCTGTTGTGAGTGGAACCTGTCCTGTTAAACCGCTGTATGGTCTTGGCCACCATGCTGCAACTCAGTTTCAGGGTCTTGGCAATCTTCTTATAGCCTAGGCCATCTTTATGTAGAGCAACAATTTTTTTTTTTCAGATCCTCAGAGAGTTCTTTGCCATGAGCTGCCATGTTGAACTTCCAGTGACCAGTATGAGACAGTAAGAGCAATAACACCAAATTTAACACAACTGCTCCCCATTCACACCTTAGACCTTGTAACACTAACAAGTCACATGACACCGGGGAGGGAAAAATGCCTAATTGGGCCCAATTTGGACATTTTCACTTAGGCCCCTTTCACACTGGGGTGGTTTGCAGGCGCTATTGCGCTAAAAAAAGCGCCTGCAAACCGACCTGAAACTGCCGCTGCTGTTTCTTCAGTGTTAAAGCCAGAGGGCTTTCACACTGGAGCGGTGTGCTGGCAGGAGAGAAAAAAAAACTCCTGCAAACAGCATCTTTGGAGCAGTGAAGGATCGGCGTATTCACCGCTCCTAAACCACTCCTGCCCATTGAAATCAATGGAGCAGCGAGGCTATACCGCCGGCATAGCACCGATGTAGCGGCGCTTTACGGGCGGTTTTAGCCCATTTTCGGCCGCTAACGGGAGTTAAAACCGCCCCGCTAGCGGCCAAATACCGCCACTAAAATGACGGTAATGTGGCGCTGCCGCCGACGCCCCCCACCGCCCCAGTGTGAAAGGGGCCTTAGGAGTGTACTCACTTTTGTTGCCAGCGGTTTAGACATTAATGGCTGCGTGTTGAGTTATTTTGAGGGGACAGCAAATATACACCGTTATACAATCTGTACACTCACTACTTTACATTGTAGCAAAGTGTACTTTCTTCAGGGTTGCCACATGAAAAGATATAATAAAATATTTACAAAAATGTGAGGATTGTACTCACTTTTTGAGCTACTGTATGTATATATATATATATATATATATATATACATATATAAACATAGTTCTATAATATAAGAACTAGATCAACAGAAATACAAATGCTTTGACATTAAAACTGCTTATAGATATATATACAGTTGTGCTCATAAGCTTACCCTGGCAGAATTTATGATTTCTTGGCCATTTTTCAGAGAATATGAATGATAAGACAAAAACTTTTCTTTCACTCATGGTTAGTGTTTGGCTGAAGCCATTTATTCTCAATCAACTGTGTTTACTCTTTTTAAATCATATTGGCAACAGAAACTACCCAAATGACCCTGATCAAAAGTTTACATACCCTAGTTCCTAATACCGTGTATTGCCCCCTTTAACATCAATGACAGCCTTTTGTGGTAAAAGTCTTTTGTGTCATTTGCGGATGAGGCTCTTTATCTTCTCAGATGGTAAAGCTGCCCATTCCTCTTGGCAAAAAGCCTCCAGTTCCTGTAAATTTTTTGGGCTGTCTTGCATGAACTGCAGGTTTGATGATAATGAGGTCAGGAGACTGAGATGGCCACTCCAGAACCTTCACTTTATTCTGCTGTAGCCAATGACAGATCGACTTGGCCTTGTGTTTTGGATCATTGTCAAGTTGGAATATCCAAGTACATCCCATGTGCAGCTTCCTGGCTGATTAATGCAAATTTTCTGTGCCTTTGTAGCTCACACATCCACAAAACATCAGTGATCCACCTCCGTACCTTTCATCATAGGCCTTGTTGACTCCTCTCCAAATGCAGCATTTATAGTTGTGGCCAAAAAGCTACATTTTGGTCTCATAACTCCAAATGACTTTGTGCCAGAAGGTTTGAGGCTCGTCTCTGTGCTGTTTGGCGTATTATAAGCGGGATACTTTGTGACATTTGCATAGTAATGGCTTTCTTCTGGCGACTCGACCATGCAGACCATCTTTCTTCAAGTGCCTCCTTATTGTGCATCTTGAAACAGCCACACCACAAGTTTTCAGAGAGTCCTGTATTTCACTTGAAGTTATTTGTGTGTTTTTCTTTGCATCCCAAACAATTTTCCTGGTTGTTGTGGCTAAAATTTTAGTTGGTCTACCTGACCGTGGTTTGGTTTCAACAGTACCCCTTATTTTTTACTTCTTGATTAGAGTTTGAACACTACTGGTTGGCATTCTCAATTCCTTGGATATCTTTTTATATCCCTTTCCTGTTTTATACAGTTCAACTACCTTTTCCCGCAGATCCTTTGACAATTCTTTTGCTTTCCCCATGACTCAGAATCCAGAAACGTCAGTGCAGCACTGGATGAAAGATGCAAGGGTCTGTCAGGAGTCCAGAAGCGCATTGACCTTTTATATACACTAATTACAAGCAAACAGATCACAGGTGAGGATGGTTACATTTAATAGCCATTCAAACCCCTTTGTGTCAACTTGTGTGCATATTATCAGGCCAAATTCTCCAGGGTATGTAAACTTTTGATCAGGGTCTGACATTTGGGTAGTTTCTGTTGCCTTTATGATTTAAAAAGAGTAAACACAGTTGATTGATAAGAAAAGGCTTCAGCCAAACACTAACCATGAGTGAAAGAAATGTTTTTGTGTTATCGTTCATATTTTCTGATTAATGGCCAAGAAATCATAAATTCTGCCAGGGTATGTAAACTTATGAGCACAACTATATATATATATATATATATTAGGGCTGCAACTAATAATTATCTTTCATAATCGATTAGTTGACTGATTATTGTTTCGATTAATCGGTTAATAACCTTAAAAAAAGTGTGGTGTATAATTTAGTTAATAGGTAAAGTTTAAAAAAAGGCAATTTATTCTTAAATATCTCTATATGCAGTGGTAAGTATAAATAGCCAACGATATGGTTAGAGAGTAAAATCTTTAATACACTCTGAGAATAACGGAAAAAAGAGATATCCTGTATATACTGTTAGAGGTTGAATCTAGTAAATATCATCAGACTCAGAGATCAATTTAGAAAAAAAGTTAGACTGTTGGACAATGTCTTCCTTCAAAAAAAAAAAAGTAATTTTAAGAACGTTTGTTTGATTTTTTAATCGTTAGTGGGGTCAGATCGACATTTGTTTTCAACCACAGTGATGGGAAAATATAGAAAATAATAATAATAATAGAAAACTTCTCGGTGAAAGGAATTTTCAGACAGTGTATGTGGTTTTCACTCTGAAATTACATTCCTTTTAAAACAGAATGATAAAAGCAAGTGAAAATTTTAAACAACATTCTTATATTCAGCGAATTCTCGTTGATTTTTCGTATGAATATTCTCATCTGAAAATTGATCCGTGTGGCCAGCATAAGGCTCGGTACACAACTATGCAGTTTGCTTTTGATCTGTTTCTGCAATTCTTTTTGTTGTGTGTTTTGATTTTTTGCGCACGTGATTTTGCTGCGATTTGCGTTTTTGCATTTTTTTTATACCCTTTTTTGGCCAATTTGTTGTTGGGCAGATTATAAAAAAAACACAAATTGCTAAAAAAAAACGCCTTACATGCTTTTCTGCAGCTTCTCCATTGAAGTATATTGTACCAAAAAAGCACAGTTTTTGCGTTGAAAAAAGTCCCTGGCACTTTCCAAATACGCAGCAGCTGAAAAAGGCATAGATGTGAATGTTAAATGAACTGTAGTGCGTTTCTGCAAAAAGCACCAAAAAACACATGGGGGGTTAATTTTTTTACTGTGCAAAAGTGAAAGTAATATTTACAGTAGCGATTATTCGCTGTTTTTGTACTCTAAAGGGCTAATTATCGTTTTTTTAAACCCCATTATGTTACTGGCCGATTAATTGATTATGAAAATAGTAATCGATTCATTTCATAATCGATTCGTTGACGATTAATCGATTAGTTGTTTCGGCCCTAATATATATAGATGTATATATCTATAGATATATATAGATATATCTATAGAAGGAAATCCAAAGGGTTGCTGCACTTAAAAAATCTTTGTTGCTTTATTTCATCAAGTCTTGAAAGAAGATTACAAAGCAGGTATAATCATTCCAGACAATATAGATATGAATGGATTACGTTTTGGGCTATCTCGCTTACGCCCTTCCTAAGATCCATTAAGAGCACATCTGAGGGTTTCCCCACAATTATTTGTTTAAATAAGTAATCACAAATATCATCACAGGTGGAAACAATATGGTTAATTGCACCTAGCCTCAATTCAATCAATGTCTCTATACAATAATTATCTACCACATACACAGATCATGGCTGATAAATTAACTTTCTTATTCATCTTTTTCAATATGTCCAGACATCTGAAAGAAACATATATATGTACATATAATGAGCATATATACACCTATTATTCTTCAATAAATAACCATAAGTATAATAATTTGCCTGAACAGATGGACACCTTTATTTATATATATATATATATAAATATATATAATAATAAATATAATATAATAAATAATAAATAAATATATTGATTGAATTGAGGCTAGGTGCAATTAACCATATTGTTTCCACCTGTGATGATATTTGTGATTACTTATTTAAACAAATAATTGTGGGGAAACCCTCAGATGTGCTCTTGATGGATCTTAGGAAGGGCGTAAGCGAGATAGCCCGAAACGTAATCCATTCATATCTATCTATTTTGTCTGGAATCATTATACCTGCTTTGTAATCTTCTTTCAAGACTTGATGAAATAAAGCAACAAAGATTTTTTTAAGTGCGGCAACCCTTTGGATTTCCTTCTTTATATATAAGGTCGGTGGGAAGACCTGTTTGCTAGCACTAAATTTAAAGCTGGGTGCGGTTCTCTTCTACTAATCAATATATATATATATATATCTATATATATATTAGGGCTGTGGAAATTAACGATTAATTCCTCGATTAATCGTTAATTTTTTTGATCGATCAAAATTTTTTTTGATTGGTAGGCTGCCTGCCTTGGGGCCGCTTTGGGCCAAGCTGTGACTGCAGCGCAGCGCTCCGCTCCCTCCTCCTTCTCCTCCAGTATATGTCATACACAGTCTGCCGGCATCTCCTGCTGTGTGTCTCAGAGCTGAGTGTGAAAACTTTGGCTGTGCTGTGAGAAAAGTCCCGCCCTCCTCCTAGATCAGCTCGTGTGATAGACGCAATGTTCTGTCTATCACACGAGCTGATCTAGGAGGAGGGCGGGACTTTTCTGACAGCGCGGCCATAGTTTTCACACTCAGCTCCGAGACACACAGTGGGAGATGCCCGCAGACTGTGTAATCCAGGCACAGGCACTGACTACAGTGAGGCTGCGATTATGGGCACGGTGAGACTGCATTATGGGAACGGTGAGGCTGCGATTATGGGCACGGTGAGACAGGATTATAGGCACGGCGAGGGTGCGATTATGGGCATGATGAGGCTGCGATTATGGGCACGGTGAGGCTGCGATTATAGGCACAGCGAGGCTGCGATTATGGGCATGGTGAGGCTGCGATTATGGGCACGGTGAGGCTGCGATTATGAGCACGGTGAGGCTGTTATTATGGGCACGGTAAGTCTGAGATTATGGGCACGGTAAGTCTGGGATTATGGGCACGGTGAGGCTGCGATTATGGGCACGGTAAGGCTGAGATTATGGGCACGGTGAGGCTGAGTCTATGGCTTGTGACGTCCTAGCCATACCCCGCTATGTCCGGCTTCGGCCGTTGCCATAACAACGGTGCTAAATCAGCTAAAAGTAGTTGGATCTGTATGTGCGTTATTTTTTTTTTAATAATCAAAATTTTTATCCGTTTATGTAATACATCATTTATACAACATACTATACCCCTACATTCAACCCAATAACAAAACTACAAATTACACAAATTATGTCCTTCCACCATTATCACAATTATCCCACCTGTCCCAATTAACCGAGGTTTATACGAAGAAAAAAAATATTTTTTTTTTCTTTATAAAAATCTATGGTTCTTCCATCCCCCCTTATCCTTAAAGGGGTTGTAAAGGTAATTTTTTTATTGTTTAAAAATAACAAACATGTCATACATACCTTCACTGTGCAGCTCGTTCTGCACAGAGTGGCCCCGAACCTGCTTTTCTGGGGTCCCTCGGCGGCTGTTTCAGCTCCTCCCCGCAAGAACTATCCACCTTAATGCGAGCTCCCTCGCATGGTGGCTAGTTCTTGCGGGTGCGCTCCCGTGATACAGCCGGCGGCTATAGCCGCTCACTGTATCACTCGGCCCCGCCCCCCGGCGCGCCGCGTCATCGGATGTGATTGACAGCAGCGCGAGCCAATGGCTGCGCTGCTTTCAATCCATCCACTGCAGCCAATCAGCGACCAGGCTGAGCTGCAATAGAGATGACTGGAATGAGCAGCGAAGATTCGAGGTGTCAGGTAAGTAAAACGGGGGGGGCTGGGGGCGGCGGTATTGTCAAAAGTTTTTTCACCTTAATGCATATAATGCATTAAGGTGAAAAAATTTTTACCTTTACAACCCCTTTAACATTAATTTACTCCAACTCCTTCCCCCCACCATACAAACGTGATTAAATAATATTATAAAGTGAATTCCCCAGATTATAAAGTGAGAGAGAAAAAAAAAAGGGAAAAAATGTTTCTGATATCCCCCCCCTCCTTAATATAAATTTACTCCAGCACCTCCTCCCAATGTGCAAACGTAATTAAATTAGATTATAGAGTGATTTTCCCCCTTATTCTAATTTGTGTCATAAATCCCTATACTTCATAATTATATAATTTGTGCATGTGAAAAAAAAAAAAACCCCTTCTGTAATTCCCCCCCCCATCCTTAATATTACTTTACCCAACTCCTCCCCCCCATGTCCAAACGTGCTTGAATAAAATTATGAAGTGAGTTTCCCCCCTATTCGATTCGTGTCATAAATCACTATAATCCATGTATGTACGTTATAATTAATCGAAATTAGTCGATTAATCGAACACGAAAATTTTAATCAGTAAATATATATAGATATATAAATATATCTATATATCTTAACTATGTATTTATATGTTTGCCTGGACTTCAGATTTATTATGGTAATATAACTTTTCACTTTATTTGATGTACATGACCTTGCTATGCCTTGTTCTAGATTCAGAACAGATCACCATGTTTATGCTTTGGTCGTGGGTGTGGGGCTATATCCTGGTGTAACAACTACAAATTGTAAACTTGCTGTTATTACCAAAATTACACATAGTCTAATGTATTATTTGTAAAGCAGGTTGAAATATAACTGTGTGCCTCTTTAAGATCTTCCAAATCTCTATCCAACAATTTAGTGATTTGTGTAATTGTTTTTATACTATTTTCAATACTGAAGTCACAAACTACTGTCTAACCTAATTTCCTTTATACATTTGTCTCATAAGCTTCCTAATGGCACTATTCAGCTAATGTATTTTTAAGATGTTGGGCTCAGAGTGAGCTTAGTAGCTATTCAATTGCTTGATTACAAATACCAAATAAATGCTTCCAGAAACATAAGATATTTAAGTAGTGAAGTAATACATTTTGCAATTGCCAAGAGGTCAAATAAATGTTTATAGAATGTGGTTCAGTGATAATAAGGTGATTCATGCAGAATAAGCTGGAGACTGATAAAGTAATTTTATTCCATGTCCTTTTTCTTTATCGCCTCCTGACTTTATATAAAAATGGTACCGTGTCCAACAATAGATAGATGCAAGTTTAGACAACCTGTGTGAAAGGTCCTATTTTCCTGAACTTTCTGTCACGCAAATGTTCCAGACAAACACGGCAGTTATGTGGATAGTAGCTATCTTAGTGCAGCTAAGCCTTCAAAATAGGGATGAGTCTTGAGTTCTTATGAAATAAGTTGTCCAATTCCATCACAGGTTGTGGGATAACAGTCTCAAAATGTAGGGGTGTTTCTACCAAAATTTGAATTACTTGGGCATGGTACATTAGCATAGTTGCCAAAATTTCCCAAAAATCCAAAGGGTTGCTGCACTTAAGCCAGCTAGAGCAGAGCAGTATGTTAATTAGGGATGGGGCATCCATTTTTGTGGGTGTGTTCAGTGTTTTAAAAAAAGTGCGTTGCAATGGAGTGTGCTGCTGCAGAAATGGGCGTGGTTTAAAGTATGCTAAATAGTGGGTGTGGCTTAAAGAGGGTGCTGTTACATAGAGTTTTTGCATTCACCTATCCATGCATGGACCTTCCCATCAGGTCCGTCTGATAAACTGACAGGCAGACCTGATTGGACCTGCTGTGTGAAAGGGGCCTAATGCCCTGTACACACAGTAGGATTTTCCAATGGAAAAAGTGCGATCGGATTGTGTTGTCGAAAATTCCGATCATGTGTGGGCTCCATCAGACTTTTTCCGTTGGAATTTCCGACACACAAAGTTTGAGAGCAGGATATAAAATTTTCAGACAACAAAATCTAATTGTTTAAATTCCAATCGTGTGTACACAAATCCGACGCACAAAGTGCCATGCATTCCCAGAATTAATTAAGAGACGAAAGCTATTGGCTACTGCCCCGTTTATAGTCCCGACGTACGTGTTTTATGTCACCGCTTTCAGAACGATCGGATTTTCTGACAACTTTGTGCGACCGTGTGTATGCAAGACAAGTTTGGCCCAAAATCTGTCTGAAAAAATCCGATGGATTTTGTTGTCGGAATGTCCGATTAATGTCCGATCGTGTGTACAGGGCATTAGCGATGGTGTCAGCAAGGAGTGTGACTGTGAGAAATTGGGTTTAAAACTGTGCTGGCCAATTTCTCACAGGACAGTGATACATGAAAAAAGGAGATACCATCTTTGTTAAGTAACAGCATTTTTTTAATTCTAAGTCTAAAATATAGAAGTAAAAGGGTGCTGTTAGCTGACATGTAGCACTATCCAGACTGTGATAAATTGGCCAGTGCAGTTTTAAACCCAATTTCTCACAGTCCATTGACTGCTGGATAAAAAAAAAAAAACCTTTACCTTCAAAGTTCCCCTGTAACATCAGAGTCCTCCTTTACCATCACTGCAGTCTCATCAGTGCAGCCTCATCAGTGGCTTTTTGCATGGGAATGTTGACACCAAAATTTTTAGCATGCACGTAGTGTATATGTACCAAAAGCTTTTATCTAAAATCAAAAAGTAATAGTCACCCTGTGACTACTAACCTCAGTGTAACCCCTAAACTTGATGCTACTGTATGGGAGGGGGGTGAAAATAAAGTATCACATTAGTGACTACACACTGCACATACTTCATTGGTGTTCATTTATTTTTACAATGCAAATTGCCAAACTATGTCTTTGGTCAGTTCAGCTTTAAATCTCAGGCAAAATGTATACTATCATGATAATGTTGGTTATATACAAATCAGTTTTTCTGCAAAAACATACAGCACTGAAAACTGTTGCACTTTTTACTAATGCATATTTTAGAGGTGTGTCTATTTCCTTCTTTTTTTGTTAAAGATTTTTAGTAGCAGTTATATCTATGTAGCAGTACAGTAATTAACTGATGCCATTGGACCTCCATTACCAAAAGTGCTAATTAATAAACATATTGCTGCAAGCTGTAGCTTGTCCCACCTATATAATTTTACTGCATGTTCTTATTGCGTGCTCTTTGCAAGCTCTGGTTTGTAACATTGGAAACACTTAGCTTCCTGGTTACATAAGTTCTCATTGTTTGCGGTAATTAAGAACACCTTATACCAACCAATATTTTCATTTTATTTATGTTTTTGTGACCTAGTGGAATGGTTAAAGGTTGCAGTAAACTAGGACACGTGTGATAACTCGAACCTGTTCCTCTGCTGGCATTGGTGGTTTATGATCTTCTAGAGCAATTTGCTGAATGCTATAGACTTTATTTATTGAATGTTTCTTTTCCTCTAGGTCGAAACCCACTAATCCCAGATTTACTTTGCTTGTTTTTACAGGTGACTTGTAACAGCTTCACCATCAGTGATGGGGAGATGCAGGACGTTGGTGTTGGCCTCTATCCCAGGTAATGCACAGACTGCCTTATTCACAGTGACTAAATTATTATTTTTTGGTAGCCAGCAGGGTTTATCTGAAGGAAACTACTTCCACTGTTAAATTACAAGGAAACACACACATACGCAAAAGAAAACATGAATTAAACGTTGTTTTCAAAATGTCTCATTACCAACTGAAGACATTATTTATGTAGTCTTAGACTGATGGTGTTTTTAAGCAAGAAGCTTTCAGTAAGGACAGAAGCAAGTTGAGAGGGGAACTGGAGGCCCTCGTTTATTATACATGTTGTAAGAACATATGGTAATATAAGCAGTAAAGCGGAAAGAGAAATTTTCATTAGAACAAAGTCCTAAACTTTCTCACAGATGAAATCTCATGTCAGTTGTTGGAATTCATTTAAATTCTCTATCAGTAGCAGTGTCAAAAGTCAGATATTTGAAATATCTAGACTTTTTTCTTTATTTGTACATTCCTACCATTTAATGTGGAATGTATTAAGAGAGTGTAAATGTCTGAGCATGCTTAAAACTGAAATATGACAGTATTGTTTAATTTAAAACGTTCCTAAAAATTAAATCCCCCATCAATTCCAATTTTTACTATGTTTTACGCAGGTAAAGTGGCCATGTACCTAATGCTGGCACTGTAGCCGCTTACAAGAGATGTTGATTGATTTTGCTGGTTCATGGTTTTACCTAGACTGGACTCAACCACTCTAATTATTATTATTATTATTATACAGTATTTATATAGCGCCAACAGTTTACGTAGCGCTTTACAACTTGAGGGTAGACAGTACAAATACAATACAATTTGATACAGTAGGAATCAGAGGGCCCTGCTCCTTAGAGCTTACAATCTAAGAGGGGAGGTCAAGAGATACAAGAGGTAATAACTGTGGGTGATGTGCTGATTGAGAAGATAAATGTACAGTTGTTAGGTGGGGGCCAGATAGGCTTCTCTGAAGAGATGAGTTTTCAGGGATCTTCTGAAAGTGGATAAAGTAGGAGAAAAACGGACGGATTGGGGTAGAGCATTCCAGAGGATGGGGGAGGCTCTGGAGAAGTCTTGAAGGCGAGCATGGGATGAGGTGACAAGGGAGTTTGAGAGCAGGAGGTCTTGGGAGGAGCGAAGAGAACGATTAGGTTGGTATTTTGTGACTAGGTTAGAGATGTAGCTAGGGGCCAAGTTGTGGATGGCTTTGTAAGTTATAGTTAGTATCTTGAATTTAATTCGGTGACTGAGTGGCAGCCAATGGAGGGATTGGCAGAGAGGTGTAGCAGACGCTGAGCGGTTTGTGTGGTGGATGAGCCTGGCCGCAGCGTTCATGATGGACTGAAGTGGGGATAGCCTATTTAGGGGTAAACCAATGAGGAGGGAGTTGCAGTAGTCAAGGCGGGAGATGACCAGGGAGTGGATTAGAAGCTTTGTGGTGTCGATGGTTAGGAAGGGGCGTATCTTGGAGATGTTGCGAAGACAGAGGCGGCAAGCTTTGGATAGTGATAGAATGTGGGGTCGAAAGGTTAGTTCAGAGTCCAGGATTACACCTAGGACCTTGGCGTGGGGAGATGGGTTGATAGTTGAGCCGTTGATCTTGACAGGGAGATCAGGGGAAGTGGCACCTGAGGGAGGAAATATCATGAGCTCGGTTTTGGATAGGTTGAGTTTGAGAAAGTGATGTGACATCCAGGCTGATATGTCTGCTAATAAGTTGGTAATGCGTGAGGAGACAGGTGGAGAGAGCTGGGGGGTGGAGAGATAGATTTGGGTGTCATCAGCGTAGAGATGATATTTAAAGCCGTGGGAGGCAATCAACTGACCCAAGGAGGTGGTGTAGATTGAGAAAAGGAGAGGTCCGAGAACAGAACCTTGGGGGACCCCAACGGAAAAAGGAAGAGGAGAGGAGGAAGTAGAGTTGTAAGTGACACTGAAGGAGCGGTGGGATAGGTAGGATGAGAACCAGCGAAGAGTACAGTCACGGAGACCAAAGGAGTGGAGTTTTTCGAGGAGGAGGGGGTGGTCCACTGTGTCAAAGGCAGCAGAGAGATCCAGGAGAAGTAGTACAGAATAGTGTCCGTTGGCTTTAGCCATTAGTAGGTCATTATTATAGATATTTGTACATTTTTGTTGGTTTATAGACTGTTGTGGTTTTTTTTTACTCTTTTCCATTTTTCCTTGCGTTCATTGCAACCTTCCCAATACTTTACTTCACTGTAACATAGCTAATCCAGAAGGGTAAGGTCATTGTACAAAGACCCAGATTCCTGACACTTCTAAATAAAAAAAATCTCTGCTCTCAAGCAGTTAACACATGTTTTTGCAAACACATGCTGCTTTCTCTAAAAAAATTATCTAAACCCGTCACTTTGCCTACAGAGTTAGTGAAGATACATACACGTACAAGAGACTCACAATTTATGGTTCTGGATTACAAAACATGCAAATTCAGATTTTTGAAAGAAAATTCATTTGGAATTCGACTCAAGTATGGCCTGCATAATGCCTAGTTTGACTAAATAAGATGTAAAGTAATATCACACTGCAGAATTAACTTTTTATTTTTACTTCAGCACAGTGAGATCTGAAAAGAGATAAGTAAATCGATTTGCCTGGTTTTCAGTTTGACTTCAGTTGGCCAATTTACCCAAGTTGGATATTTGCAAATAGCACTGAAAGAAACAGTTTATTATTAAAATGAGAATAGATGTATATAGATGGCGATATATATGTTGGCTTTTTATAATGTGCTTATGACAAACAGTCGTTTGTGACTATACATCTTTTTTCATTGTATTAATAAAGTGTTTATAAAGGTAAAGCGCTAGGCTGGTGTGCATTCTTTTTTGTTCTTTCAGTGCTATATGTATCGCAGCTTTCCCAGTCCTAAGAGGGCAGCAAAGTGGACAAGTGAGAGTCAACTAGGGTCTGAGCATCATATTCATGCTGTTCTTATCTTTCTGTATTCAGCAGACACAAATCTCCTCCTCAAGGTCTGTTATGGATATTGAGTATCCCAGGCAAAAAAGCAAACAAAAAAGTGTGAGTTCCCTCCCAAAATCCAGAGCAGACCCTTATCCAAGTTTGCAGCCTGGCTGGCCAGAGTAAAAGGTCAGCAAGTGTGCAGCCCCTGAACCATAGCAGACCATGTGCCCTCAACATTCATCAGAGGGTTTGTTGCAGGGCTTTGCAAAACCTCCCCCCACAAGGTGCTTGTCTACATGCTACTAAGGACAAGGCCTTCAGGGGCGTGGCTTGATGGTGGAGCGAGCGGCCGCATAGTCACAGCGCTCCGGCTCTCAACAACCATCCTACAGGCATCCTGAGTCCTATCTCCTCGCCGAAGGTCTCAATTTGTTCCCCACGGCAGTGGGCACGAAGCAGGCTGGCTAACATGGTGAAATACGGGCCGGCTTGGCCCCCATTTACGTCGGACCGTCTGGCAGGATTCCGGAGGCAAGATGGCGCCGGGACACAAACCTCTCAGGCAGCCATGCTGCAGGCGAATATGTCTGATGACCGGAACTCTGCTAGTGGGGTGAGTGCCTCTACTCCTGCTATCTTCCGTACACAGTCTGTCTCCCAGTTATCACAAGACCCCCAGACAACCCAAGACCCCCAGCAATTCACTGATGATGATGGAGAGCTAAATCCCCCTGCTGAACCAACCCTAGCCACTATTATGCTGGCTATACAAGATTTTAAGGCCTCCCTCACTACTCAAATAGCCTCCATAAGAATGGATTTCTCACTCCTCAAGCAGGATGTCCAAAACCTCCGTGACAGGGCTGGGGATATGGAGGAACGTATTAGCTCCGTAGAGGACACTATGCACCCCCTAACTGTTAAAGTGAGAGATAATACTGGGGAACTAGCAGCTCTCCGCGCCAAAATCGACGATTTGGAGAATCGTTCTAGAAGGAACAATCTACGTTTTGTTGGCTTCCCTGAACGTGCGGAGGGCTCCCACCCTGAAAAATTTCTGTACTCCTGGCTGCGGGATATCTTTGGCACTGATGCGCCATCATTTTCATATGTGATTGAGAGGGCACACCGTACACCCCCGCGTCCTCCTCCAGAGGGAGCACCTCCACGCTCAATCATCGCCCGCATCCTTAATTTCCAGGATAAAATGGCCATTTTACGAATAGCAAGAGAGAAAGGTTCGCTTAAATACAACGGCAACAATATCTCTATTTATCCTGACTTCTCTGCTGAGGTGCAGCGCCAGCGCATATCATTCTCAGCAGTGAAGAGTCGTTTACGTGAGGAAGGATTGAAATATGCCATGCTGTTTCCTGCCAAGCTCAGCATCATATTCGATGGTAAAGCCCACTTTTACTCCAACCCTAAAGAAGCCATGGCTTGGCTAAATGATCGCTATGGGCCCGCAGACAGGCGCAGAGGACACTGACAGCTTCCCCTGTGTAATGTTCCCCTTGGCTGAACTTTTTCTGGATGAAACCATGCAGTCCCCCATTCACCACAGGCCTACGTCAACGTATGGGACTACTCGCCTATACCTGTGGTCTTGTAATGAAAGGTAAAAGAGAGAGGAGAAGGAAGAAAGATCTATAATCCTGCAACGGTCCTTGGCATTTCTGCTTGGCCCGGCACTTCAACTTCCTTTTTTTTCCTTTTGCTAGTGAGAAGGACTGATCCTGAATCAGGACATAACTTTATTTTTTTTTTCTACTATCAGTTGGGAGCCACACTGATCTCCACGTTACCTCCCCACCGGATAGTGGTGTGACCACGGAATAGTTGGACCCTCAATAACACTTTCTTCCCCCCCTTTTTTTACGGGGTAGGAGGGGTCTGTTTGGGTTTTGGGATCCAAGGCTCGCTAAGTTGGGGATGGCCGAGCGGGGCGGGGGTTACGGGTTTTGCAAATCGCTTAAATACTGTAGTTACGTCCCTGGTCAATAGCGACCAAGGGGGTTTTATACCTGGGCGGTCCACAAGAATGAATATCCGCAGACTATTCCAAAACCTGCAATACCCTCATGAATGCCCCCGTACCCGTGCCATTGTGTCTTTGGTCACATGCAAAGCATTTGATAGTGTGGAGTGGCCGTATCTCTTTCGTGTGCTGCAGGTGTACGGTTTCGGTCCTCGCATGGTGGCATGGATTAAGCTACTATACACATCCCCCCAAGCCCGAGTGCGCGTTAATTCCTCCATCACTAAATCATTCTCCATTACCAGGGGCACGAGGCAAGGATGTCCTTTATCCCCACTTCTATTCGCCTTGGCTATGGAGCCACTGGCGGCTAGAATACGTACATCCTCCTCCATTAAAGGCCTGCCTATTGCTACCATTGAGGAACGCATTTCGCTGTATGCAGATGACACTTTGGTGTATCTGGCAGATACCAATGCATCACTTCGGTCGCTATTGGCTGAGATTAATAGGTTTGGGGATTTCTCTGGATTCCGGGTGAACTGGGACAAATCCAGCCTGTTCCCCTTGGATTCAGCGGCAATCTCCCAGATCCACCCGGACTCCAACTTACAGGTAGTGACTTCATTTCGATACCTTGGGGTGTTGGTACAGTCGCCCCTATCCACCTACATTACTAATAACTTAGACCCCATACTGAATAGATTACAGGAACAAATTAAACAGTGGATGGACTTACCCCTAGATCTTATGGGAAGAGCAAACCTCCTTAAAATGATCTACTTACCAAAACTACTATACGTACTAGCTAACTCCCCTTGCAAAATCCCCAGATCTGTTTTTAAAAGGATAGATGCGATCTGTACAACGTTCCTGTGGAGTGGGGGGACCCCCAGGGTGGCACTGGAGACGTTACGGCTGCCGTCACATATGGCGGGGTTGGCGTTTCCAAACTTTTTTCTTTATTACTTAGCATCACAGTTAGTGCATGTGCATGATTGGCTATGTCCGGTCCCGGCAAATGCATGTACTACCACCGAGGGAGCCATTGCGTCTTCCATGGAAACTCTACATAACATTGTTTATAGAGGTGGGGTTCCAAATCGACCAGGCACCTCCATGCTAGCAACTTCTTTTTTACTTTTTCGATATATCACTACAAAAATATCTAAATCTTCCTGGTCCACATCCCCAAACAATCCCCTGTGGTTCAACCCTACTTTGCAGGAACTACACTTATTGCCCGACACTCAGAGATGGTACTCTAAGGGAATAAAATACCTATGTCATCTGTATGATGCCCAGGGGTTTAAAACTTTTCAACAGCTGAGACTGGACTTCGACCTACCACGCTCCTATTTACTCTACTACTATCAACTTAGGCATGCTATACGAGCTCAGTTTGGCTCCTTAAAGAATCCCATTAATTTGCCCCCACTGGAGAGACTACTAAGACAACCAGACCCTAATAAGCTTATTTCAACTTATTATGAGGCCCTAATGACGGACGTTAACCCCCGATTTAGTAAAGCACAGGAAAAATGGACATCCATGAACATCTCATTTACTGAGGAAGACTGGACTGAATTTAGAGACACATATAAAGCGACGGTCATTTCATCTAGAGATAGAGTTATACAGATTAAATTTTTTCACCATTCTCATCTTACCCCGGCCAGACTACACAAAATGGGGCTGAGGACCTCTGATGAGTGCTTTCGTGGTTGTGGAGGGAGTGCTGATTTTATGCACTGCTTCTGGAACTGCCCGGTGGTTCAGGACTTCTGGGTGGAAGTGGGCTCTTTCATTTCCTCATCTCTAGGCCTTCCCAATATCATCCACCCAAAAAATGGTCTGTTGGGGATTTTTGGAGACTTACAGATATCCACACAGGCCAAAAGACTACTGCGAATCCTCTACTTTTATGTTAGAAAGACCATCCTGTTATCTTGGAAGGGTGTATCAACACCCTTGAAATCTCTATGGCTAAAACTAATCAATGATGTGATACCACTGTAAAGACTAAGAACTAAGAACTAAGAAAGCGGACAAAAACATTCCATAAAATTTGGGGCAGATGGCTTGCTAGCCCTCTGACCCTCACCTTGTAGGATATGTAGCTGGGGTGTTTACAGGTCGCGCCAGGATAATATATAATTTATGCAAACTATTGGTACCGTTATATACAGACGAATTGCTTGTATGAGTTGTTACGTGCAAATATTAGCAGATGTACCAATGTCTATCTCTGTTTATATGAGCTACATGTTATTGCTGTTTACCAATGACTGACCGAGCATACTAAGTGGATGTTTGTTGTGCTTGTTTTGTACAACTGATTTATAAAATTAATAAAAATATCTTTAAAAAAAAAAAAAGGACAAGGCCTTCATTCCCACATTCCTGTCCCAGTGGATTTGGGGGGGGGGTGTGGGGGGGAGGACTTATCAGAATCCGGAAGCTTAAAATCAAAGGTCCCTGTCAGGAAAGGATCCGTCCGCTGGCAAGATATATCGTTTGGCATGCAGTACTGGGGTCCACCAGCAGGTGTCTCCTGGCAGTGTTGAACTGTCAGGAGAATATTTCCTTGCTGGTGTCATTTCATCTTTTGGCCGCAGTACTGACGTCCACCAGCGGATGGATCCTGGCAGTATGGAGCAGACAACACTCCCTGCGCTCAGGTGTGACTTGAAGTGACTGACGTTCCAGTGCCTGCTACCCAGCCTGACGTTCCAGTGTCTGCTACCCAGTCTGACGTTCCAGTGCCTGCTACCCAGTCTGACGTTCCAGTGCCTGCTACCCAGTCTGACGTTCCAGTGCCTGCTACCCAGTCTGACGTTCCAGTGCCTGCTACCCAGTCTGACGTTCCAGTGCCTGCTACCCAGTCTGACGTTCCAGTGCCTGCTGCCCAGTCTGACGTTCCAGTGCCTGCTGCCCAGTCTGACGTTCCAGTGCCTGCTACCCAGTCTGACGGTCCAGTGCCTGCTACCCAGTCTGACGGTCCAGTGCCTGCTACCCAGTCTGACGGTCCAGTGCCTGCTACCCAGTCTGACGGTCCAGTGCCTGCTACCCAGCCTGACGGTCCAGTGCCTGCTACCCAGTCTGACGGTCCAGTGCCTGCTACCCAGCCTGACGTTCCAGTGCCTGCTACCCAGCCTGACGGTCCAGTGCCTGCTACCCAGCCTGACGGTCCAGTGCCTGCTACCCAGCCTGACGTTCCAGTGCCTGCTACCCAGCCTGACGTTCCAGTGCCTGCTACCCAGCCTGACGTTCCAGTGCCTGCTACCCAGCCTGACGTTCCAGTGCCTGCTACCCAGCCTGACGTTCCAGTGCCTGCTACCCAGCCTGACGGTCCAGTGCCTGCTACCCAGCCTGACGGTCCAGTGCCTGCTACCCAGCCTGACGGTCCAGTGCCTGCTACCCAGCCTGACGGTCCAGTGCCTGCTACCCAGCCTGACGGTCCAGTGCCTGCTACCCAGCCTGACGGTCCAGTGCCTGCTACCCAGCCTGACGGTCAAGTGCCTGCTGACCGGTCTGATGACCTTGTGTCCATGTTCCAGCCTAAAGTTTTGCTACCAGTGTTCCAGTCTGATGTGCCCGCTTCCCAGTTTGATGACCTTCTGTTTGCTCTCCAGCCTGATGCGCCAGTGTCTTCTACTCAGCCTGTTGTGCCAATGCCTGTGCCCGCTGTCCAGTTTGAGGTCCCAGTGCCTGCTGCTCAGCCTGACATCTCAGTGCCCATGTTCCAGTCTGACGCTTCAGTGACTACTGTCCAGTCCGATGTACCTATTGTTCAGCCTGGTATGCCAGCACCTGCTGTTCTGCCCGATGTGCCAGCGTCTGTGTCTGCTGCCCAGTCTAAAGTTCCAGTACCCGCTGCCTGGTCTGATGTCTCGGTGCCGGCTTTCCAGTCTGCTTTCCAGCCTGATGTGCCAGTGTCTGCTACTCAGCCAGTTGTGCCAATGCCTGTGTCCGCTGCCCAGTTTGAGGTCCCAGTGCCTGCTGCTCAGCCCGAAATCCCAGTGTCCATGTTCCAGTCTGACGCTCCAGCATCTACTGACCAGTCCGATGTACCTGTTCAGCCTGTTGTGCCAGTACCTGCTGTTCTGCCTGATGTGCCAGCGCCTGTCTTTGCTGTCCAGCCTGAAGTTCCAGCACCTGCTGCCCGGTCTGATGTCTTGGTACCCACTTTCCAGCCTGATGTGCCCACTGTTTAGCCCGATGCCTGCTTTCCGGTCTGATGTGCCCATCCTCCAGCCTGATATCCTGGTACCTGTCTTCCAGCCTGATGTCGTGATGTTGGTATCTCAGCCTGAGGTTTCGGTGCCCGTGTCTCAGCCTGAAGTTTCGGTGCCCGTGTTTCAGCCTGGAGTTTCGGTGCCCGTTACCCGGTCTGCCGAACTGGTGCCCGTTACCCAGTCTGCTAAACCGAAGTCCGTCACTTTGCCTGTCAAGCCAGTATCCGTTATCCGGTATGCCGAACCAGTGCCCGGTGTCCAGCTCGCTGAGTCGGGGCCTGTTACCCAGCCCACTGGGCCGGGGTCCGTTACCCAGCTTGCTGAGCCAGTGCCTGTAATCCGGCCTACCCTTACGGTGCTTGCTGTTCGGCCTAATGTTCCAGAGCCTTCTGTCCATCTCGATGACCCGGAGCCTGCTGCCCAGCTCGATGACCCGGAGCCTGCTGCCCAGCTCGATGACCCGGAGCCTGCTGCCCAGCTCGATGACCCGGAGCCTGCTGCCCAGCTTGGTTTGTTCTTGTCCGCTGCCCAGCTCAATGACTCTGATGTGCCAGCTGTCTGCCTGGATGGGCCTGATGACCAGCCTTTTTCCACCATTCTGCCTGATGCCATAGACTTGTGACAATTAAGACTAGTTGTAGTGTCCGGAGGCCGCTCCTTTAAGGGGGGGTACTGTCAGGAAAGGATCCTTCCGCTGGCAAGATATATCGTTTGGCATGCAGTACTGGGGTCCACCAGCAGGTGTCTCCTGGCAGTGTTGAACTGTCAGGAGAATATTTCCTTGCTGGTGTCATTTCATCTTTTGGCCGCAGTACTGACGTCCACCAGCGGATGGATCCTGGCAGTATGGAGCAGACAACACTCCCTGCACTCAGGTGTGACTTGAAGTCAATCACAGTCAGTCCTATAAATACCCGGCAAGCCCTCATATGCTTGCCTTGGAATCTCTCTCCTTGAGCCCTGACCTTGTTCGCCTGTTACCCGATCCTGAGCCTGCATCTGACCTTGTGCCCAAGCTTATCCTGACTCGATCCCTTCAGTGTTCCTGTACCCTTCAGCCCGATCCATCCCCTCTCTGTCCTGTTGGTTCCCTGTCCCTCATTTACTGATCTTCCTGTGTATGACCTTGGCTTGGCTAAACGTTTATGTCTCTGGTATATCCCTTGTTCTTGCTGACCTGCTGTGTATGACCCTGGCCTGGCTGACATCTGTGATTCCGGTATTGCCCCTTGCTGTAGATATTGTTGTTTGTAGTGGGTTTGTTGGGTTGGTTGTTCACTGTTTGTATTTTCTAATTATCACCTATTTTAATAAATATCACTATTCACTTACATGTGTTTTGGGTTATCTCTGTGCAGTCCACACAGTCTGGTCTACTAGTCTCCTGACAGTCCCCAAGATATCCTCCCTCCTTACATTTGAATTCACAAAAAAGTTAACAAAAACACAGACACTGTCTTTTGTTAAATAAATAAATCATGTTCCCTGATGTAAGTCACTCATGTTGTCCAGCAATGTAGATGTATTGTCAATCATGCTAAACAATAAGCTGCCACTAAGACAACCTGCTGCTACTCCCGATGCTAATCCTGTCACAAATGACAACTCACTGGCTAGCTACTGAATGAAAACAAACGACCTGGGAATCCTGGGTGATGTCATTGACCAATTATGTTTTCTCATGGGGTCTCCCTTAAAATCCATATGAAACCCCTATCCAATCTAAGGGTTTCATATAGATTTTGAGGGGGACCCCACACCCTTTTTTACATATACAATAAACAATAAAGTGCAGGAGTTCAGGAGTGCTACCTGTTTCTGTTCTTAAGAAAAAGCTGTACCTTCTACTACATGTCCTTGTAGGTCTGGTTCCTGAATGGGAGTGTTTTGACCTGTACACACGACCTGTACACTGCGCTGCACCTGCTCCGAGGGGAAAGCTTAGCAGATAAATATGAAAGGATCCTTAGATCTTTTACATTTTTCTTGCTGTCTGTAACCCCATTGGTGAGATTCATTCTCTCTATTTTCTCTGTTCTCACTGAGACAGAAAGTGCTGAAAAGTCCAACATTTAACAATTGTCACAGAACTAAAAGTGGGGAATGTCTTTTGGTAGGGACATATATTGCATTTCCAGGAAGTGAAGGGATATCTCCCCATGAGACACAGGCAGCAAAAAATAAGCTAATATGAAGTTTTATTTTTTTCCTACTCTAACTGAAAAAATAAGTTTTGGCTGTACGTACATTTTAACTTCAAAGATTCAAGAGGGTGGCATTTTTTTTTTTTTAAGAATTTGTCAGGGTACAGTAACACCACAGCACAATATGGACTTTGATCTATAAAGCAGAAAAGGCATCTGATAGAATACAAAGCATAGATGGTTCATTAAAAAAAAGGATTTTTCCAAAGGTGCATGTAGCACCTACAGAGCCTCATTTATATATAATTTCAAACCTATGACTGGTTAATGTGCCTCAGCAGGTAACCTTTGTACGGTGATACATGTATTAGACTTGATAAATCTAAAATCTCTGACACAAAACCTTTTAACTAAAGGGAGAACTCAAAAAATGTTGTACTCAACTTCTGAAATACACATAAGATGTCTATGGATCAAAGCTTGCTATTTTGGATGGGACCAAATACCGCTGCAACAAAACTAGCTTCAATTGAAATGTCCTGAATCCCAGTTTTGTATATCCGGCTTGGTTATTCAGTGATTCCAAGTTTGGCCAGGTCACCAGACCTAGTCTGATTACTGATCTTAGTTTTTTTTTTTTTTTATTAAGGTTTGATTACGGTATTAGTAGAGCACCCCTGCCCCAAAGCACCCAACCCCAATGTTGAGGGCATGTGGCCTGGTATCGTTCAGGGGGGAACTCGTTCTCCCCCCCTTTCCTGGCCTGCCAGGCTGCATGCTCAGGTAATGGTATGGTATGGATCTTGGGGGGGACCCCATGCCATTTTTTTTAAGGTTCCCCTTAAAATCCATAACAGACCCAACAGGCCTGGTATGGATTGGGGAGGGCCCCTACGCTGTTTTTTTATTTTTCATTTTTTTATTGCTGACAATGTTTTTTTTAATTCAGCTGTCAGCGGGGAAGCCCATGGACAGTTGATGATTCATCGGTTGTTAAGGACGTGGTGGCCGGCTTCCTGGCCCCGCTTCTTAACGACCAGATAGTCACTGCAATTTACTGCAAAGCTTTGCCCAATCAGGGCTTAGAACGCACTGTGCAGTACATTGCAGGGCGTTCGGCAGGGCGAACACCCTCCAAACGCCATGCAAATTTAAAAAATTCAAAACATTGAACATTTTTCTTTTGTGCAGCTCTACCAATAGAAAGCTTATAAGACAGGCAATATTTTGAATAGCCTGTATCATTTTTCTTTAAGACGGCTTTTCATTTGACTGCCCCATTGTGGTACCGTTTTGGGATGTCCCAGTTACTAATGATCTAAAGCAGACCTGTGTCCTCCAATGAATGCGGGCAGAGCTGTGTCCTATAATGAATGTGAAGAAAAGGATTTTCTGTTTTTTGCAAAAAATCTTATTATAAGCAATCATTTTGCTGCAAGGAAAATAATCAGTATGTGGCATAGTTTTCAAATAACTGCTAAATTGTCCTGCCTAGCAAATTCAAGGCTGTCTGATGCTAAAGATGTCTCCAAGAACCCCAAAACTTTATAGTGGGATCAGCAGATAATTCTTGCAACTGTTGGGGCAGATTTATTATAGATTGTGCACTTTGCAAGTGCAGTTGCACTCTACAAGTGCAGTTGCACTCTACAAGTGCAGTTGCTCCAGAGCTTAGTATATGAGGTAAAGATTCACTTTACAAGAAATACACAATCACATGCAAGGAAAATAAAGAACAGCATTTTTGTACCTGATTGGAAGATGGAAGTTCACAGACCTTCCCCTACTTACTTTGCTCTGGAACTTCACAGACCTTCCCCTACTTACTTTGCTCTGGAACAACTGCACTTGCAAAATGCACAGTCTGTACATGCACCTATAATAAGAAAAATATTTTCCAACTTAGTCTACATAGGAGGTGTGCCAGATAAAAAGCTTTTGCTGTGAGAAAAAGAACATTAGAATAATGCCCCGTACACACGGTCAGATTTTCCGATGGACATTGTCCGATCGGAGCGTGTTGTCGGAAATTCCGACCGTGTGTGGGCTCCATCGGACATTTTCCATCGGATTTTCCGACATACAAAGTTGGAGAGCAGGAGATAAAATTTTCCGACAACAAAATCCGATCGCGTCAATTCCGACCGTGTGTGGCCTGTTCCGACGCACAAAGTGCCACGCATGCTCAGAAGAAATTCCGACACGGGGCAGCTCGTTCTGGTAAACTTAGCGTTCGTAATGGATACAGCACTTTCGTCACGCTGCAATGTTCAAAATGGTTAAATACAGCGCACTCTCTTCTTCTTTATAATGTGACAAAAGTCGTTTTGATGCTCATATTCACACACACTTCTCACAAACTTCTTTCGTTACTATTTATCGGGATTCCCTCAATATATTTTGATTTCTCACATCTGACAACATATATATTTTTTTTTTTTTTACTTTAATGTAGAATCTTTTTTTGTGTTTCTCTTTTTTTTGTTTTTTTTTTGGTTATTTTGATTTGTACTCCCGAAAATGTTTGTGTGTGTTTTTTGTGACAAGTTCCCACAACACCATTAATATGTTGTTCTATTTAATCTGTAGGAGATTGTTTGGTGTTGTTGTCCCTTGTTAATTTCACATTTTATGTTAGAAATGTATGAATCGTCACCAACAAACTGTCCTTTTTGGATGAAAACACACACAGGAGAGTAGAATTTACCTAAAAATATTTTATTAAGGGGTCACAACTAAACAAAGAGGGAGGCAATGCTGGAGAAACTGCAGAAGTGGGTGAAGCCTTGGACCCCCAGGGCAGACATCAATTATTTAAAAGCAAAATTGGTGGCCTGAGGAGTCCTTATCTAAGGGAGTGCAGTCTGGTCCAGAAGTCCCAGAGATCCGGAAAGCAGCAGATGACATCTGTGTCCCCAGGCTGTGGTCATACAAGAGACTGCATCTTCTGTCAGACCAGACTGAACCCAGGGCAATCACTCTTTGGTCTTCCTTCCACGCTTCCTTCCAGCCTTTGGCTGTGGTGGTGGAGTTGTGGCAGCAGGAGGAGGAGGAGGATCGTCGTTCTCAATGACATCCGTCTTGTGTGTCAGTTCCCCACTCTCCCCCTTACGTAGGACTTTATAAATCAGGTCCTCAGAGATCTTGCGTTGGCCCTCCTGCATGCCCTGCAATTTGGTGGCAGCCATGCAGGCAAAGGCCTCTTCAGGACTGGGGAAGGCTCTGAGGGACGCCATAGCCTCCTGGATCAGCCTGTACGCTGAATCCTGCACAGGACTGGGAGTGGCCTTCCTGGCCCTTTTGTATGGAAGGCAGAGGGTAGGAACCTGAGACTCAGTCAGGCTGCGACTTGTCCCAGGCAGTCTCTCATAGTACCACAGCCTGGGGACATAAACGTCATCTGCTGCAGCTCCGGACCTCTGGGAATCGCTGACCTTCTTGCGCTCCCTAAGATAAGTGCTCCTCAGGCCACCAATTTTAGCTTTTAAATAGGGGATGGTTGCTGTGGGGACCACCGGCTTCACCAACTCCAGCAGTTTCTCCAGCGCTGCCTGCCTCTTCTGTTTGTGATTATAGTGGGGGTGTCTCACTTGCCACAGACAGGGCAGCTCTCTGTACTTGTCAATAAACAGGGGCAGGAAATTGTGGTCGTTGAACCCATCCATTTTCTCTGCAAGACACAACACAAGACAAACCCTAATGTCAGGCCAAACTCCCCTAATCTTGTTACAATATAGGCTTCAATTTCGAAGCAGTATAGGCCCAAGTTTAGATCCTACCTCCGTTAGCACGATCGGCGTCTCCGATGCTCCTTCCTCCGCTCACAGATTGTACGTAAGACGCGCGCGTTACGATTTGTACACACGGCGCATGCGTATAACTCCGCCCGCCCCTGACGTTCTTTCTATTCTATTTCCCGCCCCTTTTCGTTCGGCATAGTGGAGGAAGAGCACATGGCGGCTAGACAGCAGGATCGTGCTAATTACAGCAACAAGGAGGAGGAGGGAAGGCCGGAGCCTGAAACGTCCCGATCCAGAAGGAGATTAAAGGACTCAAATATGTCCTTTGGGGAGATGTTGGAGATGGTGGACATCCTGAAGAAGGCCGACTATGATGGAAAGTATGGGCCTTACCCCAACCACAATGTCCAAAAGGCCAAGATCATGGCGAAAGTGGTCAGGAGTCTGCACCGGAAATTCGGGGTACGACGATCGAAAGATCAGCTCAGGAAGCGGTGGTCGGACCTGAAATTACGAGAACATGAGCAGTACAGAAAGATCCGGAGAGTGCTGCAAAAAAGTAAGTATTTGTGCTGTGTTCCTATTCTTTTTGTGTTTATTACGTTTGTGCTGCTCCATGTGCTTTTAGGAACTGTTGTACAGTTTAAAATGGCAACTTTCATGTTCATGGGCACATTATTCGTTCGGATCACACATTTTTTTTTCGGACTATAAAATACCATTGTTTAGGCCATATGCATTTGGCCACCATTTTGAGGCCCTATACTTGGCTTCAAAGATTTGGGTTGTGTAGATGGCTTTGTTACTAGAATGAAATGCAAACTAGATTCTGTGTAAGGAGAGGACACTCAGCAGCTGTTTTCACATCTGGACACTGGAGCACTAGTGTGGGACCCCAGAACACCATTTTTATTAGGGGGGCCACACAGGTTCTCCAGTGTATACTATAGGGGGGGCTACATCTGTGAAGCTTGTACTAAACAGGTAAAGTATTGCAGGTTGACAAAGGACACTAAAAAAGCTACATGTTGGAACTCGGCCAAAATAGATAATTGTACCTCACTTCCAAACAATGTTTCATCTTTATAGTTCTGCCATCAAATATCTGTGTGCTAATTATACCATTTTTGTTTTACATAGGGGAGAAAAGACTCGGAGGACACCCCTCATCCGAGGAGACCAGAGCCCCCCCCCTCTGGAAGAAGGGGAAATCCCCCCAACACAAGATGAGCAGGAGGATGAAGACGTGGTGGAACTAGTCACCAGAACAGGTGAGTGTCTGCAACCACAGGCTCAGATAAGAGATGGATGGCGGCATTTTTTTTAGACCTATTTTATTTTGGGGTTCCTCTCTTTTTAGGTGATCGTGAGGTTGTGGATGAAGATCCTTTCACATCCGAAAGTGCCCAGATCCTGATCGGGGAGATCATGGGGTGTAATTTACAATTGGAAAACATCAAGCAAAACATCAATGATGTTATTCCAAAATATAAAAACATCATTGATGTTTTGGGGCGAGTTTAAAGCCCCTCAAAATCACTTTCTTCTTTTGTGTGCTACAATGTGGTAAATGTTTTTGTGATTTTTCCCAAAGCCAAATTTGGAGGATGCACACAGTGTGTCAACATGTGCTATCTGCCATCACGGGAGATCAATGGACGTGTTTTGGGGGTGCAACCCCTTCCTCAATAATAAAGTAGCGGTGAGGAAGGGCTTTCTCCCCCAAAACACGTCCCTTGATCCCCCCTGATGGCAGATAGCACATGTTGACATTGTGAAATTTGTGTGCATCTTCCAAATTTGGCTTTTCCAGGGGTGATTTTCCCCCATCTGAACGCAATATCAAACACAGTTCCTAAATACTCATGTCTGATATTGCCTTCAAGTTCTACCAAATGTGAACTTTGTAAGATCAAGATTTGTGTCTTTCTTGTGGGTTTTACACAGGCCTGTTTTCTATAAAATGCACATTTTGATTTTGGATAATGACACCACAAAAATTGTTATACAACAAACATGTCGGTTTGTCAGAAAAACCTTTGGTAAATGCACATGTGATTGTGCAGGTATTAAAAAGATTGTTCATCAAGAATGTGTGGATTATTGTCTCAACACTACAACACTTTTGGGGTGATGTAATTGTTGTTTTATGAGAAAATGGGGGTTATTTCCTAAGGGCAAATCCACTTTGCACTACAAGTGCAGTTTCAGTGCAGTTGCAAGTGCACTTGTAGTGAAAAGTGTCTTTGCATTTAGTAAATAACAGCCAACAGTGCTTTGTATAAGGTTACACAATCACGACATTTTCTGGACTCCACACATTTCTGTCAGGGTCAGCTCAAACAAACACAAGCAGTAAATGTCCACAAAGAAGAGCCTGGGGGGAGATGCCTGTCGAGAACTTGAGGTCCTGCAGACTTCTCCCTGTGGCCAAATACCGCAGGGTAGCGACCAACCTCTGCTCCGGAGTGATGGCTTGCCTCATGCAGGTATCCTGCCTGCTAATATAAGGGGTCAGCAAAGCCAACAAATAGTGAAACACGGGGTCCGTCATCCTGAGAAAGTTCCTGAAATCATCAGGATTATTCTCACGGATCTCACGGAGCAAAGGCATATGAGAGAACTGGTCACGCTGAAGCAACCAATTCTTGGTCCATGAACTCCTCCCCACCCTGTTCATGGACTGGACTTGTGTCAAGGTCAGGACCCCAACACCAAGCCCCCGCACAGCACAAACTGTACGAGGAGTACGCATACGAAACATGGCTAGAAAACGGTCGGCTGCTCAGAACGAAGTAACAGAACGCACTGAAGAACAGCAAGACCTGTGAAGAGCGACCTGAAAAACAGCAACGAGCGGGCAAGATCGCACAGAAAACTCTGATACGAACTGACTGCACGCACTGAAGAGCAGATACAAACCCACAAGCACAAACTGAACGGCAGAAAATGATCTGAAAGCCACGAGTCTGAAAAAGCGCGAATCGTCTCTCACCAAACTTTTACTAACACGAGATTAGCAAAAGGAGCCCAAAGGGTGCCGCGCTTGGTTCTGAACCGGCCTTTTCTAGTCTCGTCGTACGAGGTGTATGTCAACGCGTTGTTGGCGATCGGAAATTCCGACAACTTTGTGCGACCGTGTGTATGCAAGACAAGTTTGAGCCAACATCCGTCGGAAAAAATCCTAGGATTTTGTTGTCGGAATGTCCGAACAAAGTCCGTCCGTGTGTACAGAGCATAAGACTGCAGTTTACCATTGAACATATTGGCGAAGACCAGGCCCTCTAGAACAATGTACTGTGGACATACAAATCCAAGATAGAGTTGCTTGGCCATATTAATTAGACATGTGCAATTTGTTTCGATACGAATACAAATTCGGACAAATTTTTGGTTGTTTAGAAATTCAGATGTATCCGAATCTCCAAAATAAATAGTTACAAGTTTAGTTGAAATTCGTTAAATTTGTTTAGTTTATTCATTTTCTAACAAATTCCATATTTTCAGAATGATTAGAATTCGGATCGGTTGAAAAGTGATTAACCGATTCTAATTCTGTGTGAGGAATACCTGGTTGTTAAGCAGCAGACCGGGAAGCCGGCCACCACGTCCTTAATAACCAATGGGTCATCAGCTGGCTTCCCCACTGACAGCTAAAATGTAAACAAAACAATGTTGGCAATAGAAAATTCCCCCCAAAAAACAGCATGCCCCCCCACAATCAATTTCAATCCCTTATCCGACCATGCAGCCCGGCAGGTCAGGAAAGGGGGGGACGAGCAAGCCCCCCCCTCCTGAACCATACCAGGCCACATACCCTCAACATGTGGGAGTGAGTGCTTTGGGGTGGGGGTCTGCGGGCAGGGGGCTTATCGGAATCTGGAAGCCCCCTTTAATAAGGGGCCCCCTAGATCCCACCCCCCATGTAAAGAAGTACCCCTACCCATTCACCAAAAATGTGTAAAAAGTGAATAAAGATAGTAAACAAGTTTTTGACCATTTCTTTATTAAAAAATGAAAAACAATGTCCCCCGATGTAGATCCATCTAACGCTGCCCGACACATCGCCAAACCCAAAAAAAGGAGAAAGAGATAGGAGTATATCGGGGAACATTGTTTTTTATTTTTCAGTAAAGGAGTTGTCAAAAACTGTCCACAGACCCCCACAACCACCACCCAGGGTTGTCGGGAAGAGGCCCTTGTCCCCACCAATATAGGGACAAGGTGCTTTGGGGCAGGGGGGCAGAGCCACCCACCCCCTCCATGTTAAGGGCATGTGGCCTGCTATGGTTCAGGAGGGGGGGCACTTGCCCCCCCCTTTCCTGGCCCGCCAGGCGGCATGCCCGGATAAGGGTCTGGTATGGATTCAGGGGAGGGAACCCCACGCCATTTTTTTCTTTCTTTTTTTTTTAAATAGCTGGGCCGGCAGTTGCAACCGCGAGTAAATTTAAATGTGATTTGACTTGTTTATTTTTTTCTTTAGAAATGTCATGTTTGCTGCAGCATGTTCTATGCATGCTACAGATTCACCACTTTACAGGCAGACTAAGGGGACCCCGCACTATATTTTAAGGAACTTTTCATTTTGATTATATCACTTTAAGTGGGGTTATTTTAAAAAAATAAAGAAAAAAATGGTGTGGGGTCCCCCCCCTCCAGTCCATACCAGGCACTTCGGGTCTGATATGAACTTTAAGGGGAACCCCACTCCATAGTTTTTTTAAAAGACTGCGTGTAGTCCCCTCCAAAATTCATACCAGATGGACGAGCGGGCGCCCCTCCCCGACCCATACAAGGCCACATGAACTTATCCCAGTCTTGGTCTGCAGTGTTCAATATTTAGTCGGCCCACCCTTTGCAGCTATAACAGCTTCAACTCTTCTTGGAAGCAGTGGTGGGAGAAAATTTTGATTTAGTTTTAGTCTTAGTCTTGGGACTAAAATGGCATTTCAGTTTTAGTGCCATTTTAGTCTTCTACAAGTTTTTTTTTGATTTAGTCGTATTTAGTCAACTAAATCATCAGTACATTTTAGTCGACTGGGTGTCTAATCTAATGGGTGTAGTTAAATTGTAATGCATTATTTAAGCATTTCTCTACAATTTTCAAACTCATTATATACTACTGCTGGAGTGAAAAATCGAAGATGTTATTATTTATGATATTGAGGTTTGTACATGCACTACAGACACAGATTTAGTTGTTATATAACATCTTTATTTAAGTAAAACCGTTTTTGTGAAGAATATTGCTTTTTTGACAAAAGGGTAACGTAAAATACAAAAAAATAAAAACTCTTTGCGTGATCGTGATGATGCCACCTACCATGCACTGCACAATCATTTACATGAAGTTAATAGTTCAAAAAACTCAAACTGAACAACAGAACACAACAACACATTTCAGCAGCTTGGCTGGCCTGGGGTCAAGAAGGACAGCAAAGAGGCCGCAGGCCAGGCCACTATCTCATTCCAGGAAAAACATCAGGAACAGACTGATATTCTGCAAAAGGTACAGGGATTGGACTGCTGAGGACTGGGGGAAAGTAATTTTCTCTGATGAATTCCCTTTCTGATTGTTTGGGGCATCTGGAAAAAACCTTGTCCAGAGAAGAAAAGGTGAGCGTGAGCTTTACACTGCCAGTCCTGTCATACTCACAGTAAAGCATCCTGAAACCATTCATGTGTGGGGTGGGTTGCTTCTCAGCCAAGAGAGTGGACTCGCTGACAATTTTACAAAATATTCAAGAACATATTTGGGGGGCACACCATACAATGCTTTTAAATTCAAGATGGGGCTGCTATAAGACCTACAAACAGTACAAAATATTTTACAATATTTTATACATACAAGAATGACATTTCCTGCAGGGCTAGTTAAAAACACCTGAACATATTCAAAAAATACCGGGGTTTGGTCACACTATATGGTCATATAGTGCTAAGCCCACTTACTGCGACAAAGTACCCCGAATTAGTGGGTCCTACTCTAGTAATAGAATGGAAGATCCTTTGTCTTAACCATGGGAGCTGAACTCCTCTATGTGGGAGAACTGAAGGGGATACATCCTATACACTGGTGGCCACTAAATAAGAGGTAATGAGCAGGGGGAGGGGTGCTCCAGCCCAAAAGACCTGGTCAGGGCCTATTACAATATATAAGAACATATTTGGGGGGCACACCATACAATGCGTTTAAAATCAAGATGGTGCTGCTATAAGACCTAAAAACAGTACAAAACATTTTACAGCGCACACATACAAGAATGACATTTCCTGCAGGGCTAGTTAAAAACACCTGAACATATTCAAAAAATACGGGGCTTTGGTCACACTATATGGTCATATAGTGCTAAGCCCACTTACTGTGACAAAGTACCCCGAATTAGTGGGTCCTACTCTAGTAATAGAATGGAAGATCCTTTGTCTCAACCATGGGAGCTGAACTCCTCTATGTGGGCTGACAATTTTGCCTAAGAACACAGCCATGAATAAATGGTACAAAAACATCTTCAGGCTCAGAGAACAACTTCTAACCATCCAAGAACAGTTTGGTGATGAACAATGCTTTTTCCAGCATGATGGAGCTCCCTGCCATTGACAATGCCATAAGGCAAAAGTGATAACTAAGTGGCTTGGGGAACAAAACATGGGAATTTTGGGTCCATGGCCAGGAAACTCCCCAGACCTTAATCCCATTAAGAACTTGTGTTCAATTTTAAGAGGCGGGTGAGTGAACAAAAAAAAACCCCCACAAATTCTGAAAAACTCCAAGCATTGATTATGCAAGAATTGGCTGCCAGTGCCATCAGTCAGGAATCAGTATGTGACGCAGAAGTTTTTTGATAACATGCCAGGGCGAATTGCAGAGGTCTTGAAAAAGAAGGGTCAACTCAACGCTGCAAATATTGACTCTGCATAAACTTAATGTAATTGTCAATAAAAGCCTTTGACACTTATGAAATGCTTGTAATTATACTTCAGTATACCTTAGTAACATCTGACAAAAAGATCTAAAAACATTGAAGCAGCGGTGTCATTCTCAAAACTTTTGGCCATAGCTGTACATGTACAAGGCCAAGCACAGGCACTGTCACTGCCAGTCTGTCACAGGCACAGCATAATAAATACTTGAGGGTAATGCTTATTTCTACAATAAGAATCAGTTTACTGTCAGTTTATTATTTTAACAGTTCTAATTCTCAGATACATTAAAAGAAAATGTGCACAGTCTACAATAATTGTGTGGATTATAACAGTCACCACTTTTTATCAACTCCTCTCTCCTCTCAGCATTCGCAATGACAATAGAGGTAAATATCACACTAAAAAGACTACTGGGGCAGGACCCCGACGTAAGGCTGCCCTTTTTGACCATTACTGATCTATTTTTCTTTTTCATGTGTGTGATATTTACCTCTATTGTCAAATTTGTCAATGCTAAGAGAGAGAATAGTTGATAAAAAGTGGTGGTCGTTGTTGTTCCACACATTTGTAGCCTCAGCCTGTGCATTTTTCCTATGAACAATTGTCCCATTGACAATTAAAAGTGTTGTTGAACTATTGATTCTTCTTATCACAAAAAGCACAACCCACGAGTATTACATTATCTCACAAAAGTGAGTACACCCCTCACATTTTTGTAAATATTTTATTATATCTGTTCATGTGACAACACTGAAGAAATGACACTTTGTTGCAATGTAAAGTGGTGAGTGTACAGCTTGTATAACAGTGTAAATTAACTGTCCCCTCAAAATAACTCAACACACAGCCATTAATGTCTAAACCGCTGGCAACAAAAGTGAGTACACCCCTAAGTGAAAATGTCCAAATTGGGCCCAAAGTGTCAATATTTTGTGTGGCCACCATTATTTTCCAGCACTGCCTTAATCCTCTTGGGCATGGGGTTCACCAAAGATTCACAGGTTGCCACTGGACTCCTCTTCCACTCCTCCAAAATGACATCACGGAGCTGGTGGATGTTGGAGACCTTGCGCTCCTCCACCCTCCGTGGATGCCCCACCGATGCTCAATGGGGTTTAGCTCTGGAGACATGCTTGGCCATTCCATCACCTTTACCCTCAGCTTCTTTACCAAGGCAGTGGTCGTCTTGGAGGTGTGTTTGGGGTCGTTATCATGTTGAAATACTGCCCTGCGGCCCAGTCTCCGAAGGGAGGGGATCGTGCTCTGCTTCAGTATGTCACAGTACATGTTGACATTCATAGTTCCCTCAATGAACTGTAGCTCCCCAGTGCCGGCAGCACTCAGGCAGCCCCAGACCATGACACTCCCACCACCATGCTTGACTGTAGGCAAGACACACTTGTCTTTGTACTCCTCACCTGATTGCTGCCACACACACTTGACCAAATAAGTTTATCTTTGTCTCATCAGACCACAAGACATGGTTCCAGTAATCCATTTCCTTAGTCTGCTTGTCTTCAGCAAACTGTTTGCGGGCTTTCTTGTGCACCATCTTTAGAGGAGGCTATCTTCTGGGACGACAGCCATGCAGTCTAATTTGATGCTGTGTGCGGCATATGGTCTGAGCACTGACATGCTGACCCCCCACCCCTTCAACCTTTGCAGCAATGCTGGCAGCACTCATACATCTATTTCCCAAAGACAACCTCTGGATATGACGCTGAGCTTGTGCACTCAACCTCTTTGGTCGACCATGGCGAGGCCTGTTCTGAGTGGAACCTGTCCTGCTAAACCGCTGTATGGTCTTGACCACCGTGCTGCAGCTCAGTTTCAGGTTCTTGGCAATCTTCTTATAGCCTAGTCATCTTTATGTAGAGCAACAATTCTTTTTTTCAGATCCTCCGAGAGTTCTTTGCCATGAGGTGCCATGTTGACCAGTATGAGAGAGTGAAATAAAGAAAATAGGGAGGAACCAGTGTTTCAGTTTTTCCGGGGGTCTCTGCCACATCACATATATAAGGAAGAAAGCCAAAAGAGGGTATGTGCCCCAAGGGGGATATTATGGGCAGTACAACACCAGGAAATAATTATATGGTGCCAGAATAGAATACAGTAGTATTGTTTAAAAAGATTATCACAAAGTTTTTATTGTTTACAAAATATGCAAAATATCTGCAAACATAGAATCAATATAAGATCAAAGAGATGGAGGAGACAACAATCAATTGTGATCCAACTGCTATAGTGTTGTAATAGGTCATCCCAGTAGACCCAAGAGTCAGCTCACTGGAGTGAAAATAAAACAGCACAGGACACTCTACATGTTTCGGAATAACATAGAAAGACTCAGTTCTTTCTATAGTGTATGTTTCCTTCCTCAGGAGTTTCAAAGAAGCAGTTTTGATGTGTTTAAAACATTTGTCTCTTCATTGTAAACATTGTACATAGACGTATTGAGAGATGGGCTCCCACAACCTTGGGTCCAAGGGGTTAATTAGGTTTTCTAGTCACTGATACAAGCAGTAATTGTTATTGGAGAAGTAATAAGAGAGATTTTGGGTACTATGCAGAGTTTGGCTTTGGCGTTGACCCCAATAAAGACAGCAGGCCAGGGCTCACAAGAGCCACCACTGGTGGATGGACTTGGCATGTATCTTTGGTGGTTTGCTGTAATGACACACACTGCAGGGAAAGCAGGCTCCTCTCAGCTACATAGTATGAGAGAGTGAGAGTGATAGCATCAAATTTAACACACCTGCTCCCCATTCACACCTGAGACCTTGCAACATTAACGAGTCACATGACATTGGGGAGGAAAAATAGCCAATTTGGACATTTTCACTTAGGGGTGTACTCACTTTTGTTGCCAGCGGAATTAGACATTAATGGCTGTGTGTTGAGTTATTTTGAGGGTGCAGCAAATTTACACTATTATACAAGCTGTACACTCACTACTTTACATTGTAGCAAAGTGTCATTTCTTCAGTGTTGTCACATGAAAAGATATAATACAATATCTACAAAAATGTGAGGGATGTACTCACTTTTGTGAGATACTGTAGGTATGCTTCTTATGTTAGAAATAGAAATACCTGGAGAATAAAACACTTCTATTTTTATAAATAAATTGTAAGGAAAGCACTTTGTGCCTACATGACCCTTGCTCTATTCCGCCGGCCTCTAGAGAGGTCACCTGTGACACTGAATACCCTCTCTGCAAAGGCTTAAGAAGCTGGCATAGCCAGCAGGTCTAATGCAAAAGGTTTTAGATGGAGATAAAGTGTCATGCCTTGACAGCCTCTGTTGCAGTGTCCTCACTGATGGTGGCAAATTGGTGCAAAAGCTCTTCCTTATATCTTCTGATCTGCTGCTCTATGCTGTTTGACCAGATCCTCTGCCTGAGTCTTCTGCAGCATTTAGAAAGAAACTGAAAAACTGGCTGCTTAGATGTGGATGCCGGTGGCAGTGTTTCTTCTACTTGCTGTGATAGTTCCACATTATCTTCTTCAGGCAATTCCTCATGTTGCATAGAAATGGGTGACTCAGGGGGTTGGATGTGTCATTGCCATCATCCCTTGGAAGATTCAGAAACAAATGTATACCTTAACATGGGATTTTTAAGGCAATGTAGTAAAGAAAAAATTATATTTAGATAAAAGAATAATTTATTGGTACATAGAAAATATATAACATACAAAAATACTTTTAGTGATCATACAATTAAAAAGAAAAATCATCAAATAGCATGAAGCAAGCAGGGAGCTAGAGCTCCTACATCGTAATACATCCTGCTACAAGATACAATCACCACCTATAGCGATGCAATGGCGTCAAGAAGCGATGTTGTTCTTGTGTGTGTGGCAATGTGGATTTTCTTACGGCATACTCCTCTGTATTTTTAAGCTTTTCCTGATTGTTCTCATCCGCCACATCAACAATGGTTTCACAGACATTAGGGTTGACAAAACAAGCTGCTGCTGCAAGTGGTGAGAACATTTCATCAGTTGGATCTAAGAATGAAGCAAAACGCTGGTTCACACTCCCTTTCATCACCTGTGCAATTGTGGCAAGGTCTTGCTAGCTAGTGTTCTGTTGAAAGCCCTCAACATGGACATGGACATGGACATGGTGTCACTCTGGAGGGTTTTAGTATGTTCTGCAAAAGGCAGCAGTAGCTCATGCAATGATGTGAGCTTTTACCATTCACTAGGGAGCAAGCTGTCCCATCCCATGTTGTTTGCGATTTGGCAGACCGACTCTTTCAGTTTGATGAGTCTTGCGATCATGTTGAATGTACTTGACCAGCGTGTGGAGCAGTCATTTAAAAGAGTAAGACCACAATGCTCCAATAGCTTCTGTGTTGCAATTGAAGACTTGCAGAAGAGGTTCACTATTGATCTTGTTTATCCAGTATTCTCTTCACACTTTCCTCCTTCTGCACCATGTGGACCACAAGTTGAAAGGTATGCACCACACATGGTGTCCAGTCCATGTCAATCTGTTGGTACCTAACAAGTGGAACACAGCCAAAAAAGCATAAAGTACAGTATATAGAAAAGGTTACTGTTCCATTCTATTATTTTAACACTTAACATCTTATGGGAATACTTTTACACAAGACTACAAATAAAGTGGAAAAATAACAAAGATTCACCCGTAGAGTAGAGCAGATAGCACCCCATGTTAATCATCTCATATCCATGTGATAATTGACTGGTATCAACCGTGTCATCATGTAAAAGATTAATAAAAATTGCTCACCACAGATCATCAATTTCAGACTTAGCCTCAGAGTCACTTTCCGTCATGGGGGAGTCTTCCTCACTAGAGCTGGGTGGTTCTTCTGCTGCTTCTGTGGTTTGTTTAAATGCTGCCACCATATTGCTCCCGTTGTCCGTTATCACTGTAAGGATCTTCCTCTTTGGTATGTCCCACTCTTGCAAGCATTTGTCCACACATGATTTGATTGACTGTGCAGTGTGTGGGTGGATTACTTGTTCCAGATCTCAATCCAATCGAGCATCTGTTGAATGTGCTGGAAAAATAAGTCTTAACCATGGAGGCCCCACCTCGCAGCTTACAGTACTTAAAGGATTGCCTTCTGATGACTTGGTTCCACAGCATACTATTCAGAGGTCTATCGGCACCCATGCCTCGACGGGTCAGGGCTGTGCGGGCTGCATATGGGGCTATTGTGGCTGCAAAAGGGGGGCCTACTCAGTGTTAGCTTGGTGGTCATAAAATTATGGCTGATCAGTTTGTATTATATGCAAAGAACAAGTAAGCAAAGGATGCAGCAGACCCCTAATCTAAGACCACCCCCTCTCTCTCCAACAGGCCAGTGAAGGACCTCATGGGGAAGATTATAGGCACACACTACATATTGTGGTCAATAAAAGATAGGATGTGGTGGACAGAGTTCATATTACAGGGAGCGTGTTCACACAGCACTGGATATCTGTTTTTTGGGGAAGTGCTGAATTTGTTACAAATGACCAATGTTGTGAATAATTAGTTCACCCAGTATCCTCTGAGGGCAACAATCCTGTACATCTCCAGGGCACCTCTCTACCTGTCCAACTGAGCTCACTCAGCCTGTGTATCCATCACATACCAGAGTTGGCCAGTAGGTAGACATATTTGTCACAAATTGAAAACCGCATTTCAGTCATCCATGAATACTGTATCATATCATTATCTGCTTGATGAGCTTGTAAGGCCATCATCCTTCATTGAATTGGAACTGGAAATGGTCCTTTCAACATGATAACAATCCAAGAACTCTAGCAAATCTACAATGAAAAGACTGAAAAAAGAAATATATAGTAATGGACTGACCTAACTAATACTCTGATTTGAATGACATTGAAATGTTGTGGGATTTTCTGAAACTATTGGCACATGCAACACAGACAGCTTGCAACTGAAGTAATTTTTGCAAGTTTCCTTGTGTTTTGTATTCAAGTATACCACCATTATTATTGCAGGTTCTTATATAGTGCTGTAAATTTATGCAGCACTTTACGTATATTTATTACATTTACATCAGTCTCTGCAACAAGGTGCTTACAATCTAAGGTCCCTAGCACGCATTCATACTTACACATATCAGGGCCAATTTAAACAGAAACCAGTTACATACCAGCATGTCTTTGGCGTGTGGAAGGAAACCCACGCAGGCACATGGAGAACATGCAAACGCCGTGCAGGTAGTGCCATGGTTGGGATTTAAACCAATGACTCTAATGCTGATAGACGGAAGTCCTAACCACTTAGCCACTGTGCTGCCTTTATGTATAGGCGCTGTTTAAATGAATTGCCCATTTTTTTGGGGTTGCAGTTTAAAGGCATTGTACACTTTCAAATGTTTTGTTGTGTTAAGAAGGTATTCGAGTAGTTGTAATCCCCATGTTGTTTGTTTGCCTTACCTTTCAATGATGAGCTCAGTTGTTGTGGCTGCAGCGGCACATGCGCTATGAAGGTCCTCTTTTCCCATTTTCCCATTTTCATTGTATTTTCCTAATTTGCAGTCTTCTATATTTAAAAAAACATGATATTTTGATGTGCATCTGATACTTGTCTATTAAACACAATCATTAAAGTTTTGCTGTTCTTTTTTCCAAGCATGCATTTGTCACACACACATAGCAGAAACAAAGATTCATTCCTGGTTAAATTTAGAAAAGAAACAGTAGTAATACAGTATAGCCTCCAAATATTTTTACTTTTTTCATGAATGTTCTATTTTGTAGATTCTGCAAAAACTGAATACCAAAATAGACTGCTAAATAGAGGCTTTGTAGGTGTGGCATCACTGGTTACTTAAAGTTAATCTAAATTATAAAAATCGAGAACTACTGTCTCGTTATCTCTTATAATAGTGTACATATGAGTTATTTTTATTAAGGTAAAAAATCCTAGGTACAGTAAACATATGCTGATTTTGCCAGTCCCATTAACTTAAAATAGCCTTTCCTGTATGTTTCTGACTATGCTAAGCGTGGAGGGGATTTCCCAGCTAGCGTGATCAAATGGCATCCAGGTAAATACTATTTTCAGAATGAGGTCAGCAATGGCAACCAATATATACTATATGTATGACATTTTTTTTTTTTTTTAATACTAATTTTGCCTTTGTGTTTTCTATAACAGCATGTCCCTTTTAAACCACAGTTGTGATCCAAACTGTGTGATAGTGTTTGAAGGAACGTGCCTGCAACTCCGTTCAGTAAAGAAAATACTAAAGGGTGAAGAGGTATGAAAACTAACTTATCCTCCCTCCTGTCATAGACACCTGGAACAGTAATCTTCCATCCATTTACATTCCTGAGAGCTGCCTCATTTCTGAATTTTGGGTAAACCATCAATCACCACTCATATCTCGCATATAAAGAAAATACAATGCGTTAAACTGTCTTTTCTTGCTGCTGGGCTATCCGTGTTTTTTCCTAGTTCTAAATTACCCTTATTCATGATAAATGTCTTTGCATGTCCTCATTCCCTGCATGAGGAATCCAGAAACTCTTTCATAGTTCATTTTCTTTAAAACATATAAAAATGCACTTAAAAAAAAATCAGCAGCTTCCACTAATCATCCCATATTTAATCTTTCTTGCATTGAAATGTCTTTTCTTTATGCAGTAAATCTGCCAGTCTCAGGGAGGTAAAAAAAGAAAACTTGTATACCAATATCTTGGGGATGGTTCATTTAGCTGAATATCTAAGTATGATGTACTGCCTCAATAGTTTATCTAATGACAATAATAACTTGTCCAGCTGTAGTGGAATTTTCTATAGTTGGTATACTTGGCTAACTTTGGATAGAAAATACAGCTTTTTTGCAGCTGTTTGAGTTTAGCTGTTAAGAGCACAGACACATCATTCCACGTGTTAAGGGTTCCTGATGGTAATCAACAATATTTTTATAGGGGTATTGGGCACCTATAAGAAATATGTGCAGCCATAAACACATATTTCCCACACCCACCTAACAACTGTCCCCGAGCCACCCACCATCAAATCATTCCCCGCATCTACTACCTTTTGTACCACCACCCCCTCCCTTTAGAACAGGGGTCTCAAACTGGCGGCCCTCCAGCTGTTGCGAAACTACAAGTCCCATGAGGCATTGCAAGGCTGACAGTTACAAGCATGGCTCTTACAGGCAGAGGCATGATGGGACTTGTAGTTTCACAACAGCTGGAGGGCCACCAGTTTGAGACCCCTGCTTTAGAATGTAAGCTCTACGAGCAGGGCCCTCCTGTCCCTTCTGTATTGAGCTGTACTGTAATTGTGCTGTCCCCCCTCTACATTGTAAAGCTCTCCGTAGACTGTTAGCGCTATATAAATTGTGTATAATAATAATAATAAATTAATAAACAGGCAAAATATGTAAAAACAAATATTGATGCATCACATGGATAGTATCAGTGTTGCCATAAACATGAAATTTGGCTTTAAGGAATATCTAAAGCCGAACCTGTTATTTAAGTTTTGAATAGAGTGGGGCATTGTTAACCACTTCAGCCCCGGAAGATTTGGCTGCTCACTGACCAGGCCATTTTTTGCGATACGGCATGCACGGTCAGTCAAACGGTGTACCCTAACAAAATTGACGTCCTTTTTTTCCCACAAATAGAGCTTTCTTTTGGTGGTATTTGATCACCTCTGCGGTTTTTATTTTTTGCGCTATAAACAAAAGAAGAGCGACAATTTTGAAAAAAACACAAAAATCGCAATAAGCATATATTGATTGGTTTGCACAAAAGTTATAGCGTCTACAAAATAGGGAATAGATTTATGGCATTTTTATTATTATACATTTTTTTTACTAGTAATGGCGATGATTGATCAGTGACTTTTATCAGGACTGCGATATTGCTGCGGACAAATTGGACACTTTTGACACATTTTTGGGAGCATTGTCAATTATACAGTGATCAGTGCTATAAAAATGCACTGATTACTGTGTAAATGTCACTGGCAGGAAAGGGGTTAACACTAGGGGGTGATCAAGGGGTTAACTGTGTTCCCTAGGTTCTAACTGTGGGGGGGGGGGGTGGGACTGACTAGAGGAGGAGAAAGATCTGTGTTCATACTTAGGATGAACACACAATCTGTCTCCACTCCCCTGACAGAACCAGGATTTGTGTGTTTACACACACAGATCCCGGTTCTCGCTCTGTCATGAGCGATCGCTGGTGCCAGGTGGTCATCGTGCCTACCGGGCACTCGCATCGGCTCCGGGCACATACGCTGCAGGCGTCTTAAAGGGCTGACGTACAGCTACGCTGGCTCGCCCAGGGGAGCCATTCTGCTGCGGCCGATCTGGAACCAGTTAAAACACGTCAAGATTTTTTTTTTTGCTGTCTGTGTGCCACTGGGAACACAAAAGGAAGGTAGAAGAGATCTCTCAAGGTAAGTAAAATTCTCTTTAGAAAGCTATCACAAAAACTAGTATCCCCATTGGAAGATTTCACCTCTATTCCTATTCAGTAAGCCCTCGTTCATATGGGCGTACTACAGCATACAGCCATGCAAGGGCTTCGTTTACCTTCACTGGGACGCACTGGTGTTCTGTTCATCCCTGTGCAGGCAGTTCCATTCATGTCAATTTTAACACAGCAGCTGCATGGACAGAGCCGCTGCTCCCAATTTGACATCCGTGTAGGCGCGTGCAGGGCCCCAAATGCAGACATGCACCCTTACCTACACATATGTCAAACTGGGAGCATCAATTGTGTCTATGCAGCCACTGTGTCCTAACTGACATGAATAGGAGTGCCTGCACAAGGTACATGAATCACCTATGCTACCCCATACCGGTAAACACAGTCCTCACAAAGGCAAATGCTGTAGTACACCCATGTGAAAAAGGGCAAATTAATCAAAATTAAGGAATTTACTTCACTTTCTGGTTTCAACGGTAATATTTACTGTGACTGAGTGTGACAGTTTGGGTGTTTCTGCCAAGGTACAGCTTCCTCCACTCTGGAACACGGAAGTAGGTATTATAGCTGAGCATTGCACCCGAGAACTAGACAACTCTAGCTTAGGTGCAAACTGTAACTGACTTTATTGTGAATTCACACAGAATATATACCACACAAAATCAGATCACAAGAGGCTGATCACATTATTCTAAATAATGCAATTTGTAAACAGTATTATCATTAGCGCATCTAAGGAACAGCCAACATAAACAGTATTCTAATTAAACAGTAAGCTAATTAACGACTAGTCACCTAGGCAAGCCTATCATTATCACTAAGAATGAAAGAAAATCACAAATTTTCTGTTGTCACAACAGGAATAGAGGGGAAATCCAGTCCTAGATTTAGGCGCTAGTCCTGGTGACAACTAAGAGGGGATTGTCCCTCACTTTGGAGGTAACTTCCTGTTGTGCCTGTGGGACAAGGAAGAGAAGGGAAATCTCTCTAATAGGACACAGATGGCAAAACACTTCAGTTCTACTTTTAAGTAGTATCAACACATTGGTTAATAAGTATGTATTTATATATAGGTGTTATATAATAGCTTTATTTGTTCTGCCTTATGTTAGCATCAAGGACACATTATAAATCCTTACTTGTTGAATTAGGAAAATGATTGAAAGAAGAGTATGCAGTTAGTAAACAGTGAAGGTCAATTGGGAATGGATAGGGAATCTTGGGGTCAAGTGTATGGAACAAATAGAAGTATAATGAGATGTATTGTCTTTCACAGTTTTGTATGGTATATAAAAAATACAGAACAGTCTGTCTTGAAAACCTTGTTGTTTTCAGAATAAATTGCAGAACCATCAGACAACAGACAGAATATGTAGGAGTTGAGCTGAAAAATTATTTTGCTTACAAAATTAGAAAAAGTAGCAATAGTGAGAGATGTAGGTTATGAGAGGTCAAATACATTTAGTGTGATATATTCCAGACACCCTATACCAGTGATTTATTAACACCATTAAACGCATAGTTTTCCTAATAAGCAGTATAAACACATTAAATACAAACATACATGCAGTTCTTAGGGCTCAGTTTGGGCCATAAGCATATGGCAATGTGCATTTCATTATTTGGATGCCGTTTAATCATTAAGTGTTTGTGTATTTTATACATAGAGATAGTCAGATTGACCCTTGCCCTGGTGAATACCACAGTCATACAAACGTCAGCAAAACACTTGAACCAGACTGGTCATAAACCAATTAACCTATCAGAGTGTTCTTTTTAAATTTTGGTAGCACAAACATGAGCCTAATTTGCAAACTCTATCCAGATAGTGTGTTTGTGAGTCTACTGCTGCAATGCAGAACTGTGCCTTACAACAACAGTCTTTCTAAAGTTTTTGCCTCTTGATCAGTTCAATATGTGACTTTCTACTATGCAGGTTAATTAGTTTTTGGCTTCAGCAGAGATCAGATTTGTTTCTTTCCAAAAGATGTTGAACTCTTTAGTGATTAGGTCTTGTAGTAATGAGATTTAAACGAAATTCTGCCATGGCTTCTTTTGGCTAGGTAATACATTCACAAACACTATTTATCTAATTAAATTCATATTAATATCAGTTTTGTGTGTTCTGTATAATGTCAGTGTATTTCAAGATTAAAAAACAAGCACAGACCAAATAATTTTTTTAATTCAAGAAGGAAAACATAAATATTATTCTATCTTTAACAATACCTTGGAAGCATGTGGAAAGAGTGTTTATTTAATACCTTGCAACCATTTCATAACTATCTTGTCAACAAGGTGTCCCAGAGAACCAAGTGTTTACAAAAGTAAATAAAAGAACATATTGTGCTGCATTTTTTTTTCACTCACTGTGGCACAAGTAATTAAAAAAATAAGTAAAAACGTACATTAAAAAAAAAGTACATTGAAAGAATGGACCAATACATTTCCAGCATGGGATGCCTATTGTATAGATTTGTATAATTTTTGTACACATACAGTAATAAAACCCAGTTTTTATCATATTGTTGTTCCTCAAAAAAAAAAAAGTGGCTTCCTTACTGAACATGTTACTAAGTTTCATGGATCTGCTTTGTAGCTGAACTTGAATGTTGGGCAAAGAAGACATGAAATAATATAACACCTGGCAGACTGACCTTAACAATCAAATTTTTGATCCTTACATCAATTTCAAACAACGTAAATTTAGTCTGTTCTGAATTTTGTATAGATATAGACAGTTAGGACATAAGTATGTGCAACAAGAAGCCATAGGAAAATCAGTTTAAGTTTTCTACTTTCCAAATATTCATCCTAATTTAATTCTGTCTCAAAATTTGGGCAATTTATACTGAACATATGATGAAAACATGCACCGTCACATGTTAACTACTGTCTGTCAAAACAATCAGAAGGCCTATAGATATAGGCAGCTGAAATTTCCAAATTCAAATCTCAAGGTTTCCTATAAAGATTATGCTTGGTTCTACCCTTCCCACCTTTAGAGCCTTCTTTTTGGCCTATTAGTGTGATGAATGGCCGTACTAACCAAAAGAGAGGTTTAGGTAGCCGAGGGTAAGGAAAGGCTTGACTGGAAAGGTTAAAAATGAATAACATAGTAGCTTGCCCTCCACTCATTACAGCAGTGTAATTCCCTCCTTCAACTTGTATTTAACTGGTTCTGTGCTCTAGATAACGTCTTGTCCTAGTTGGCAAAGCTCTGTCCTGCTTGGGGAACTGAGTGGTTCCCCAAGCAGGAGCAGTGATGTGCAGTGATGGCACAGTGCACCAGCAGACACAGCTTGTAGTTCACAGGAAGCCGAGGCATCAAAGGGTGTCCATATCATAGGAGGAAGATGTGCACCTGTGCATTCAGCAGCATTACAAAACAGTAGTGACCGAGAGGAGTGGGTGGATGCATTGATTTTTAAGTCCAGAAAGACACTACCCTGTTTCCCCGAAAATAAGACCTAGTGTGATTGTCGGTGATGGCTGCAATATAAGCCCTACCCCCCAAATAAGCCCTACCCTGTTTCCCAGAAAATAAGCCCTACCCTGAAAATAAGACCTACAAGGACTTTAACTAGGGCTTATTTGGGGGGTAAGGCTTATATTGCAGCCATCACCGACAATCATGCTAGGTCTTATTTTCGGGGAAACAGGGTAGTAGTCTGCTATATTAAAAAAAAATTACTGACTTTTTTTTTATAATCCAAGTCTATCATGACATTGCCTAATAACTTTTGGGATTCATGTAGGAAGGTTTATTCATTTTTAGATGTATTTTTTTCAGAGCTCTTCAACAACCCGTACCCACTGGCTTTTTTCAGAAGCCAAAGGTGATACCCAGTACTTGGAAATTTAGAGGAACACATGATTTCCTCTATGTGACAGCACTGGGCTAACCAGTGTTGGCATAGGAAAGTCCATAGCCCTGTGTGAGCTATAACTCTGATGAAATGTAACTTAAGGTTTTTTCCTTTTGCTCCTAGAGACTGAATGGAGTGGCGGGGAAGTGAAAGACATTGAGCATACAGTTTGTGGCTGTGGAAATATGCAGTAACTTAAACCTGTTGTGTTGCCCTGAATAGACAAAGTACAGATTCACTTTAAGCTGCTTATGTCTCTGGACCCACTGATTGATTTGTCACTTTATTTTCACTTAACTTTAGCCCTTCGATTTATCCAAAGTCTGAAGAGGTTAAACAAGCTCTTGGCTACAGTACCAGCCATTTCTTTACCAGCTAGCTCCTGGCATTATTGTAAAAAGTAGTCATTAATAGGTGCCACTACCCCCCCCCCCTCCCCCAGTGCAACCACTTAATTGGTTCCTGGGCTTTATCGCTCCCTCCCAGGAGGCAGAGACTACAACTAATGACATCAGAATGGTGAGCGGGAGGGGCTCAGGGAACATCCTTTCCCTGATCTCCTCTGCTGACTTTGAACATGGAAGCACTCAGCTCTGAGCACTTCTGGTTCACAGCTGTCAAAATCCCAACCAGAAAGCCAAGTAACCATCTTTTCATATTATGCTCAGCTTGATGTGCCTCTTTCCTGATAGCTTTACTTTAAGGACAGTCCAGCTGATGAAGGTGTGGAAATCAAAAATGCTTAATAATAGTGTCTCATAGCAAACTGACAGAAAAGCCTGAAATATATCTACATTAATTTGACTTTCTTATATAAAGCCCAAAATCCATTCACTGGGTCCTGAAGAAGCAGCTTCACAAAGCCAGCAGAGTATTGCAACCATGATCACAGGTGCAATTCACAGGCTCATGAATTGTTTAACCCCAGCCCCAGGTCTATATTGAGGTTCAAACCTTCTGTTATGTGGCTGGAGGAAGTAAACAGTAGACTTCAAAGGCGATTATGTCACCACACTTAAGCCAGCATGATCTGTGAGTCTCTCTGCTGCAGTGGCAGATGGGAGTTGTAGTCTTCCCATTCCCAGGTCCATGTGAATAGATGATATGGCTGTGTAAGCGAATACTTAAAATTGAAATAATGACTGGATGCTACAGGCAAAAGCACTCCATTATTCAGGTAGGTGGGGGTAGTTTGAGGGCGGAGAGCTGGGGACTAAATGTAGGCTGGGACACTAAATATAGTTGTAACATAAAACATGATCCCAAAGGGGAGATATGCCTTTAATGGGCTTCTAACCATAGCTTCTCTATTTAATACACAAAAATATAGTTTTGGTTTTGATCACCCTTGTAAGTACTGTTATGTTAATGTTATTATTTATAAACAAAGAAAAAAAAATCTAGCTACCAATCAGTGTTAGATGGGATGACAGTTCTTTCTCAAAAATATTTATTACATTTGTCAGCGAAAATTGTATAAAACTGACATTAAAATCTGAACAAATACCCAGTGGTAAGTCAGAGTACTGTAATTACCCAAAGGAGGACATCGTTCAGGAAGTATAAACAATCATTAGAAGATGTTCCACATCATATATCTCAGACTATATACCTGAAAGAGCTCAAGGATAATTAAATGTACAGTACTGTATGGAGAACAAAGCATTACTTCAACCTTTCAGCATGACATCTACTGCTTTTAAAAGAGAAATATATTCAAACATCAGCAAGAATTTCAAGAGCATGTGCAAAGCTTCAGAAACAATTCTAAAAGGTGAGTATTATGCTGCAGATGACTTTCCAAGCCTTTTACCAGATTTCAATCCACTTACAGTATGCCAAATGATTCCAATAAACTCTCAAAATCACCAATTGTGTGTCTTCTCCTTTATTCACCTTTGCTTCCCAAATAACTTCAACTCATCACATGTGAAACCCAAAATGAAAGTCATATAGTGTGGTATTTTATAAATAGATGGAAACAAACATACACTATATTGTTTAAAAGTATTGGGATGCCTGCCTTTACACACAAATGAACTTTAATGGCATCCCAGTCTTAGTCTGTAGGGTTTAACATTGAGTTGGCCCACCCTTTGCAGCTATAACAGCTTTAACACTTCTGGGAAGGCTGTCCACAAAGTTTAGGAGTGTGTCTTTGGTAATGTTTGACCATTCTTCCAGAAACGCATTTATGAGGTCAGGCACTGATGATGGATGGGAAGGCCTGGCTTGCAGTCTCCGCTATAACTCATCCCAAAAGTGTGCTATCGGCTTGAGGTCAGGACTCTGTGTAGGCCAGTCAAGTTCCTCCATTGCAAACTCGCTCATCCATGTATTTGCTTTGTGGGAGCATGAAAGTGTCCAAAATGTCTTGTATGCTACGCCTTAAGAGTTCCCTTTACTGGAACTAAGGGGCCAAGCCCAACCCCTGAAAAACAACCCCACACCCCTCTCCATCAAATGATTTGGACCAGTGCACAAAGCAAGGTCCATAAAGACATGGATGAGTGAGTTTGGGGTAGAGGAACTTGACTGGCCTGCACAGAGTCCTGACCTCAACCCAAACGAACACCTTTGGGATGAATTAGAGCAGAGACTGTGAGCCAGGCCTTCACGTCCAACATCAATGCCTGACCTCACAAAAGCGCTTCTGGAAGATTGGTCAAACATTCCGATAGACACACTCCTAAACCTTGTGGACAGCCTTCCCAGAAGAGTTGAACCTGTTATAGCTGCAAAGGACGGGCCAACTTAATATTGAACCCTACGGACTAAGACTGGGATGTCATTAAAGTTCATGTGCGTGTAAAGACAGGCATCCTAATACTTTTGACAATATAGTGTATCTATATTGTGCTCACATGTGAATATACTAACATCAGTGTACCACCAGTGATAAAGTGGTGCATCCACCAGTGGTGCAGCCTCTTACCAAATAATCAAATTTAAAATGGCATATCATTCCATTCCAGGTAGGTGGATCAACAACCCTTGGTGTTTCTCCTCTCTGTATAGCTCAGAAGATAAAATACTCAAAATAGTGTAATGCTGTAAAGATTAACACTGCAAATATGATTAATAAATAAATTATGCTCAAATTTAAATCAATATTAAAGTTCAGACCTGTGATTCCCAAACCACATGCCAGCCTAATGTGTACTAACCCCCTACCAGGGGTAGGTCCTTTAAGGCACCAAATCTGGTAATCTTAGATCTTTCTTCCATTCTTCTCTGTGCTCAACATTAATACCAGCCATAAAGTGCAAATCCATGATTTCCACATGCCTGCCACGTTTATATGTGCTAAACACCTTACCAAAATGTTTATACTGAGAGGAGGAACACCAAGGGTTGTTGATCCACTGACCTACCTTACATGGAATGATAAACAGTTTTAATTTGATCATTTGGTAAAAGGCTGCACAAATGGCTGGTGGAGCACTTTATCAATGGTGGTGCACTGATGTTGGTTTATTCACATGTGAGCATGATATAGATATGTTTGTTTCCATTTGTTTATAAAATACTACAGTACAGGAGTTTCTTTTGGGTTTCACATCTGATGAGTTAAAGATATTTGGGGAAGTAAAGGTGAATTAAAGAGTCTTTGCACAATTTGTGATTTTGACAGTTTATTTGACCTATTTGGCATGAATGGATTGGAATTCTGGTAAAAGGCTTGGAAAGTAATCTGCAGGTTAATACTCACCTTTTATGCCGCGTACACACGAGTGGACTTTACGGCAGACTTTGCTCGGCGGACTTTTCGACGGATGTTACGACAGACTTTCTGAATGAACGGACTTGCCTACACACAATCCACCAAAGTCCGTCGAATTTGTACGTGATGACGTACGACCGGACTAAAACAAGGAAGTTCATAGCCAGTAGCCAATAGCTGCCCTAGCGTGGCTTTTTTTCCGTCGAACTAGCATACAGACGAGCGGACTTTTCGACCGGACTCGATTTCGACGGATTAATTTAAAACATGTTTCAAATCTAAGTCCGTCCAACTTTTGAGAAAACAAAGTCCGCTGGAGCCCACACACGATCGAATTGTCCGACCAAATCCCGCCTGCCAGGCAAAGTCTGCCGTAAAGTCCGCTCGTGTGTACGCGGCATTAGAATTGTTCCTGAAACAAATCTTTTTAGTGGGTTACCTTAGGAGGGCAACCCTCACGCTCTTAACAATATTCACCACACTAGCATTATATACAGTGGGGACAAAGTATTCAGACCCCCTTACATTTTTCACTCTTTGTTATATTGCAGCCATTTGCTAAAATCATTTAAGTTCATTTTTTTCCCTCATTAATGTACATACAGCACCCCATATTGACAGAAAAACACAGAATTGTTGACTTTTTTGCAGATTCATTAAAAAGGAAAACTGAAATATCACATAGTCCTAAGTATTTAGACCGTTTGCTGTGACACTCATATATTTAACTCAAGGGCTGTTCATTTCTTCTGATCATCCTTGAGATGGTTCTACACCTTCATTTGAGTCCAGCTGTGTTTGATTATACTGATTGGACTTGATTAGGAAAGCCACACACCTGTCTATATAAGACCTTACAGCTCACAGTGCATGTCAGAGCAAATGAGAATCATGATTCAAAGGAACTGCCTGAAGAGCTCAGAGACAGAATAGTGGCAAGGCACAGATCTGGCCATGGTTACAAAAAAAATCTGCTGCACTTAAGGTTCCTAACTGCACAGTGGCCTCCATAATCCTTAAATGGAAGACATTTAGGATGAACAGAACCCTTCCTAGAGCTGGCCGTCCGGCCAAACTGAGCTATCGGTGGAGAAGAGCCTTGGTGAGAGAGGTAAAAAAGAACCCAAAGATCCCTGCGGCTGAGCTCCAGAGATGCAGTTGGGAGATGGGAGAAAGTTGTAGAAAGTCAACCATCACTGCAGCCCTCTACCAGTCAGGGCTTTATGGCAGAGTGGCCCGACGGAAGCCTCTCCTCAGTGCAAGACACATGAAAGCCCGCATGGAGTTTGCTAAAAAAACACCTGAGGGACTCCAAGATGGTGAGAAATAAGATTCTCTGGTCTGATGAGACCAAGATAGAACTTTTTGGCCTTAATTCCAAGCGGTATTTGTGGAGAAAACCAGGCACTGCTCATCACCTGTCCAATACAGCCCCAACAGTGAAGCATGGTGGTGGCAGCATCATGCTGTGGGGGTGTATTTCAGCTGCAGGGACAGGACGACTGGTTGCAATTGAGGGAAAGATGAATGCGGCCAAGTACAGGGATATCCTGGACGAAAACCTTCTCCAGAGTGCTCAGGACCTCAGACTGGGCCGAAGGTTTACCTTCCAACATGACAATGACCCTAAGCACACAGCTAAAATAATGAAGGAGTGGCTTCACAACAACTCTGTGACTGTTCTTGAATGGCCCAGCCAGAGCCCTGACTTAAAACCAATTGAGCATCTCTAGAGAGACCTAAAAATGGCTGTCCACCAATGTTTACCATCAAACCTGACAGAACTGGAGAGGATCTGCAAGGAGGAATGGCAGAGGATCCCCAAATCCAGATGTGAAAAACTTGTTGCATCTTTCCCAAAAAGACTCATTGCTGTATTAGATCAAAAGGGTACTTCTACTAAATACTGAGCAAAGGGTCTGAATACTTAGGACCATGTGATATTTCAGTTTTACTTTTTTAATAAATCTGTAAATATGTCAACAATTCTGTGTTTTTCTGTGAATATGGGGTACTCTGTGTGCATTAATGAGGAAAAAAATGAACTTTTTAGCAAATGGCTGCAATAGAACAAAGAGTGAAAAATTTAAAGGAGTCTGAATACTTTCCGTCCCCACTGTATCATGGGGTGTACATGGATCCAAAACCGTCCGACCTTAGGACAGGTCCACCACATGTGTAATGCTGTTCCCACCTGACTGCATCCCTGAAAACAAGAGGATGAAAAATCCGGGTACGTAGAGAGGAATTCAGGGCTTAGATACCATCTAGAAAAAACTTTGTAACTAGCTTCAATCAGAATCACATTCATAATTCCTTTGTAAATTCTAGAAGTCCAATCTTCTTCATCAATTTTCAATTGGATGGCAGTTCTAGCATATGAAAAGTATTGTTTCTGATGTAATTTTTCCCCATTTGCATTTGCTATACCCTTTGGCTTTCTTTATGTAGATTGGGGATTAGGCATTATACTGTAATTTTTCTCTCAAGTCTTTAAACCATAAGAGATTTGCTTCTAAATAAATACTCCTCAGATAGTAGAACAGTCTAGAACCACAGATTTGAAAGCAGTTTTTCTTTATTTTTGTTTCTGTGTGTATTGTTTATGTATATAAGAATATGACTAATTGTCAATTCTGTGTCCATTTTATCTGGATTTTTTTTGTAAACTGAAAAAAAACTGTACTTGGCTACTTGCTTTAAAACATCTAAGGAAAATCACATGTGTCTGTTAGCGGGAGAACAGCAGGGAATCATGAATCTGAATATTTAAAAAACACAAATAGTGCCATTTTTGAAAGACTTCTATTTTATATAATGGGTACCCTAGGAGGCTTGGAGAAAGCAAAGAGAAAATAAATGGGAAGTTATTTTTGGTTGCAACGCACAGTCTATTGATTTTTGGTTTTAAGACTACCTTATTTTCTATACAATTGTTTGAAATCCTGAGGAGCACAACTTGGCTTCTGTGCTTCAGCTACCCATGATATTCTGACTGTGTTTTCGCTCATGATATTGGAAATTTTTCCTGGGAGAAATGCATATTCTGCCTTTGCTAAATCCCCTCTGCAATTGCTATCCTCTGATCTTTTGGTTTCAATACTTTGAGCCACTGACCTAGAACAAGTATAAAGTCAGGGAAAAGGAGCATATTTGTTCTAGGTCAGTAGTATCTCATTAGTATTCCAGTTTAAAGTATTTGATTTTTTGACAGCCGAGCAATTAGCATTTTCAGAAGGTTAGCAGAGATTATTCAAAAGCTTGCTTTTGTTTTGGTTTGTATATTCACGTTATGCTTTGTAGCTATTCTGTTAAGAATACTGTAAATCAAATTTGATTTAAAATAGAAATAAAGTTGAGGTCTGTAAAACTCATCATACACAGCTACAGAGATTTGAAATGTTTCTAAATAAAACCTGACAACAGTTTTATCAATATAATTACATTAAAGCCAAAACACGTTTTTATTTTTGGATAACGTAGGGAAAAGATAAAACCTTTGTTTGGTTTTTATTATGCCTGGAGATTTACTTATATGATAAGTGCAACAGAAATGATGTTACATTTGTCATCATAACAGCAATAAAAGAGAAATCTTCCAAATGGTACACCTTGACAACAAGTGTCTTAAGATGATTTTAGCCTTGACTTTGGAAAGATTTGCTTTTACACCTACTGTTGTGGTTCTGGGCCAGCAAGAACAGAGGAATCTCCCTAGAAAGCAGAGCATTAACACCAAAAATAAATGTTTTGACTTTTGTTATAGTTTAATTATAACGGAGAACTTTAATTAGGTTTAGGTTTAATTTATTAGAACATCCTACTGTTATACTCTTGAACTTTAACATGGATAATATTTAATCGATGCACCACTTTAATTGCTGCTTATAAATAGAAATGTATATTTTCCAAATGATTCCCAAAAACGTTTAGATATCTTGTTCATATTTTTCTATTATTATACTTCTAGTTTTTGTGTTCTGACTGTCCCAAGTGTGTTCATTGTACAGACAGTACATATAACCCATGTTTTTTTTCATTTTACAGCTGACCATTAGTTACATTGATGTGAAGATGCCCACACATTTACGCCAGGTCCAATTGCAGCGCCAGTATTGTTTCACCTGTGACTGTCACTGCTGCCTATCGAAAGATAAGGTATGTTGCATTTTTGTAGAGGAACAAAGTACTGGAGCCAGTTGTTGGGTGGACACTGGATGGTTGTCGAGTTGTTTGGTTCCAGCTGCCATTTTCTAATTTCTTGTGGAAATGTTAACATTATCGTAAAAAATAGTTAAGCTGTACTGATATATGTACAGCATCATCTTCATTAATTTTAATGAAAATTTCTGCCTGTGAGCGGTGCATATGGTTTAGCTGAGCGGACATGCTTGCCTAGAGCTCCACTCCCAGAGGGACAGGAATACCGCCTATGACATCAGCTCAATCGATCCGCTGTCACCCGCTACTTCTCGCATCATCAAAGCATCACCCTTGAGCTGTTAGTGTTGTTTTTGGGGGATCCTGGCCAAAGATGAAGACCAAATCAATCAAGAACGCTCTGGCCTGAGCCCTAGCTAATATGGCGCAGGTGCCATCTTCTCAAGCAGACACAACTCATTCACCGAAGCTCCTGCAGACACAGCCAGATGCTCAGGGTGAGTCCGATTCAAATGCCGCGGTTTTACAATCCGCAGTACAGACTGATGCTGCACCCCCTGCTTTATTTAGACAACTTGGACAGATTAAGAAAACGCTACACAAGGCCCAAAATCAACATCAGAACATATTACGGATAGCCTCACCCGCAAAATTCAGCAATCAGAGTTGGAAATTAGGTTTGATGAGCTTGAAAATCATACTCAGGACTATATGGCAGAGATTGAAAATCTTAAAGAGGAAAATACTATGCTCCAACCCCCCCACCTGGAAGATTACAAGAATAGGGCCAGGCATTCCAAATTGTGTATCAGGGGGATCTCTGAGACTCCCTGTGACAGACTCACCTGGGACAGGGGCTATTGGAGGGGACTGAATGCTAGCCTCTGGCCTACCGACTATGGGCCCTGGCATTTGAGGGAGCTACAAGCATTTAGGAAGATTTTCTGTTATGTAATGCGAAGGGACGTTATTAAGGAGGCCATGATGGTCTCTGCCGTTTGGGGTGTGGCTGTATTCCAATATTCTATTGTGTCTGTCTGCCTTGGATATTATGGAATGTGTATGTAGATTAGCTGTGAGATTGGGGGGGCAGATTTCTCCAACAGCTCTCACTGCTGATTGGACAGTCTACCCCGCTCGGAATGCAAAGGTGGAGGGATTGTCCACAGTATTACCCATGTACCTGTGTTTTCAATAAACAGTCCATGTTCAGCAACCAAACGAGTATTGTCTTGTTTTGTTGGTTGTTATCAGCAGTTGGAATATCTGATATCTATATTTAGACTGGGAGGCAGCAGTATATGACAAAAACACTCAAGCGGAGTGTGGGACCTTTCGTTACATTGGTGGCAAGCAGTGGGATGCTTCCTGCAGTCTGGGACCTCCAAACCTCCACCTGGATCCAAGGTCCGGATAGCAGGAGAGGTACAGATACCAGCCGCCATGGAAGAGCAATTCGGAAGTAGGTTGCGAGAAATGCAGATACAGCAAAGAGGACCAGCATCAGAGCAGGTCCTGCTGGGATGGTATGATTCTATCTGCTGGGAACTCTGGAAGGAAGCGCTAGCCCATGAGCAGCAACACCAGGGAAAAATTATCTCCTCCTTCCAGGAAAGGTACTGTCTTACAGTATGAAGTGCGAATGGTGTTTTTGGGGGAACAACCGCATAAGGAATGGAAAGGTGAGTTAACCAGGCTGGTCCAGGTGGAGATGTGGTTGGACGAGAGCTACAGAGCCCTCTGCTGGTATGTATCCCAAGTGTGCCCATGGATAGCGATGACACCCCAACAGAAGGCTTTGGCTATGGCAGCCTGGGGCTGTTATTAGAGGGGCTGTCACAGGACCCTGACTTTCGGAGCGATTTGGTGTGGCGTTTGGAAGAAATCTTGGAATACAGAGAACGGATGCTGAATGTCTCAGAAGTTCCCTGGGCACTGGAAGATTTGGAGTTTCTAGCCAATCAGGAATGGAAGCTGGAGATTGCCTACAGACAGCTGCTAGATTCTGCTCAGCAGCAGGTCTGGGCTTCCTTTGCCTGGGACTATCAGGAAGTACCAGCTGACAACTCTGAAATCCTGGCTGAAGAGTTGGCAATGTGGCAGAGTAATAGTGTGCTTTGCCAACCTGCCCCCACAGCTATGGATGCGGATGTCTTATGGTGGATGCAGCAAGTGCTGACTGACCTTGATAATCCTGTTTGTGAATGGGGTGATCTTGGATGGAGGAATGCGTCTGTTCAGCAGCTGAATGAGGGTACAGGAGATGGAGCAGTCAGCTCATCTCTCCAGCCGCAGACCACAGAATGTATGGATTTAATTGACCATTCATCAGAGGATATTATAGAGTATGAGTCATCTGCTATAGTGTGGGCATCGGGCCCAAGTGCAGCCAACCCGTGCCCTGGATTTTCAGCAATTCCAGAGACTTGTGATTTAATTGGCTTTTCTGCTGAGGAAGAACAACCGAGTGAGCCTCCAGCAAAAGAGCTAGCATCAGGGCAGAACATCACAGAGCTCTGCCCAGCACCAGCAGCAGCATCTGTGGAGTTACATGGAACTTCCCCAGCTATAGCACTGGCCACCGGACAGAGGGTCCAAGACCTCTGCCCCACATCTGTGGCAGTTCCGGAGGCTCAGGGTGAGAAGATGGCGGTCACTTCCCAGCAGCAGATCGGGATACAGGGGGAGAAGGTAGAGGAGGTGTTCGTCGTCCCTCTCCAACATTTGGCCAGGGTAGAGGAAGCAGTCTTTCCTCCCCAGCAAAGATCCGTGCACTTGGGAGACAGTACCAGAGACGTTTTGTCCCAGCAGCCAAATGAGGGAACGGAAGAGGAAGCAGCCAGCTCACCTTCCCAATGGCAGCTACACAGTTTGGGAGTGGAGGAATCCAGCCTCCTGCTCCAATGGTTTGCCAAAGCGAATGATGTTGAGTCCCCATCTGAAATGCTGGCAACAGGGCGGAGTGCCGCTGGCCTCTGCCTAGCACCCACAGTGTCTCTTACAGCTTCAGGAAGCTGGGGCAATTGGCCCCTCTGCCCAGCAGCAGGCCGAGCTCCGGAATGTTAAAAACCACCCAGCTGAAGGGCTGGCAACCGGACAGAGAGTCATTGACCTCTACCCCACACCTACTTAGGTAAACTATTCCTTGCAGCCAAGAATGGAGATTCTTGCAGACAGACTATGTGAGTTCACTCTGCCCGACTAACGCATGTCCAGACCAGGTGAAGGTCTGGGACCTTATTAGTTGACTTTTGATGGGGGAGAAATGTGACAGACTCACCCGGGACAGAGGCTTTTGGCGGGGACTGGATGCTAGCCTCTTGCCTCCCGACTATGGGCCCTGGCATTTGAGGGAGCTACAAGCATTTAGGAAGATATTCTGTTATGTAATGCAAAAGAACGTTATTAAGGAGGCCATGATGGTCTCTGCCGTTTGGGGTGTGGCTGTATTCCAATGTTCTATTGTGTCTGCCTTGGATATTATGGGATGTGTATGTAGATTAGCTGGGAGATTGGTGGGGGCAAATTCCTCCAACAGCTCTCACTGCTGATTATACAGTCTACCCCGCCCGGAATGCAAAGGTGGGGGGATTGTCCACAGTATTACCTGTGTACCTGTGTTTTCAATAAACAGTCCATGTTCAGCAACCAAACGCGTATTGTCTTGTTTTTTTGGTTGTTAGCAGCGGTTGGAATATCTGATATCTATATTCAGACTGAGAGAAAGCGGTATATGACGAAAGTACTCAAGCGGAATGTAGGACCTTTCGTTACACTCCCCTTGATCTACAAGCCACCATGCTGGCCCTGTTTCAGGGACCACAACCAGCTATCCTGATTGAATATCTGGAAATAGACAAGGTCCACAGGGCCCGTACGCCTCCTAAACCCAAAGGTGCACCCCGCGATATTATCGCCAAATTTTATTACTACTGTAGTAAAGGGCAACTTTTGGCCACTGCCAGGGAGAAAGATAACCTGACCTTCCAAGGTACAATTATGAGATCTTTGCTGAATTTTCTCAGCTTATAATTACTAATTGTTGAGCATTAAAACCTCAACTCCAAGTTCTTCAATACCATTAACTCTTATATCAGTGGAGTTTCCCGTTTGTGGTACTCTGCATATATCAGGGCTCCAGGTTAGTTTTTCATTCTGCTGAGGAATTGTAACATGCCTTACAAGATTTACAGCAGACGGACCACTCTCACGATCTAGCAGGTTCACGTCATCACTCAGCTTCCAATTCTCTGCAAAAGTCTGTGGCCTCTCCAGGTAATAGAGGCCGTCAGGGCCCCTACAAATGAGGACATTTTTGTCTCCCCTGCACCAGCATCAGCGGATTCTATAGACTGAATCTTATGAAGTCAACAAGACTGTTCACTACCTTCCCTTGAACTCCAGTGAGGATTGATTACTGGTGACTACCTAGGTTTTACAACCTATGTCTTCATTTCGGCAAGTATATGGGGACTATCTGATTTTTTTATAATCATTTTTTTTATTTTTGCTCCAACCCTCGGGGAAAGGACTTAGACCTAACGTTGTATGTTTAATTTCACCCTGAATCCTCTGGGTGATCATGTTGCGTTTTTGCTACTCTCTGATCCCCATTTCTATTATGTGGGTATCTGAAGGACAATGTGTTTCTCCTTCACTACGCCCCACAGTATGGTTTCTTTATTATTGTTATGTGACATTGCGCTATACATGTTATTGTGCACCAGGTTCTTTCCTGTCCTCTCTTTTTCAGTTTTCTTCTCCTCCTCCTCCCCCAAGATAGTTGCAGCCTTGTTGCTGGGCCTTGTGTCAGTTGACCTTTTCCCTCAAGGGCTCGTATTATAGCCCCCGTGAACATCCTTAACTTTAACGTGCAGGGTCTTAATATGCCATGTAAGAATACCAAGGCATTTTGGTTCTTTGCTGTAGCAAAGGCTCATATCCTCTGTCTCCAGGAGATGCATTTTACTACTCAGTCCACTCTCAAATTCTTTAGTTTGTTATACCCTCAAGTATATACTACATCAGCTACAACTAAACAACGGGGAGTTCTAGTGGTTTTCATCGAATTGTGCCTTTTAGACTCTCATCTAAATTTGAAGACCCAGATTGTTGATACCTGTTACAGGCCACCTCTCAGACTCTGCTGTTACAATTGTGTCCTATTATGCCCCTAACAAACAGCCTACATCATTTCTCTCTTACCTTTTTAAGTGGTTGGCGCTCATAACGCAATCCTCTTTTCTGGATAGGTAAAATGAATGTAGTCAAGATGGAGATCTTAGCAAAATTTTTATATCTCTCCTACAAATCCCTTTACCATCATACTTCCTACAGATTGTACAGCACATATTGTGACCTTCATTTGGGGCACATCTAAACCACATATTCCTAAAACTACTTTATTTCTCTCAAAACTTCAGGGGGGCCTAGGACTACCAAGCTTTGCCGCTTACTATTGCACAATTACCTAAATACCATGCAGCTAACGAAATCCCTCTTTGGGTTGCGATTGAGTCAGGTGGCTGTGATTTTATTTCTGTGGCTAACCTATTGTGAATACACCAGGTTGACCGAGCTTCTGTATTTAATCCTGTTATGAAACATGCCCTCTCCTGATATAGGACAAGTTCAAAACAGTATATGGCCTGCAGTCACCCCACTCCTTTCCTTTCTCAGTAATGCAGCTTTTTTATGGCTTGGGATTCTCACGCATCTTTCAGGTCTTCCATCTTACGTTGCTAAATGGGAGCGTGACTTAGGGCGCATCTTTGATATGGCAGAATGGTCAGAGATAGGGTCTGCAACTAAGTCTTCTTCGTCTAAAGCCAATTACAAGCTTTTAGCCAGATGGTATTTGGTTCCTAGAATTTCTAAATATATCCCTAATTATTCGGCTAATTGTTTTTGTGGCTGTTCAGATGTTGGTACTCACATGCACATTTGGTGGGATTGCCCAGCGGTACAAGGTTTTTGGAGTGCGATATTCGCATTGGAGTCAGAGGTGATCGAGCTATGCATCCAGTTGGACCCATCAACTGCTCTTCTAAATTTGAAACCAATTAATATGACACAGTCAATTTAAAGTCTTGCCACAAAACAAACTATAGCCAGAGCTTGGAAATCGCCACCTTTAATTGTTGCCAAAGTTAAACATCGAAAGAATCAAGCTCTATTTCATGCGAAAATGGAAGCCATTGGCAAAGATAAAATTGGCAAGTTTGATCAAATTTGGCAGCCTTGGATTAAACATTATTTACCCCCAGACTTCAATGAAACAGTGCTTTATGCTTTGGTAACTTATTCTTATAGTCTAGCTATAGGTTGGGGACCATGCTATCTTTGGGGAATTCTTGGCTGGTCTTTTTCTGCTCTTACTCTATTTCTTACCTCTTTTCTTTCCTGCGGATTTTATACCGCACTACTGGTCTTTATTTTCCTCCTCTTCCTCTTGGTTCTATGTTGCTTTTCTATTTTGCTGTTCATAATTGTTGCCCATTTTTGGTACTTCATAAATAACTTAGACCTACAACATAACATGAGCTTTTGACGAAGTAGGTTTCTAACAAACGCTACCAATGAGGTGGTTAGTGATTTGACTAGGTGGTACCATTTCACCTGATATCTATATTATCAGTTTTGTTTGATTTCTATGTTGAATCATATGATGCCTACTACGTATATAATTTCTTGATCCCCTCTTTCTGCAAATTGCTCCATGTGACACCTAATGGAGATGTTCTATGTAACTTATACACACATGTATCATTATTTTGGTCGACTTCTGTATTGTCTAGTTATCTTTTTGTAAACTCAATAAACAAGTTGAACAAGAAGATTTCAGCCTAGATCGCACGGTGCCACACGCGCCAATTCTATGATCAAACAAGTGACTAAAAAGTGGCACGCTCATGTAAAAGTTGTCCACGTACAAGTGGTATTCCTTTACAAATAAAGGTGACACCAAGTTCCACGCAATCTTACCAGTGCTCTCTATGTAGTTTGGGCAGTTCTTGGGCTCTACGTGACTATCTTTTCCCTCGTAAACCATAAAACCATATGTATAGTCCTGTCACAGAGCTTATACAACTTGACCCCATATCTGGCGCGCTTGCTGGGAAGATACTGTTTGAATGACAAGTGGCCAGAAAACATAATTGCGGAGTGGATTCAGTAGGCAGTTTGCATCAGTTGGCTGAGTGCGGGGCGGAGGAGCCCTGGGGAAGCCTCGTCTGGCGGAGAACGGGCACCGGATAGGGTCCTCCGAGGTACTATTGGATTATACCCAGAACAGGTGTGAAGTTCTCTCTCAATGCATTTCGCAGCGTGGAGCTTCATCAGGAGGGCAGATTGATGGTGGGAAGTAGTGGAGGAGCCCAGTTTTGGAACGCACGGTTGAAATTCTAAATCATTGGAGGGATACTACAGAGCAGAGGAACGAAAGCAGGATCTGGCCGGAATTAACCACCCCAAGTCACCCACTCCGTCGCTCGGTACCCCTGTGGGGGTGATTGTTTCTGGTGAGTGGGGAAACAGGGGGGGTGAGCACTTCAAGTCACCATCTGATATGAGCACAGAAGTCACTGCTTACTGTTCCTGATATTCAAGATCTGCATATTTATTGAACTTTGCTCCTCATTCTGTTTGGCCACAGAGACTCTCAGATTTTTTAATTAATATGTTTTAGAGTCTTATTAATATCTGCTTATGCATATACACGGCTGGATAATTTAAGTCTGATTTTATGGTATTTGAATTTCACTGTGATTCACTATATAGTAGCACAGAGGTCAAGATACTAATATTTTAATTAATATTTTTGGGAGTCACATACTTGTTTTGTTATCGACACTTAATATCTATTATATTTGTTTCACTAAAGTGGCACTGGTCCCTCAGGGGGCGCTACACTGTCACAAAACTTTAGAACTCTGGGGTTAATTTCTTTTATAAAATATTTTACATATCTTTTCACAACTTTTACACATGTAGTTACTTAACTGTGAACATACACGGTACTTATTTTCACTGGTTTAACACACAAAGACTATTTAGTCCCAAGGAGTTTTATTTATTTATTCTTGGGATTTTTACACATATGGCAATTTTTTCTTATTTTTTAGATCACAATCAGGTGCACAGCTGGCTTTAGGAATTCGTTTTTTAATTAGTTTTTCATTTATATACGTCACTGAGTACAGCTCGTGTTATATGGATTCTACATCCATAATTAATTAAGGAATGTGAAATAGGGCAGCGCCAATTCTTTCCCAATTATTCACTATGCTAGTATGGATCTGATCAGATCAAAGATATTCGTTCAAACACTATACTAGTAAGGGAGGTGTATGGTGCGTGCGTGGGCGTTATCGCTACTGGCACTAATCTGACGCTGATCCTGGTGCTAAAACCTGTACTGGGGGGAATCAAGGGGTTACACCTTTATTGAGCAATATATGGCGGGTACCTTGACGCTATAAAAACCCGATGGTGACAGTAACTAGCTAACTAGCGTCACCCGTGACACTAAATACAGGGATCATAAATAAGATCTGTATACTATAATAGTGGCACTAGTGACAGGGGGTAAGAGGGTTAACTGTGGGGTGATCAAGGGGTTAAAGCTTTATTAGGGGGTTTAGGGGGGTACCTGGGCCTTCTACTAACTGCCCTAACGCTGATTAGTGTCACAAATGACATCAGTACAGTGATTAGTGAAAAATCTGAAAGCTGCACTTGGTAACACAGTGACAGGGAGTAAAGGGGTTAACTGAGGGCGATCGGGGGGGTGATCGAGGGGTGACAAGTTTGCCTACGTGTAGTGTTGTGCAACTCACTGTTAGACATCCTCTCTCCTTTCTCTGGAACCGAAAAGAGTTTCATGAAGGGAGATGACATCACTTCCCCCGCCTGTGTTTACATTACACGCGGGGGGGGCATTTCATTCGCCAGAACCAATCAGCGGGTCCATGCCAGAAATCATTGGCCTAGACCTAAAGACTGATCGGTTCTATAAGGAATCCGATCGCCGCAGGCACTGTGGAGTAGCCGTACAGCTACGCCGATTCGCGCAGCAGTGCCATTCTGCCGCCGTAAAATGATGGGGGGGGGGGGCGGTCTTAAAGCGGTTAAACATTGGGGGTTTTTTTGCACGTCTTACTAGTATTCACTTATATTTTTAAGGTAAAACATCGTAGTTCGTTTTTACCCTGTATTTTTAACTCATTTTCACATTGAACATTTAAGTATCAACTGGATTTTATAGTATCTTTTAATGATTACTGTAGCAAACTGTTACAGTAATTACTGAAGAATAAGCAGCTGGTAAATTGACAGAGTTTTAATAGGGGAGCACATATATGAGGGAGGCTAAGGCTCAACTAAAGTCCTGCATGGTGTACCTAGAATGCCCTAGGGAAGTGATGGCGAACCTTGGCACCCCAGATGTTTTGGAACTACATTTCCCACGATGCTCATGCACTCTGCAGTGTAGTTGAGCATAATGGGAAATGTAATTCAAAAACATCTGGGGTGCCAAGGTTTGCTGTCACTGCCCTAGGGGCTCCTGAACAAGCCATAGCCTTTGGTTATATGACCCTTTGCTGCATGACCTCCCTCTCAAACTACAGTGTATGACAAAAGAAAATCCAGAAATTACAACCTTCTGATATCAAACCAGAAAGCATTGAACTGGAAGTATATCCTGAAAAGGCTGATAACAAAAAGAGTACTAAGGAAAATGTTTTTTTTTTATACTTTTATCTTTACTGGTTCCATTGTACATGATACAAGGCGTACAGGGTTTGGAGTTCATTCTTAAACAATGTTCTTTGTTCAGTGACTTAACAGTTATAAAACTATGTGTGCTAGGCATATATATTATTAAAATGATAGATGCGATTTCTGAAATATTTGTACAGATTGTTGTTAGTCTTCAAATAATAAGAAAGAAGATGGTTCTAGTCTTATAGTGTAACATTTTTTTTTATTTGTCCCTTTATTGTATATTAGAAATTACATTTTATTTTCTAATTATGATATGTTTTTAATAAACTTTTACTTTCTTTAGCAATCAAGTTGACTTTTTCCCTCTCTAGGGTTATAACAAACAAGCAGAATGCAACAAGTAATTACCGTGTCACATTTCAAGCTAACGTAATAATCATAAATGCGGCAGTTCTAATAACAGGAACCATTAATTATGCAGCTGCTGCTTCCTTCTCTTTTAAGCTAATTTCGCTCCTGCATGAAACCTTCCCTACATTAAATATTAACGTGTTTCATATATTGTGAAACACATTTAAATTCACTATGCAATCAAGTATTTATTGCAAAACTACAAATTAGGCTCCTTGCTTATTTCTTATTCTGTTTTATGTGTTATTTAGTTTATTTCTAAAGATGTTAAGAATTGCAAAGTTTAGCCATGTAAGCTTTTACATGAACATTGATAATAAATTAGCATTATAAGGTAAATTATGTATTGCATGATTCATAATTTTTAAATGTCAGATAAGAGCGCTGTTTACAAAAAATAAAATAAAAGCCTTTTTTGTTTTCTTTTTTTGTGAACCTGGGTGGACAATATTTTTACTACTGGTGCTGCCTTTAACAGTTTTCTTCAGTGGCAGTGCTAATCCTTTTCTCTACAGCTGTAGAAAGTGCCCACTTGTATGGATTGCTCAAAATATCTCAGCTTTTTTTTTTGGTTCATTAGAGAAAAGGTCTCAGTCAAGCCCTATTTCCCTTAGGACTGATTGATTTGAGCCACTGTGACCCTGTTTTATGCATCACACAATGTTTTGATGGGGAAGTTTTCTAATAATGCTTCAATATCAGTCTACAGGTTCAATAGAAAAAAATGATCCAAATATATTATACATATGTATTATAACATTAGTACATTAAAATCAAGAAAATTATTTCCTCATTGCACAAAGTGAGCATTAAGGTCAGAACAAATGTTTGGTAGCAGCAATGTTCTCGTAACTGGAGATGTGATATCTGCTTTGCGGACATCCTTACAATGCCTCCCAAAGCAAACCCTCACCTCCCTGGACATTTATTTTAAATATCCTTGCCCACATGAGCATTTCATCAAGAAACCTAGATTTATGGTAGAGCAGTTGACAAATGTTTAGGTTGGAAATCACCTGCCTGATCTTAGATTGGTAAAGTGTTTACTTCTGAGCACAAAGTTGCATTTCGCACAGTGTCTGGTAAAGTAAACCTAAAACTTACAAAATTCCCTCTAGGTCCTCAAGTCACTTGGCTCCATCAAAAATGGGCACTTACATATCATAAAACACTCTGGGAGCCCCTAGCAAATAATTCATGAAAAAACAAAAAAACTAAAAGCTAGTCTTGGGACTCTAAACCAAACCTACATTGAACTGGGTCTCTGCAAATACACTTAGAACTTTAGACCAATACCTTCATTCCATTTTCATTGATATTGTAATAAATGAGTATTTGTGCAATATAGACAGAGTGGTATTGGGGATTATGGATTGTTTATGTGTCTATGTGATATATATGTAATAAAGATTGTTTTTTATGAGACATTGGTCCTAAGTTATAAGTGTATTTACAGAGACCCAGTTCAATGTAGGTTTGGTTTAGAGTCTCAAACTAGCTTTTACTTTTTTTTTTCAATAGTTGTTAATGATATACAGTAAACCGATTCATACTTGGAATTTATGAATCCAGGTATTAATAGGTGAATCTTTAGTCTAGAAATCAGCCTTTACCAGAGCATTGTGGAAACAATGTGGAGTGAACACTTGTGCGCAAAAATCCAAGAAGACATTGAATGTCTTCAAGTTGCGGGTTACATGAAGGTATATGCCATTGTTTCCTAATGATATCCTGGACTTGTGGGGAATATGTAGAAATAATAAATATTGCGGGCACCCTTTTAGATGCTTCCTTAGTTTGAAATTTTATGAGCGTGTTCTTATCGCCAGAGAATGCTTTTATTTAATTTATCCTATAGCCTTGCTGCAAAAATTATTAAACATATTCCTTGCCTGTGCCAGAAGACTTTTCCAGATAAATTGGCCATATAGAAGTCCTTGTTTCATATTTGCAAGATGAAAGCTTTTCTACTGTATGTAGGCAGGGATTTATATCATACCTTATTTGTTCATTGTCCAAGAAATAGACAGTATCTTGGCTGTACAAAAGCCCCATTGTATCAATGCAGATCTCTAGAAAAACATTAAAATAATTTTTAAGAGAATGAATTTGGGATCCTGCCAGATCAAAACAATATTGTCAATATAAGAAAGACATAAACCAATGCTCTGTAAATAGAATTCATAAATACAGACAAATGTTTCCTGCAATTTGACCATATACATATTTGCATAGCGCGGAGCCTCAAAAAGCCCATTGCGGTTCCTTGCACCTGTTGGATATATCTTTTTTTTACATAGTAAATGAGGTTGAAAAAAGACACAAGTCCATCAAGTCCAACCTATGTGTGTGATTATATGTCAGTATTACATTGTATATCCCTGTATGTTGCGGTCGTTCAGGTGTTTATCTGATAATTTTTTGAAACTATCGATGCCTCATACTGAGACCACCGCCTGTGGAAGGGAATTCAACATCCTTGCTGCTCTTACAGTAAAGAACCCTCTATGTAGTTTAAGGTTAAACCTCTTTTCTTCTAATTTTAATGAGTGGCCACGTGTTTTGTTAATCTCCCTTCCACAAAAAAGTTGTATCCCTATTGCGGGGTCACCAGTACGGTATTTATAAATTTAAATCATATCCCCTCTCAAGCATCTCCTCTCCAGAGAGAATAGGTTCAGTGCTCACAACCTTTTCTCATAACAAATATCCTCCAGACCCTTTATTAGCTTAGTTGCCCTTCTTTGTACTCGCTCCATTTCCAGTACATCCTTCCTGAGGTTGTTTATGAACAAAATAAATAGGATTGGTCCCTGCACAGAACACTGAGGGACCCCACTACCCACCTCTGACCATTCTGAGTACTCCCCATTTATCACCACCCTCTGAACTCGCCCTTGTAGCCAGTTTTCAATCCATGTACTCACCCTATAGTCCATGCCAATGGACCTTATTTTGTACAGTAAACGTTTATGGGGAACTGTGTCAAATGCTTTTGCAAAATCCAGATACACCATGTCTATGGTCCTTCCTTTATCTAGATGGCAACTCACCTCCTTATAGAAGGTTAATAGATTGCTTTGGCAAGAATGATTCTTCATGAATCCATGCTGATTACTGCTAATGATACCGTTCTCGTTAATAAAATCTTGTATATAGTCCCTTATCATTCCCTCCAAGAGCTTGCATACTATTGATGTTAGGCTAACTGGTCTGTAATTCCCAGGGATGTATTTTGGGCCCTTTTTAAATATTGGTGCTAGATTGGCTTTTCACCAATCATCTGGTACCATTCCAGTCAGTAGACTGTCAGTAAACATTAGGAACAATGGTCTGGCAATTACTTGACTGAGTTCCCTAAGTACCCTCGGATGCAAGCCATCTGGTCCCGGTGATTTATTAATGTTAAGTTTCCCAAGTCTAATTTTAATTCTGATTCTGTTAACCATGGAGAAGCTTCCTATGATGTGTCATGAGGATAAACACTGCAGTTTTGGTTACTGAAGCCCCCTGATTCCCTCGTGAAGACTGAGGAGAATAATACATTCAATACCTTCGCCATCTCCCCATCCTTTGTAACCAGATGTCCTTCCTCATTCTTTATGGGGCCAATATGGTCTGTCCCCCCTTTTTTACTGTTTACATACTTAAAGAATTTCTTGGGATTTTTTTTGCTCTCTTCCGCTGTGTCTTTCGTGTTCTATCTTAGCTGCCCTAATTGCACCCTTACATTTCTTGTTGCATTCTTTATAAAGTCTGAATGCTGATGATGATCCCTCAACCTTGTATTTTTTGAAGGCCTTCTCCTTTGCTTTTATATGCATTTTTACATTGGAGTTAAGCCATCCAGGACTTTTGTTCGCTTTTTTAAATTTATTACCCAATGGGATGCATTGGCTAATGCCCTTATATAGAAAAAAAACATCTCTCCTCCATGTTCTTTGTTCCTAAGATTTTATCCCAATTCATGCCTTCTAACAAGGTTCATAGTTTAGGGAACTTGGCTCTTTTGAAATTCAGTTTCAGGTCTTATTCATTAAACACAATGTAATCCTTCCTTACACTTTCTCAAGTAGTTGAATGGCAAAGTCAGACAGACCACTTGGAATTTGCAAATTGTTTAAAGCCTCCTTTATAACCCAGATTCCTTCTTTGTGTGGAATCAAGTGATGTAAGCTGTTGACATCTATGCTATACTGGTATGCGTAATCAATTAAAGTGGAACTTCCCCCAATAGGGGAAGTTCTGCTCTTCCTCTTCCTCCCCCTTTCACAATTAGCACATATTTTTTGAGGGAATTGGGTACCTGATTTTAACAGGTGCCTGCTCCCCCACTTCCATTCAGATCACCACTGCAATCTGAATGAAGTTTCAGCCCCCCTCTTTCCCCCACAGCCTTCTGGGACATGTCACAGGTCCCAAAAAGCTGTGGTACCAAACAGATGGAGAAGCACGGCTCGCTTATGTGCGGTGAGTAGCCGGCTGTGAAGCCACAAGCAGTCACAGGCAGCTGCCCACACTTAGTATGCTGGCGCCAGTGGCTAAAGCCCAGTGAAGAAACCAGCCAGGTGAGGATACCGCTGGACCCTGGGACAGGTGAGTGTCTGTCTATTTATTAAAAGTCAGCAGCTACAGTTTTTGTAGCTGCTGACCTTTAATTTTTCAAAATATGACTGAAGCACCTCTTTAAGTTACTTATGTGGGATAAATGATTTTAAAAAATCTGTTGTATCTAGGATAAATAATTTCATACCGGCAACCTTTGGGCTAAGCAACTGATCCAAAAAATATCACCAGTGATTGAAAGATAGGAATTGGTGCCAGCCCCTATGGTAAGACCTAATGTTAGACTCTTATGTGTTAGGCAAACAAGAAAACAATAGTGTCAGTGGCAAAGGCGTTATCAAATATTCCTTGAGTTTATTATCAATTAAAGCTACACTGAATGCATGGAATATTATTTCTATCTTTTTTATTAACCACTTGACAACTGGGCACTCAAACCCCCTTCCTAACCAGACCAATTTTCAGCTTTCGGTGCTCTCACACTTTGAATGGCAATTACTCAGTCATGCAACACTGTACCCATATGGAATTTTTGTCCTTTTTTCACACAAATAGAGCTTTCTTTTTGGTGGCATTTAATCACCGCTGGGTTTTTTATTTTTTGCGCTATAAATGAAAAAAGACTGAAAATTCAGTAAAAAAAAAAAAAATATATGATTTTCTTTGTTTTTGTTATAAAATTTTGCAAATTAAGAATTTTTCTGCGTAGATTTTGGCCAAATTTTATACTGCTACATATCTTTGGTTAAAATAATCCAGATCAGTGTATATTATTTGGTCTGTGTGAAAGTTATAGAGTTCACAAGCTATGGTGCAAATCACTGAAAATTGATCACACCTGATGTACTGATGGCCTAGCTAATTTCTTGAGACCCTAACAAGCCAGGACAGTACAAATGCCCCCATTTTGGAAAGTAGACATTCCAAGGTATTTAGAAAGAGGCATGGTGAGTTTTCTGAAGTTTTAATTTTTTCCCACAATTCTTTGCAAAACCAAGATTTTTTTACATTTTTTTTTCAGGTTATTTCTCACACACAGCATATGCATACCACAAATTACACCCCAAAATACATTCTACTACTCCTCCTAAGTATGGCGATACCACATGTGTGAGACTTTTACACACCGTGGCCACGTACAGAGGCCCAACATACAGGGAGCACCATTAGGCGTTCTAGGAGCATACTTCTGTTAACACTTCTGTTACACACATGTACTTTTAATATACTGTATGTGGCAAGTACTGTAGAAGAGACTGCAATGACTTCTGTATCTATGACCTTTTATTGAAAATAAAGCAAATAACTAATGTGAAAGACCTAGCCGGGAGAGAGACTTTTGGAGGGGACTGAATGCTAGCCTCTTGCTGATCGATCGTTCTCCCTGGCATTTGGGGGAACGGTGCTCTTTGTGAGCTGTATGCCTGGGGACCCTTGAGATGGTATTACTGTGGATTCGTTCCTGGTCCCCCAGGACACACAGACTCTGGGGACCCTGGATTTGCCATATTAGAAATACTGTCTGATTCATAATGCTGGGGCAAATACTGTTAGGAGATGCTGATGTCAATTCCAGCCACCTGTCTGTTGCCTGCTAGAATGTGTATTGTAAATAAGTCTATTATGGGATCTAAGAGTCATTAGATCCCCATTGTTGTTTGTGTTAATTAACGCTGCTATTGTGTGAAGAGGAGTTCGGTGTTAATTGGATTTTCTGAGCTACAAGACGGCCAGTCTGGCCTAAAGGTCATGTCTGAGTCATCTAGGCTGTTTAAAGGGATTAGTTAATTAGCCCATGTTAATTAGGTTTCTGGTCACAGGTGTATGTTCAGAGTAATATGAGCAGGAGGTATACACCTCCTCTTTTACTGTATAAAAGAGCCTGTATTCCTTTCAAAAAAGAGATTCCTGGTTGAACTTACATACAGCCTGCCTGGTGTTTGTTCTGAGCTACACAACTGGATTAGAATGGCACATAGCTGTAGTTCTAGTCCTGGAGCATCGGATGACCGAACCATCAGATGTTGCAATCTGCAATCTGATTCTATAGCCGCAGAGGAGTGTCGGGAGAGTGGAATCGAGCGAGCAGGGGCTCGTTACATTGGTTGGCAGCCGTGGGATTTGCTCTCCAGTTACTGGGACACTCCAAACCAGCCTGCAGTAGAGCCACGCTGAAAGACTTACTTGAGAGCCGTGGAGGGAATGGTGGGATTGGCTTCCTTCCTGTGAACACATCCAAACCATCACCTGGATCCAAGGTCCAGATAGCAGGAGAGGAGAGGTACAGATACCAGCCACCATGGAAGAGGAATTCAGAAGGAGGTTGCGAGAGATGCGGATACAGCATAGAGGACCAGTATCATAGCAGGTCCTGCTGGGATGGTTTGATTCTATCCGCTGCGAACTCTGGAAGGAAGCGCTAGCCCGTGAGCAACGAAACCATGGAAAAGTTCTCCCCTCCATCCATGTAAGGTACTGGTCGCAGTATGAAGTGTGAATGCTGTTATTGGGGGAACAGCCGAACCAGGAGTGGACAGCTGAGTTAAGCAGGCTGATCCGGGCAGAAATGCGGTTGGACGAGAGCTACAGAGCCCTCCAGTGGTATGTAGCCCAAGTGTGCCCGTGGACAGCGGATGACAGCCCCACGGAAGGCTTTGACTACGATGGCCTGGGATTGTTATACTGGAGGCTGTCCAGGGACCCTGACTTTGGGAGTGATCGGGAGTGGCGTTTGGAGGAAATAATGGAGCACAGAGAGCGAAGACTGAATGTCTCAGAAGTGCACTGGGCACAGGTAGATTTGGAGTTTCTGGCCGTTCAGGAATGGGAGCTGGAGATCGCCTACAGACAGCTGTTAGACTCTGCTCAGCAGCAGGGTGGTGCTCCCTTTGCCGGGGACTATCAGGAAATGCCAGTTGACAACTTTGAAATCCTGGCTGAAGAGTTGACAATGTGGCAGAGTAACAGTGTGCTTTGCCAACCTGCCCCCGCAGCTATGGAGGCGGAGGTCTTATGGGTGATGCAGCAAGTGCTGACTGACCTTGATGAAACTGTTTCTGCATTGGATGATTTTGGATGGAGGAATGTGCCTGTCCAGCAGAATGCCAGAGAATCGGCAGTGGAAAATCTGGAGATCGCTATCCCCAAAGCTGAAGTGCTGACAACGGGGCAGAGCTCTACTAACCTCTGCCCAGCACTGATAGCATCTTCTGGGTTCCAGGGACAGGAGATGGTGAACCTTTATCCCCAGACACCAGTTGCAGAGACAGGCAATTTTATAGACTTTTCTGCTGAGGAAGAACAACCTGGTGAGCATCCAGCAGAAGAAGAGCTGTTATTAGGGCCAAACTTCACTGTGCTCTGCCCAGCACCAACAGAAGTATCTGTGAAATTACAAGACACTTCCCCAGCTGAAGCGCTGGCAACCGGACAGAGGGTCCAAGATCTCTGCCCTACACCTGTGGCGGTTCCGGAGGCTCAGAGTGAGAAGGAGGTGGTCACTTCCCAGCAGCAGATCAGGATACCGGGGGAGAAGGGAGAGGAGGTGTTCGTCGTCCCTCCCCAACAGTTGGCCAGGGTGGAGGAAGTGGTCTTTCCTCCCCAGAAAAGATCCGTGCACCTGGGAGACAGTACCACAGACATATCCCAACATCCAGATGAGGGAATGGAAAAGGAAGCAGCTACACAGTTTGGGAGTGGAGGAAGCCAGCCTCCTGCCCCAACGGTTAGCTGGAGCTGGGGATGCGGAGTCCCCAGCAGAAGTGCTGGCAACAGGGCAGAGTGCTACCAACCTCTGCCCAGCACCGGCAACAACTACAGAGTTCCAGGGAGGCGGGGCAGTCGGCCTCCCTCCCCAACAGTTAGCTGGAGCAGAGGGTGTGGGGTTTCCAGCAAAAGGGCTGGCAACAGGGCGGAGTTCTGCTGGACTCTGCCCTCAACTAACAGAGGATGGATTTCCTGTGAAGGTGGATGGGACTTCAGTCTCCACCTGTATACCCCAGGGATGCTGGGCAGACGGCCCAGATCCCCAACAGCATGACGGAGTGAGCCCAGACACCCTGGCTTCTCTCCAGCGGCAGAAAGGACTCCAGGGAGAAGGGCCAGGCCACGCCTCTCCCCAGAGGCAGATATGTTCTCTGAGAGAGGCAGAGGCTGGCTGGGGGAGTAATGCTTTGTTTGGAACAATTTGTTTGGGGTACTGTGTGGGTACAGGCATTAGAGGACTGGAACTACTGACTAACTTCGGAGTCAACCCGGCTGGGGTCTCCTCCTGTGTTCGTCTCCTGCCGAAAGGGGAGAAATGTGACAGACCTAGCCAGGAGAGAGACTTTTGGAGGGGACTGAATGCTAGCCTCTTGCCAATCGATCGTGGGCCCTGGCATTTGGGGGAACGGTGCTCTTTGCGAGCTGTATGCCTGGGGACCCTTGAGGTGGTATTACTGTGGATTCGGGTCCTGGTCCCCCAGGACATACAGACTCTGGGGACCCTGGATTTGCCATATTAGAAATACTGGTTGATTCATAATGCTGGGACAAATACTGTTAGGAGATGCTGATGTCAATTCCAGCCACCTGTGTCTGTCTGTTGCCTGCTAGAATGTGTATTGTAAATAAGTCTAGTATGGGATCTAAGAGTCATTAGATGCCCATTGTTGTTTGTGTTAATTAACTCTGCTATTGTGTGAAGAAGAGTTCCGTGTGTATTTGTGATAATGTTGATTGGGTTTTCTGAGCTACAAGACGGCCAGTCTGGCCTAAAGGTCATGTCTGAGTCATCTAGGCTGTCTAAAGGGATTAGTTAATTAGCCCATGTTAATTAGGTTTCTGGTCACAGGTGTATGTTCAGAGTAATATGAGCAGGAGGTATACACCTCCTCTTTTACTGTATAAAAGAGCCTGTATTCCTTTCAATAACAGAGATTCCTGGTTGAACTTACATACAGCCTGCCTGGTGTTTGTTCTGAGCTACACAACTGGATTAGAATGGCACATAGCTGTAGTTCTAGTCCCGGAGGATCGGATGACCAAACCATCAGATGTTGCGATCTGCAATCTGATTCTATAGCCGCAGAGGAGTGTCGGGAGAGTGGAATCGAGCGAGCAGGGGCTCGTTACAACTAATAGGGAGCTGTAGGAGAGGTAAGGGTGTCTGTTTTAAACAGCAACCTTTGCTTTAACTGTTAGTACAAGTGAAGTCAAAGGGCCCCAGTAGTATAAAAAAACAATGTCCAGAAATAACTGTCAATCTCCCTTTGTCTGGGGCTCCATGCAAGATCTCTCCTCGTAAAGTTTCAATTATCATGAGAACTGTGAGGAATCAGCCCAGAACTACACAGGAAGTTCTTGTCAATGATCTCAAGGCAGCTGGGACCATAGTCACCAAGAAAACAATTGGTAACACACTACGCTGTGAAGAACTGAAATCCTGCAGCACCTGCAGGTCCGCCTGCTCAAGAAAGCACATGTACAGGCCCATCTGAAATTTGCTAATGAACATCTGGATGATTCAGAGGAGTACTGGGTAAAAGTGTTGTGGTCAGATGAGACCAAAATCAAGCTCTTTGGGATCAACTCAACTTGCCGTGTTTGGAGGAGGAGGAATGCTGCCTATGACCCAAAAAAAACCCATCCCCACCATCAAACATGGAGGTGAAAACATTATGCTTTGGGGGTGTTTATCTGCTAAGGGACAGGACAACTTCACCGCATAAAGGGACAATGGACTGGGCCATGTACCGTCAAATCTTGGGTGAGAACCTCCTTCCCTCAGCCAGGGCATTGAAAATGAGTCATGGATGGATATTCCAGCATGACAATGACCCAAAACACATGGCCAAGGCAACAGGAGTGGCTCAAGAAAAAGCACATTAAGGCCCTGGAGTGGCCTAGCCAGTCTCCAGTCTTTTACCCCATAGAAAATATGTGGAGGGAGCTGAAGGTTCAAGTTACCCAATGTCAGCCTCAAAACCTTAATGACTTGGAGAGGATCTGCAAAGAGGAGTGGGACAAAATTCCTCCTGAGATGTGTGCAAACCCAGTGGCCAACTACAAGAAACATCTGCCAGCAAGGGTTTTGCCACCAAGTAAGTCATGTTTTGTGAAGGGGTCAAATTCTTATTTCACTAATTAAAATGCAAATCAATTTATTAATTTTTTGTGGTTTTCTGGATTTTTTTTGTTGTCATTCTGTCTCTCACTGTTAAAATAAACCGACCATTAAAATTATAGACTGATCATTTCTTTGTCAGGTACAAAATCAGCAGGGGATCACATACTTTTTCCCTCACTGTACACTGACATAGAATCCTACGTCTGATATATTGAATAAAAGTGCAAGTAATATATGGATGCTATTAAAGGGTCATTATGCATGAATTTCAGTTTTCATAAAGTTATGAATACCAGTTGACTCCAATAAGAACATGCATACAGCAATGGGCTGCACAGCAAAGGTACGAAAATGTCAAACACACAAGCTTTACACAAGGATTTTTTTTTCACCATGTGACTGTTGTTTTAAAATCTCATTGGAGCTGAAAATACCAGCCACTTTTTTAAAAACAAGAATCTCTGTCCTTGCGTGTTAGCTTTGTGAACTCAGTCTATTTTATGTAGTTCTGTATTGGTTGCTCTTCTGCATAATGGTTTGTGTGCCTCTGTGTGTGTGTGTGTGAGTTGGGAGGGGTTGTAGTTCAACCTAATTAATCTCATGTGTTCAAAGGCTGATTTGGAAAAGTGAGTCAGAAAACAAAGCCCTGTGTCTTTTTATTTTCATTATACATTGTAAAACGAATGTTCAGTCATTAAACTGTATATTATTAAATATTTTTACAATGGTGTACAAGGTTATCTGACTAGCTACAGTAGTTGCATATCAACAGGTATCTTAATGGGTTTTGATTATATAATTCTCAGACAGTCAATGAAAGCAATAATATAAAAAATGTTTGCATAAAGTGGAGACATGAGTGCTTATATATTTCAAAGGTTGATTACACTGGCCTAATAGCTGTTGGTTTCTTTTTTTTTATTGTTCACTGTGCTTTCTTTTTACAAAGATAATTAGATTTCCTGATATTTATATAATTTGCTGCCAACAGGCTGTTAGCATCGTAGTTCAAGCCCACCTACAATCAATTTTTCAGTCCCCCATCAGAAAACGTCTCATCTTTACTACCCTTCCCCATCAAATAACAGGAAGTGGTGGAAATCCTTTTCAAATAAAACACAAATAGCAATAAAATCACATTTTAAGGAGGTTGGAGCAATATGAGAATGTCTTTCAGGCTTTATTGCTGCTTGGTTTCCCTCACTTCCTGTCCTGGTGACATTATGTGTAATTCTCGGTGACTGGTTTATTAGCAAACTTCCCAGCTTCCAAAACACAGGCAGAATTTTAATAGGATATGTTCAGAAATCATTTGAATGCCATCCTCCTGCCTGGTTTACCATTAGCTGCTGTAGATTGATCTAGTTTCAGCATCTTTTAACCAGAAGATTTTATCCCTTTAAAAGGGTTGTAAACCCTCGCTTAAAAAAAATTAAAAATAAATAACAAACATGTTATACTTACCTCCACTGTGCAGTTAGTTTAGCACAGAGTGGCCCCGATCTACCTCTTCTGTGGTCCCCTGGCGAAGCTGGTGGCTCCTCCCCGCATCAAGTGTCCACGTTGGAGAAACGCTCTCCTTGGTGGACACCCGTGCAGGCACGCTCCCGAGTCCCGCATCTGTGTCCATTCACACAGAATGCAGGACTCGGCACAGCCCCCCCCGGCACCGCGTCATTGGATTTGATGGACAGCAGCGAGAGCCAATGGCTACAATGCTATCAATCTATCCAATCGGGACACGAGATACCAGCTACAGATGGTGTGCTTGTTCCCTGACAGAGCATGACAGCGTCCAGGTAAGTAAAATGGGGGGGGCTGCAGCACTAAAAAAAGGTTTTTGTCCTTAATGCATAGAATGCATTAAGGTGAAATACCATGAGGGTTTACATCCCCTTTAATGACCAGGCCATTTTTTGTTATTTAGCACTGCGCTACTTTAACTGGTAATTGCCCATCATGCAACGCTGTACCCAAACAAATTTATGTAATTTCACATAAATAGATCTTTCTTTTGGTGTTATTTGATCACCACTGGGATTTTTTTTTTGATAAATAAACAAAAAAAGACTGAAAATTTTGATAGTAAAATATATTTTGTACTTTCTGCTACAAAACATATCAAATTTCTTCATCAATTTTGGCCAAAATGCACTCTGCTACATGTTTAAAAAAACAATCCAAATAAGTGTACATTGACTGGTTTGCGTAAACGTTATAGTGCCTATAATGATCAGCACCTGGCTCATTCTCTCAGCAAGCTGCTGCCAGCCGCTTCCGCCCCTACCACAGCCCAGCGCTCCAGTGGGCTCAAGGGGGGCAGAGTAGGTAGCAGTGACCAGCTCTCTGCTCACAGAGCACTGAGAACCGAGCAATCAGCAGTGTTCTCGGTTCTCAGCCTAAGAGACCGGGGGATAACAGATGCAGCATCTGACCGATGCTGCATCCACCTTGGTAGGTATGATTTTTTTTTTAAAATACCAAACATCTGTTTTAATTCAGTGATCAGTGATAATTCTATACACTCTCACTGTACTAATACCACTGGCTGGGAAGGGATTAACATCTAGGGCCATTAGGGGGTTAAGGCCCCTTTCACACTTGTGTGACTTTTCCTGTGACTTTGGACATCAGAGTTGCATGACAAGTCGTACCCCATTATTCCCAATGATAACCATTCATATCTGTGTGACTTCAAATCGCACGACTTCAAAGTAGTCCCTGTACTACTTTGGTCCGACTTTGATTCGAGTTGAGGTCCATAGACCTCAAGTTTACACAGGCATTACTTGAATTTGCTGCAAAATCATGATAAAACCGCTGCAAAATCGCACAAATTTCAAGTCGCACAAGTGTGAAAGGGACTGTGTTCCTAACAATGTGTAATTGTGTAAAGTGTGCTGCATCTACTACCTAGATCTCTTAGTTTCTCATTCCTGCTTTGCAGGAATAAGAAACAGTGAGATTGTTTCCTCTGTACAGAGCACTGCAATGATTGCGCGGGGTACTTCGCTTTGCCTGTACTTGACACCTATCTGCAGTACATTGCGGGTGGGCCGACCGTCAGTGGTTAATTGTTAATCTGGAGATAAATCTATTTAAGATCCTAAAATGTAGGAACTGCTACAGTGTTCTAATCCTGGAAATAAAAGGTTTGTATCTTATTAAGAAAAATTAAACTGATAGTTGATGGAAGGTCAACATACCTATTAGATTTACTTATTAAGAAATAAAACCACACTCTTTACAGGAAAAAACAATTAACACAAGATTCACCCAACCTTCATCCAGTATTCACACATTTTTCCACCTGACTTCAATTAGAAAAATGTATTAATGTTTGGTAAAGGCTGTGTAATTTATGTGCAAAAAATAAAAATTAAATAATAATAATATTCTGTGAGCTTAAATGTTTTGCAATGCCTAAATGCGCTGTGGATCTACAATTTTTCTATTCTAAGAAGATCCACGCTCTCTGTTTGTCATGTTTTAAAAAATGAGCTGTAAAGCTAGTACCGACGCCAGGAAAAAAGCGGCGTTAAAAACGCCCATGTTGATGAGTATAACTTTTTATATAGAGTGAACCAGTAGAACAGGACAAATTGAATATGAAAATACGTTGGCGTTAGAGGAATCTAGTATTACAGTATGTGTAAATGCAATTTATTCTACAAAAATGTGAGGCAATCAAATGCCCAAAACATGTATTTATTGTAGTGTTTCACTACACATATTATCTTATGATCATTAATATGTATGGCATTCTCACTGCTTGTCAGGTTCCATCTTGCAAAGTCAGTTATTGCCTAGGTCAGACAACGCATACAAGATTAGACAGCAAGAAGAATTGATCAGATTTCTGTGTGTCCTTTTAACCTAAGCAATCTACTTGGTGTTCTTGTCTTGACATTGGCATTGCTGTAGTGACATCTATGCTGTCAAAGCTACTGCATCAAACAAACCCAATAAAATATAAAATTGATCGAAAAAAAGTTTTGACTTTGTAATCTGCTTATATTGTGAATTTGATTTTCGAAGTCTTTGTATAAAGAGCAAAACTAAAATATGTACTTTGTAAAAATGGGAAAAGTTTTTATAAAACAATTCAGACTCAGAATAATACATCAAGTCCCATTTGGCATTCATTGAATCCTCATGCAATTAACAGTCTCTCCCTTATAATTATATGAACATTTATTAGTGGTGGTTATGCTGAGTGCACATTTAAATTTTTCTAGCGCTTCCCACTTTGTTAATTACAAATCAGCTTACAAAACGCTCATTTTTTTGAACAAATATTTTTCTTCGGTCTGAGCTTTATTTCCCATTCACTAAAACTATCTTCAAGTGGTAATAAAAACAGCCTGTATCTTTTGTGTAAATGGTTTACATATAGTATGATACAGTGGATAGATAAAGACTGTAGTAGAAACAAAATATCTAAGAAAATAAATGAGCAGTGAAGCTAAAAACAAATTAAGTGCTTTGTCATGGAACACAGCCATGAGCTGGGCATAGAAAAGAGACTGGTAATGTTTAAAGGATATTTTATTGATTGATTCCATTGTCCTGTGAATCTCATTTTGTAATACATTGTGATGTTTTGGCTTTCTTGATTAGTTGAATTTGTAGAAGCAAAAGGATTGTAGTATACATTGATTTTTTCAAATAGGATGTTCAGAGCTCCTTTAAAAGACTTCAGTTTCAATTTTTGTTGGCCAAATATTATGATAGGGAAGACACATGAACTAAGCAAATTTAGCTAGGAAGACTGTAGATTAGATATGGTGTTTTATTGATCTCTGAAACTGCTTAAATTCTGGTACCACTGTAGCACTGTCAAGGCTTACAGAAAATGCTTTTAATTAGAAAACTCCACAGTGGATTCCACATTTTACATTTAAAATTGGGAAATGACAGTGGTCATAGGATCGCCAAAACAGGATAAATGGAGCCTGGTCTGGGAAATTTAGATTTTTTTAGTATTATGCAGATATTGAGTCAGAATTTTGTCTTGAAAATCTTGATTTTTGTATTAACATGCAGATGGCAGTGGTAATTACATAAATGGTGTAAAATAATCATGTGTTGTGTCAATAGTTCAGACTGATCATGTTTAAATTATGTTAGAAATTATTTTTTAATACCAACATACCATCTATCACAAACCAAGATGTGAACACGGCTCCTGTGGTGTTCAATGTGAATGGAATCTAAAGGGTAGCTAGTGTTCTGCCAGTGACCACATCATGTAGCTGCTGGCTACACCCAGGTAACTCAACAGGTACTTGCAGACAGGGAGGAGAGTTGGTGCTGGATAAGAAGAAACTGAAGAGTGAGAGATACACAAGGCACTGGGCAACTAGAAGCAGGAGTGTGGCTGGATTCAGTGAGTGCACAGATGACATTGTGGAGCTGTAAACCATGAAAGCACCTGGGCTGTAGCAGAGATACACCAGGGCCCAGGGAAATAGAGGAGGTATAGCAGAATCTGTTGGTGTAACTAATGTGCAACAGGGCTGCACATGTGGCACAGACTGTGGGTGCTACTGGGGTGCAGCAGTGATGCAACAGAGTCGGTATTTGTAACTAGGGTGTAGCAGGGGTATGATGGAATTGCGGATGCAGAAAAGACGCAGCAGAGTCTGTGGATGTAGCGGAGTTTCTCAGCATTGAGAACATTGGTTGAGGAAATGTCCTTTCTCAAAACATGTGGACAAAGAATAACCTGTGCTTGTGTCTCCAAAGTAACTCAAAATAGGAAGCTGCAACCACACTATGAGATATTTGTCATAGTAACCATATTGCATAAATCATGTTGCACTAATAAAAAAGGTAACCAGAATCTAAAGAATCAAAATAATCAGTCATAAACTGTATGAGTCCCAACTGATGTTTGGGTGAGCAGGTCAACATCATCTATTCTTGTATTTAGCGAACACCTGAATTTTCAGGGAACTCGGCGGGATGTTTGCCCGCCGAGTGGACGCTGCGTTACAGACCCAGCATGCACCAGTTGATGATATCACAAGGGGGTGATGCCACCAGGTGACATCACCAGATGGCTCCGCCCCTTACCATACCAGAACAAAGGGTCTGGTTTGGATTGGGGACCCCCAGACCAGTTTTTTTTTGTTTTGTTTTTTGTATTGCCAGCAAGGCTTGCAGCCAGGAAAATCAATTTAAATATCTTTTTTATTCTTTATATATGTCAGTTTTGCTGCAGTAGGTTCTATACACTGTATAGATGCGCCAATTTACAGGCAGACTAAGGGGATCTACCAGGCACTATATTTAATAAAATTTTTCATTTTTGTTGTTTTACTTTAAGCAGCATTAAAATGACTGCTCTTTTAAAAAAATATTTTTGCATTGATACATGTCCCCCAGGACAGCTCCCAAGCCCCCATACCATTTTTATGTTTAATAACTTGCATATAAGCCTTTAAATTGGGGACTTTTGATTTTTTGAGTTCGGGTCCAATGCACTTTAATATGGTTCGTGGTTCTGGTCCAAACTTTTTCCATGTTCGGGAGTTCTGGTGTGAACCGAATCGGGGGGTGATCGGCCCAACTACCACTAGTAAAAACAGTATGTGTGTCAGAAGAATCCTAGATTGTGTTCTCCACCACCAAATAGCCACAACTGAAGGCTTACCAGAATTATGTGACTTTCTTGTTGCATACAACGAGGAAAATAATTATTTGATCCCTTGCAGATTGTGTAAGTTTGCCCACTTGCAAAGAAATGAAGGGTCTATTTTTTTTATCATAGGTGAATTTTAAATAATAGAGACAGACTATCAACCAAAAATCCAGAATAAACATATGATACAGATGTTATACAAATGTTATAAATTGAGTTGCAGTTCAGTGAGTAAAATAAGTATTTGATCCCCAAGCAAAACATGACTTAGTACTTGGTGGAGAAACCCTTGTTGGCAAGCACAGAGGTAAGACTACCTGGTCACTAACTGTTTCTTGTAGTTAGTGATTAGGTTTGCACACATCTCAGGAGGGATTTTGGTCCACTGTTCTTTAATGATCTTCTCTAAATCCTTAAGGTTTCTTGGCTGTCGCTTGGCAACTCGAAGTTTTAGCTCCATCTATAAATTTTCTATAGGATTAGGGTCTGGAGTATGAGTCATTGTTATGCTGAAATACCCATCCATGACCCACCTTCAGTGTTCTGGCTGAGGGATGAAGGTTCTTATCTAAGATTTTACAATACATGGCCCCATACATTGGCCCCTCAATGTGGTAAAGTCAATCTTTACCTTTAGCAGAGAAACAGCCCCCAAAGCATAATGTTTCCACCTCCATGCTTGACTATAGGGATGGTGTTCTTAGGGTCATAGTCAGCATTTTCAAATAGTTATTTTCCCCACTGTATACTGTAAGTCATACAGCATTTGATGATGGTCAACATAAGGCAAGGCTTCCAACTTCCTCCAACAGACTCAATGGTTGGCCAAAGTCATTATTACCCATAATTATCCTCTGTCCCTTTCCACATCTCCACATGTGCTCAAAAAAGAATAGGCGACCAAATTCTCCACATAGTGTAAAATCCGAGATATAAAATGCACTTACAAATAGAGAACAGAGTTGATGCACTGTATTTTCTAGTGGACTGAACAGAAAGCCATCAGGTGTTTGGTCTGAGGTTTTGTGCATGACACTGGCAAATGGGTAAGTAATATTTTCTCACGAGTAAGTTAGGCTCACCACATACCCTAAGGCAGTGATGGCGAACCTTGGCACCCCAGATGTTTTGGAACTACATTTCCCATGATGCTCATGCACTCTGCAGTGTAGTTGAGCATCATGGGAAATGTAGTTCCAAAACATCTGGGGTGCCAAGGTTCGCCATCACTGCCCTAAGGTGTGCTTATTTTCATGCTGTTATTTTGTATTTTACAAAATAAATAAGTAGGACAACATTTTGTACTATATATTTTTTTTCTTATGTAGGCGTGGGCCAGCTGGTAAGCATAGGTTTGAAGAAACCACTTTGCACCATACTTGGGATTTGCCAATCCATTTTTTTGTTTTTTGCCTGTATTTTAATAAATATTTGTGTGTTGGTGATTATATTCTAGTCAGGTCATGCTTCATTTAACATTGGCATTGATTAGTGATGAGCCGAATATACCAGAGTTTGGTTTAGGAAGGGATCACTGAACACTACTGGAGTTCTTTCAGTGAGTCAGCAGGTGTCGTTCACAGTGGTTGGTGAGGATCTGCATCACTGGACAACAACCATCCAGGGTTTTAGGGAAGAAGCATTTGTCCTCATCAACATGGGCACAAGGTTCTTTGCCAGGGAGATTTTTTTTGTGGATTCGTCCTTAAAATCAGATCAGATCTTAATGGCCTGATATGAATGTTGGGGGGAGGAGAGATCCCACGCAATTTTCTTACACGATTTCCACCCCTTTGTTTACCTTCCTTGTTTACACGGGTGGACACCAGCTCCCTAACAACTAGGAGCCCTGAGCTTTCACATTTAGCTGTGGTATTAATTTTACTTCTAAATACAAGGAAACTATAAGCAGCTCTTCCCCACTGCTACCTGAACCCCAGGTGCCAGAGGCAAAGTGAGCCCTCCATGCTCATTGACAAGAAGCAAAGAGGAAAGCTGCTTCTAATGCTTCATATACAGTGCCTTGCAAAAGTATTCACCCCCTTGGCTTTTTACCTATTTTGTTACAGCCTTTAGTTCAATGTGTTTTTAATCTGAATTATATGTGATGGATCAGAACACAATAGGCGAAGTTGGCGAAGTAAAATTAGAAAATATAAATAAAACTATTTTTCTGAAATAAAAAACTGATAATTGGTATGTGCGTATGTATTCACCCCCTTTGTTATGAAGCCCATAAAAAAGCTCTGGTGCAACCAATTACCTTCAGAAGTCACATAATTAGTGAAATGATGTCCACCTGTGTGCAATCTAAGTGTCACATGATCTGTCATTACATATACACCTTTTTGAAAGGCCCCAGAGGCTGCAACACCTAAGCAAGAGGCACCACTAACCCATCTGGCTAAAACTTTTTACATCTCAAGAAAGAGTAATGAAACAAATTGAACAATACTTTTATGAAAACCGATTTCATCCTGAAAATACAACTAAATGGGATGCTTTTAAGGCATGCCTTAGGGGCACGTTTATAACAGAAATAGAAGCCATTAAACATAATTCCTCAGCCCTCATGAAACAGGTTGAAGACCAGGTACGGCGGCTTGAGCTAACATATGTCACAGATCCCTCAGACTCTGCAAGGGAGGCATGGATATCGGCACAGGATTCCCTGGACCGGTTGAGATCCTCCACTGCAGAACGGAAACAATTTTTTACTTTGCAAGCTTTTTACGAGGAAGGGGAAAAGACAGGACGGCTACTGGCTAGAATTGCGAAGTCTCAACAGTCTTCACCGGCTATAGGAGCCATCAGGAGCTCGACTGGGAGATTAGTTAATGACCCTGAATTAATTATTACTGAACTAGCATCCTTCTATGAGGATTTATATAAGCCATGTGAGATTTATACAGATGAGGCATTACAGGAGTACTTGGATACAATTTCTCTGCCTGCCTTTTCATGTCAGGCGCGCTCGGAGCTGGAAGGCCCAATTACGCTGGACGAATTGCGGGAGGCGGCTGCCTCCTTCTCTATGTGCAAGGCGCCGGGGATGACGGACTCCCAATGGAGGTGTACACCCAATATGGGGAGGCGAATTTACCGGAACTGTTAGAGGTATTAAATTCCTCCTTTAAATCAGGAAAGCTACCAACATCCATAACGAGGGCCAATATTATATTACTACTTAAACCTGGTGAGGACCCTGTAGATCCTAGCTCATACAGGCCCATCTCGTTACTGCAGAGTGACGTGAAATTACTGGCCAAAATTTTGGCCTTGAGGGTTAACAGGGTCATCTCCTCCATAATCCATCCTGACCAAGCAGGCTTCATGCCCAAGAAGTCAACCTGCACCGACTCTTTCTGAACATGCAGACCCCAACGGAGGTAACCGGCAGTAGGGCACTGTTGTCTCTTGACCCTAATAAAGCATTCGACAGTGTTAGCTGGCGATACCTGTGGGCTGTACTGTTCAAGTTTGGGTTCGGTCCTAGGTTTATTACATGGGTACGGCTGCTATATGCTTCACCGCGGGCAGCCGTGCGCGTATCGGACAGGATGTCACAGGCCTTCGCACTAGGCAGGGGGACCAGGCAGGGATGTCCCTTGTCCCCCCTGATATTTGCGTTGGCCATTGAACCACTTGCCGCGCAGGTCAGAGATTGCCAGCAGATTAGGGAATTTCGTTATGACAAATTGCATGAGAAGATAATGCTTTATGCAGATGATATGCTCCTTTTTTTGGAGGACATGGATGCCTCATTATCCCATGCAATGTCCCTGATTGCGGACTTTGGCCATTATTCGGGCCTTACAATTAACTGGTCCAAGTCTGCATTGATGCTTTTGGACGAGACTCAAGATCTGCGGGCGAGTCTTCCATGTCCGGTCCCAGTAGTAACCTCCTTTAAATATTTAGGTGTTCACGTATCCCCCAACCTGAATGATTATTACAAACTAAACATATATCCCCTCTTGACTCGTTTTCGAGACAAAATTAATATATGGAACAGACTTAAAATGTCCTTGGCAGGGAAGACGAATCTCATTAAGATGATTCTGATGCCCCAATTCCTATACATGCTGCATAATACGCCGATAGTCATCCCCCTCAAAATATTTAGGGTCGTTAATACATTGTTTAGAACACTGCTGTGGCACAACAAGCCCCCTAGGATCAAGCTGGAACAGCTGCAATTCCCAAAGGAGGGGGGAGGTCTTGCACTCCCCAACCCTTGGATTTATTACCTGGTGGCGCAACTACAACATCTAATAGGGGCTATGGCTCCGTCCCCTGCAGGCTCATCGGCCAAACTTCTGCTGACGGGAGCAGGGGTGGAATCAATACCAGAGGGACTGGAGGCTCAGAGATTTCAGAAACCTAATAAACAGATGCCCACTTACGCACTTCTTCAAAAAGTGTGGAACAAGGTCAAACAGCTGCAACATGTCACGGGATACACTGCCTACAGCCCAATTTGGGAAAACTACAATTACGAGGAACTGGCCAAAATTAAGCAGGGTCCTAGATGGCATCCCCTGGGAATTACTCACCTAAGACATATATTTCAGAATGGAAGACTGCTATCTTTCGCAGACTTACAGTCTAAATATGCATTACCTTCTAATATGTTGTTTTATTACCTACAACTGCAACATGCAATACAGGCGCAGGGTAGGGCAGTGCAGTGGGTACAGTCTTCCACCCCTATTTTTCACATATTACAAGAGGCAACAGACACGAAAGGTATAATATCTCAATGCTACACCATGCTTCTCTCCTCATTCCTGGAGGGGCATCCCATGAAAGCAGTGACACAATGGGAGGAAGACCTGGGACCCATTACAGGGGAGCAGTGGGAAGAGGCCCTTCAAGCTGTCAATACCTGTTCGCTAAACGTTTCACAAAAAGTTTCCCAATTATATATCTTGCTGAGAGTGCATTATACACCAGTAAAACTACACAAAATGGGGAGGTTACAAGATCCACTGTGTAACAGGTGCAGGATTGCGCCAGGTGATCTGATTCATCTCCTTTGGCGATGTCCCAAACTCCACAGGTACTGGACAGGGGTTTTGACCTTACTTAACAAGGTTTTTCAAACTAATGTTCCTCTTGACCCATTGGGGTGTCTTCTGAGAATACTGGAGGGGGCCATTCCGGAGAATATAACTAGAATAGCCTTTGCCAGAGCTCTATTTCAGGCGAGAAAAACAATACTTCTGCACTGGAAATCAGCCACACCACCGTTGGTTAAAATGTGGATTCAACAGATGGGTAGCATACTGGTTATGGAAAAGTATATATATCAGCACAGGGGGAACCCAGGGAAATTTGATAAGTTATGAGACGCATGGCTGGACACACCAGGTATAAGTCCGGTAGAACTGGTACAAATGAGGTTACTTAGAGGTTTATAGAGTTACCTGGGATGGTGAGTAGAGGAGATACAATGTAAACCCTGGAGCAATGTCATAGATGTTAAAGGTATGGGTTAGATGCACAAGGAAAGGGGGGGGGAGGCGAAAGACATACTGGTCAAAAAGAAATTTCTTAAAGCTGTATTCTTTAATTCTCAATCGTACATGTAAACATGCACTTGTAAACAAAGGGAAATATGACTAAGTGACTGTACACATAACCTGTAACTGACTGTACAGAATGTGATAACCTACATATATGGTGATATTGTATGTTTCTTGAGCAATAAAAACTTTGTTGATTTAAAAAAAAAAAAAAAGAGGCACCACTAGCCAAACACTGCCATGAAAACCAAGGAACTCTCCAAACAAGTAAGGCACAATGTTGTTGAGAAATACAAGTCAGGGTTAGGTTTAAAAAAAATATCCAAATCTTTGATGTTCCCTAGGAGCACCATCAAATTTATCATAACCAAATGGAAAGAATATGGCACAACAGCAAACCTGCCAAGAGACGGCCGCACACCAAACCTCATGTACCAGCAAGGAGGACATTAATCAGAGAGGCAGCACAGAGACTTAAGGTAACCCTGGAGGAGCTGCAGAGTTCCACAGCAGAGACTGGAGTATCTGTACATAGGACGACAATAAGTCGTATGCTCCATAGAGTTGGGCTTTATGGCAGAGCGGCCAGAATAAAGCATTTACTTTCAGCAAACAACAAAATGGCATGTTTTGAGTTTGTGAAAAGGCATGTGGGAGACTCCCAAAATGTGTGGAGGAAGGTGTTCTGGTCAGATGAGACTAAAATTGAACTTTTTGGCCATCAAAGAAATAGTTATGTCTGGCACAAACCCAACACATCACATCACCCAAAGAACACCATGCCCACAGTGAAACATGGTGGTGGCAGCATCATGCTGTGGGGATGTTTTTCAGCAGTCGGGACTGGTAAACTGGTCAGAGTTGAGGGAAAGGTGGATGGTGCTAAATACAGGGATATTCTTGAGCAAAACCTGTACCACTCTGTGTGTGATTTGAAGCTAGGACGTAGGTTCACCTTCCAGCAGGACAATGACCCCAAACACACTGCTAAAGCAACACTTGAGTGGTTTAAGGGGAAACATGTAAATGTGTTGGAATGGCCTAGTCAAAGCCCAGACCGCAATCCAATAGAAAATCTGTGGTCAGACTTAAAGATTGCTGTTCACAAGCACAAACCATCCAACTTGAAGGAGCTGGAGCAGTTTTGCAAGGAGGAATGGGCAAAAATCCCAGTGGTAAGATGTGGCAAGCACATAGAGACTTATCCAAAGAGACTTGGAGCTGTGATAGCCGCAAAAGGTGGCTCTACAAAGTATTGACTTTAGTGGGGTGAATATTTATGCACATTGACTTTTTCTGTTATTTTGTCCTATTTGTTGTTTGCTTCAAAGTTGTGGGCATGTTCTGTAAATTAAATGATGCAAATCCTCAAACAATCCATGTTAATTCCAGGTTGTGAGGCAACAAAACACGAACAATGGCAAGGGGGGTAAATACTTTTGCAAGGCACTGTAGTTCTCTTTTAATTTACACAACCAGAACCCCCCTCCCCCTTTCAAAGTCTTAAACTCACTTGTCCTTACTCCAGCAAGATCCATGCTTTGTGGACACTGGGAGAGTGGAGTCTGGGTCATGCAGAGTGGTTCAGGCAAGAGCATAGACTGACAATTATAAGATTTTAAAATAGGGGGAAAAAATAGAGGGGAGGGGTGTAACTTAAAGAATAACTAAATACAAGTATAGTTATCCTGCAACATGGGTGTTAGTGGGAGAAGGATTCCCTTTACATTGATGTCACTGAAAGTAAATGTATATAGAAATGATATGCAGCGCTCAAATATAAAAAACAACAAAGTAAATGTGAATAATCACAAATATATGTATATCTACATGTTCATGTTGAGAAATGACATGGAAAATCAATATGTGAAATATAAATAACCACAAACAATATTGATATAAAATAGTGACATTATATCACAAGACTTCAAATATTCAGTGAGTCCATATATTTTTATCAGTGAAAAAAGTCCATAAGCAGATAATGTGAAGAAGGTGACTTCTAAACCAAAAAATACTTCTCCATGTGACATCCATATTTAGGTGAAAGAAACAACGTCTTTGGGAATGGCCAACTTGATGTGCTGGGTCCTCTCATGCAGTCACACAATATAGGCAAAAAGGAAGAAAAAACTCCACATAGTGTAATAACACCTCTTCAGAATGCTGGCTCCCTAATGTTGTGTTGCTAGATCTTGCATATTGGGCAATGCACATATAGTATAACTGATTGATGGATATTCATATATTTGTTGTTCACATACACCTCAATAAAATTAGTCACACCTTGACTATATATATGGACAGACATCATCTGTGATGATGACAGAGTCATCATCCAATTATGTCAAACCGGAGGTCATTTGGGAATAAAATAACCTAAATGTCCATGATATGGAGAATGGGATTAAGCATGAAAGACTAGCAGCAACAAGCAGTAATGAGAAGGTGTAACCCTGCAGATAGTAAAAGCGTATACACAGATAATTGAATTAGACTTACTCAAAATGCTCAGCATTAGTTAAAAGCAGTACCATTCAAAAGCATTTTTTTTTGTACTTGTATGTTAATACATCCATCTATACAGTATCCATAACTTGGCATGAACTACAGGGAAACCTGAGAGTTCCATGTCTAATTACATTTTCTTGTCAGGCTCAAAACAATTTGATAAGCAAAATATGAAGTGAAGTTTTTTAAAGTTTTCTTTTAGGTGAAATGAACTACTTTTGAACTTTGTGGAATAAATGTCTGTTTTTGGAAAGTAGATGAGATTTGCAGTATCAGATAAGAAAGTAGAAGCTTGGTATCATAATTCTCAGTATTCCACTATAAAAAGGGTTAGTGTATTTGATGTGCCTTTGAATGTATCCATTCCTCACCGAATCTTGGAAGTTTTATGAAAGTTAGGCCAAAGAAAACCTAGCTGTTTAAGACAGGATACATTTGACAGATTAGACTTTACACTCCAGCAATAAAGTACATTCACCGATGGGGATTTTGTCGGTACCTAGATTTATTTGGGCTTAGTTGGAAGAGAACTTTAAACACTCAGCTAACCACATAGCTGGCGTGATATTTTTCATTTTCTACTACTCTGATTTTGACTTATGTTATTGCCAAAAATATCATTCCAAAACTTCTGTTTAACTTTCAGTTTCAACCTACCATTGGTATTCTCTACATTCTATTTTTAGTTAAAAAAAAAAACAGTCGTTTTTGGCGGCAAGGTTGCCAGAAATCCTTTAACCCCTTCATGACCAGGGCTATTCTATATGTTCCTTTGAAAGCAAAAGTTGCCATTTTGAAACTTCTAAATTAAAATGCTAAAACATTTAATAGCATTTTAAATGCTTTGTGTGTTTACTCAAAATTACATTGCTTTTCTAAAGACAGGGGGATTGATTTATTAAAGGCAAATAGGCTGTTCACTTTGCAAGGTAAGTTGCACTCTGCAAGGGCGGTCTTAGGAAAATAATAAAACAGTATTTTTTTCTAGCACATGATTGGATAATGGAAGTCAGCATTGCTTCACTTCATTCACTAAGCTCTGATGAAAATTCCCTTTGAAAAGTGTACAGTCTATTTGCCTTAAGTGCCGGTATATCAAGCCCAGAGTGTACTTGGGGATGCAAAAATGTAGGCATTGTTGTAGGCATTTTTAAACTTTAACCCTTGTAATAATTCTAGTATGTCCAATTTATATATATATATATATATATATATATATATATATATATATATATATATATATATATATATATATATATATATATATATTGTAAAGGTCAGGGTGAGTAAACTCAAGTGGTGCATACATTTTAGGAAGTTGAACCAGTCCAGAACTGCATTTTTAAGGGCACTTTTATTTAAGGAATGGAAAAACTTAACAAAAGTCAGCAATTTCCCACGCAGGGGTTCCACCATTACTGTAACTTGCACAATACTTCAGTCTCCTGGCTTACTCACTTGCCACTTGCTGCTTCAGGCCTCAAGCCTAGGCCTTAGGTCTGCTCCTCGGACCAACACAGAGATTTCCTTCAGTCAAGCTCTCTCATAGCTTACTCACAATCTGCTCTTTGTTGCTCTGTTGTGGACTACACCTACCTCCTGCAGACCTGCACGTTCTGGCTTCTGTATGTAGCATTTCTGACTCCTAGAGAGGATGGGAGTCCTCCTGACTCCCATGCACAGACCTCCTGTCTGTTTGGTGGAGCCCTAAACTCTATCCCTGGGTCTAATATGAAGCCAGTGCAAACCTGAGCAATTAACATGCCTGCCTCTCCGAAAACCTGGCTTAAACAGCTAAAATAAATAGTGGCATGGGCTGGAATCTCCGCAATATAAGTGTGTGTGTATATATATATATATATATATATATATATATATATATATGTGTATATTTAACAAATGGAATTCCCCTTGCTCTACCTGAACTGCTCATGAGTGCTGTGAGGTAAGGTATGCAGCAATATAAGCTCCTGTAAGCCATCACTTGAATCCACTGATGCAAAACTGGCGCACATTCTCAGGATAACCAAAGTGTTTTATTTGAACACAGGGTATAAAATCCAGACAGTGTCTGAATGCTTACTCATTTCAGCCTGAACAGGGCCTTACTCAAAGGCTCACTAGACACAAAACTTCTACCTCTTTTTAAAAACTCTGCCCAAACGAAGTGGAATTAAACATAGGTGAGTATGAAGTCAACCCGACAGATAAAAACAAATAAAAACTACAATTGTTTCAAAAAATACATAGATCAAAAAATCGTCAACAAAAACAATTTACTATATAAACTTTGGAACAATATTGTACATTAGATTAGTCTTCTAAAAAAAAGCAGAGGGATAAAGCAGTATGTTCATTATTGTATATTCTATATTCATTCTAATTGACAATAACCACCCAGTACTGATCAGTTAAACAATCAGTGGATCACGGTGCAAAGCGAAACAGTAGATGTATTACCTTTTGCCAGAATGTACTGCAGAATGATCATTAAGAGATTGGAGAGGTAGATACAAAATAACCCAGCACCTACCGATCAAAAGTTTTCTAATAGACAGGGTGCCTCTTGGGGAGCTGCTTTTGTCAGGTTTCCTATCCCTTACCTGTGCAGAGATGAAAAATCGCATACAATTGCAAGGAGAAACAACTGAGAATGAGGAATACATTTGTAAATGTTTGCTTACACTGTTTAGAGTCTCATCAGATTGGGATTATGATAGTTGTGGCTAATGCCTGTTCAGCGCTCACTATTCTTTGGAACAAAATAGTATAGGGAGTACACATAAGGGACCAACTAAGTATTTGTGAACGAGGGCTACAAAGTGTATGGATCGTAGTAATTGAGTTCTTGTTATTTTGCATGTGCTGACTACTTCATTTTTGGTGCAGTGCTTTCTTTGTGACACTGCATGTAAAACACCTGTGAAAGAAATCTATATATCCTTTTTTTTTTTTTTTTGTAGCAGAAACCTTGAAGTATTACTAAACCCAGGACCCTGAATTCACTATATCTGGTCTCCCACCCTACACAGAACATGGAAATGCAATTATTTTAGTAAAAATAAACTGCCAAATACTTTTTCTCATCAGCAGTATATAGCAGTCTTATGACTTCTATCAGTGTCTGGTTAAAGCTTGTAGAAGGAGTTCTAATTCTTCTCTGACTGTCCTATGAGGCTGCAGGACCCCTGATCCTCTGGACAGTGCTGATTGGCCCTGTGCCTATCACTTGCCCCCTCCCAATAAAAAAAACTCTCTAGCAATACACACCAAACTGAGCATGTGCAGAGTTCCCCCAAGGCTCTGTACTATCAGGTAATCAGATGGATTGGGGACTGTGAAAGAAGGGGAGGATCAGAGAAGACAGGATCAAATAGCCTTTTTATGCAGAGGATTACCTCCTTAGGTTCCACAGTGAGAATAACAAGCATGCTTCACTGCATATACAGACTGATTTTACTGTTGTGGGTTTAAAAAACACTTTAATGAGAAGGAAGTGTCACCAGCACACCAGGATCTCCAAAATTGGGTCCAAAACTTTAATCACATAGTATCAAAAAATTAAAAGCGACATTTCAGAGCCACGCAGGATCCCTTCATCAGGCATGTGACAAATTGTGATACAAACAGTCCACTATTTAAAGAACCAATCAGTGCAAAAAGGACATAACACCCAGCCCGCCCCCTGACATCCAATAACATCATATCCCGTCCATAAACCGGTGTGTTTGCTTCCTATTTACATAAAACAGCCATCAGGCTGTCATAACCACTTTGGCCAGAGTGGATCAGTGTACTAATATTCTGTTTATACTAAAATTAATCCTATTTGCACAGAGAACTAACCTGCAATTGCAGCCTCATCAAACGTGTCTGTTCCTTTCCTTAATTGTGTACTTCCACCTGGCCGTTTACTACCATTGCTAGGGGCTGGCCTTTCTACTCCAATCAGGTGACACGCTGTGCACATGCACCCTAGGAGATCAATACGTCAATGCAGAAGTTCGCTGTTGCCATGCCACTTCATGACGCCGGCAGCGGTCTGCAATTAGACAGAGAGCACACTGGGGCTAAGTGAAGAGAAAAAAAAAATGAAAGTGTGAAAGTGAGTCATGGCCACTGCACCTCGAAGGTATGGAAAGTGAAAAAAAGACGAAAATTGAAATAAAATATGAAAATAAAGTAAAAGAGAAAGAAAAAAGGAGAATAGGAAAAAACAAAAAGAAAGTTATAAAAAGGAAACAAAAACCAAAACAAAAATTGAAATGAAAATAAAAAAAAATATAGAAAAAAATAAGATAAAATTAAAATAGAATAGAATAAAAAATGAGAAATGTAAAAAATTTAAAAAATAAAATGTAAGAATTAAAAAAAAAAAAAGAAAGAAAGAGAAAAGGAGAAAAGAAAAAAAATTCCCTATGCCAGCTACCATGATAGAGAAAGAAGCAGAATAGCTGCAAAGTAGATACGCAGATACAGTATAGAATAAAAGATTAAAATTGTTGATACATTAAAACCATAAGCAACATCACAATCCAAATTTATCTGTCTTCAAGAAAACACAGGATAGAGTGGTATTAAGACCCCCTGGCTGGACTTGTGTCCAAGGTATATGTCCTCACGGCGAAGGAGGAGACGATAATATCAGGCCCCATTTAAACTGTAAAACCTGTGTTTATATGCATTTAAAGTACAGTTCAAATACATATAAGTGTATGAAAGGATTTTCAATTTTGCCATTCACACTGAGTGTTTGGCTGCGTTTAGTTTAGCTGGGTTTAGAAAAAGTAGAATTCTAGGGATTTGATTAAAAACTCTAAATGTGGTTAAACACATGCAAACTTGACAAAACAAGGCTAAACCTGCTTTAAAGCAGGAACATATAGATGCAAGAAAAAGTTATCTGGGAGGCATAAAGTTATTTATACTTCCAAGATGACCTCTCCGGCATATAGAAGAGTTAAACACAGTGCCAGTGTGGACGAGGCCTACATTTAATCAAAATATTTATTTTGGGTAGTGCATAAACAATTTACAACCCCTGCCAACATTGTTCTGCTGTCTGTGTCCCCATTTGGGAGATTTCACCTCACCTGTCACTGTCTCTTTGAGAGATTAGAAGCAGTAACATGGTACATGTCATAAAATCTTGTACTCGGCAGAATCATGATGGACTATACTATGTGCATTCCAGTGTCTTTCCTTCTATAGTTGTCCACATAAAACATATGTCTGTGCAAAATTGAAAAAAAAAAGTATAGTCCTGCTATTAGAATTCCATTCAAAGTATATAAAACTGTTACCGTAGACAATAGTATTCATGGCCTTGCAACTCCAAACTGGGAAATCCTTGCACATTACAGTAGAAAAATAGAAAGCACACTGGCGTCTTGTAATATCTTTAATTATTTAATCATTATTATAGAAAATTGAGCTATACTTATAAAAGTACTTGGCAAATATGCATATAACAGAAAATCCATCCAAAGAGAGAAACGCTCTACCCATTGGATGTATGATATTCAACTGTTGACCTGGCCAACAACATAGTCCGTGTGCTAATTGTGCAATCTACATGTTTCAAGGGTGAACCCTCTTCAGAGCTACTTAACTTGCACAAACATCACTTTGAAATACCCTCTCTTAAGTCCGATGATCCCCTCTGATTAGTTTAAGAGATAAACATGTGTTAAAGGGGTTGTAAATGTTCTGTTTTTTTTTTGTTTTTTTATAGAACAAACATGTTATACATACCTCCTCTGTGTGCTCCTGGCTCCTCCACTTCTCAAGTGCCCCCACTTTCCAAGGGGGCACTCGTGCAGACGCGCTTCTGAGTCCTGCTGCTGCGTCCATTGACACAGACAGCAGGACTCGGCCCCGCCCCCCAGCTCCTGTGTCACTGTAATTGAATGACAGCAGCAAGAGCCAATGGCATCTGCTGCAATCAATCTGTCCAATGAGGATCCAAGACAGAGGCTGGAGCTGCTGGACTCATTCTCGTCACTGGAAAGATAGGGTTCAGGTAAGAAAAAGGGGGGCTCTGGGGGGCATCTGCACTACAGAAGGTTTTTCACCTTAATGCATAGAATGTGCAAAAAGGTGAAAAACCACGAGGGTTTACAACCCCTTTAATGTCATTTCAAGTTGAATAAACCATATTAGCAAGAATTAATACAATCCTATATCTATCAGATAAAAAAATCAAATAATGTTCACTGGGATAATTAGTATATATCCATATTATTTACACATCATAACAATAACAATCAATCAATAACTCGTATGTTAAGTGGCAACATTTCCCATCATGTCAGTTACCATTTGTTGTCCACAAAATATACTCAACTGGCACATACAGTACATTGATAAATTACTCGGGCGGCATATAAAATACATTTGTGGTGCACTTTTCTTGCACTGCACTGAAATCCCAACTAGTATTATCAGCCCTGTGACCTAGGATCAGGAGAAGGGAAATTGTTCCAAAAGTTCAAACACATTCCCTGTCTTAGGGAAACAGTGCTGCTCCTTTGCACATGCTGTACAGTGTTGTCATTTTAGGACTGAAAATGTGTTACTGGCAGGATTACCAGATAAAAATAAGAAGGAAAAAAAGCCTAAAAAGGAAAATCTATGCAGCCACCATATCTAAAGTCTGGTAAGAAGAAAAATATAACATTTTGGCTCTTTGAATTAGAAACATTTTAAGCTAATGAAAGGATGTGTTGGCCATAAGCATATACAGCATCCCAGAACAGGAAGCTTATCCGACTTCCAACTGAAGATATTTTTTTTAGTGGTGCACTGTCAGTTTCAAAAGATAAACAATTTATAATTCCATGAAAAAAATATGAAGCTAGGGAAAGTGACTAACACTGTGCTAAAAGCTGGTGTTATTTTAATACATTTTTTGAAGTTCCAATATTGATGGCCTTCAAAATAGTCCCTTAGCAAGCCAGACATAGATCGAAGCAATGATTGGCAATTTAATAATTGTTTTAAAATGCACCTGACTATGGATATAACAAGCAGTAAGAGAGCTTTAAAACAATCCCTTACTGATATTATCAGTTGTATGTAATGTAAAGTAACTTATCCTCCAAAGATTGCAGCAGAAATTCTAAAGTCAGGTTTCAATAGATTTTTAACAGCTTGCAAGCACCTGCTATTTCCTTAGAGGGCCGTCAGGCTGCAGAAGAAAAAAAGAAAATAAGAGGGGTGCTTCTGGTGTTTCTGTTGTTGGAAAATTAATTTATCCACAACGTTTATAGCTACAGAGATCAGTCATGGCTTTATTGCTTATTCAGAATATGTACCGTGGGTACAGAAAATAATCACCCCCTCACTTTTAAACTAATTACATTTTGTTGCTTTGCAGCCTGAAATGAAGATGCAGTTTTTGTTTTACCCAGCTGTATTTACTAGTGCAACTTATAATATCCAAGTGAAAGATATAACATCAAAATATCAGAAAAAAAAATTAAAAATCAAAACCAGAATCACGGAGTTGGAAAAAGGATCACCCCCTTATGTCAGTATTTTGTTGTCTCTAATAGCTTTGAACATCTAGACTTTGCAATATTTGGCTACTCTTCTTTGCAGAACCGTTCAAGTTCAGGTAAATTCGATGGTGACACTTTGTGAACTGCCATCTTCAAGTCATTCCACAGATTTTTATTTTGGTTTAAGTCTGGGCTCTGGGCCATGCAAGGACATTCACCCTTTTCTCCTTCAACCACTGTGTGGTAATTTTTGCTGTGTGCTTTGGGTCATTGTCATGTTGGAAGGTGAACCTTCTTCCCATTGACAATTTTCTGGCAGAGAGCAGCAGATTTTCCTCAAGAATGTGTTGGTATTTTTCCCCATCCATTTTTCCTGACAAGTGCTCCAGTCTCTGCTGCAGAGAAACACCCCTATAACAGGATTTTACTATCTCTATGCTTTACTGTAAAAATGATGTTATTTGGATGGTGAGACTAAATGAGACTAAAATTTATTTTTGGCCTCAACACCAAATGATATGTCTGGTGGAAACCCAATACAGCGCACCATCTATATAACACCATTCCTACAGTAAAGCATAGAGGTGATAATATCCTGTTATGGGGGTATTTCTCTGCAGCAGGGACTGGAACACTTGTCAGGTTAGAAGAAACATGGATGTGACAAAATACTATCAAATTCCTGAGGTAAAATTCTGCTGCCCTCTACCAGAAAGTTGTCAATGGGAAGAAGGTTTACCTTCCAACATAACAATGACCCAAAGCAGACAGCAAAATTGACCACACAGTAGTTGAAGGAGAAAAAGATGAATGTCCTTGCATGGCTTAGTCAGAGCCCATACTTAAACCCAATTAAAAATCAATTAGGCATGACTCGAAGGCTGCAGTCCACAACCAGTCACCATCAAATGTAACTGAACTTGAGCAGTTCTGCAAAGAAAAGTGGTCAAAGATTGCAAAGTATAGATGTATAAAGTTATTAGGCCCCTTTCACACTGGGGCGTCGGCGGTAAAGCGTTACTTTTTTAGCTGCGATTTACCGTCGTATTTGTGGGGGTATTCAGTCGCTAGTGGGGCGCTTTTAACCCCCGCTAGCGGCCAAAAAAGGGTTAAACCACCCGCAAAGCGCTGCTGCAGCAGCGCTTTGCCGGCGGTATAGCCGAGCTGTCCCATTGATTTCAATAAGCAGGAGCAGTGCAGGAGCGGTATACACACCGCTCATTCACTGCTCCAAAGATGCTGCTAGCAGGACTTTTTTTACCGTTCTGCCAGCGCAATGCTCCAGTGTGAAAGCCCCCTCGGGCTTTCACACTGAAGAGACAGGAGCGGCTCTTTCAGGACGCTTTGCAGGAGCTATTTTTAGCGCTGTAGCGCCTGCAAAGCGCCCCCAGTGTCAAAGGGGTCTTAGAGACATGTCCCAACAGACTAAACTCAGTGTTTCTATTTTTGAATTCTTTTTTTTTCACTTGGATGTTATAAGTTGCACTAGTAAATACAGCTGGATAAAACAAAAATTATGTCTGTCTTCATTTCAGTTTGCAAAGCAACAAAATGTGATTATTTTTTAGGGGAGGTGATTCTTTTCTATACCCACTGCACATACTTGTAATGTGCATATTCTGGAGAAAGGGGCATTTTCCATTCCCCAAATATGTAAATACAGCAACACTGTCATAATCTGCTCCATTGACTGTTTCTAACACACTCCTACTTTCCCCAAAATGTGCAGTTTTATTATAATAAAATGCACATTTTATGATATATTAAATTGTTTCTCCATATTCAACAGTTAAGCACTTTCAATATTAATCACTATCCCTGGTCACTATTGTATGCAGTGAGGCGTGGCTGCCACAGGAAAGGCAGAGGTGTCTTTTTACAAGCTGGCTGTGAGTGACGGCCTAGGTTCACATTCCATGTGGTGTGAAAGGCAAGATGCTTGACGAATAACTGGGACAAAATTCAATGGTTTCTGATCAACACATCAACATGTTCTCTTGAAAGACTATGCTGTGCATTTGAAAGGATTAGAGCGATCAGTGCACAGAAATAAAATATTTAAATTTATGCCCTTAGGGCACAGGGACCTTACCTGTAAGGATTATAATTTATAGTAGGGTAATCACAAACAATTAAAATAGTTATTTTAATGGTGTATCTCTTTAAATTCCCCAAACCAAAAAATTGTTGCTTCTTAAGTTTTGCTAAGGCAATATCCTAATACACAAAGAGTGAGATGTAAGCATAACACAATAGAGATATCAACATCAAACACTGTGTTAATCTGTCATGACACATTCCAACAGTACTTTATGACTATTCTCACCCTTACTGCCCTGGGCACACACTGCACAGGGTTCTTCACAGAAAAAAAAAATCAAAGCTTAGGTGCTGCAGGGATTGAAAAGGATCAGAACTGCTAAATATTACATAATTGCTCAAACTTTGTATTAAATAGCAACCAGTTATTCCGAAAAACTGCAAAATTATGATGACATTTGCTGCTGTGAAATGGGTTTGACCTTGCCCACACTTGTTAAAGCAGCTTTTAAAAATTCAGAGATTCTTCCAAAACTCATAAATATGATTTCCTACACATTTTTAAACTGTCACAGTAGATTTATATTCTGAATGGAACTTTTTTCTTTTTTTTATATGTGAAAGGTTATATTTTCTTTTGTACACAGTACAGTAGTTTATATTTCTTGACTTTTGGAAAAATGTGACTAGGTTCAGACATAGTCATCATGACTATTGGTACATTGCATTGCTTTTGTTAAACATTTCATTAGGGAGTAGGGATGAGCTTCGAGTTCGAGTCGAACCCATGTTCGTCTCGAACATCGCATGTTCGCTCGTTCGTCGAATTTTGAACGTTATGAGGCATTTGCACCAAATTCGAGTGGCGCGTCACGGCCCATAATTCACTGCGGCATCGCAGTGCATTGCTGGCTGATGATTGGCCAAGCATGCACTATGACCCGCATGCTTGGCCAATCACAGCGCCGTCTGTACAGAGAGCCGTAATTGGCCAAAGCCAGGGTGGCTTTGGCCAATTATGGCTCAGGGGGTTTAGTACATGCCCCGTACTATATAAGGCCGCCTGCGTGGCGGCCTTGTGTAGTGTGTTGCGGTGGCGGAGAGATAGACAGAGAGACAGTGCCATTGATTTGATTTAAGTTAGATAGAGTAGGCAGGCGAGTCAGTTAGCTGCACTTACAGTGTATTGTGTATATATATATGCATCCTAGGTGTTGTGTGTGTGCATATATATATATATATATACACACTGTATTCAGTTTTTCTAGATCCGTTCCTGTTATTCTCTTCCTACTGACAGGCAGGCAGATGTTTTTACAGTATTTACAGCTACCTGAAGAAAATTGCTGGTGTTCTTCTGATCCTATTAGTCCTATTAGGTACAGTATTTACAGTTAGTTTAGTGCATCCTCTGCACAGTGTGCACCTAAAGCTACCTGAAGAAAATTGGTGGTGTTTTGATCCTATTAGCACCACAGGCAGCTGCAGTATTTACAGTTAGTGTAGTGCGTCCTCTGCACAGTGTGCACCTAAAGCTACCTGAAGAAAATTGGTGGTGTTCTTCTTATCCTATTAGTACCACAGGCAGGCAGCTGCAGTATTTACAGTTAGTGTAGTGCGTCCTCTGCACAGTGTGCACCTAAAGCTACCTGAAGAAAATTGCTGGTGTCCTTCTGATCCTATTAGTACCGCAGGCAGCCAAAGTATTTACAGTTAGTGGAGTGCGTCCTCTGCACAGTGTGCACCTAAAGCTACCTGAAGAAAATTGGTGGTGTTCTTCTGATCCTATTAGTACCGCAGGCAGCTGTAGTATTCACAGTTAGTGTAGTGCGGCCTCTGCACAGTGTGTACCTAAAGCTACCTGAAGAAAATTGGTGGTGTTCTTTTGATCCTATTAGTACCACAGGCAGGCAGCTGCAGTATTTATAGTTAGTGTAGTGCGTCCTCTGCACAGTGTGCACCTAAAGCTACCTGAAGACAATTGCTGGTGTTCTTCTGATTCTATTAGTACCGCAGGCAGCTGCAGTATTCACAGTTAGTGTAGTGCGGCCTCTGCGCAGTGTGCAGCTAAAGCTACCTGAAGAAAATTGGTGGTGTTCTTCTGATCCTATTAGTAGCACAGGCAGGCAGCTGCAGTATTTACAGTTAGTGTAGTGCGTCCTCTGCACAGTGTGCACCTAAAGCTACCTGAAGAAAATTGGAGGTGTTCTTCTGATCCTATTAGTACCGCAGGCAGCTGCAGTATTTACAGTTAGTGTAGTGCATCCTCTGCACAGTGTGCACCTAAAGCTACCTGAAGACAATTGCTGTTGTTCTGATCCTATTAATACCACAGGCAGGCAGCTACAGTATTTACAGTTAGTGTACTGTGTCCTCTGCACAGTGTGTACCTAAAGCTACCTGAAGAAAATTGGTGGTGTTCTTCTGATCCTATTAGTACCACAGGCAGGCAGCTGCAGTATTTACAGTTAGTGTACTGCGTCCTCTGCGTGTGCACCTAAAGCTACCTGAAGACAATTGCTGTTGTTCTGATCCTATTAATACCACAGGCAGGCAGCTGCAGTATTTACAGTTAGTGTACTGTGTCCTCTGCACAGTGTGCACCTAAAGCTACCTGAAGACAATTGCTGGTGTAATACTACAGGCAGTTGATTCTGCTAGCTGCAGTATCAGTATATATATACATCCCAGCTTTGTGCAGCTACATCTCACTTCAGGCCATTAGTATGTCTGGAAGCCAACTAGGGGAGGCAGACAGTCACAAGCTAATAAAAGAGGGCAAGCAGGCTCTGTGTTTAGAGGCAACAGTGCTGGTCGTGGAGACGGTGCATCCTCATCAGCACGTGGCCGTGGGACACGCTTGTCCTTTTTTTCAGCAGCTGGCCGTGTTGAGCCGCAACATGCGGAAGACTTGGTAGAGTGGATGACCAAGCCGTCCTCATCCTCCTCATCCTCTCTCACCCAGGCTCAGGGTACTTTGTCTGGCAAAGCAGCTGCCAACGCGGCCTCTTCCCTCGGCTCAATGGCATCAGTCACTCCTTCCCTAGCCCCACCATGTCCTCCTGAGGAGTCCCCCGAACTGTTTGACCACAGTGTTGGGTACATGCTCCAGGAGGATGCCCAGCGTTTTGAAGGCTCCGATGATGGTACCCAGCTAGAGGAAGGCAGTAATGTGAGCCCAGAGAGAGGGGGTGCCCAAGAAGGACCGCAATCTGGCAGTCATGTTCCCCCAGCTGCAGCATACTGCCAGCTTTGCTCCAGTGATGAGGAGAGAGGGGATGATGAGGTCACTGACTCCACGTGGGTGCCTGATAGGAGAGAGGAGGAGGAGGAGGCACATCTCCAACAAGGCAGCATGCCCTCCAGGGGCCAGCTTAAGGGCAGCACACCGACTGCATCACACCGCAGAGCTCCGCATGTGCAGGGCGCTGCTGTCTCCGCACGTTATTACAAAAGTTTTTTTGTGTGGGCCTTTTTTGAGATGAGTGCATCAGATCCCACCGCTGCTATTTGCAACATATGTCTCAAGTGTATCTCGCGTGGCCAAAACATCACCCGCTTGGGCACCACATGCTTGACCAGACATATGTCAACCTGCCATGCAGTTCGTTGGCAAGCGTACCTAAAAGACCCACACCAAAGAACAAAGCGGACCTCTCCTTGCTCCTCATCAGCTGGGATCTCCAACCCCACTATACCTTCAGTCCTCTCTGAAACCTGCACTGAGAGGAATGAAGGTGTAGAATTAGGTGTGTCACAGCCATGTACTTGCGGGCAATCTGCTATCGGTACACCAACGTCAGATTGTACCAGGCATATTTCCCTGCCCCAGCTGCTGCACAGCCGAAAGAAGTTCGCTACCAGCCATCCACATGCCCAACGGTTGAATGCTAGCTTGGCTAAATTGCTAGCACTTCAACTGCTGCCTTTTCAGTTGGTAGACTCTGCCCCCTTCTGTGAGTTTGTGGAATGTGCGGTTCCTCAGTGGCAGGTTCCCAAACGCCACTTTTTCTCACGGAAGGCGATTCCAGCTCTCTACCGGCATGTGGAAGGCAATGTCTTGGCCTCGCTGGACAGGGCGGTCAGTGGTAAAGTGCATATATTAACGCTGACTCATGGTCCAACAGGCATGGACAGGGACGTTACCTATCTTTCCCCGCACACTGGGTGACTCTTCTGGCAGCTGAGAAGGATGCAGGACAGGGTGCAGTAGTGTTGGAGGTTGTTCTGCCACCACACCTCCAAAATTCTACTAGTGGTGATTCTGCCACACCTCTCCTCCACCCCCTCCTCTTCTTCTTCCTCCATGGCCTCTTCCTGTGCTGATTTGTCCTCGGAACCAGCGGTGCTCCGTAGGCGTTCAAGGGGCTACGCAGGCAAAAAGATGCCATGCGGTGCTTGAGCTGGTGTGCTTGGGGGACAGGAGCTGCACTGGGGCAAAGATTCTGTCAGCTCTGCAGGGGCAGGTTCACAGGTGGTTGATGCAAGTCTGTGTGCATTTCCGCAGGTCATATAATGCCAGTGCTCGGCTGGCTGACCTCCAAAAGGAATTTAACCTGCTCAAGAACCGCCTAATCTGTGACATGCCCACCAGGTGTACAGGTATGAGGGGGTCTGAGAGCATACAGGTGTGAGGGGGCTGAGAGCATACAGGTGTGAGGGGGGCTGAGAGCGTACAGGTGTGAGGGGGTCTGAGAGCGTACAGGTGTGAGGGGGTCTGAGAGCGTACAGGTGTGAGGGGGGCTGAGAGCGTACAGGTGTGAGGAGGGCTGAGAACGTACAGGTGTGAGGGGGTCTGAGAACGTACAGGTGTGAGGGGGTCTGAGAGCGTACAGGTGTGAGGGGGGCTGAGAACGTACGGGTGTGAGGGGGCTGAGAGCATACAGGTGTGAGGGGGTCTGAGAGCGTACAGGTGTGAGGGGGTCTGAGAGCGTACAGGTGTGAGGGGGGCTGAGAGCGTACAGGTGTGAGGAGGGCTGAGAACGTACAGGTGTGAGGGGGTCTGAGAATGTACAGGTATAAGGGGGTCTGAGAGCGTACAGGTGTGAGGGGGTCTGAGAGCGTACAGGTGTGAGGAGGGCTGAGAGCGTACAAGTGTGAGGGGGCTGAAAGCGTACAGATCTGAGGGGGGCTGAGAGCGTACAAGTGTGAGGGGGCTGAAAGCGTACAGATCTGAGGGGGGCTTAGAGCATACAGGTGTGAGGGGGGCTGAGGCACTGAAGGACTTGGTGGATGGCTAGTGGGCAGATTCGGTGGGACGACCAGTGGGAGAGCCCTGGGTAATGTTGGTGGTCAGGTCCGGGGTGGAGCCCAGGCCTAAAGCTGTGTAAGGGACCCCACAATTTCTGATGGCTGCCCTGTCTAAGCATGTAGATAATCAGAGACACTCCCTTTAGGAAAGTAAACAAAGCTTTTATAGAAATAATACTGAAAAGTACCCGTTTGTACAGGAAATAAAAAATAAAATAAAATTGACCATAAACTATTATACTTTAACTTTGATTCCAAACTTTGTTCTGCATTTAATGCTTCATAACAGTTATATTTTAGTTAAAGGAAAAAAGATTGCTACAGTTGCACTTTCAGAGGAATCATAAAGTGTGATATTTTGGACATTATATTCGAAAATGTTATTCTTCGTAATTTATAATTAGGTCCACATAGTTCCTTTACTTGGCGTATGCTCCTGTTCTCAATTTCCCTGTCGTTTTTTCTTCATACTGCAATTTATCATCGCTCTTAAATGGTGCAAGAAAAGTTGATGTAAGAATTCTGAAGTATAATATAATTAGATGAAAAAGTGTTATAGAACAAAGAAAATGTCAGATCTTTTTCCTTCAGCTTTCTCCTTCCCTGCCCCTCCATTTTCCAGTCCAGTGTGGTATTTAGTGTTTGCATGGATAGATTTTGCTTACCTCTGGAATCAGCAGAAACGTTTGCCAGATGTTTACTATTTAACATTTAGAAGTGGATGCAACTCAGCAAATGTATTTAAGAATCAGTGATTTTTTTTAAATAAAAAGATATAGCACATTTAAACAAACGCATCCACATTACTAATTTCCATCTCCATTTTGAAACCAGTCCCCCTCATGACATGTGATCTGATGAATGGTGGGGTAATGATTGCAAAGTAGAAGAAGATGGTTACAAAAACAGATTCATACAGTCAATGAAGCAGGAGCAGGGAGATCAATGCACTGCAGGTACAACTTCCTCTACAGCAGGCCCTCACAAAAAAACAATGGACAGCACAGTAGTGAGGTGAGGGGAACTCCAGTGTCTAGACACATGTTGGGGGGATACACTGCTATTTTATAGGGGGAAAGGAAAAAGGGTTTCTGGGTGCTACTTAGCCAGAATGAATCTTTAAAGATGCTATTTATATAGAAAGCAAATCCACTTATTCGATTTATTTTTTTTGCTAAGATCCATAATCATTGGTTTCAATCACATAGCTTAGACTAGTTTAAACTGTGATGTTTATCAGGAGTCTTCATGAAGCTGAGATTAAAAGAATAAATAAATAACACTGGAAATGCATAGGTTTCAAATGAAAAAAAAAAAAAAAGTATTGCAACATATAATGCTGCCTCTACATTTTGGTGTTCTGGAAGTACATCTTGTCTTCTAGAATACAGTTTTCATTGTAGAGCTGTGGCAAAGATGCTTCTGATGTCATTTGAAGCTATGAATTTATGTCTAGCGTGTGCACAGTAAATGCATTCTCTGTAGAATGCATAGATAAACGCAAACAAAAGAACCAATATACTATGATCATATCATATAGCACTTAGAAACCTAGCATAATGCAGGTTTATATCCTTGGTTGAATAACAAACCAAATTTTCCAAACAATAGCATTCTAAAGTCTTTCCTAGTTATGGGTGATGTTCCATAATTGTTAATCTTCTCTACTAGCTTGCAGCAACCTATTGCATTTTATGCCTAAATTGACATCTTCTACAAAGACCACATTCATTTAAAAGTAGAGCTGAAGCTTTCCACAGTGAGTGGGTGACTCTTTTTTTTTTTTTTTTGCACATATAGATACTTCTAGTGCATTCATATTAAATATCAATGCGTTCAGTACAAGCAAGTCCCATTTTGTAGATTGTCCCTTTTCACGTTCACTGTACCATCCTTGAACTTGACCTCAGTGTAAGGATTGTTGGGATACAGGACTGCATACAAAGTCATATTTTTCTTATATCATTGGAACTGTTAATTCTGTGATCCATGAATAAATGCCAAAAGTAGCCATCATTATCAACTGGCTAGTTGTATATTTGAGCAAATAATTAATGATTTAGTTATATATTTAGGCAATATGCCTTACAAAAATGCAGAATCTATAGCTGTATACATCTTCAAATGCACTATAAAAATGCAGACAATGAAAAAAGCTTAGTTAACTAAGGCATTTTAGTTGCACCATTTTATTAATTTAACATTATGAGTGTGGTAAGATGTTAAAATATGCTTTATCTTATTAAAGAGCCCAAATAACACCTTTCCAAGTTTTATGCATGCAGCTAAATAATTCAATATAAACATTTCATTTCTATTTATATAAAACTATGTAAGGTAGCATAGCTTTACAAATAGAACAACAATTAGGGTGACATAAATGAATAAAACTCCCCTGGAGAAAAACATTCGGGAAGCCAAAATGTGAACATTACCATTTAAAATCCCAGGATTAGTTTTTATGTGAGCCTAGCTAGAGTATCTAAAATGAATTGTGCGCAGTGCATTACAACTACTATATTTGTATTTATATTCAGTCCCAGAGTAGGAAGTGTTTATACAGAATTTGTTATTCCATTATTCTTGTAATGAGATGTGAATAGATTAATGAGAGGAGTTCTGTTGGGCCATTTCTACAGAGACAGATGGAGCTGTTTGCTTTCTCTTGCATGTTAAAAGGATGCCTAAAGTGCATGGTATGACTGCCAAGTGTCTTATTTCTGCAGGAAAGTCTCCCCATTTTGCAAATATCTCCTGTCCCCATGTCCCACCAGACAGGAGACGGGACATAAATTGCCAATGCAGGCAGCATTCAAATATCGACCACTATTTGTTTTTTTTCCCATGAAAGTGTGCTTTCATGGAAAAGAGCATGGTGAGATCTGCATGTTTTTTCTTATTAGAAGTCTTTAAACTGGTTGATGAGGCCTGGTGACCACATCATTTTGCATATATTGAATAACCTGATATAGCAGTATGCTCAATGCATTACCATTCTAAATTTTTAAAAGTGTGCACAGTTAAATGATATTAATTTTTTTAAATATTCAATTGACAGACATTACATATGTGGCACAGTTTGGACTATCTCATGTATGTTGCTTGTTAACCTGCAAGTTGCCAGCTATTACACAGCTTCTGGCCGATTATTGTCATTTGTCAGAATATCTGAAAATGCGATTACCATCTGACTGCACTGGATGCTTACTAATCACCTCTACATCCCTGTGAACATGGCCACCTGGATTAAACATTTACAAGCGCTAAGTTCTGGGGAATCATTTGATTGCGTTAGTGTGATATCATGTCTGGTTTATAGTACTGTGTTCACAGTAGATCAGAATAAAATATGTTTTCCTGCCTAAAATAAAACAACAATTGTAATCTGTTCGTACAGCCATATTTATCTTTAGACAACATCTTAACTTTGTTTCTCCTTAATAGCTAAACACACTTCTGAATTTCTTGAATAGGCATACATGGTAAAAAAAGGGATTGGGTAAATATGAGTGAAACCACACACTGATCAGCACAGCCAGAATATAAAACAAAATCCTTTATTTTATTCTGTTTAAAACTAATGCAAAGTAATTGCACACCCCTATGGATGGCATGTTTCAATTAAACATACTCAAACATGGTAACTAATGTTCAAACAGATATATATATATATATATATACAGTATCTCACAAAAGTGAGTACACACCTCGCATGTTGGCATTCATAGTTCCCTCAATGAACTGTAGCTTCCCAGTGCCGGCAGCACTCGTGCAGCCCCAGACCATGACACTCCTACCACCATGCTTGACTGTAGGCAAAACACACTTGTCTTTGTACTCCTCACCTGGTTGCAGTCACACACGCTTGACACCATCTGAACCAAAAAAGTTTATCTTGGTCTCATCAGACCACAGGACATGGTTCCAGTAATCCATGTCCTTAGACTGCTTGTTTTCAGCAAACTGTTTGCAGGCTTTCTTGTGCATCATCTTTAGAAGAGGTTTCCTTCTGGGACGACAGCCATGCAGACCAAATTGATGTGGCGTATGGTCTGAGCACTGACAGGCTGACCCCCTACCCCTTTAACCTCTGCAGCAACACTGGCAGCACTCATATGTCTATTTCCCAAAGACAACCTCTGGATTTGACGCTGAGCACATGCACTCAACCGCTTTGGCGAGACCTGTTCTGAGTGGAACCTGTTTTGTTAAACTGCCGTATGGTCTTGACCAACCCTGCTCAGCTTCCGACATCTGATGCTGTCAGGGTAGTATGACACTTCACAAGGAAATCCTCAAAATACATGCAAATTTGTATCTAAACAGTTTTAACAAAAATCGGTAAAAAAAGAAAAAAAAGTTAATATCCTAGTTGAGATGTAGGCCTTTTGAGATAAGCTAGTTCACAAAAAAATCCACGAAGCTTCTTAGACAAGAAGCTTGGCTCTGTTATAACCCCCCGCTAGAATCATTACAATAGAATACAAAAATAACTCACCCAAGCTCTACCGCTGTATCTGAAGATTGTGTGAGCAGAGTGTCAGTGCCTGGCTATAGCGTTCACTGTAGATCTATAATAGACATGAGCCAGCAACTCGATAGCTTCTTCATCAATAGACTTTATTGTTGCACAACAGCAATAGCAGAATACAAAAGATTTTAATACGTTTCAGCCAAAGGCTTCCTCATAGTATGCTATGAGGAAGGCTTCGGCTGAAACGCGCTAGCATCTTTTGTATTATGCTATTGCTGTTGTGCAACGATAACGTCTATTGATGAAGAAGCTATTGAGTTGCTGGCTCATTACAATAGAATGGTTGTGTTTCCCATGGGACTTTAGAAGGCAGTCACCATAAATATGTATATAAAAATGTAACAAAGCTTTATTAAACAAATTGGTTAAAAGACATTTAAAAGCAAAAGTTGGTATTGTATGTATTCATGACACCACATGTTGGAAGGTCTCCAGACAAAAATTCTCCTCAGGGGCACTACAAAGTCATATGCATATAAAGTACAGGACTTCCCAGTGGGGCATTAGTCTACACCCAACGTGTTTCAAGATAATTCCTTTGTCCTCTTCTTCGGGGGTGTATAAAAGATCCTGGGTCTAAAAAAATTAATCATGCCATAATATTAAGAACTGCAACTACATAACATCCAGTATAGATCACCTTATATAATACAACATAGTGTACTTACATGTAATGTAACAGACACAGTTAGCCAACAATATACTTAAAAACCTCTACAATCTGACATCTGATGAAAAATCCCTACCTTGTTCAAACAGAAAAAGTTTTGAAACATTGGAAGGATTTTTTTGTTTCAGAACTAACTGCAAGATGTTCTCACATTCTAACTTTAAAGCCAAATGCCCTGTACACATGTCCGGTTTTGCCGTCGGAATAAACTCTGAAGGTTTCTCAGATGGAATTCCGCTCAAGCGGTCTTGCCTACACACGGTCACACCAAAGTCCAACCGTCCAGAACGCGGTGACGTACAACACGTACGACGGGACGAGAAAAAGGAAGTGCAATAGCCAGTAGCCAATAGCTTCCGTCTCATACTTGCTTCAGAGCATATGTGATTTTTGGTCCTTCAGAACAGCATACAGACGAGCGGTTTTCCTGATAGGAATTGCTTCCGTTGGAAATATTTAGAACATGTTCCATTTCTAGGTCCTTTAGAATTTTCAAAAAAAAAAGTGCGATGAGGCATACACACAATCGGAATAGACGATGAAAAGCTTCCGTCAGACTTTTTCTGTCAGACATTCCGTTCGTGTGTACGCGGCATAAGTGTAAAATATAAACCAAGAAATCAGCACAAGGGACATAACTTACAGTCAGTAGGATGTGTCCCTTATGTCGATTCCTTTTCTGTTAGTAGAAATCCTCCTCCATTTATTCCCCCCACCACCCTCGTCACCGTAAACTTCAGGTGTGGTGGGGGTTAATACAACTAAGGGGCTGTCACAGGCTCTTTTCAAGAGAGGCCAACTATGCCTACCCTTTCCATCCAGCTGCTCTGTTCATAGAAGTTAAGGCTTCTATGTGATCTAAGAATGGAGGACAGTTGGATAATTGATAGCTCCACCCCCTCCATTCATAGGTTCAGTTTTATCCATAGTTTTATCAATAGAAGCTATAGTACAGCTTCTATGAATGGAACATATGGGCAGAAAGGGTGGGCATGCTCAGGCTTGAAGCTGCTGCTGGAAGATTATGCCAGCTGGGGAGGGGGGGGCATGAACAGAGGAGGATTTTTATTAATATAGGAAGATTCAGCACAAGGGAAACATCTTGTATGACTGTAAGCTATGTCTCTTGTGCTGATTTTTCTGGGGTTTTTTTACACTAAAGTGGGGTACGCACTAGATTGTCCGATTTTCCTTGTTGATTCACAGCAAATCGATGAATGAAAATTCATAGGAGAATTCTCGTACGTCAAAGGCTTTTTTTTTTTTTTGTTCATTGTTTCTTTTCTGATTTTCAGTCTGATTTTAGTCCTTCTTCTCTGTTTTTTCTTGTACGAAAATCATATGAAAACGGTACACATTAAACTAAAAACGTTTGTTCTGTTCCCGTACGAGTATAATTTTGGAGTTTGTCCCTTCGGGAAAATTCGGAATTGGCTATCGAATGTTGTGTACATGCTGATCGAAAATCGTCCGAAAATTCTTTGCATGAAAATGTTCGCCCCATTTTCCAGTGTGTATACGAGCCTTTAGGCTTTAGGACAACGTGTAGAGCATCCAATCTACCAAACGTTAGAGACAAAGACATGTTACGAAGTATGACATTCTTGTTATAGTTAGCAAACTAAGGACTTGTCGTTTGCAGTAGACACCAATGCTTTACTGACTTTATGAAAATGGCATGAATTAAAAATATTTTAACCACATTAATATGAACCAGGAACAGAACTTCAGTATTTTGATGGTATTTAATACTATAGATTTATGCAATAGAAATAGATTTTTCTTTGCCATCATTCCTGAACTTGCCTTCTTGTGGCATTTCTTCTCAATTTTACTTGTCCATTCAGCCTAGTAAGCATCCAATCTGGAGCAGCCACAAGTCCTCAACTTAATAAACAAATCTATTTTTAATCTATTGTCCGTTTCCTTGTCAGTGCAATTGCACTTAAAGTGATTCTAAACAAACATTTTGTTTCCTTTAAAATAACAAACATTTTATACTTACCTGCTCTGTGCAATGGTTGTGCACAGAGCAGTCCTTATTCTTTTCTTCTTGTGTCCCTCGCTGATGCTCCTGGCTCCTCCCCCATCTGGGTGCCAGTCCCCGCTCCTGAGTCTCACTGTCTGCGTCTACTGACACTGACAGCGGGACTCGGCCTTTGCTCCCTTGTCACTGGATGTGATTGACAGCAGCAGGAGCCAATGACTTCTGCTGCTGTGTCTGAGCCAATGAGGAGGCAGAGAGAGCTTGCAAAAGAAAAGGAGCCAAGGGTACTTTTGGGGGACCCAAGAAGAGGAAGACTTTACAATCACTTTAAGCTGGCCATACACAGTTCCTGATGAACCAGAAAGTCCCTTGATAGGTGACCCTGTCCAGCACCCTCCCGCCTGGCATTATTGATTGAGAAATTGATGGAAAGCGATTGGTCAACCTGTGCCTGCATCCAATTAGATGCTGCATTGTTTTGGTATCTTGGCAGCTATTGTAGTGCTTTCTGCCAAATAAACAGCCATAGCGGAAGAGTTGTCTGTCCAAATTTTAGTGTGGATGGAAGAATCTGTCAGATATTTTTTTGTTGACCCTAATCTACTGTATGTGTGTATGGCCAGCCTTAGCTGAATTTATAGTAAAATAAAGATCTAAATAATTTTGATTAACATATGAGTGAAATCTATTAAGCATCCCTTTATCGCCCTACCACAATATACAGATCATCAATATACCTTCCTAACCACATGACCCAGTCATGGATTGGGTTAAAGTGGCAGCTTCTCAATAATTATTATATGGTTGACTTATGACTGAACACATCTGTATTGTTTCTCTGAACAGTTGGTTATAGTCAGCAGAGCACATAGTAATAGATAGATATTATCTACTGAAGTGATCACTAAGTAAAGACAGCCTAATGATTTATGCTATCATAGGGATGATTGCATACTGTATTATTATATTATAAATGAGTACATTAATTAGGTATCTCTTTCTAATATTTTCTAATCTTTTGATGATAGTCTTTACACTTCAGGGGCTCAAGTAATAAACTCTTCATGCACTGTTTACTGTCAGGATCCAGTTTTTTGTAATGAGTAGTTCATTTATATTATTGAAATGTATTAAGCACTTAGACTAGAATGTTAGCTGTAAAATCAATATCAGTTCGATCTGACATACTGGGAAAGCTAAATTTGAAAATTAAATAATGTTAGGAAAGTAGCAGCATGTAAAGAAATGCACAGTGTTAAAGAAGAAATAAATATAGGACTGAACAAAGCCTGGTAGAGGTGTAAATTTCTATTGTTAATAGGAATAAGGATGGAGGTACAAGCAGAAAGCTGGAGGGAGAATACAAGGGCCTGACAATGCACCCATGCTCCTGTAGGAAAAATAATAAATAGATGATTTTTTTCTGCAAAAATATGTGCATTTTTTTTCTATTCCTGTGACTTTGGACACAAAGCAGCATGACAAGTCGCAGCCCATTGTTTTCAATTTGTCGGCAACCGTTTAGATCAGTCCGACTTAAAGTCACAGCAACTTTGAAAAGGTTTCTGCTCTACTTTGATGCGACGTTTGATGCAACTTAGTGACAGAGAGTGTAAAGTGGGATCAAAGTTATGCTTCAAAGTCACACTTGAAATTGTGTGACTTTGGAGTCGCACAAGTTTGAATGGAGCCTAAAAGGGAACTAAGCCTTTAAATTCAGGCTAGCTAGGGAATATATTTCAGGGCTTGACTCACTTTTATTTAGAAAGATAGTTAAAAAGTTAAATTCAAACACAACAAAAAGGTTACCCTGTCAGGGTGTTCAGCATTCCTCTTTTGATGCTACACAGCAACATAAATGCTTCCTTCAGCCTCCTGGCCTGTTCTGGCAGCTTTGGCCTTATACTCCATGCTCAAATTCTAGACTCTGCATCTTTCTCTCTCTCAGCTGTCTCGCAGTTCCCTTCTGCATTTGCCCTCACTCTGGCCTCTGGGTATGGGACCTCCTGTCTCCCAGGTGTAGTCCTGAACTAAAAGACAATCCCTTGATTATGAAGGCTGTGCACACCTATACACTCAACCTGCTGGTCTCCTGTAAGGCCTGGTTCACACTGAGGCCACCTGTCAGGTGACTTAGTCACCTGACAAGTCATGCTCTGTTTGCAAGCTGCGCTTACGTTGCGTTGTATGGGGCGGCTTCAGAGTTGGGCGACTTTGAAGCCACCCCAGTGTGAACCGAGACTAAGACAAGAACATAGGATTAGGCCCGGTTCACACTGGTGTAACATACGCTCCGACTTTGGTGGCACAAGTCACATGACATGTTCAAATCAGTGGTTCCCTATGAGAGCCGTCTTAACTGGTCCCGACACAAGTTGTTCTGACTTGAAAAAAGGTTCCTGCACTACTTTGGTCCATTTTCAGCCCAATCAATTTCATTGAAGTCGGATCCCCATCCGACATGGTGATTACAGCAGCAGGAAAAGGAATTTATGTCACACTGGGATTGTTTTGATTGGTCAAACGACAAGTCGGACTAGCTCAAAGTCAGAGCAAAATTGTATATCGTGTTCATTCAAGTTGGATGGAAGTAGGACCGATGTTGCAGGGCAAAGTAGGATCAACAGTCGTACAACAGTTGTGTTGTACCAGTGTGAACCCGGCCTTATGCCACGTAGACACGATCGGAATTTTCCTTGGATGGTTTTTCCGACGGAATTCCGCTCAAGCTTGCCTTGCATACACACGGTCACACAAAAGTTCTCTGAACTTTCGACCGTCATGAATGCGGTGACGTACAACACTATGACGCGCTGAGAAAATGAAGTTCCAGTCCCTGCCCTTTCCCTTTCCCCTACTACCCCTTCCTCCCTTTTTATTTTTATATATATATATATATATATTTTTGTTTATTATTATTATCATTCATTGATTCATTTTTATCTCCAGAAACCTACCTGCGCCTTTCCCGAGGAAGCGAGAGTTACCTCACCAAATGCGTAGAGATCATTCACACAGCAGCTCTAGATCGATTGGGGTATCTGTATGGTGCTTTCAGGTCCTGCATATCTAACTTTTTCATATGAACTCTATGCAGCACCATGTTCATCATTCATGTCTTCATTATAATTGTGGTACATATGTTTTTAAATGTATTATAATTTTTTAAAAAATCATATTTTTACATTTACTGTCTGAGGTGTGACTCTTTAAAAGTCCCATGGGCAAAATGTTTTTTTCTGTGTTGTACATACGAATTTGGGACTGAGACACTACCTCAACCCTGCTCACATTAGCTCTCATTGTCTGTCTAAGCTGAAATGAAATGAAAAAACAGGCTTCAGCTCAAATCCCCACTTATTAGTCACGCCCTTCTGACGTGTTTTATCCACATTAGGCCTAAAGTGGATGTAAACCAAATGTCATCCTTTCTAAACTACTGCCATAGGGGTTATCTATAAGGATATACATGCCTCCTGCATGTATATTTACATATCAAATGTCTCCCCTCTGTCTGTTATGAGACCCGAAAAACTGCAGATTCTGTGGGTGGGTCTGTTGTCTGGAGCTCGGTGGGTGGAGTCGTGATGTCAGTAGACTCCCTGCCCACCTCTACACTCCCCTTGTCAATATGCATTTTCTCCTGTGTATTTCTTACACTGAACTTCTGCTATGATCTCTAACATCCAGTGAAAAGACAGGAAAGTAACCACATGACTTCAGCATCCCAAATCATGCTGAGGTGTGGAACAGCCAATCCTTGTAGAGCTGCTGAAGAAAGGAGTGGGGGTGGGAATTAAAAAATAATGCATGTCTTAGGCTAGTGCACGAGATATGTAAATCACCTGTCACTCACAGCAAGGGGGGGGGGATTTGACAAAGTTTTTCTCTTGTTTGTCAAGTTTTATCTCACTGAACAATAAAAGAGGATTGCTCAGAGCTGGATTAACTCTTTGTGGCAAGACTTGGCTCAAATGATAGGAAATCTTATACTCTACATTATGACATAAAAAAAAAATGGGGTTTACATCTACTTGAGGTCTGGTATTTTCTGTACTTGCATACTTTTTTTTGTCTGAAAATAGAAAACAATTGCAGCACACCACTTCTAAGGCTGCTTCCTGCAGCAGAAGACCAGGGTTGAATTTTTGTGCAGACAGTTTTTACAGAGCCCAACTGTTTGGGCCTCATGCACACTGGGCATAAAAAATGCTGCTTATACAGGTGGTGTTGTTTTTTCTTTCAGCCTGTAGAAGGGACTCTGTTAGCCTATGTGTCGATGCACTTTTGATCATTTACAGGCATATTTGTAGAGGAGCGTTTACAGGCTGAAAAAACACACCATGATTTTGAGAGGAGCTTTCAGGCAAAAGAACGCTTGACAAGCCGAAGCACGCCTAAAAGCAGCATTTTGGCTTGTCAAGAGTTTTTAATAAGTGTACATTTTTTCTAGTATTTTGGGGGAAACCACTAATAAAAGCAAACACACACAAACGCACCTAAATGTAAGTACAAAATGCTTCCTTGGGAGAGTTTTTTTATGTTGCTTTCTCCTTCCATAGTATTGCATAGCAATTCAACCATTGAAAGTGCATGTACATTTATTCTGTGTGAATGAAGCACAAATAGTGTTATTAGGCTATTTTCTGTGATATTTTCATTGGTTTAAAATGCTGCATTTGGCCACTAGATGATGCTAAGTATCATGGTAATGTTATGTAAGTGGGTGTGGGAGAAGCAGCTGTGTAAGGGGAGTATTTTTTCTTGATCTATTTTTTCTCTTAAAGGGGTTGTGAAGTCAGAAGGTTTTTTTATCTTAATGCATTCTATGCATTAGGATAAAAAGCCTTCTGTGAGCAGCAGGCACCCCCAGCCCCCCTAATACTTACCTAAGCCCCATCTCTGTCCAGCAATGTCCATAAATGTCTCGGCCATCCAAGACTCTCCTTCCAGAGTGTCTGAGACACCACAGTGGCACCATTGGCTCCCGCTGCTGTCAATCAAAGTCAGTTAGCCAATCAGGAGAGAGGGGGCGGGGCTGGGCCACATCTCCGTGTCTGAATGGACACAGGGAGCTGTGACTCGGTTTGGAGATTTGCACTGGGCAGGTAAGTATAACATGTTTGTTATTTTTATAGAAAAAAACAAGACTTTACAATCACTTTAAGGCCACTTTCACACTGAGGCGCTTTACAGGCATTTTAGCTCTAAAAATAGTGCCCGCAAAGCGCCTGTAAAGCACCTCTCAAGTCCGTCCAGTGTCAAAGCCCGAGTGCTTTCACACTGAAGTGGTGCACGGGCAGGACGCTAGAAAAAGTCCTGCAAGCAGCATCTTTGGGGCGGTGGAGGAGCGGTGTATACACCACTTCTAAACCACCCCTGCCCATTGAAATGAATGGGCAGCGCTGCCAAAGAGCCTGCAAAGCGCTTCAGCAGCAGCGCTACATGGGCGGCATTAACCCCTTTTTCATCCACTAGAGGGAGTTAAAAGCACCCCGCTAGCAGCCGAAAAGCACCGCTAAAACTACAGGAAATCGCCTCTAAAACTAGTGGCGCTTTACCGCTGGCACTCTCACCGCCCCAGTATGAAAGTAGCCTAAGGAAGTTTTTTCATTTGTTGGTTGGGGGCTAGCTAAAACTTTTCTTGCAAGGTTCACTGTAAGCCATTTTTTCCAATTTGCTTTAATATATTCAAACTATTTGGTCCCTGTGAGGTCTGAACTTGAGAACTATGGCCTGCACAGCATGGTGACAGATCTCTGCTAATTACTGAAATACCATAGCTGTATTTCATAAGTAAAACCTGATTAGCATAACTGTTTTCTAAACTCCCTTTTGATAATAATGGCAATAAATCAAAATGCTGCAGTTTCACTTCAAGGCTAATGACAAGTTCAGGATAAAGAGATACTCCTGTGAACTAGGGCATTATTAGCAGTACTACTGTGTAACAATCTAAGTGTAAGCAAATTATAATAAACTAATATTTCTCCGACCACCGTGTACAGTGTTCTCTGTGCTGCTGTTGTAATGTAATGATTTTTTTGTGCTATTACATCTACAAGTGAAAAATGTAGAAAGTGAGCTACCAAAGAATATAAAAGTAAAAATCTCAAAGCATCATGAATCAGAAACTAATGCCGCGTACACGCGGTCGGACTTTACGGCAGACTTTGCCCGGCAGACTTTTCGAAGGACTTTATGATGGACTTTCTGAATGAACGGATTTGCCTACACACAATCCACCAAAGTCCGTCGAATTCGTACGTGATGACATACGACCGGACTAAAACAAGGAAGTTCATAGCCAGTAGCCAATAGCTGCCCTAGCGTGGCTTTTTGTCCGTGGAACTAGCATACAGACGAGCGGACTTTTCGACCGGACGCGATTTCGACGGATTGATTTAAAACATGTTTCAAATCTAAGTCCGTCCAACTTTTGAGAAAATAAAGTCCGCTGGAGCCCACACACATCGAATTGTCCGACGAAATCCCGTCCGCCAGGCAAAGTCTGCCGTAAAGTCCGCTCGTGTGTACGCAGCATAAGAGGATGCTAGAACAATTCAAACTGCAATATATTTTCCTTTGCACTTCTAAAATGGGATAATTCATCAGTCATGTGGTCCAGACTTTGATTGCGTATTATTATGCAAGGAGAACATTCCATTACCACTTTTGTGTTAGAGCGTTGGCTGTGCATTTTAAAGCTACAGTATATGTAGAGTAATTTATATTCCCTCTGGGTTTATCATTTAGAACAGTTATATTAGTGCGTAAAACATAAATAGAAAATATTATGGCTGACCCTCATCAAATAATCTTGTCCAGTATATGATCAAACCTACCAAGATAGTTAAGATGGCGTACATTTTAAACCTCAGACATGGGGTGGCTCCTCTCTGATCTCTCTTCTCTCTACTATCTGCATGAGTCACTGATAGAACTCTAATGCCGGCCATAGACAGCTTGAATCTTGGCCGGTTCAGCAGGGCCCGGCTGAGATTCTAACCGTGCATGGGCTGGCTGAATGTACCAAGTTAATCAATCTATCAACTTGGGTACAACCAGCCTGCCAGATTTTGCTTATGATTATTGCTAGCCGGCTGGTATAGCCACTAGCAATAATCACTGTCTTCTCCTGGCGGGTATGGCTTCCCCTGCCCCCCCCCCCCCCCGCTGGGAGAAGACAATGGCTTGGCAGGAGGGATTCCCACATCATCTCTGTCTGTGCTGATGGGGAGAAGGAGCCAATTAAAGCAGTGGTTTCAGGAAAGAAATTTGTATGTATGGCCTGCCTAAGGTGCATTCACACCTGCAAATGCACGCGCACTGCAATTAGAAAACCCCAGCAGAGGTTCACGCAATTAGCTGCAGGAGGCTGCCCCAATTAATGCAATGTAAGTAATCCTGGCCCCGCCCATGACCCACCCCTGGGATCCTCCCGCAATCTCTTCACATTCAACAATAAACAAAATACAGGAAGTGAAGTAGGCAACTCCAATGGCATCTGTAGGGGGGGGGTCTCTCGCTAACAGAGGCCCTCTCAGTGGCCATTAGAGAGTCTTTTAGAAATCATCCCCTCCAGGCCCCATTAGAGACTACGCTAGATTCTAATTGGACCTGGAGGGGGTCTCTCTCTAACAGAGGCCCTTTCAGTGTCCATTATAGAGTTTGTTAGAAAGAGTCCCCTTCAGGTCCCATTAGAGACTACAAAGGAGTATAATGGGACCTGGAAGGGGATTCTTTCTAACAGAGTGTACAGTGAACACCTTCACTCATTCTGGTGCTTACGGGACCAGCTCCTTGTACCATGACTCTTACCCCTGCCACAACCCCTCACAAAGTGGAAAAATTGGCACTGTGTAGTGCTCCTCTTACCTTAACTATGGGTACTGTAGCTGTGGCTTGCTCCCCATACTCTGGCTGTCTGGCTCCCATGTCTTCTGTGGCTGGCTGGCACCGTGCTGTGGCTGGCTGGCTCCCTGGTGTGAGTCACCGTGGGTGGCTGGCTAGCACCGTGGCCCTGCTGTGGGTGGGTCACTGTGGGTGGCTGGCTGGCACCCTGGCCCTGCTGTGGGTGGGTCGCTGTGGGTGGCTGGCTCCTGTGGGTAGATGGCTGGCTCCTGTGGGTGGCTGGCACCCTGCTGTGGCTGGCTGGCTCGCTGCTGTGGGTGGGTCACTGTGGGTGGCTGGCTGGCTCCCTGGCCCTGCTGTGGGTGGGTCACCATGGGTGACTGGCTGGCCAGCACCCTCTCCCTGCTGTGGGTGGGTCACCGTGGGTGGCTGGCTCCTGTGGGTGGCTAACTGGCACTCTGCTCTGACTGGCTGGCTCCCTGCTGTGGGTGTGTCACCGTGGGTGGCTGCCTGGCTATCACCCTGGCCCTGAGGTGAGTGGGTTACTGTGGATGGCTGGCACCCTGGCCCTTCTTTGGGTGGGTCACCATGGGTGGCTGGCTGGCACTCTGGCCCTGCTTTTGGTGGGTCACTGTGGGTGGCTGGCTGGCATCCTGGCCCTGCTGTGGGTGGGCCACCATGAGTGGCTGGCTGGCACCCTGCTGTGGCTGGCTCACTGCTGTGGGTGGGTCACCGTGGGTAGCTGGCTGGTTGGTATCCTGGCCCTGCTGTGGGTGGGTTACTGTGGATGGCTGGCTGGTACCCAGGCTCTACTGTGGGTAGGTCATCATGGGTAGCTGACTGGCACCCTGGCCCTGCTGTGGATGGGTCACCATGGGTGGCTGGCTGGCACCCTGGCCCTGGTGTGGGTGGATCACCGGGGCTGGCTGGCACCCTGGCCCTGCTGTGGGTGGGTCACCGTGAATGGCTGGCTGGCACCCTGGACCTGCTGTAGCTGGCTGGTGTGTACTCTCTTGTTCCATCATTTCAGGTTTGCCGATGCGAGGGAGAGACTCAGAGATAGGCGGCGGCCTCTGCCCTATTCGGGTAGAACTAGAAAGTTTGCAGCAGGCTCACTGTGTGGAGGCGTGCAGCGCAACATGTAATGATGTCTGTGTGTGTATATGTAGTATACCCCTGCGCACTGGGCCTGCTGCAACCCTTCTAAGTCCTGGGCTGGCTTTTTCTACCCGGGCCAGGCTGGGGCCCCCTTCCTATGATGATCATCATGTGCACTGGGGTCCGGCCAGGCCTGAAAAAGATGGTCGCTGGCCCCCTTCCGCAGTTGACCAGGGCTGAAGTGCTAGTCACTTCATTGGGTATATATTAGGTTTTACAACCACTTTAAGGTTTTCTAGGTTAGATCCAATTTAATTATTTTGAGGTCCACATGTACAGTATCTGACTGTCTAACTCCATTTAGAGGGTGTTTTGGAAACTGAATAGTGTTTTGTGTCTAATACTTATATTACTGCTTCTAAAGGGTTTGTGTTGAAAATGTTGAAGGATGAATTTTATGTGGCTTGACATAATAAAGTTACACTGTATAAATGAAGGATTATAATACAGTGTGACAGTTCTACATGTGCTCTGCATTTTTTTATTCTACATCAACATAAACACCCTGGCACACTTTTTTTTTCTTTTCAGTACAGATCATCTGCTGAAAGCCTAACCCAAATATTCTAACTGCCAAAACATTCTGGCAAATACTTAAATATACCCTCAACATAAGGTAAACGGACTGGATGCCACTGTGCCCTCAAATAATTCTTGTGCAGGTTGCTAAATAGCCCAGTCCTCTCCTGACCTTTGCATGTGAAGTTTGAATCAGTCTGGTTCGTGAACTTGTAAAGCCACTTTGAAATGGCAGTTGTTTTTATTGTTTATACTGTGATTTAAGAAATGATAACTCAAGCAATTTTTGACATATATTTATGCCATGCCTTAAACAAATGTTTTTGTGAACAGTGAATAGAATTCCTGGATACATTCAGCCTTCGTTCTGTGCAATATAAGCAATTTGATTTACATTATATAAATATATATGCATTCTGTATTTGTGGTTCATACACCAACAAATTAATTAACACCTATTCCCTAAAACGTTGTATTAGCATTTCTTCAAAGCTCAAATGTACATAAATTGCTGGATCATTGACAAAACAGATAAGCAGTGTATTTCGCCTTTTGAAATTCTTCAAGCAAGGGGCCAGCAGTGTAATCTATCATCTATGACAGAACTGGGGTTGGCTGTTTAGTAGGCAATGAAATGACTTTCTCAGCAACTATAAAGTAGATATAATACTGTATTTAAATTATGCCTTGTAAAAATAACATTTCTTTATTAGGCTCTTCAAAAATAAGGCAAACTTGATAACAGATAAAAATCTCTTCTCTCCAAACTGAGGTTAAAAAGAAATGCATTCCTTACATTTGGATTGCTTATAGGCCGAAGCAATTTTTGCATTTCTGCTATATGCCTAGTCACTCGGCAATAACGTTGTCATTACTTAAAGTAAAGGCAAAACTTTTTTTTGGATAAAGCAAAGAGGCATTAGAACACCTGTCAGTTTTCATTGCAGTCTGTGCCCGCAATAGGGAGATTAACCCTCTCTATTTGTCCTGTTTACCATTATCATTGAAAGTGAACATAAAAGAAAATCCCACATTTTGCGTTGTCTCCAAAAAAAGTATTAGAGGGGAAATCTTCCAATGAGGACACTAATTCTGGTGATCTGGAGGTCCCCAAGGGATTCCCTTAATTTGCAGGGATTTCCTCTCACTATTTGGCTATGAGACAGGAAGTGAAGGGAAATCTCCGCAATTGAGCGCCAGTACCGGGGGTGTGTGTAGGCAATTGGGCGGCAGCGCAGGGTAGTCTGCCTGTCAGTTTTACACACAATTCCGGTGGCTGCAGCAATGGCTGATGATTAAAGGGGTTGTGAAGGCAGAAGGTTTTTTTATCTTAATGTGTTCTATGCATTAAGATATAAAGGCTTCTGTGTGTAGTAAGTGTCTAACACTGAAGTCCCTCTCTGTCCAGCAATGTTCATGAATGTCTCAGCCATCTGAGAGTCTTCTACCTGATTGGTTAGACACAGCAGCGGCGCTATTGGCTCCCATGGCTGTCAATCAAAGTCAGCTAGTCAATCAGGAGAGAGGGGGTGGGGCCGGCTCAGGGCTCCATGTATAAATGGACACATGAAGTGAGACTCAGCTTGGGTGCCCCCTTAGCAAGCTACTTGCTGTGGGGGCACTGCACTGAATAGGAGGGAGGGGCCAGGATCATAGAAGCAGGACCCGAGAAGAAGAGGACCCAGTACTGCTCTGTGCAATTCCACTGCAACAGAGCAGGTAAGTATAACATGGTTATTATTTTTATAGGAAAAAAACTAGCCTATAACTTCACTTTAACTCTTCTGCTGCCAGGCTCTGTGCTCCATTTTTACCCTCAGGTGGCCAGACCATTTTTGCAATTTTTCCTTTGCTTTTTTTTTTCCCTTATAGCTTTCAAAATTTGTAAAAGACCCCCCAAACCCCAATATATTTTCTAAAAGCACCTGACCAGTAGAATAAAAATAAGGTACTACTGATTTCTAAGGTCCCATGATATTTGCGCAAATGTTTATCAAAACAATATTTTTACTAAAAATCCACTAAAATCATGATTAGCAGAAAAATACACAGCAAATTTTACAAAATTCCTACTAATTATTGAGTTAATAAATAACAAATATTTGTAATTTTTACATTGCGCCTTTTTGCAAAATGGTGAAAATCGAACGTATGCAAAAATGTAAATATCCAAATTTCTCAAAATCTGAAGGTTTTTATTTTGCCTTACAGCTTTCAGAATTTGTGAAAGACCCACAAACCATAAATTTTCTTAAAGCATATGACCTCTAGAATAAAAAGAAGGTGCTACTGATTTTTTAGACCCTGCGCTATTTGCGCAAATGTTTATCAAACCACTATATTCAGAAAAAATACACTAAAACCATTAGTAGCAGATAAAACCACAGCTAATTTTACAAAATTCCTGCTAAATTCCTACTAAATATAAAAGCTCAACCTGTATGGAGTTAAAAAATAACAAATATTTGTAAATTTTAAATTGCGCCTTTTTGCACAATGGTTAAAATTGAACGTACCCAAAAAAAGTCTCTAAAAATCTGGAGGTTTTAATTTTTCACTTACAGCTTTCAGAATTTGTAAAAGACCCCCCAAACTATACATTTTCTGAAAGCACATGGCCAGTAAAATAAAAAAAGGTGCTACTGATTTTTAAGGAAGTGAGATATTTGTGCAAATGTTTATCAAATCAATATTTTCACTAAAAATACACTAAAATCATTAATGCCCCGTACACACGGTCGGATTTTCCGATGGAAAATGTGTGATAGGACCTTGTTGTCGGAAATTCCGACCGTGTGTAGGCTCCATCACACATTTTCCATTGGATTTTCCGACCCACAAAGTTTGAGAGCAGGATATAAAATTTTCCGACAAAATCCGTTGTCGGAAATTCCGATCGTGTGTACACAAATCCGACGGACAAAGTGCCACGCATGCTCAGAATAAATAAAGGGATGATAGCTATTGGCCACTGCCCCGTTTATAGTCCCGACCTACGTGTTTTACGTCACCGGGTTTAGAACAATCGGATTTTCCGACAACTTTGTGTGACCGTGTGTATGCAAGACAAGTTTGAGCCAACATCCTTCGGAAAAAATCCTAGGATTTTGTTGTCGGAATGTCCGAACAAAGTCCGACCGTGTGTACGGGGCATAATAGTGTACATAAATACAACATAACAAAATTCCTGCTAAATTGCTACTAAAGCATCGTTCACATGTGGCATACTAAAGTGTATGCCCATAGGGGGCCATGTTTACCCACACAGGGATGCACAGGTGTTCCATGCATCCCTGTACAGGCAGTCTCATTTATGTCAATTGGAATGCAACAGCTGCACAGGCATAGCTGCTGTATTAAATCTGACATCCGTGTGGGTACATGACCCTGAACGCAGACAGTAAGCTCAGGGACATGCATGCGCACCTACATGGATGTAAAATTTGGAGCAACGGCTCTGTTCGTGCAGGTGCTACATCCCAAATGACATCAATGGGACTGTCTGCACAGAGATGCACGGAACACCTGTGCATCCCTGTAAAGGTACGCTGTGTATGCCCTGTGTGAACAAGGACTTAGGCCCCTTTCACACAAGCAGACCGATCGGGTCTGCCTGTCCGTTTTTTAGGCGGGCCCAATCGGACCACCCTTTGTTCTCTATAGAGAGGCTGATGTAAATGGACACGCCTGCCTCCGATCCAGTCCAATCCACTAAAATCAGACGGATGGGGATTCCAATTCCCATCCATCTAGCAGATCGAATCGGATGGTATTGGATGGAAATGGACAGTCCGTCCTTTTCATCCGACCTTCCAATAGAGAATAGCGGGCTGTGCCTGTGTCTGCTCTGCATCAGTAGAGTGGACACGGACCTGTCATCCGCCTGCTCAGTGGGGATCCGCAATCAGATCCCCCGCTGAGCAGGCGGATCTGCTTGACAGAGTCGGCTCCATGTGAAAGGGGTCTTGCCAGGAGCAGCCAGGCCCATTAGGGGTGCAGGGGCGTTTGTATGATTTTTTTTTCAGGCCGCATTATTAGAGCCTGAGGCTCTAATTGGCTTGAAAAAGGTTGGGCTCGGGGTGCAGAGCATTGCACCCCGAACCCACCCACTTGTGACAATAGCAAAGTAACCTTCGCTATTGTCTTCCAGCTTCTCCTCCTGGCCAATCAGGATGAATTGGGTTGGCCAGGAGGAGAAGCTGTGGAGGGGTGGGGGGGACCATCACGGCAGAGGGGTGAGTGCGGGGGGGAGAATCGTCACCGTGGAGGGGTTAGTGCGGGCGGACCTGGGGAGTCTTACTATGTTTGTATGTTTGTGTTTTTTTTGTTTTTTATTCTACATTTTTTAGGTTTTTTTTGTGTTTTTTTTGTTTGGGGGGGTCTTTGGTGAGATATCAGAGGTCTCAACAGACCCTCATATCTCTTTTTTTGAGACAGAGAAAGGGGCTGAAGATATCCCTTTCTCTGTAGCACTTTACACGAATGCATGGAATTTGTATAGAGATTGCATTCATTCGTAAAATGACAGTCTGATACATTATAACACACTCACGGTTACAATGATCAGCTGTCAGTGGATATAGTAGCAATCGCTGCCTATATCCATTGTACAGGTAGGGGGGGTGGTAAACATATATTTACAAAGCCCCCCTAGCCACAACTTCACCCCCGCCCGCAACGTCCCCCCCCTCCCCTCCCGAGATCATAGGAGATCTGTGCAGGGAGAAGTTGCAGGCGGAGGGAAGGAAGAAGAGATGCCGCTCGGAGCAGCCATGGATCGGAGGGTGCGGGGGCAGTTGGGGGGGTGATCTGATTGGCAGGGGGACACATCTGGATCCCCCTAAGCCCCGTTCAGCACCTGAAGCCGGCGAGAGCGGCAGAGGAGGGATGCCGGCTAATGATGTTGTCTGCGGGGAGTGGGTTTCCTGGGGGGGTCAGATCGGGTGGAAGGAGGTAATCAGTGCTGGGGGTGAAGAAGGGGATGAAGGGGATAAGAGAGGAGAGTGGGGGGAGTAGTTCTAAGTGAAAGTTAGCAGTGGGAGGTGGAGAGGCAGGGGACAGGGAGGCGGCGGCATGGGTGGGGGGGCGGTCACATTAGGGGTTGATAACTCTGATCAGCGGGTTGTAATCTGCTGATCAGAGTTATAGAATTGTTCAGCAGAGTCTGCTGAACAATTCTGATATAAGCTTTTGTCATTGAAGTGACCATAAGCTTATAGGAGAGGGAGATATGAGGTCCATACGGCGTACGGACTTGGCCATCTGCGGGCACTTTTTAGGTCCATACGGACCTGGCAGTGAAAGAGTTAAGGTTACACTTGAAACGCGTAAGCCCTGTATTATTTTGTACCACCCTTGGAGTAATCAATGTATTCATTGCTGAAGATTGAGCTGCTGGCTTTCTTTCATCTAAAGCAAGAAACATGTCTGAGTTATTAGCATTGAACTATAAGGAGCCGCAGTTGATCTTACACAAAAGACAAGGTTGCTTTGAGATCAAATACTTTTTTTTTGCCCAGTGTGGTCCCTGCTTTTTACCATAATGAGGTTATTGGGATTGATTTACTAAAGTCAAATAGATTGTTCACTCTGCAAAGGAAGCTGCACTTTGCAAAGTAATTTGTCCCAGGGCTTAGTGAATGCTAGTTTTCATTCTATCATTTGCAAGCAAAAATACTTTATTTATTTTTTATTTTTTGCAAAGTGAAGTGACACTTTACAAATTCCCCATTGTGTTACCTTTGTTTTGTCCAGCTCCAGTTCATCCCAAGAAAATCTCTTTCCATTGTCTGGATGTGATGCAGACCATTAGGGTTTAGCTCTCACCACTGCTTCTTTTAGGCAAACAACCAAAAATCCCTGTTTGCTATTCCAGAGGGTCCTAAAAGAGGTTTTCCAGCTTCTAGATCCACCATTTCTAAGTGCATTAGGTAGGTTCCTTTGCAAGCCTATACATTGCAAGATAACATTCTTTCTCTCTCTTCACTCCACTAGAACAGTGAGTACCTCTTGGGCTTTTCATCATAAGGCCTTTGTGACCAATGCCTCGTACACACGTTCCGACTATCGTACGACCGATCGTACGACTGTTCTCTCTTAATAGTCGCAAGTAGAAATTGAATAGCTAAATAAAGTCACGAAAATTCTCGTACGACAGACAAAAAAAATTGGAAGTGATGTCATGTGTTGTAATGTATTTGTATTGTATTTTCGGACGACAACTATACTGACTAAACGAAAATCGTACAATCTGGAATCGTACGAGGAAAATTTTCATGTATGTCCGATCGAATAATATCGGATGAACGGTCGTGATCGGCTGTCGAAAGTAGTATACACACGATCTGAATATCGTACGATCCTTCCTCGGACGATCGTTTTTGTACGATATTCGGATCGTGTGTACAGGCCATTAGATTTGTATGGCTGTGACCTGGTCTTCTGTTCACCTGTTTTCAATGTATCAATCAATCAAATACTAGGGGGTTGATTTACTAAAGGCAAATAGACTGTGCACTTTGCAGTTGCTCCAGAGCTTAGTAAATGAGGTATAGCTTCACTTTACAAAAAGTACCCAATTACATGCAAGGAAAATAAGAGATACATTTTTGCTTGCAAATGATTGGATGATGGAAGTCAGTAGAGCTTTTGCTCATTCACTAAAGAGAAACTCCTTCCGACTACACCATTTGTTTGTTTTTTTTGGCCCACTTACCTGAAGGTGGTATCTACACATTTCAGATACTCTCTCATCCAGTGGATCCAGCTTTGTCCCCCTGAGATCCTCTCATGCCTGGCCACAGCTCTGTCCTGCGCCACCATGTTCTCTCTGACGTCATTGAGTGGCCTGCCTGCTCTTCCAGTTTCAGCAGGCGGGCCTCTCGATGAGAGGCCCACCCCCTCCTCCTTTCCTTGAATGAAAGCCTATGCCTCCTAGGATATGTGATGTACATATCCCAGGTGGCACAGCGGGCAGTGTGTGCGTAATTTGCCTAAGGCGAGTGACGTGCTTGGGGAGGTGGGACGGACTTTAAAAAAAGAAGTAAACAAAATTAAAAAAAGCAATGCCCTATTCCTGCAGAGGAAGGGAGAAGTGGTGGAGTGGCAGGATCATTCCCGGGAGGCTAAAGGTCCGCTTAAGCTCTGTAGAAACTGCTCTTGCAGAGTACAATAGCACTTTGTAAAGTGCACAGTGTGTTTGCCTTTAGTAAATCAACCCCAAAGTAAATGTATTTGCCTACGCAGATACTAGCTGGAAAGTTTTGAAAGCTGCTGTTTAAAGGAGAAGTCTAGCCTGAGCTTGTTTGGCTGGACTTCTGCTAAGGGTCACAGGAGTGCAAGTTGTTTTGCATTCCTGTGACCCGTTTTCAGCAGAGAGGGGTCTGAAGTCCGCTCTCTGCTTACATCAGTGGAATCAGTCCAGGCTACGCGTCATCAAGACAATTAAGTGTGGATCCACCAGGTGCCTGGACTGATGCCTGTCTGAGCCTCTTAGCGAGATGCTGAGACGACGGCCGATCTGCACCCCTCCACAGCTCAGCGCTCCAGTGAGCGTGGAGGAGCAGAGCAGGAGAGCTGCTGATTGACAGTCAGCAGTTCTTCTCTCCGGGATCTGTGAGAACCAAGCCATTGGCAGTGTTCGATCGCTCGGTTCTCAGTGTAGAGATGCCGGGGGACACATGCAGCATCGGCCCCATGCTGCATCCACCTAGGTAAGTATAAAAGGGGGGCCCTATACTTCTCTTTTAATGCTCTGGCTTGGTTTGTTTTGTTTTTGGTATGCCTGTCTCTCTGTTTGGCCAATCCCTACCTTGTTTAATTATCATCAAGATTTTAGGGTCCTTTCACACAGGCTTGTCCATAATATGGATTCCACTTGCTCAGCGGGGGATCGATCTGCTGATCCCCTCTGAGCAGGCGGATGACAGGTCTGTCTCTGCTCACTGTGCTGAGACGGAACTGTTAGAGTTCCGCTCTCCTCTATGGGAGGTCGGATGAAAACGGAATGCCTGTCCGTTTTCATCCGATCCTCCAGACAGATGGAAAATAGGGTTTCCATTCGTCTGGATTTCATGGACAGGATTGGATATCGACGGATGTCAGCGGACATGTCACTGCTGACATCCGCTGCTCCATAGAGGTGAATGGAGCGTCCGATCAGGTCCGCTTGAAAAACAGACAGTCAGTCCTGATCGGAGTGCCCGTGTGAAAGGTGAGTACAGAAATATTACTTTTGCTTGCTGTGATCATGGGGAGGCTACCCTTTCCCTGTTAGCATAATATAACATAGGGATAACATGGACAAGGTAGCTGGTTTCTTTGAAAGCTGTTCTCCAAATACAAGGAAATTAAGTAAACATTTAAACTTGTGATATTTAGTAAAACTAGTACTGCAGAATTAAAATAAATGTACTATGTTATTAATTAAACTTTATTTTTTGTTTAATCAGTTTACTTGTGTGCCCCTACTAATGATAGGTTACACAGTCCTCTAGTTGTTTGCCAGAATATTGATGTTCGGTATCTTTCAGTGCTGCGGGGCATGCATCACAGAGCATATGTTTCATCTGTAATTAAGAATGTTTACTTATCTGATCATTTTTTTAGCTTCCTTCCAGGAACATTAATGGAAAACCATCATCTAAAACAGCAAGGTTAAATTTGTGAGGATGAATACCAGAAACAGACTTAAAACAAAATTAGTTGCTTAAAAATAAACATGACTTTAAGGAACGGTGTGGAAAACCTTGTAGAGAAAAAGCTCAGTATGTTAAATATTAGTGGTTGCACTGCAATAAACTGAATTTCTGTTAAATTAAAATACTACCAGCAGTCAGATCCTTTTATAAAACCTAAACTCTTACAAAGGAAACATTGCTTTAAGCATATTAAATTAAAGTACATTTTCTACTCTCTAATAGTTTCCATCTATATATAGATATAAACATTACTAACTAACAAAGTAAAAAACAGCAGTAAAACAAGTAAGAAAATAGTACTTTCTTAAAGCTGAACTCCATACAATCCTCAGATTTTCACAACTTATGTAAATGTCATTTAAAAAAAAAAAGTGAATCCAAGTAATCTTCATTTGATAACTGATGTTTTGGTGGGGCCTATATTATTATATATTATATTATAAATCATATTTTATAATATATATATATATATATATATATATATATATATATATATATATATATATATATATATATATACTGTATATACGCTATATATATGTGTGTATTAAGTGTTGTAAAATATATGATGGAATAGGTGTAGCAAAAATTGGTGGATTCTCAAAGTGGAAATAATTAGTAAAAAAACATTTGATATATCAGTCAGTTTGGTCATGCCTAAAGGTGATTACTGATCTTTTGCAGTAGACACTATTCCTTTTATATGGAAAAACAACTCCCTGGTTCTCATTGATTATTAATGGTTGCATACATTTTTATGCCTTGCTTGTGTAAAAGTGTATGTAAACCCTTATAATAACCTTCTCTTGTTTGCTGCCTTTTGTTCTGTTAAATATACCATTAATAGTCTTTTGTTATGTCTGTTCAGTAAGTGCAACAAGATGTCAAGTTAGAAATTTAGAGCTGTCCTGTGTTCTATGCATACTTTCTGTGTTATCTCAGGAAGTTTTATGAGCCCTCCTAGTTCTTATCTTGGACTACTGAGTAGTGTGCATCTATGTTATAGAGCTAGGAGAGTGGAAGGGATTAAGTAGTTTAGCAAAAGGCAACTGGGCAGGGCTGACCCCTTTTATTCCACAGAAATAGTTTGTATTGTCAGCCCACACCAGGACTTAGGAGCTTTTCTGTCAGATCAGCAGATATTTTTCTGTACTTGCAGAATCTTTGAAGGAAAAAACATGAGAAAATATGCATATATTGAGAGATATACTGCACATGTTTTTTCCCACAACATGAACTTTAAATGTTAAAGTGGTTGTAAAGTCTCGCTTAAAAAAAAAAAAAATGTTATACTTACCTCCTCTGTGCAGTTGGTTTTGCACAGAGCAGCCTGGATCCTCCTCTTCTCAGGTCCCTCTTTGCTGCTTCTGGTCCCTCCCTCTATCGAGTGCCCGCACAGTCAGCAGCTTGCTATGGGGGGCTCCTGAACCAAGTAACAGCTCCGTGTGCTCATTCATATACGGAGCCCCCACCCGGCACCACCCTCTCTATCCCCTGATTGGCTGATTGACAACCACGGGAGCCAATGGCTCCGCTGCTGTGTCTCAGCCAATCAGGAGGAGTGTCCCGGACGGCTTTAACATTTATGGAAATTGCTGGAGAGAGATGGGGCTCAGGTAAATAATTATTGGGGTGCTGGAGTTGCTGCTACACGCAGAAGGTTTTTTTATCTTAATGCATAGAATGCATTAAGATAAAAAACCTTCTGCCTTTACAACCCCTTTAAGACTACATTACCATAAATATGTTACTTGGAAAAACAAAAATAATAACTTGTAGCCCAGAAAATCTCTTGCTTAAAGCAGTACAGAAAATACAGAAAATTTTAAGCTGACAAGTTTGCTGAGTTTGTGATAGAGAGAAAGAAAATGGAAATGATAATGATGACTAGAGCATCAATGCTTGGTGAATGCTGTAGCTCAGTTTTCCGTGAGCAGAAACTGAAGTGTATGCTTTAATGAGTCCTTTTGTACTGAACTATTTGGCTTAATGTTTTTTACCAGATATCTGGGGGTTTCCAGTACGCATGAGAAATAAGCGTATGGCTGACCATTTTGTATGAACAATACTTAATATGTTAGGAAATACTGTTATGTAGAGATAGAATAGAAGATAATATTCCAGGGATATAGAGATAAACTAGAAATAATATTGCAGGGGTTATGTAGAGATATATTAGAAGAGAATATTGCAGGGTATTTATAACCAATTCTGAAAGTTATTTGGTAGGATTAGGTATGTTAATAAATGTAGTGGGATTTTACCTACATAAGGGTCTCGATATGCTTAATTGACTGAACGTTTGTATCATCCTCCTTGTGCAACCAGCATCATTCCTTGGGCTGAACACAGCAGGCTCCACCCTCATGCTCTCTATTCATTAAAATGTTATCAAACCCACAACAATAAAATCAATCTGTATATGCAGTAAAGCATGCTTCTTATACTCACTATGGAACCTAAGGGGTTAATCCTGTGCATTGTGTAAAAAGGCTGTTTGATCCTGTCTTCTCTGAGTCCCCAATCCAACTCCTGACAATACAGAGCTTTGGGGGCACTCCACACATGCTCAGTTTGGTGTGTATTGCTAGAGAGTTTTTCTTTTCTTGGGAGAGTACATATGATCAGCACTAAGGATGACCCCCTGTTTGGTTCACACCAGAACTGTCGAACATGGCGAAAGTTCAGAACCGAATAACGAACCCCATTGAAGTCTATGGGACCCAAACTGGAAAAATCAAAAGTGCCCATTTTAAATGCTAATAAGCAAGTAATTGGGCACACAATGGTTATGGGTGTCCAGCTACTACCCTGGGGACATGTATCAATGAAAAAAAAGTTTGTAAAAAACGTCATTTTTAAATGAGCAGTGATTTATTAATGCTTACTTAACCTCTTAGCCCCAGAAGGATTTGCCCCCTTAATGACCAGGCCATTTTTTGCGATACGGCACTGCATCAATTTAACTGACAATTGGGCAGTCGTGTGATGTTGTACCCAAACAAAATTGACGTCCTTTTTTTTCCCACAAATAGAGCTTTCTTTTGGTGGTATTTGATCACCTCTGTGGTTTTTATTTTTTGCGCTAAGAAACAAAAAAAGAGCGACAATTTAGAAAAAAAAAAAGCAATATTTTTTTACTTTTTGCTATAATAAATATCCCCCCCCCAAAAATATTTTTAAAAACGTTCTTCCTCTGTTTAGGTCGATAGGTATTCTTCTATATATTTTTGGTAAAGAAAATCGCAATAAGCGTTTATTGATTGGTTTGCACAAAAGTTATAGCGTCTACAAAATAGGGGATATATTTATGGCATTTTTATTATTATTATTATTTTTACTAGTAATTGCAGTGATCTATGATTTTTTTTCAGGACTGCGACATTGCAGCGGACAGATCGGACACTTTTGATACTTTTTTGGGACCATTGACATTTATACAGTGATCAGAGCTAAAAATAGCCACTGATTACTGTATAAATGCCATTGGCAGGGAATGGGTTAACACTAGAGGGCTATCAAGAGGTTAAATGTGTGTCCTAGGGACTGATTTTAACTGTGGGGGGTGGGACTGCCTGGAGGAGGAGACAGATCGCTGTGCACTCAGTATGAACAGCAGATCTGTCTCCTCTCTCCTGACTGAATGTAGACCTGTCTGTTTACATTGTCAGATCTCCGTTACGTCTCTCTCAGGAGCGATCGCGGGTGCCCGGCGGACATTGTGGCTGTTGGGCACACTCACCGGCTCCGTCGTAGCACCGCGTGCGCGTGCCCCCTAGTGGTCTTAAAGCGGCCGATGTACAGCTATGGCAATTTGCCCGGGGGAGCCAACCTGTCGCAGTATACCTGTGGCAGCTGGTCCTCAAGTGGTTAAAGTGAAAAAGTGTAGAGTGGCACATCTGTTCTGTGTATAGAAGCTGCTGCAGCAATAATTTCAGTTATAAAGCCAAAAAAATGACATTTTCCCTGCAAGCTTTCTTTATTTTGTAAGCAATTCCTTGGGGAGCCAGTCTGTATGATGAGGCCACAATGTAGTGCACTTGGAACAAGATTAGAGATTTTTGGGATAAATTCCGGTGTCTTTTCCACAGACTTTGGATAGAAGTGACAGGTGCGGAAAAATTGGTCTTTGGGTGTCTGTGGCGCCTTCACACCATTACCCTATAGAGATACTCTTGATAAACAAGAATTGACCTTGCTGTCAAAAATTGCAATTATATGCACCTGTCAAACAGGTGTGGAAAAATTGGTCTTTGGGTGTCCATGGCGCCTTCACACCGTAAACCTATAGAGGCACTCTTGATGAAAGCAAGAATTGGCCTTGCTGTCAAAAGTTTTAATGAAATGCACCTGTCAAACAGGTGCCGAAAAATTGGCCTTTGGGTCTCGGTGGCGCCTTCACACCATAAACCTATAGAGGTGCTCTTGATAAAAGCAAGAATTGCCATTCCTATCAATAATTGAAATGATATGCACCTATCAAACAGGTGCAGAATGATTGGTCTTTGAGTGTTAATTGTGCCCATGAAACCTACACCAAAAAAAATCCTCCAGATAAAATCAACAACCACAACGCTAGGGAGCCTAGAAGTCATACAGAGATTCCACATCCCAAAAACACTTAATCAGCGACATTGAGATCAGGGGCTTTATAGCTGCTGGTAATTCAGGACTGATTAATTTTGATAAATGTCAGACGGTCCACGGAGTCTATGGACAGAAGCGTTCTATTATCAGTAACAAAACCTCCAGCAGCACTGAATGCCCGTTCAGAAAGCATGCTGGATGCAGGGCAGCCCAGCAGCTCAGTTAAATACTGAGCTGCTGGGCCAGTGGTCTATTCTCATGACCCAGTAAGCCAATGGATCGTCAACTGCAAGCTCTCCATTTTTGTTTTCGCCCCTAGATAAACGTCCACCATGTGATGCAAACGCTGCCGATAGGATGTGGAAGCTGACAGCCTTGGGCAGCGAGGACAAAAAATGTGTGAAATCCATCACCTTCTCCGTTCCTTTCTTGACCAACAGAAGCCTCAAAACTACATTTTCCATGACACTGTAACCTACCAGAGTCATGAAAAACTCCTCTTTAAGGTGTCCTCAAGAGATTTCATCTTCTGCGCTCTGGGAACAGGATGAGTTGTGAGACTTTCCCCTTGTAACGGTGGTCAAGGAGGTTTGCTAACCAATAGTGATCCTTCTCCTTTATGCCACGTATTCTTGGGTGCTTTTGCAGGCTTTTGAAGCATAAGGGAGCCCATGCAATTTGCAGACCCCTCTCGGTCGATGAGGATTACAGTACCTGGTACTGCCTCCTCCCAGCCACATACTACTCTCAAGGGTTGTGGGGATGAAAAACCATCTCTTAGTGTTTGACGTATGTCTTCCTCTGCTTCAGTACCTCCAAAACTCCCAGAATACTCCTCCTCCTTCCTCTCCTCTTGTGTGTCATGTGGCGTAGGAACAATGGTGTCTGCATAGTAGGCCTTGAGCGGAAATTAAGTCCTCCTCTTCCTCCCGCTGCTCTGCCTTGAGTGCCCTGTCCATAATGCCACGCAGAGTCTGCTCCAGCAGGAACACAACAGGGATTGTGTCTCTGACGCATGCATTGTCACAGCTCACCATCCTTGTGGCCTCTTCAAATGGGCACAGTACAGGGCATGCATACTTTATGAGCAGCCATTGGCATGGGGAAAAAAAAGTCGAGCTGGCCTGAGCCTGTTGTTGTGCCATACTCACACAAGTACTCTTGACAGCCCACTGCTGCATGTGCAGCCACTGCAGCATTGCCAAAATAAAATTCCACCTGCTAGGCATGTCACAAATCAGGCGGTTTGCAGGCAAGTGGAATTCATGCTGAATTTCAGCCAAGCACTGGCTGTGTGTGATCGCCTGAAATGGCGACAGACTCTTCTGGCCTGCTTTAGCAGATCTTCCAACCCTGGGTACCTGCAAGAAACACTGCACCACCAAATTGAGGACATGTGCCAGCTTTCCCTGTTTAAGTACGGACAGGAGGTTTGTGTTATTATCGCACCCCACCATTCCTGACTCCAGCTGGCGTGGCGTGAACCACCTTTGGGCCTTCCTCTTCAGAGCTGCAAGAATCTCTGCTCTGGTGTGGTTCCTGTCCCCTAGACACACCAGCTGAAACACTGATTGAAACATTTTAGCCTGACTCATTGAAAAGCAACTTGAAGGCTTAGTACTTGTAGTTCATAGAACAATTCAGCAGAAGAGGTCATAGAGGAGGAGAGGGTTGAGCTGACAAATCTTGCATCATCACCACTAGCTGTATGGAGCCGTGGCGGCACAACAAGCTGCAGCACTGAGGCCTGTCCTGCATCCTTCTGTGTTGCAAGCAAAGTTACCCAGTGCGCTTTGAATGAAATATATCATCCCTGACCATGTTTGCTGGACCATGTGTCAGCAGAAATGTGGACTTTGCGGCTGACTGCCTTGCCCAACGATGCCACAACATTGCCTTTCACGTGATGGTACAGAGCTGGAATGGCCTTACGTGAAAAGAAATAGCTACTGGGAACCTGCCATTGTGGTACAGCATATTCTGAAAATTCACGGCCGGGTCAGAATCTACCAGACTGAAAGTCAGAAGTTGTAGAGCCAGCAGCTTTGATAAGCTTACATTTAGACGCTGGGCATGTGGGTGGCAGTGACTATTTTCTTCCGCTGCAGCAGATGGGGCAGAGAAATTTGCCAACTATAGTCTACAGCTGGTGGTGTGCTACTGGCAGATGTACTGCAAGGATCTGGGACACCCTGCGCTATACCATCATCCCTGTCAGTGGAGGCTGCTGAGAGGTATAGTGGGGGCCGACTAAGGTGAGTAAAGAGGAGGAACAGAATTGAGCCCCTTTTGTGTGGCTTTCAGGTGCTCCTCCCAACGGGCTGAGTGGTGGGAGGTTAAATGCCTTGCGTTAAACTTGCAGTAACGCACTGAAATATACTGCATTAAATGGCATGTAACGCACAGAAATATACAGTAAATGTGCACTAACACACTGAACTAGACTGCAATAAACCTGCCCTGACAAAATAAATTGACAATAATGTAAAAATGAATGGTCACTCACTACACTCACACTGTCTGAACTATCATTAGATTCACACTAAACTGATATTCTGCACCGTCAATAGAATCACAATAGCACACTAACTGTCTAGTAGCACTGAACAGAGCCCTATTCTATCTCTCTCCACACGCTTTTAAAGTGTGGGGCAGGACTAAGAGCAATGAGCCATGATTGGAGTTTATATTTACTAAAATAATTGCATTTCCATGTTCTGTGTAATGTAGGAGATCAGATATAGTGAATGCAGGGTCCTGGGCTTAGTAACACTTTAAACACTGAAATAGTTATGCAGGAGTACAGTTTGAAACACTCTTTAAGCCATAGCAGGAAACCAGAACAATTTTTTTCATAACAAGCAATACGAAAACATACGTCGGGCGCGTCGGGCGGTAGAAGGAGTGGTGACGTCAATACGTCCGCAGGGTCGCCAGACGCTGTAACAGTTCGATTGCAGTTCGTTTAATCATCCTTCTTGTAAGTACATTTCTTCTTTAATAAAATCGGATTTTGTGGATGTTGCACAATGAGATGTTCCTTCCTTTCTCTGTGTGCATTATGCCTCATTTCATAATATGATTCAGTTTGGAATGAATCACACACCATAAATTGATTGGTTGTTGGGACTTTTCCTGATCACACTATATTGCTGTATGGAACTTTGCACAGTTTTGTTTTCATAACAGCACAAATTCACATATATGCTGTATATATGCACGTGTATATTCTCTGCAATTTTTTTATGAATATGTTTGCACTTTATTGCACATTTGCACTTTGATGATATGATATTTAGTAATTTGTGTAATTGATATTCACTGTATGATTTATATAGATAGTGCATCGATCTTTTATTAAGCAAGTGGTATAATGCTGTGTTCCACTGATTCACCTAAAAAGAGGATTTTCATGATAGGTCTACTTTTCATCAGAAATATGTTCTAAATCTTGAAGAAATGTGTTTCTTATTCATAATTCTGTATTCAACACTATTGCTAAATACATTGATTCTTGTTCCACAAATTAAATTAAGCCCGTCCTTAAAAAAAAAACATTTCACTTGACATTACAGTTTATTAGTCTCCTTTACAAGAGGCTGATCACATTGTACTTAATTTATCAATAATAATTTCATATTCCAGGCATTTAACAGAAATAAACCATATTACATAATTTTATTCATCATCATTATGTGACTGAGTAGAAGAAGCACGATTTATCCAGATTGTGGTGCTTTCTAATTAGTGTATATACAACACTAGCTCTTAGTAACTACTGATGGCATAAAACAGCTTTATTTTTAGACAGAGGTTTCAGACTTTAACAATATTACTAATTCCTTGAGTGTTTTGCTGTGTGATAAGTACATAAATCAAGTCATAGGTACTGGAAGGTGGTTAGACTTGCTTCTTTCAAGAACCTGTGTCTGCTAATGCATTACTAAAACACGAATGGTCACCTGATGCTCTGGGTTATTAGGGGTGTTAATTGGTAGCTTATGGACATATTAGTAATTTACTGTTTTTCCAGATTGGATGACTGACATATATTGTTACAGGCTCCTTAACCACTTCAATACTGGACACTTTTACCCCCTTCCTGCCCAGGCCAATTTTCAGCTTTCAGCACTGTCACACTTTAAATGACAAATACTCAGTCATGTTACACTGTGCTCAAATGTTTATAATTTTTTTGAGACAGCTTTATTTTGGTGGTATTTAATCACCACTTGGGTTTTTATTATTTTGCTAAGTAAATGAAAAAGACTCAAAAGCGTGAAAAAAACAAAAACAAAACATGTTTTTCTTTATTTCTGTTACAACTTTTGCAAATAAATAATCTTTCTTCATAAATTTAGACCAAAATACATTGTGCTACATTTCTTTGGTAAAAATAACCCAAATCGATGTATAATATTTAGTCTGTAGGAAAGTTATAGAGTCTGCAAACTTTGGTATATATATATATATATATATAAAATATATATATATATATATATATATATATATATATATATATATATATATATATATATATATATATGTGTGTGTGTGTGTGTGTGTGTGTGTGTGTGTGTGTGTGTGTGTGTGTGTGTATATATATATATATATATATATTTATTTAAAAATTGATCAATTCTGATGAACTGACTCATCTCGTTTCTTGAAGCCCTGCAATGCCAGGACAGTACAAATGCCACCCAAATTACCCCTCTTTTGAAAGTAGGCAGTCCAAGTTATTTAGCAAGAGGCATGGTAAGTTTTTTGAAGTTGTCATTTTTTTTTGTTACAATTTTTTCGGAAAATGAAGAAATTAACCACTTCACCTCCGGAGGATTTACCCCCCCCCCCCCATGACCAGGCCATTTGTCACGCGTTGCTTTAACTAAAAATTGTGCAGTCATGCAATGCTGTACCAAAATACAATTTATATAATTTTTTGTCCCACAAATAAAACTTTTTTTGGGGGGTATTTGATTGTGCTATAAACAAAAAAAAGACCAACAATTTTGAAAAAAATATATATTTTTTTTGTTTTCTGCTATAAAACATATCCAATAAAAAAAATGAAAAAAAATTAAGTTTCTTCATAAATTTAGGTCAATATGGTAAAAAAAACCCCAGCGTATATTGATTGGTTTGCGCAAAAGTTTTAACTAACTGACACTTTGTGAGAACCAGTGACACGAATACAGCGATCAGTGCTAAAAATATGCATTGTGCTAATGACACTGGCTGAGAAGGGGTTAAACATCTAGGGCGATCAAAGTGTTAACTGTGTGCCTAGCCAACGTTTTACTGTACTATGTGTGCTGCTTTTACCCAAGGAATTGACGGATTTTATTTCCTGCTTTGCAGGGACACAAAATCCATCCCCCCTTTTAGAACTGAGATCTGCCTTGTTTTCATAGACGACGATCAGTGGGTGCCAGCAGACATCCAGCGCCCAGCACCTGCAGATCGTCTTCTGTTGTGACCAGGCGGAAGTGCAGAATCACACACACACACACACACACACACACACACATATATATATATATATATATATATATATATATATTTATATACACAAAATGTGATTCTGCACAGGGGGACCACCCTGTAGCAGTAAATTTGCTATAGGGCGGTCCTTAACTGGTTAAATACAGTTTATTTTCACAATGGTTTTACATGCTGTCACCAGTAATTAACCACTTCAGTACCCGGCCATTGTCAAATGACATCCACAGATGGGATCTCCCATCCTGGGTGGACGTCATATGACACCGCGCCAGCGTTGCTCGGGACCCGGTGCGTGTGCCCGGCGCCCACGATGTCCGCCGGGCACCCGCGATTGCCCGTCAACCGGGCCGGACCGTGGATCTGTGTGTGTAAACACACAGATCCACGTCCTGTCAGTTGAGAGGAGACCGATCTGTGTTCCCAGTACAGCGGAACACTAATCAGTCTCCTCCCCTTGTACGTCCCCGCCCCCTACAGTTAGAATCATTCCCTAGGAAACATATTTAACCCCTTGTGTCCCCCTAGTGGTTAACCCCTTCACTGCCTGTCACATTTACACAGTAATCAATGCAATTTTATAGCATTGATCGCTGTATAAATGTGAATGGTCCCAAAAATGTGTCAAAAGTGTCCGATGTGTCGCAGTCACGAAAAAAAATCGCGATCGCCGCTATTACTAGTAAAAAAAATATATATATTTTTTTTTTTAAAAATGCCATAAATCTATCCCGTATTTTGTAGACACTATAACTTTTTTTAAAAAATTGGGATATTTATTATAGCAAAAAGTAAAAAATATTGTGTTTTTTTTCAAAATTGTCGGTCTTCTTTTGTTTATAGCGCAAAAAATAAAAACCGCAGAGGTGATCAAATACCACCAAAAGAAAGCTCTATTTGTGGGGAAAAAAGGATGTCAATTTACACACATTGCACGACCGCGCAATTGTCGTTTAAAGTGCGACAGCGCTGAAAACTAAAAGTTGGCCTGGGAAGGAAGGGGGTGAAAATGCCCTGTATTGAACCGGTAAAAAAAAACAATAATAATATTTATAAGGTGTTTAATTTTGTTAAGTTTTTTTTCTTTCTTTTTTTTTTACAATTTTTACATACTGTGACCAGAGCAGTGCAGTGTTACCATACTGACACTGTACTACTCTGTTAAAGTGATCAGGATTTTTTTTTCCACTGTGATTGCTTATAACAGTGGTGGTCACTGTTATAAGCAATCATTTTTATGAATTGTATCTATTTATTAATAGTCATTAACTTTGTACTATTGTGCTAGCTGTGATTGACCACAGCTATCATATGGCACAGATGCAGTGTACAGATTGGCCCTGTCTGTATAATGTGATTACTGTGACCAGTCACAGAGATCATCACAGTATTACACAATGAATGGCTATGAATGAAAGCCATTCATTGTGTACAACTGTCATGTGATTGCAGTGATTGGTCACAGTGATCACACGGTACCAGGGCCAGACCAGTACAATGATCGGTCTTTCCTTGAGTCCGGTGGACATAGCAGGTGACAGATTGCGCTGCCACCCCCTCTAGGGCGGTCATGAGGTGCGTGACTGGGAGGACGTAGTATGATGTTCGCTTAGAACAGCAGTGCTCTCGCTTGCCTGTCATTTGTCTATAGGCTGGGTGGGATGCAGTTAAAGCAGTGTTAAACCAAAAAACAAAAATGTAATATATTGCAGAATACCAATCCTAAATGTGGTGGCTGCATTAGATTTCATTTCAGGATTTTATCCCTTTATTTTCACCTGTAATCCAGTCAGTAGCACACTTCCTCTCTTAGGTTGACTCCTCTATCTATGGAGAAGCAAGAGAGTCACCCTTAGACAGCCACACCACCTGACGAAGGTAGTATTAGATGGACCAGTAGATTTAGATGGACTTTATTCAAGTGACTAATAAATTAAAGCCAAACTCCAGCAAACATATTGTGGGCAGATTTATTCTATTATTATTTATTAAATAAATTAATAAAAGCTGGTCATTGTAAGCACCCCTGACAATTTTAAATGGTTTGTGTTAGCTTCTTCTTTCACTGCACAGTTTAGTCTTTTAAAATAAGTTGAAAAATAACAGCAGAATCAACAGGTTAAAAAAAAAACAAGTCACATGGGACACACAAAAAAGAGTGCTTTGCTAATGCTAGTGACAGTCTGCATCATTTTAATGTTTTTATTTTGCCTTTAGTACCAATTAAAAGTGTGTGTGTGTATATTATGGAGGTTATCTCAAATGGGGATCACCTTCCCCGGGAAAAAGGCAGTCCAGATGAATGTGCGCTGCAAATTCTTACTGTAGTGATGCTGTCTGTGTGAAGGTGACGAGACAGAGATCAACAGTTTTTGGCTTTTGCCATGGATCCATCCAGCGGTTTGAGAAATTATACTTCTGAATGTATCTGCCACATTTAGTGGGTACCTTTTGTGCTTTATGTAATCTTCAGATCTGGAGGTCACCTGGGGACAATAAATAAAGTTGCTTAGTAATCAGTAGTGCTGGTGACTGGTACCGCCATCTAACCATTAGGTGCCTGCTCTTACCTTTTCCATGCTTCCAGCACCTAAAACATCAGTTGTCAGGCCCAATCACTGTCATAAAGGGGGGTAGGGAGCCTTTCTAGCAACATGCAAATATGGAATTTCAGAAAACTGGTTTTAACATGAGTTCTATGTGGGTGAGGAAAAATATCTAGATGAAGGTGGCAAATTATCACCAACACGATAAATCCAAGCTCCAACATTATTTAAATTTCCTATTCGTATAAAGTAACTTTAAAGCAATTGTTAATGTGGTTCATCCGAGATTAGTTGTCTGGAGGTGTCTGGTTCATAGGTATACTTTGTATTTACCAATCCAAACATTATTGACTAGAACAGGGGTATCAAGTCTATAGGTACACTGCTGTTTTCAAATCCGTTGTTCATTGAGTTGTTGCCATATTTTTGATAAATGTGTGCAGTAGTTTGCATTAGGCTTTATCAATGCTTCTAATCATGTTTGCTGTGTTAAATTCCTACAAAAGACTCCTGTATGGCAAGTTCACTCAGAGGCTAATGTCTTGTAATGATAAACTTTTCTTTCATTGCTGTTCAAAAAATCTACAGTCTAATGAACTTTTGTCCCAAAATCGACCTTTTTTTCTTGGCAGGGTAATTATATACCTTAGCTTCAAAATAATCTCCATGTGGTTCTGATTTTCTTCTTGAACAGATTTTACTTGTAAGTCACATAAAACTGTAATCTGCAAAATTTTTCCAGGAAGAAACAGTTGATCAGGGAATAAATGCTTATATGTTGCAGTCAATTACGTTAAAGATTTCACAATTGTGAGGCACATTTATTTGATAAACTGCAAGTTCATCTTGCCCTAACACAACAAAGTGTGTATGAAGCTGTAACCGTAGTGGTTAAACTATGTATACAAATGTAATTTCTGATCAATTCACATTAAAGTTATTTTTGTACCTGGTATGCACACAGCTTATTCAGTGCTTGTTGAAGTTTTCACTGAAGTACAACACTAGAAAGCTAGAAATCAGCTAAACATATTTGTAACACATCTGGATTTTTTTCATGTATACCTTTACTCCGATATTATCTGCTGCAATTATTTTCCTCCAATTAATGTCTATAGCCTAATTATTCTTGTACTAATGGTGGATATGTGTGAGTATCCAGCTCATAAAGAACACCATCACCTCTGCCATAGACCATTTCCAAGTATTACTACTGCTGGACCAGCACCTCAATGCCACCATTGACTTGTCTCTAATTTAATTTAATACTCCTCTTGTTCCTAGAGTAACTGTGGGAAGTGTTCTTTACGTTACCCTGACAGCTGTCTTACACTTTGTCTTGCAAGGAGCATTTGGTAGTGAACATCTAGTCCAGTTAGCTGGCCCTGAAATATATTCCCCCAGTGATTTTTGGTGCCAGCTGGGTATAAGGTAAATAACCAACACTCTGCCTAACCTGATGGTGTACAGATCTAATTGTGAGAGGTGCGGTTGGACAAGAAGGGTTTGTACACTGCCTGTTAGCCTGTGCATATCATGTCTGACATCTGACTATTTTTAAAGTCAAGTGGATCTTAAGAGGTCAGTGGAGATTTGCTGCTTTGGGCAATACATTCATTCTAAGGAATATCCTATGCATATATTCTCTTGATTCATTAGGAGATGTGGGGGAGATTTACTAAAAGTAGTGCGCACAGAATCTGGGGCAGCTGTGCATAGTAACCAATCAGCTTCTAGGTTTTATTGTCAAAGGTTAAAGTGGTTGTAACCCTTAAAAAAAAAATTGCTCATGTTCCTTTAAAGCATGATACATAGCACAGTGTTTTTACAGTGTCATTTGTCCATTTGTCCAACACATGTTCTAAAATACCTGGTTGATCCTGCCTGTTCCTGTGTTCCCCAATGTGTACTGACCACGCTAATCATAGCTGTTGATCCATGATAGCATGATCAGATTGTGTGCCTCCATCATTCTGCTCTCTCCTCGGTGCCTCTGCATCTCCCCCTCCCTCCCTGTCATTTTCAAAGTCATTGTTGTTAGCCAATGCCCTCCCCGTCCCTCCCCTCCTGCCTCGATTGCCCTGTGGCTATAAAGTAATATATCTGCGAAGGTAGCGCATTGCAGTCATTTGATCAGATTAAATCTCTGATCCCTTTACCCAATTCATATTTTTTCTGGTTCCTCCAGCAACGCCATGGAGTTCCCCTCTGACCATCTACCAATCTGACATGGAATTGCTCCTCCAGGATGAATCTCTTGAAAAGCCATTATCAACTATATATAAGGCCTGTTAGGAGCAACTCTTAAACAAGTTGCTTTAAGTTTATATTGCTTTGTCAAATTTTTGCTTCTATAAGAATGATGACACGGAGTCAGGTATGTCTGTGTCACAGTTCGGAGCAAAAGAGGACTGCTCCCTTTACTTCTTTGAAAGGCCTTTTATAGGCAATTATACAAACAATAGCATCAGCACCACCCCCACACAGGGCAAGGGTCAACAACAACAGGAGTCACCTGGGCTACAAGCACAAGCTCCAACACCATGGCAATACAGATACAACAAAAGCAGCTTCAATCGAGCTCAGCAGCTAAAGGTTACATTCATAACAGATTTACACGTAGGCATTATATTAAGTGAGAACTCTAAATTAAATCCCTGACCTTATCAATTTCCCCCTTTGACATCATCCTCTCCTTCCCCCTGGGTCCTCATGAATAAGTTCTAGTCAGTTTTTCCCCAGAGTCCTTTCCCTGACCGCGAGTTGTCAGAGGGGTAGAACCCATCCCCCCAGGTATTACCAACATCTTAAAATTCAAGAAGAGGAGTTTTATAGGAGTAGGGTGATGTCAATACACATTTATCGGTATGCCCTGTCTATTCTCCTAATTTTCCTATTTATTTTCCTGTATACACATATATTTGTGATTGTAAGTGATATTAATATTAGAATAATAATTAGCATTGGACTTCACAACCAGTGAAAGGTGTTGGTTGCTGTAGAAGACATTTCACTAAATATATCCCACCAATGTGGTGCAGTATCCTGTTGTATCTGTGAGGAAAGATGCACTAGTCTACCTTTGCCAATAATTGCGGATATGAGGTTATTCTGTAGGGTATGTTCTAGTGTTTCTATGTGTTGTCTTAACAACTCTGATTGTTCCAAAACCTGTTTTAGTGGGTCTAAAGAAATTATAAAGGGTGTATTGTCAGTGAGATTTTGTACCTCATAGACTGAAGAGAATATCTTATCAGCGTCTGGTTCAAAAAGATAGGTGTCGTTACCACATTGTAATATTTTAATCTTTTTTATACATCCCGCAAACGGCGCTGATTTATTTAATGCTGACATGGTGCGGTTATCATTAGTAATGATACAAATATGCTGGGGTCCTATTTCTATGAATCTATTGTTCACATTTATCGGTGTTCTTTGCATTTTGCATATGCTAGTTTGGTATTTTAACAAGCAAGGTTCATATACTGGGGAACTTCTGCCACATACCATTCCCTTATTAGTTCCTTCACATAGAGTTAAATCATGGGTTCTGTTTCCTTTATCTACATATTTCCCATATATTTCTGGATACCAAAACTCGTCTTTAATTACTAGTGGCATGACCACTATTTTACACATTTCCATTACATCTGCTACCCGGTATGCTTCAAACCTTCCTACACACCATTTCTCCTCACATTCTATCTTATCCCCTTTTACTTGGAACCATACACCATCGTCAGTTAAACCCTTAAAATATTTCATCCAGGTATGATAATTTCCCAACTGTAGTTCAGTCCTGGCCCTATTTATTTGTATATGATAGGATAATAGGTTAAAAGAGCACTGTGTGAAATTTACAAACTGTTGACTTTGATTCCACAGCTGGAGCTCTGCTCCTATCGTGTGATTTATTAACCCTCCCAAAAATTGTAATAGAGGTATTTCTTGCAGTTGGGTTTCAAAAGTGGTGGGCAACTATTTGCTTGTGATAGTCAAGCTGTCAGCTATGTGTCCCCCTGCATGCTTCCATCTGTTGTTCATTTCTTCTATCTCGACCGAGTTTAAAATTCCCATCCCCGTACCTGTCAGTCCCAATAGTGTGTCGTACCATTCTCGTTTATACCTACACTCCGGTATCGGGGGAAAGGTGATGTTGAATTTTTTTTTTTTGTTTTCTGTTGTGATGTTGATACATTTATGCAAGTGTTTTTTTACGGGTGTTAATATGGAAGATTCAGTTGTTGGCGTTACTTCTTCCTCCATTTGTATGTGAAACCCATAGGACTGTGCATACCAGTACCACCCATCAACTCTCTCTTCCCTCCACCAAGATGCACAGAGGAAAGTACTGGATTGATTAACGGTAATATCTGTCAGATTAAACATCCCTTCTGATATATTTTCTCCCCCTGCTATTGTGGTTAATATTTGGTACATTTGTCCTACCACCCGTTCCCGGGCTTGTTTCCACGTCTGTGAAAGGGATATTTTATGGCACCTATGATTTTTATTGTTATTGAAAGGAAAGCTCATATTGTCATTCCACTGGAAGGTTATAGTTACTTCTGAGAATGGGTCCGCCTGTATCCATGCAATACCTACATCTATATGAAATGGTCGCCTGTGTCCTTTAACAGTGTAATTACCTACATTATAATCCTTATTCATCTCATATCCTGAATCATTTGCTACTTTAGGATCATCTATAGCCCATTCGAAAGTTGTTGTTTCCTCTACTTCAAGTACATTAATACCAGGAGTCCATGCATATATTTGTAAAACAACAATCTTCAACAAAAAATATGTAAGTAGATATTTCATCATGTTGTTTTCTCGGGTTGTTTCTTGCAATGTGATGCGTGTATCCAGATAGGTTTTCCTTCCAGCTTTACTGAAGTGGCTGTGGTCAAGAGTACTTGGTAAGGACCTTCAAACCTGGGTTCCAATGTCTTTCTGGTGTGTTTCTTTACATATACATAATCCCTTGGTAGCAGCGTATGTGTACCTGTTATTGAATTAGGGTCTGGAAGAGAAGAATACACACTTTTGTGGATCTTAGTTAGACGTTGTTGTAATTGTATCACATATGCAGTCAAACTATCACATTGCAATTGCATACTCTGTGGAAAGTATAAACCTAATCTAGGTGCATTCCCAAAAAGTATTTCGTATGGGGATAATCCTGTTTTTCCTGTTGGAGTGTACCTTATAGGGAATAAAGCCAGAGGCAGGCATTCTGGCCAAGGCTTGTTTAACTCTTGCATGGCTTTTTGTATTTTTAACTTTATTGTCCCATTTACTCTCTCCACTGATCCTGAACTCTGTGGGTGATAAGGGGTGTGAAAACTTTGTTGAACCCCTAACATGGTCATCACATTCTGCATGATTTCTCCTGTAAAGTGTGTCCCCCTATCTGATTCTATGGTTTCAGGAAGACCAAACCTAGGTATTAACTCAGTGATCAGTTTCTTGGCTGTGGCTTTTGCCGTAGCTGATTTTACTGGATAACTTTCGGGCCAACCTGAGAATAAATCGATACACACGAGGACAAATTCAAAGGGGCCGCTCTTAGGCATTTGTATGTAATCAATTTGCAGTCTCTGGAAGGGGTATTGGGCCCGGACCTGGTGTTTACGTGGGGCTTTTACTCTCTGTCCTGGGTTATTCAGGAGACAGATTTGGCAGGCTGCACAGTAGTTTCTTGCAGTGCTACTGAATCCAGGGGCGAGCCATCCTTGGTTCACAATCCTATACATGAAATTGGAACTGACGTGTGTGGGTAGGTGAACTCCCGCTGCCATTGCTGGGTACAGAGAGGCAGGTAGGCATATTTTGCCTCCTTCCCTCCATACATTGTCAAGGTCTGGTGCTGCTCCCATCCTGACCCACTTATCTTTCTCGCTCTCCCCTGCTTGCTCTTGTAATTTACTCAGCTGCTGCCATGTTGGTTCTGGGATACTCACCTCTACCGCTGCTAAGGTCTCAGGGCTTCCTTCCCCTAGAGCTGCCTGTTTTGCAGTCAATTCTGCAAATGCATTTCCTTTTGCCTCAATTGTTTTTGCGCTCGTGTGTGCCGCTATCTTCATGATGGCCACTCGTTTAACCTTTTGAAGATTGTTCAGGACTCTCTTAATCCCTTCTCCATGTTTTACAGGTGTACCTGCTGCTGTCAGATAACCTCTAGCCCTCCATATGTGGCCATAATCGTGCGCTACACCATAAGCGTAAGCAGAGTCAGTGTAAATATTTCCCTCTCGTCCTTTTAAGTATTCTAAGGCTTGTTCTAAGGCTTATAATTCTGCTTCCTGTGCTGACATGTGGGCTGGTAAGGGCTGTGCTTCAATTACCTGCGTATCAGTCACTACAGCATACCCTGTGTGATATTTACCCTTGTCATCAGCAAACCTACTGCCATCTATGTACAAAGTGTGCTCAGCGTTTAAAATTGGTGTATCTGTAACATGTGGGAATCCCATTGTCTCCTGTTCCATGAGCTGAAAACAATCGTGTTCATCTACCTCTTTAAACAAAAGAGTGTCAGTGTCCTCATTTCTTTTCTCACTAGTACTATTAGTACTATCATTCCCTCTTGCCAAATCTGGTGACTGAAGAGGCAAAAAGGTGGCCAAATTTAAGGTTGTACAGCGCTGAAAAGTGACATTTGGAGGTAAGAGTAAAGTACACTGTAACCTTAATTGCCTAGCCATTGAAATGTGTTTGGGCTGTACCTGAGACAAGATTGCATGTATGTCATGTGTGGTATGCACTACGACTGGATTGTCTAGAACAATCTCTGATGACTTATCTATGATAATTGACACTGCAGCTACCGCCCATACACAGGACGGTGAACCTCTAGATACTGGATCTAATGCTGCTGAAAAGTAAGCGACTGGTCTTTGTTTTACATGTGCCTGTGTCAGAACACCCATGGCGTGTCCAGTGATCTCAGCAACGTACAGGTTAAATATCTTGGTGTAATCTGGTATACCAATAGCCGGGGCAGAAATCAACAACTTTTTCAAAGTGATAAACGATTCATAAGCTACTTCTGTAAGCATATACGGTACAATTTTCAAACAATCGTATAATGGCTGCATCAAAGCGCTAGCGTGTGGTATCCACTGTCTACAATATGACACAATACCTAAAAACATACGCAATTGTTTGAAATTCCGTGGGGGTAACATTCCCTTTATCACTTGAACCCTCTCCTCAGTGAGATGTCTCGTACCCTGTGATATACAATGTCCCAAAAAGATAACTTTTTCCTGACACACTTGCAACTTTTTCTTATTAACCTTGCAACCTTTTTCTGCCAAAAATCGCAACAAATTAAGGGTGGTGGCCAAACAAGTTTCCTTGTCAGGGCAGCATAACAATAAATCATCCACATATTGTAACAATACACAGGAATCTGGTGGTACCCATTCTCCCAACATCGTTTGCAATGCTTGCGAATACAAGGTAGGTGAATGCGCCATACCCTGAGGTAGGCGTGTCCAGGTTAGTTGCCGATTTTTGAGGGAAAATGCAAACCAAAGTTGACATTCTTCAGCAAGCGGGACGGAAAAGAAAGCGTTCGCTAAATCTATAACCGTAAAGTACATACTGGTTGATGGTATTTGTGACAGTAATGTATGTGGATTGGGTACTAAAGGTGTCATCGGGGCTAGTATTTTGTTGACCGCTCTAAGGTCTTGGACCATTCTATACTTAACCGGACTACCGGCTACTGATTTCTTTTTAACCGGGTACAAGGGAGTGTTTGCCGGTGATTTTACCTCTTTTAGAACTCCACTTTTTAAGAAGGATTGGACCTGCATTTCTATGGCCGCCTCTTGGGGTGCACTGAGTGGATACTGTTTTTGTTGGGGAAGCACTGCTCCTGGAATCAGCTGTAGGGTAACCGGAGGTATGGGCAAAAGTCCAACATCATCTGGATGTTTCTCCCATAGTTCTCCTGGAAGGGACGACAAAATCTGATCTAAGTCTGAAGGAGGTGGGCCGGACAATTCCGATTCCTCCTCTAGGTATTGTAACAGGTTACACATCTCCATGTTTTCTTGATTATCTCCTATAGCTAAGGTGACAGTGCCATCTGGGTGATAGGTAATGTTAGCTCCTATTTTCTGCAAAATGTCAGCTCCTAACAAATTAGTGGGGGCTCCTCTGGATACCAGAAAGCGTGAAAGGAACATGTGGTTTCCTACTTTAACTTTCAGAGGTTTTGTAAGCGGGGCGTCGGCTAAAATGCCATCATATCCAGTTATTAGTAAAGTGTCAGGTGATTTTTGGCCAGGGAGTAGTTCAGAGTCAGAAAGTAACGAGCGTGAAGCTCCTGTATCGACTAAACAAGAGATTTTCTTATTACCAACCGTTATATTTGTCTTAAGCATTGTTGTTTTGGATTTTTCTAAAACGGGGGCGAGTCATGCTCGTGGACCATCTCCCTGCTGCCTGATATGGCTATTTTTGTTGTCCCTGGGCTGGTTCCTTCTCTGATTAACTGGAGAATCAACACCTTCCTCTCCTTCATCCCTTATTCTTTTCCTACAGTTGCGTCTGATGTGACCAATCTTGTTACAGTAGTGACAGGTAAGGGGTTTGCGAAAGGAACCTCTACCTTGCTCTTGGGAACCCCCGAGTGCGTTGATAGCATGAGATTTCCTCCCTTTGGTTTCTGTTAAGTCCGCCTCTATGCCTTGCGCTTTTTGTAACAACGTCCCTATATCTCTAGTTGCCCTCCACTCTGGTGTGCAGGCTTTCAGTCTCTCACTTATCTGTGGAATTAATCCCTCCATAAATTGTCTATTGAAGGCTCGGATTGTGACTGGCAGGGCCAAGTCCAATCCCTCATCTGCCATCATACTTTCCATAGATAAGTAAAATTCCGATACAGTCTGTCCTGGCATTTGCTTCATGGGTGATATGGACCCCCTCTCCTGTTGTTTTGCTTGACAAAAAGCTTCTAATCTAGCAATAAAAGGGGCCCTTGAGTCTATATGTCTGACATGTCCTGCCTCCAGGTTGCCATCCCCATCAACTTGTCCTGCAGGTCTGTGTGGACCTATTTCTGTCATAAACTGGTTAAACAGGGTCAGAGTCATTTTGTGTCTGCATAGATCCTCCCCATCCTGCCAGGTCGCTTCATGTGTATTCATTAACTGTGTCACAAATCTACAGAAAGCAGCTGGCTTTGCTATAATGCGTGTATCAGTGCGTACGGGAGCTACAGTTTCTGGATAAGGTTTTTGTGCCCCACAATGCTGACAAACCCATCTTCTCCCCTCAAGTACAGGATATATCTTGTGTGGTTTGCGTTCTACGTCAGTGTATGGGGGTGGGATGGCTGAGTTGGGAGCCTCGACATTTTTTGTTCTTCTATCTTTCATATCCCAACCATCACAATCTGGATTATATTTCCACCCCTCTTCTTTCGCTCTATTTGAGACCTTAATTAAGCATTGAACCTGACGCATCCATTGCTTCTCTAACACCTCTCCTTGTCTGTCCCTTTTTATTTCACTCCATACATCCGGGTCTAAGCCCGCTGCTCCTTTCACCTTAAATTTACGAAGGACATCCTTTAAGTCCTGTGCTTCGGTTTTCCCATAAATGTTCTTAATTATCTGTGGCACCGTATAGTGCGCCACAATTCCCTGATGGGGTTTTGTGTTCCTCTGCCCATTCTAACAGTCCTGCCTAGGTAGCGTGTGGGACACTTAGTGTACAATATAAAACACTTAGCTAAGTTACACTAGTTCCTCGTTGCCTTCCTCCTAGGGTGCTAGAATACTAAAAACCTCTCCGGAATGAGATTTCTGAAATCGAATTACTTTATATGTTAGCCCAATAACAAATAATTACTTTGTATGCTAGCCCAATAACAAACCAAAATGCGGCTACAACATATACAAAAATGCGGCTACAACATATACAAGCATTCCTTTAAGTGGCCAGGTATCCGACTAGATCTCCAGGCTTTATGGAGACCTTATTCCCTCCCCGTATCTCTTATCCCTGCTTTATGGAGCAGACAGGGCTTATACTCTCATCCCGTCTATGGTTTATGAGTTAGATGTGAGGTTAAGCATAAGCGTCAGACCCCCAAAGTCCTCTTGCGAGGTAAGGGCGCATTCCGTTGCTTAGTTCGGCAATCCCCTTCTAACTCATACCATCCTTGACAAGGCACATTCACTTTCTAAACAAGACAGACAAGACAGACAACAAATAAACAAATAATTCCAGCAATATAAACCAAATCATGCAGTAATTCTAGACTCACCACTACAGAGGCTGGTGTTTTAAAACCAGGAGAACCGTAACTGACAGAACGGATAGGCACAAATCAGGGGAGCACAGAATATAAGAAAAATAAAGCTTTTTCTTACCTGGCCAGGTTTTTGATCTGTGGTTCCCGGAATGCCTGTCCTTTCGTTCCGTCAGCGTAGCTCAGCCACCTCTTGTAGCAACTTGGTGAGTCCCTGTTCAAGCGCCAAAATGTTAGGAGCAACTCTTAAACAAGTTGCTTTAAGTTTATATTGCTTTGTCAAATTATTGCTTCTATAAGAATGATGACACGGAGTCAGGTATGTCTGTGTCACAGTTCGGAGCAAAAGAGGACTGCTCCCTTTACTTCTTTGAAAGGCCTTTTATAGGCAATTATACAAACAATAGCATCAGCACCACCCCCACACAGGGCAAGGGTCAACAACAACAGGAGTCACCTGGGCTACAAGCACAAGCTCCAACACCATGGCAATACAGATACAACAAAAGCAGCTTCAATCGAGCTCAGCAGCTAAAGGTTACATTCATAACAGATTTACACGTAGGCATTATATTAAGTGAGAACTCTAAATTAAATCCCTGACCTTATCAGGCCCTACAACCAACCGACTGTGCACCAGGGTCTGGAGGGTCCTTGTGCCTTCTGGCTGGCGGAGCTGCCGGAGCTGAGCTGGACAGTGAGGACTGGGAAGATATCTGGGATTATTCCTTCTCCCACTTAGTTTCTTCCAGGGATCGATTCATCCAATTCAAAATACTGCATAGGTTCCACCTTATGCCATATAAGATACACAAGATTTACCCAGACTGCTCATCATGCTGCTGGCATTGTCGAGCAAATTCGGCCATTTACTTGCATATGATTTGGTCCTGTTACCCTTTGCAAGCCTACTGGTCAAGTGTCCTAAATTGTATTACCAGTTTAACTACTGTCCCTGTACCACAAAAGGCATCCTAGGGTTAGTGGAGGCCTTGGCTCCCTCTAGAGCAGTCCGTACTTTACTGGGTTTTCTCCTATTATTGCTCAGAAATTAATTATACTCAAATGAAAAGTCTCCTCTGCTCCCACCCTGAACATGTGGAAGTCATTGGTTAACTCAGTAATTCCTTTATACAAGAAGACATATCTGAACAGGGGATGCCCTCAAAAATTCAAAAAGGTATTGGATATTAGAGTGGAGACTGATGCCACTGCTGCAGAACGGGATAGTCCTATTAATGACTCATCTTAGCGTGGGTTGCTTATCTGTTGTTTACATTTCTGGTTTTGTCATGCCCAACTAGAGGCCTCAAGCTCCCGGGTGTTGTGAAGAGCAGATGATTGACAACCAACCGTATGGTAGAGCTATATGTTATCCATACTGATTGTGTATTCCATGTGCAGGAGCACTTATAACCTTTATTTTCTTGCAGCAAGCTTATTGTTTTATGTTTGATCCCTTTACTTGTGTATTTTCTTTTTGTGTTTTTCCGACTCGGGGTATGCCCCAAGGCTCTGTTTTGTACCTCTTTCAAAAAGTAATATATATAAATTACTTGTATCCCCTCTGTCTTATGAAGATATAAAGTACAGTGTGTCCATTTTTTTTAATTATAATGCTAAGTACCTTCTTGCACAGCACTGCTGTAATGTCACATGTCCTCCCTCTGCTGGCTTGCATATGTCAGAGGGGGAACTCTGCCCCTCCCACTGTACTCACTTAGATTGTGAAGGAGAGTGGAGGGAGGACAAGTGACAGCACAGTAGTGCTGTGCAATAAGGTATTTAGCATTACAATTTAGAAAACACACACACACACTGTACTTTATACCTTCCTAAAACAGAGAGGATACAATTAATTTATGAATGTGACGGTATAACCACTTTGTTTGAACAAGCTAAAGTTAGAAGCTGATTAGTTACTATGCGCAGCTGCACCAGATTCTGTGTGTTTTATTAAATCTCCCCCATAGTTGTGGTTTCCAAATTCTGCTAAAATAAGAACAAGATCTGATGAAAATTTTCAGGCATTCAGAAGAGGTCGACCTATCAATGAAGGTGTTCTTTACACATTTTGGGGTACCCACCTTTAATATGTAACTTTAGTTATGGAAATTAACTGATTATGACAGGTTAACTTTAGGGAACCATGTAGGACCATCTTATTTCTCCTTTTACCTGCTTGCCGACCAGCCACCGTCATTATACTGTGGCAGGTTGGCACGGCTGCGCGAATCGCCGTAGGTGTACGTTGGCCGCTTTAAGAGTGATAGGCATGACGCTGGAGCTGATGCTTGTGGCTGGTGGCCACAATGTCCACCGGCCACCTGCGATCTCTCATCGGAAAACCAGAATGGGGATCTGTCAATGTAAACAGACAGATCCCTGTTCTGACAGGGGAGTAGAGAGATATCTGCTGTTTCTAGTGATTAGGAACAGTGATCCCTCTGCTCCTCTAGTCAGTACACTGCCCCCACAGTTAGAAACATCTCCCTGAGGAACACTTAACCCCTTGATCGTCCCCTAGTGTTAACCCCTTCCCTGCCAGGGGCATTTATACAGTAATCAGTGGCTATTTTTAGCTCTAATCGCTGTATAAATGTCACTGGTTCCAAAAAAGTGTCAAAAGTGTCCGATCTGTCTGCCGTAATGTCGCAGTCCTGCTAAAAATTGCAGATTCTGCCATTACTAGTAAAAAAATAAATAATAAAAATGCCATAAATGTATTCCCTATTTTTTAGATGCTATAACTTTTGCATAAACCAGTCAATATACGCTTATTTCGATTTTTTTTTTACCAAAAATATGTAGAAGAATACATATTGGCCTAAACTGATTAAGATTTTTTTTTTTAAATTGGGGATATTTATTATAGCAAAAAGTAAAAAATATTGTTTTTCTTTCTAAATTGTCACTCTTTTTTTGTTTATAACGCAAAAAATAAAAACCACAGAGGTGATCAAATAGCACCAAAAGAAAGCACTATTTGTGGCAAAAAAAGTACATACATTTTGTTTGAGTACAACATCGCATGACAGCGCAATTGCCAGTTAAAGCGATGCAGTGCCGTATCGCAAAAAATGGCCTGGTCATTAAGGGGGCAAATAAAATTATGTGGCTATCAAAATGGTGACAAAAATTGTTTGTGACAAAAAATATAAAAGGGGAAAAAAATAAACCAGAAGCAACAATATTATATAAATTACAATGACAATATATGTTGTGTATGAACACAATAAACTCAAGGTGAAGAATGTTCCAAAAGTGAATGAATCAAAAACATAAAAAAAGTTCTTGAATAAACAAGATAATGCAGCTTAAAGGTGAATCTTGTGTCGGGAAAAGTCCATCTCACTCCTCCCGGTAAAGTCAAACTAAATCTTGTGTATAAACAAAGGATAAGGTGGCACGCTTACCAGACTTGGTGGACTAGTACGCCATACATCATAGGAGTCAGACATTCATGAGGAATAACCTCAAAAGGATTCAGCATGTGAAGTTGATGATCTGCGATCTACGGTTATAAAAAACAATGTGCAGTAGTTTCAGGTGACACTCCTGAAACTACTGTACATTGTTTTTTTATAACCATATGTTACCAGCCTTGTATGGAACTTTTTTGGATTTATTAATTGATGTTTTACAATAAACCCACTATACAGTGTTACACTATGTGTGTTTTTATGTTTTTATGCCCATCTTTTTGGATCACCAAGTTCACCTTTCATGTGGATCACTGCACCTTATGGAGCTCATTTTCTGACGGTGTATCCCCTCTGTCGATATTGGAAGTTGCCCATTCGCAGATCGTCAACTTCACATGCTGAATCCTGTTGAGGATATTCCTCATGAATGCCTGTTTTTTTTGTATAATCTTTATTTTCATTTTCAATTTTAAGACAGATTAACATTACAATAAGATAACATTTAAGGGGGAGGTATAGGGAGATGGAGAGGGAAGGAGGTAGAGGGGGAGGGGGGATCATAAGGGAAGGAGTACATTTAACATGGTCTGAGTCCTGACCCATACATTCAATCCATATGAGCAGGCCTCCCCTCCAAACTGGAAGGGGGTAAGGTGTACATAAGCTGTAAATCTAGAGTCCTTGTATATATGGCTCCCTCCTTCTTAACATTACAAACATTAAGGGTGAACTCGGAGTATCTGGGTCAGACCAAAACCCATTGACCCCCCGAATAACACAGCAAAAAAAGGGAAAAATGGATACTGAGTATCCTGGGGTTGTAACACATCAATATACATAGAACAAATAAGAAAGAGGGAAGAAAAAGGAGTAGAGGGAAAGGAAAGCTAGAGGGGTAGGAAGAAGCATGTGTAATGAGTCTCACCGGATTTGCTGATGTCTACACTTAAGTAGATCCTGTGGTTGTTGACGGAAGGTTCGCCTGGACAAGTTTCCCAAAGGATGGATCTGCCAAAGCAAGGAGTGCAACATCTAGACTAGATGAGGCCATTGTTGTGTCATGCACGTGAGCTCTCTATGCTGCCCATGTAAGCTCAAAGCATTCACGAGTGTCTCTACAAGTGGCTAACCAACTCTCTGCCTCCATGATCTTCCCCACCTTCCCCAACCAGTCCTGCTCGCTTGGAATAAGCAAGCTCTTCCAGTGTTTTGGTATTAGGCGTTTTGCTGCATTGAGGAGGTGGGAGAGAGCACTTCGTTTATAGCGAGATAGGGGCATGGGGAGATGTGTAGCAGAAAATGTTTTGATAGTGTCGGGATTTCCATTCCCATGCTGTCTGCTATATGTTTGCCTACCATGGCCCAAAAAAGGTGTTAACACAGGGCACTCCCACCAAATGTGGAGGAATGTGCCTTTCATACCACACCCCCTCCAGCATCTATCAGAAGTGGTGGGGTAAATTCTAGCCAAGGTTGTGGGCACCCTGTACCATCTTGATGAATGCCTGTTTGACTCCTATGCTGTAATGTATACAAGTCCACCAAGTCTGGTAAGCATGCCACCTTATCCTTTGTTTATACACAAGATTCAGTTTGACTTCACTGGGAGGAGTCTGAGAGACTTTTCCCTACACAAGAATCACCTTTGAGCTACATTATCTTGTTGATTCAAGAACTTTTTTTTATGTTTTTGATGCATTCACTTTTGGAACATTCACCTTGAGTTGTTCATAAACAACATATATTGTTATATTCATTCATATGATATTGTTGCTTCTGGTTTATCTTTTTTCACGTTTATATTTTTTGGCACTAACAACTTTTGTCACCATTTTGGGCACCACGTTATTTTATTTGTACTTACGCTTTATGTCTAGTAGAGATGTTGGCAGCTTACTAGATTTATGCACAATTTTTCTATTCTTCTACCATTAAGGGGGCAAATACTTCCGGTCCTTCCAGTGGTTAAAGGTATAAGACAACATGATATGTGCAATAACATAATAAATCCTAGTCCAAAGCTATGCTTTTTAATTTGGCATACCATTCCTTGCAAAATGTACACTCTTCAAACACCTGATGATGCATTGATGACCAGCACGTTGCAAGTGTCCATGAAATTAAGTTTCTGCCATCTAATATTATTATTATTATACAAGATTTATATAGCGCAAACAGTTTACGCAGCGCTTTACAATGTATAAGGGGGACAACACAATTACAGTACAATACAAAAGGTACAGGAGGGCCCTGCTCGTAGAGCTTACATTCTAAAGGGAGGGGGTGGTGGTACAAAAGGTAATAGCTGCAAAGAATGATTTGATGAGGGTGGCTCAGGTATATATATTACCGTATATATCAGCTATTTAGATATCTTTTAATTTTGACAGATTTGCTGCACTGGAAAATAAAATATGCCAGAAGCATGACTTATCAGCAGATCTCTAGGTAACATAATCCACTTTAATTAATACATTAGGAAATCATTGCTGAAAACTGGCTACCATGCTAACCTGTGCCAGCAGTTTGCTACAAAGGAAAATGTGTGAGGCATATGCACCTAACCTGTGATACAAAAAAGCACCTTGCTCAGATGTCCCCACTTTATAATACAACTATGTAAATCTTGCATCTCAAAGCAGCATTGTACTGATCTACATCTTCAGTTTATGTCCATAAAGCTAATCTTTCTGTTAAAGGCGAAGTCACAATAGCATATTTGCTTTTTTATTCATAACCAAACCCAAGAACACATACCTCTGGCTTTACGTTCCATACTGTTATAACAACCTGCTTCAGATTTTCATATGTAATTTATTATTAAGGGAATAAAAAATGAAAATTTGTTCTGTCAAGTGCAGTGCAGTGCACCACCAAATGATGGCTGTTTTTCGTAAAGTATTAATATTCTAAGAAAATGTATTTTACTATAGCCAGTAAAATATTCATATTGTACATGATTTACATTGGTTAATTGGAAATCAATGTACCTTGTTGGGTATTGGAAATTTTCTTTGACATCCAGTCATATAGTAGAAAGCTACTACTAGCTTTCTTGGGCATTATGCATGCATTCTTACCTAGAGAAGGATCCATTAGTCCCAAAGGAGTCTAGTTATACCTGTTTTATGTTTAGCGGTAAGCTGACTATTTCTGAGGCAGCCTCAAATCGACCAAGCCCACTTCTCTCAAAGCTCTCTTAGGGTATGAATACACTACATGTGCTGGGACTGCATTGGGTGTCTATTCAGGGGCACGCCCACCACATGGGCAAGGCAAAATGCCTTGTCACCTATGTGCCCAATTCACACCACTGCAATGCGCTGGTGTGTAGGCACAGTGCACTGAAAAAGAACTGCTTGCAGTACTTTTTTTCAGTGCAGCACATTGCAAGGCAATCCACTTCCTCGCACCACGTGGCCAGCAATTTAACTTTGAGATGTCTGTGCCACATTTCAATAGTTTTTTTTTTTTTAAAAAGAAGGAAACTGTGCCATGTGCCGACTTCAGCCCATCATGACTGCTCTGATCTTGGCCCCAACGCACCGCACACCAGCCGCTACATTGTTCCTCCTGACCTCCTCCACCTGCATTGCCGCTGTGGACGAGTGCCTCTTACAGTGGAGAAAATAGATTGCACCTGCCTACACACCACTTTTACATTGTGTCGCATTGAATGCGCCAAATGTAAAAGTGGAGCTAATTAAGACCAACTCTCTTTTGGTGTACAGAGAAAAACTAGCTCAGACAGATTTTGTGAAAGTGTCTCTCGTACATTCTAAAAGTGGCACATGTGCCAAATTTGAATACAAGTTCTAGACAGGTGTATGAATTTGGCATATTTTTCACTAGTTTTAAAATGGATGAGAGACATTTTTGCAAAATCTGCCTGCACCAGCCTTTATGACTCCCGGGGAATGTGCCTAAGCTGATAACACACAAACAATTTTAATTTATCATGTCTTTATTGAACACACCCATTAAACATTCACAGTGCTGGAGGAAAAAGTAAGTGAACCCTTTTGGTTAATAGCTGGTAGAACCTCTTTTGGCAGCAATGACTGACAGACATGCACAATGTTCAGGCAGAATTTTCCACCATTCCTCTTAACAAAACTGCTTCAGCTCGGACACATTTTTAGGATGTTTAGTGTGAATGGCTCCCTTGAGGTCATTCCACATCATCTCTATGGGGTTAAGGTCTGGGCTCTGACTGGGCCACTCCAAAATTTGCATTTTCTTTTTCTGAAGCCAGTCTGTTGTGGATTTAACTTGGCGCTTAGGATAATTGTCTTGTAGGATTTTTTGAATATATTTAATGGACCACTTATATGTCACATCTATATATAAGTCAACCCCAAAATTTTAAAATATAGTTTATCGTACTTTACTGACACAAAAAGAAACTAACAATATATGTAATAAAATGTATTGATTTCTAGATGTTGTATGGTGTGCTCCCTTTTTGTGCCAGCAAAGTCCAGTAAAATATATTTAAAATTTTGGCTGTTGGATATTTTGGTAAATTTGAGAATTTTCGATGATGGCAAGTGGTCCTGGTCTTGCGCCAGCAATGAAAGCCAGAATCATGATGTTCCCTCCACCATACTTTACCTTTGGTATGATATTTTAATGTTGGTAAGCTGTGTACCTTTTGTGCCATACATAGTGCTGATTATTCTTTCTTAACCATTCGACTTTTTTTTCATCAGTTCACAAATAATTTTCCCAGTAGGGTTGAAGTTTTTTGGCAAACCTCAGATGTGCAGCAATTGTTTTTTAAGCATAGGGGCTTCTTCTCCTGTGGTGTTCTGCCATGGGCACCCTGCCTGTTCAAACACTTACGTATGGTTGACTCATGAACAAGGATGTGGGTACCTACTTCTAGGAAGAGTAGCCACAGTACTAAACTGTCTCTATTTGTAGACAGTTTGTCTAACTGTCAACTGATGGATGCTTAAACACTTTGAGATTGCTTTGTATCCCTTTTCAGCCTTATGCAGATCCACTTCTCTTGAACGTATGTCTTCAGAGAGCTCTTTTTTTTGATGCATGGTTCACATCAGATGATGTTTCTTATAAACAGCAGTTTTAAAATGTTTGAGTGTCTTTTATCAATCAATGTAGCGCTAAACCACACCTCCAAAACGAATTTCATTATTTAGACTCCAGGTGTGCAAACTACTGACTTTAGTTAGCTTTCGTTGTAGTAATTAGTCTATAGATTCACTTACTTTTTCCTCCAGCCCTATGAATGTTTAACGGGTGTGTTTAATAAAGACACAAGAAATTTGAATTGTTTGTGTGTTCTCAGCTTAAGCACATTGGGGTTTATTTACCAAAGGCAAAGAGAAAGTGCAGTTGCACTCTGCAAGTGCAGTTGCTCCAGTGCTTAGTAAATGAGGTAAAGCTTCACTTTGCAAAGAATACCCAATCACTTGCAAGGAAAATAAAAAAATCTGCATTTTTGCTTGCACATGATTGGATGATGAATGTCAGCAAAGCTTCTGCTCCTTTACTAGGCTCTGGAGCAACTGCTCTTGCAAAGTGCATAGTCTCTTTGCCTTTAGTAAATCAATCCTATTGTGTTTGTCAATTGTTGTGCCTTAGATAAGGATCAAATCACATTTTATAGCAAATTACTGCAGAAAACTAGTTAATACCAAGAGGAGGGGTGCAGGGTTTAGGCAGGGAAAAGGCGGTACAGCGCCTCCACACCACCTGTCTAATGCTCTCTGAATAGCAATCTGAATGTGGATCATACTTCAGGGACCAAAGCAAGTGTGAATGAGCCCTTATTAAGAACAAGCAAAGAATCTAGGTGGTCAAAACCATGTTAACTGCAAAGTCATGCCTAGCCACCAATAATATCTCCCTTTTTTGTTTCACTAGCTCTCACCCCTAATCTAAGCTATTGTGAGGAATATCATATATCATAAAAACTGACAAGGGGTTCTGAGGGGAGATTATGGGATTATGAGTAGAATAACAAGGACAGACAAAGTACACAATAATATTTTGTGAAGACAAGTTACTGTCACCATAGAAACAAGGAAAAGCCATAAAAAAGGGAAAATATAATATATTTTTCAAATTATAAAAAAATATATATGTATAAAAGAGCAAATGTAAAAAGTGGTTATAATGCTTTCAGATTTCAAATTACACATTTTCTTCATAAACACATACTGTATATTATAATATTATATTTATGACCAATTTGTTTCTACTGTATGAGAGGTCTACTAAAGATAAAGAGGAGCACAATGACACTTAGATACTGTATACTGAAAGGCTTGAATCTTAAGATATTTCAGTAAATATATGTTAAGCATTAAAGCTGAACAGACAGACTTAAAAAAGCACCAACAAATGCATATGTGTGTACATTAAAAAAAGAACTAAATGTATATTGAAACAAAACCAGCCTTTGAGTATGACTCAAAACTCAAAATTTATAATGGGGTATGGTGCTTCCTGTAGGATTATATGGGATGGTATGATGGGGAGGGGGGGTTTTATGGTCCCTTACTAACCTAGTGTAAGCTATACCAAAAGCAGTTTATACCCCCAACCGTAACCCCTATTGGTGGTGTATGTTACCACCAAAAATTATTGTGCAAAAAAGAGTGATCTTCAGTGATATAGTAAAATAAAAAATCATGCATGTGAACACACTAAATAAGAGGGTGTAGACTAAACACCTACATCTGTGATAGATCTTCACCCAGAAACCACCACAGATGATAATGACTTAACTTAAATCAAAAACATAAAAGTGCACCTCTGCCTAAGTAGTCCAAAATATACAAATTAATTAATAATATATAAATAGTGATCATAGTCCATAGGATGCTAAATCATTGGCATTAGGCAAACAACATATACCATAAACCATAAAAGTGCACCTCTGCCTAAATAGTGCAAATATGTACAAACCAATTAGTAATTAGTGATCATAGTCCATAGGGTGATGAATCTCTTCAAAACCAGTGTACAAAAATGTTTTTCCTTTCAAGAAAAACCGTGACTGGGGTGCTCTCAGATGGTCTTAGTGACTTTCGGGCTCCCCCTCAAGGGTCCCCACCGAACCCAGCAACCCCAGAAGGGGCAAACAGCATAGAATATCTCGACCACGATCTCCTCTCCACCACGATCATATAAGGCATCCAGGGTGGTCTTCGCTCACCGTATTGTTGGTTAAAGTATATTCATCGTAGCTCCCTCATAGAGAAAGGAATAGAAGGCTCCCATAGTGTAGTAGGTAAAAAGTTTTTTTATTCACAAAACTCCATAAAGATACACAAAAATATTTACATTAAAAAATAAAATAAGTAAAAAATGATAATAAACCAAAATAAAAAGTCCAGCAATAGTGTATCAAATACAGGGTGCGGGTATGGTGCATTTGATACACTATTGCTGGACTTTTTATTTTAATTTATTATCATTTTTTACTTATTTTATTTTTTAATTTAAACATTTTTGTGTATCTTTATGGAGTTTTGTGAATAAAAAAACTTTTTACCTATTACACTATGGGAGCCTTCTATTCCTTTCTCTATGAGGGAGCTACGATGAATATACTTTAACCAACAATACGGTGAGCGGAGACCACCCTGGATGCCTTATATGATCGTGGTGGAGAGGAGATTGTGTTCGAGATATTCTATGCTGTTTGCCCCTTCTGGGGTTGCTGGATTCGGTGAGTGGGGACCCTTGAGGGGGAGCACAAAAGTCACTAAGACCATCTGAGGGCACCCCAGTCACGGTTTTTCTTGAAAGGAAAAAAAAAAATTTGTACATTGGTTTTGAAGAGATTCATCACCCTATGGACTATGATCACTAATTACTAATTGATTTGTACATATTTGCACTATTTAGGCAGAGGTGCACTTTTATGGTTTATGGTATATGTTGTTTGCCTAATGCCAATGATTTAGCATCCTATGGACTATGATCACTATTTATCTATTATTAATTAATTTGTATATTTTGCACTACTTAGGCAGAGGTGCACTTTTATGTTTTTGATATAAGTTAAGTCATTATCATCTGTGGTGGTTTCTGGGTGAAGATCTATCACAGATGTAGGTGTTTAGTCTACACCCTCTTATTTAGTGTGTTCACATGCATGATTTTTGATTTTACTATATCACTGAAGATCGCTCTTTTTTGCACAATAATTTTTGGTGGTAACATGCACCACCAATAGGGGTTACGGTTGGGGGTATAAACTGCTTTTGGTATAGCTTACACTAGGTTAGTAAGGGACCATAAAACCCCCCTCCCCATCACACCATCCCATATAATCCTACAGGAAGCGCCATACCCCATTATAAATTTTAAGTACTCTGTGGAGGCTCCTTAGGGAAGCTCCTTTAGGGGGGGCTGCACACCTCAATCCTTTGTCCTAAGCGCAGCTTTCACACATATTCATGACTTGAAACTCGCCCCTTGTAAACCCCTGCAATCAGGCTCTGCTGTATGCACATGTGCTAACAAGGAACTTGCTTGTAAGGGGGGGTAGGGCAGGGTGGTGGTCACCTCCTCCAAGTTTCCCTCCTCATTGGGTGCAAGGGTCACATTAGAGGCCTACCCCAGGATGGGTTCTTCTGGGCTACGCTAGGCACTTTAACAGGATCACTTGCCGTGCACATGGGGTACCTTTACTTCTGTGCCATTTTCATAAATACCCTGGGACAAGGCTGAGGCTGCCGTGGGGGAATACTCAAACCTTAAGGCGGACCTTTACTATTAGTGATTAATGTTCACTTGCACCATAACTGTTCTCCGGTTAACTCTTGGGTCTCTGTGACAATGTACACATTCTCAGTAACTTGCATTTAAGGGGGACACACTGAGCCCTGTCCACACCCATTTCTCCAGCGTATCACCACTACCTCACTCCCAGTAACGGTATGGGGTCCTGCCGTGCACTTAGTGCGGACTCTATGCGTGCACTTAACTTCACTTATCTCTTCCATACCTGTTTTTAGGCTGGTGACCTCTGCGGCGTGGCTCTCCCCCCATTGCTATGGAAGACAGACCACTCATGGAGAGAGTGTTCACAACAGCTCCATCCTGCAAGAGGCTGTCTCACCTATCTCAGGCACATACCTAAATACAGGCTGCTTGGTGAACTTCGGTTACCCTAGGTAACCACTTGCACTCCACATTGTGTTCATGCTTACGGAGCTGTCTTCTTACGCTAATGCGCTTAATGACCCAAACTGTAGACAATATGTGCTGGTTACTTACATTACACCCTTTGAGTAACTTTAGACCAGGCGGGAACAAGGTTTCAATGCTTTACTTAGAAAAGTGCAGAATGAACATCTCAAAGTTCAACAAGAAAAGGGTATGTGCTGCCATGGCATACCTGCAAAGGTAAAGTGCGTGCATAGATAGGAGTCCATCAGTGGCATTTCCAAGTAGCTGGTATCTTCGAGGACGAGCCCCAGGAACAGAAGACCTTCAACGTTACAGCAGTAGCAGGCAACATTTTTGTGCTCCTCCCTGGTACAGCTTTCCAATCTTCCCCTTCACGGGGTTCTCTCATGGGCTCTCGGCCCACTCTCTCTACTTCCCTCTCTCTGGGACCTTTTATGGGCTCTGGACCTCTCTGCTTCGAACCATTGTCCCTCTTTTATAACACACTCCCTCCTGTCCAGGGCAGCACCTAACTGGCTATTTCCAACCCACTTACATGCTTGACAGGAAAAGAGAGCAGCGATTGCTAATCAATGCACATCTGTTCATGATCTATTACCAGGTTGGGGAGAGCAAGGTGAGCAAGTTGTATTATTTAACTGCAGTGGAGAAAAATTAGGTCACCAACATGGCTGTGTGGTCTGGCAGGGCTGTGTAAATCTCACAAATAAATAAACAGAAATACAAACCCTTTGTCAGATAAAACAGCTCCAATGTATGTATTCCAACTGTTCATTTATTTATTTTTTTAAGTTTAGGTTTAAATGACTTTCAACAATTAAGGACTTTAAACAGTATTAGTAGCTGTAGGCAAAAAAATTACATTTAAAGGGAACCCGTAACAATTAGGCCTGTACATGGATCTAAATATCTTGTTTTTAAAGGAAATTTACATTAAGTATGATAACGGCAGAACCTCCTGTCAATATTTTGGGGCAGTATTCCCTTAACTTTCTGTCCTAGAGACAATATTGGGAAACTTCCAGTAGGGTGACTAACAGCGCAGGAACCCCCTGGTGTTGTAGCAGGAAATTGATTTGCTAATGTCATAGCAACTGTCTGCTGGTTATTTAAAATGTACCTGTGCCCTGACTATGCACAAAAAGTGATTTACATATCAAAATAAGCAGTAAAAACACTTCAAAACAAGCTCTCATTCACCTCTGTGATCACTTTGGCATTGTGGAGAAATTCATCTTCAAATTTTACAACAAAGGCATAAAGTGACAGCTGCTTCCCCCTTTATTTTCTATGGATGCAGAATGTTGGAAGCCAGCATGCCTGTAAACAAACACCAGATGCTTGTAAGATGATAGCAACCAACTAAATCTTGACTTTAGAGTCTTTTTTTGGATAAAATGTTTGACAGAACGTACAGCCAGAGAGGTCAGCGATGGCTTGTTTTAAAACTATGTAGCTACTTGTTTTGAAACGCACACTGGTGAGCTTGCTATTACCCGCCCCCATATTTGGTGGTTTTCTTTCCCACCAATAAGCAAATTCCTGGCAACATTAGTGCTTCATCTGATGCAAGGGGGCACCATCTGAGTGCAGCATCAATGGGTTATTATGATTAAAGAGCCAAATGCAAACTCACAGAAATTTAAATTTAAAGAGCTTATCTGCAGCCATGCCACATTGGAAGGCGTCCACCAGAAGAGCCACTTGTGACAGCAAACAGCATGTAGTCAGTGAGGAAACCAAGTCCAATGTTCCAGAAGGTGAGGAGAGCCATTGTGGGACACAAGGCAGGATGTGATGTCACACCTGGGGCAGGCTGGTTGCAATGTTGACACGTTTTGGAATTCCTATTTGTTCCTTCCTCAAATTTTTTGAGAAAGGAACCAATAGGAGTTCAGAAATGCGTTCTCCTCACCTCGTGGAACATTGGACTTGGTTTTCTCACTGACGACACGCTGTTTGCTGTCACAAGCAGCTCTTCTGGTGGACGGCTTCCATCCAATGTGGCATAGCTGCAGATAAGTTCTTTGATTTTATGTTTATATGAGTTTGCATTTGGCTTTTTAATCGTAATAAACCCATTGATGCTGCACTTAGCTGGCACCCCATTGTGTTCCTTTTTTGTAGTTTCAGAGATTTTTTCCTGGCTCAGGTAGAGCTGCCTACAACACCCTTCCTATTGGAGTTTTATGAGCTTCTTGTGAACATTTTATGAATTACCTATGCTACACAAGCATACCTTTACCTTTATCTAGGGGGGGTAGAGGCTAACTCATGTGGGTGGTGCATTAGCATTTGTTTGCGCCACAACTGCAATTGTTGTTTGTGCTGTATCTGATGGCCTAAGTTGAACAAGCCTATAGCAGCCCTCTCTTTGGACATTTTGATGTAGTTTCCTTACAAGGTGAGATTAACAGCTGTATTTTTTTATTATTGCCATTTAAGTGTTTTGAATGTTTTACTATGGGAGACTAATGCCGCGTAAAGTCCGACAGCCCGTCCGACAGACTTTCTTTTTTTTTTTTTTTAATTGTTTATTTATAAATTTTTAAATACAATAACCAAAGACAGCCACTGTTTAAAAATGTGTTTACAGTGATTGTCATAGACAAAATACAATAATCTCCTACTAAACTTAATGCCCTCCCCCCTCCCGGTCCTCCCCCATCCCTCTTCCTGCATGTATTTACAGTTGAGCTGGCCGGACCATATATATCCTACCTTACTTCCCCTGGTCTCAAACTCATGAGGTTATTTTGTGATCTCAACTAGGTAACTCCATGAACTCTTAAAGCTCCTCCACCCTGCCCATTTGTCTGTTCCGGCAACCTCCTCATCTAGCTCGTCTCCCGGATAGTCCTTATATTCTATGTTGTATATTTTGTTTATACCAAAGAGCCAGTCCCTGGGGTTGGGACTCTGGGGCTGTAACCATTTCCTTGATATCTGTTTTTTCGCTACGTCTAATAATATGGGGACGATAGATGATTGGTACTGCTTTATAGGCTTCGCAGTTCCATGGAATAAACATATCCAGGGATCTGCTACTACAGTTTCCTTAGTTATTTCCTTAAACAATTGTATAATTTTCTTCCAGTATACTTTAATGTCCGGGCACTCCCACCAAATGTGGGCCATCGTTCCTAAATTTGACCACCCCCTCCAGCATCTTTCCGTTTTATCTGGATATAATTTATTAAGTCTGTCTGGAGTGGCATACCACCTTGCTAAAGATTTAAAATTGGTCTCCGACCACATAGTATCGAACGAAGAACCATGTACCATTTTCAGAATCCTCTCCACTGTGAATTCACTACATTGTGACCCCAACTCCCTTTCCCATTTCTTAATATATGGAGGTACAATCTGTTCTTCCTTCGTGGACAGGATTTTATAGAGATGGGAGATAGTGTTACCCGGTTTATCTCTCTTGCATAACTGCTCTAACGGCCTATACTCATCCTCTCCTCTAATTGGTTTCGGAAGTTTCTCTATAAAAAGCGATAACTGCTTGTACCTCCACGCATTGACCACCAATCGGTCTGTCTCTGCTTTCAAATCCAGATAAGGGCGTAATTTCCCCCCTTTAATAATATCTTTTAATTGCGTGCTACTATTTTTTATCCAATTCCCTCCCACCTCCCTCAACCCTGGTTCAAAGAATTTATTGTCCTTGATGTATATCAAGGGTGAATTGTAACTCCACTTATTATGTGCATGTGTCTGATCCCACAATTTGAGCGTATTACGTGTAAGTGTCGCTGTCTGAGTGCTAAGTGCCCTATATTTTGGGGGGTTCCAAATTATGTGACCTAAATCCGTGCTGCTTAAACTGTGTTCAATGTTCACCCACCTCCTATCTGGTACTTCCTTTGACCACTCTACCACCCGTGAAAGCACAACAGAGGTGTAGTATTTGTTGAGGTCTGGTAAAGCCAGTCCTCCTTTTTTTTTCCTCTAATCAAAACTGAGTGCGCTATACGTGGTTTTTTGCCACACCAGACAAACCTTAGCATCAATCCTCGTAAAGCTCTTAATAAATAGTGTGGAAGGGGAATTGGCAGCATCTGAAACTTGTACAATATTTTAGGTATAAGCATCATTTTAGCTGCGTTAATGCGTCCCAACCATGAGAGGGGCCTCTGTGACAAGTGTCTTATTTTGTCTAGCAGGGGAATGCAATTAGTCAGAAAAAATGTTTCCATTGTGTTACACAGTTTAATTCCTAAGTAATTAATTTCCTTCTTCCATGGGAAGGGGAAGGCTACAGACAGACTCTCTTCCTCTTGTTTACCCACATTTATGTTAAGAACCTCGGATTTGCTCAGGTTTATTTTGAAGTTTGAAATATCTCCATATCTCCTCAATACACTGAGCAGATTCGGGATTGTAATCCCAGGGTTCGTTATATAGAACATCACATCATCGGCAAATGCCGCTAATTTGTGTTCCTCCTGCCCTATCATCACCCCTCTACAATCTGGGTTTTTGCGTATAGTCGCCAGTAATGGCTCCAGGGACAAAATAAATAATAAGGGGGACAGGGGGCACCCCTGCCTCGTCCCATTCTCCATCTTAAACATCCTAGATAAGACTCCGTTTACCCTAACGTAGGCCATGGGATGATTGTATAATGTTTTCACCCAGGCTATAAACCTGGGGCCAAACCCCATCACTTCTAAAGTTTTAACCATAAACCCCCAGTCTACCCTGTCACACGCTTTCTCTGCGTCCATTGACAGGAATAGAGCTGGGGGCCCCCCTGATTTTATATATTCAAGCAGGAGTAGAGTTCGAACCCCGTTGTCCCTGCCTTGTCTGCCCAAGATTAACCCAACCTGGTCTGGGTGCACTAGAAGTTTCATTTTATCTTTCAGTCTATTTGCCAGCACTATCGTGTACAGTTTCACATCAGCATTTAACAACGCAATAGGTCGGTAGCTGGAGCAAAGCGTGCTATATTTCCCTTCTTTACAATCAACGATAGGGTTGCTAGTAGGGACTCTCCCCCCATGGAGCAATTGGGGCCCAACTTGTTCCAAAAATGGCACAACTTAGGTACCAGAGTTGTCTGAATTTTTTCAGATAGAGGGTGGTGAAGCCGTCAGGGCCTGGGCTTTTCCCCTTAGGACATTTATTTAAGGCGAAGTGGATTTCTTCTTCTGTTATAGAAGCTGATTTATCTTCTTCCGATAGCCCTGCTACCCCCGCGCCTTTAAGGAATTCTTCCACCTCCATACTGTCAATTTGGTCACCCCCTCCCTTTTGTCTAATAGCATACATAGCATACAAAGCTTCGTAAAACTTCCTGAACTCCTCCGCGATCCCTTTAGTGGCAGCCACCATTTCTCCATTTCTGTTTTGTATTTTCTCGATGAAATTCCGTTCTCTTTTCTTTCTTGACCCACGCCAAATATTTACTAGATTTATTACCATAGTAGTATCTTTCTCTTGTAATTTTAGTAAATACCCTCCTTGCGTCTTGCTCCATACTATCCTTTAACTCCTCCCTTTTCGATACTAAAAGGCGGAAACTGTCTTGGTTTTGTCCCTTGATTTGTTTATGGTCCAGCTCTAGCGAGGCGATTTCATCCAGGAGTTCTTCCCTTTTTTCTTTTCTCTTTTTTTTCTCCCCTGCCCCAATGGAGATCAAAAGCCCCCTGATATACGCTTTATGCACTTCCCAAAGGATAGATGGAGAAACATCTTCTGTATCGTTGACTTTAAAGAAAAAATCAATTTCTTCCTGCACCTTGTCTGTGACTTGATTCATTTTAAGTACACTTTCATTCAGCTTCCACGAAAATGGTTGTTTTTGCAACTCAGGAAACTTAACCCTCATTGTGACAGGGGAGTGATCTGATAACGATGTAATCTCTATCTTGGAATCCACTACACAGTCCAGTAAACTGTGATCTATCATAATGTGATCCAGTCTTGAGTAAGTCCCGTGCACAGGGGAGAAGAAGGTGTAATCTTTTGCTTTAGCATGCTGCAACCGCCACACATCCATTAGCTGGCAATGATGCATCTTTCTCCTGATTATTCCCAATTGAACCTTACTTGTCCCCTGTGCCCGGGGCGTACTATCTACAGTGGGTTCCAGACAGAAATTAAAGTCCCCTGCTAATATCACCTCCCCCTCCTTAAACTCTGTCAATTTAACCAGTACCTTTTTTAAAAAAAGGAAATTGGGTTCCTATTCGGGCAGTATACATTAGGTAGAGTAAGCTTTTTATTCCCCACATTGCCCTTGAGGAAAAGATAGCACCCCTCAGGATCAGACATCCTGCTTGATATTGAAAATTTTGACATTTTAGAAAATCCAATTGCTACTCCCTTAGCTCTTCTAATGGGAGAGTCGCTATAAAACCAGAAGGGCAATTTTGGGGAGTACAGCTTAATATTAGAATCTAGGGTCAGATGGGTCTCCTGGAGAAATATTATGTCTGCTTGATACCATTGTAGTTCCCTTAAGATCTTATGTCTTTTACTCGGTGAGTTCAAGCCCTTCACATTATAGGATAAAAACTTTAATTCTAGCATTTAAGCTCCGGAAGCATTTAGCCAAACTCATCCCTCATCCACTGCCCAGCTGTAACCCCCCTGCAGGATTTACTCCCCCCCTCCCTTCATCCACCCCCCCACCCCTCCCAAAAACTTCCCACCCCACCCCCCACCCGGCCTCACCGGCCCTAAGCCCGCCTGTAGAAATTCTACTAGATCCCATACCGCGAGCCTCTTTTCCAAGGGTGAGACTCCGCCGACGGCCACCGGTGTCTCTCCCCCTGTCGCCAAAGTGCGAGAGGGAAGGGGACAAGAAGGACCGAGGCGGGCCTACCAGCCAGGCATGGCCACCTCCCTCGGACCCCCGAAGCCCATCAAACACTTTTATCCTTCATATGCCACTTTTCCCTCTCCCCCTCCCCAGTCCCATGAGTCCTATTGTTTTGAGACTCAATAAGCCCTCACCCTCCAGTCTCTCCCAAAAAAACAGAAAAGAAGGGAAGCACGAGGAAAAACAAAAAAGTCCTCTTTTCTTCTCTTCTCCTCCAACCATTTAATATCGACCATATCTTCTCAGCTGTCATCTTCATTAAATGCATCTGGTGTAGGAATACCCAAGTTTTCACAAAAGTCCCCCATCTCCTCCAGAAACCTCATCCTGTACGTTCTGCCCTCTTTTATTACCAGCAGGGATGTTGGAAACCCCCAACTGTATTTTAAGTTGGCCTTTCTCAGTTGATCTAATAAGGGCCTAAGTTGCCTTCTTTGTGCCAATGTTCCTGCTGAAAGATCAGAGAAGATTTGTAGGTCTCTATTATCAAAGCTTATTGGGGAACTGCCCCTGAGGTTAATCCAGATCTTCTCCTTATCCTCATAAGAGTGGAACTTTACTATTACATCTCTTGGAATATCTTGTCTCATGTTTGGAGGTTTTCTAATCTTGTGGACCCTGTCAATCCTCAGGACCTCATCTTCCCTTCTTCCCAGGATTGAGTTAAAAATTTTCTGCATCTTAAGCCCTAAATCTTCATTCTGTTGTTCAGGAAGCGCTCTAATGCGCAGATTTTGGCGACGATTTTGATTTTCTTGTTCTTCCATTTTACAGGCCAACATGCGATTTTCGTTCTGCATTTGTTTCATTTGCGCTTTTAAATCCAAGCTCTCTTTCGCCTGGGTTCCTGTAGCCTCTTCCATTTCTTCAACTCTACGTAATAGGTGTCCCATGTCTGTCCGTACATTTAAAATTTCTGATTTAATAACATTTTCAAGTTTAGCGAACATTTCTGACATTTCTGTGTTATTAGGGATTAGTGCGATATTCCTTAACTCCTTCATATCGCTCATAGCGCACGCTCCCTCTGGCTCCGTCTCTTCTCTGGACTTCTCCCCCTGTCCTCCCTTTTGTTTCAGCTGGGTTTTCTTGTCTTTCGTTCCTGCTTGTTTCATATCCACACCCGGGCTCTTGGCACTCACTTCTTTAAGATACTTCTGGATTGTACTCGTATTGAGACTTTCCCTAGGAGTCTTGGGATCCCCTGTTCTTTGAGACCGACCTCTCATGCTTCTCCTCACCAATCCTCAGATTCCCCCACTTGACGGTGTCAGCTAAGTGAGTTCAGTCCCTCCAAGCGCGACAGATGTCCCTCCACCCTGACCTTCACCACAGCAGTCACTATTTCTACACGCCAACATGCCCTGATCTACATAAGGCTTACTGCTGTTGCTATTGGCTATTATTGGCTGTTATTATCTACCGCCAATCATTGTCCCTTTTTTGCCTATAAGGGGGCAAAGTGCTCTGTATCGTATCAGGGCCCTCCTAGTTCTATACCCCTTTCAGCGGTCTCCCGACCTCCTGGGGGATGAGTATTTCTATAAAGAGTCCAGGTCCCCTTAGGCAAACTCTTGTGCTGGGCTTTTTGAAATTATTCCAAAGAAAAATAATCACCAGTCTTATATCTTTAGCAGATTAATAATTCAAAACGTTAGTTTTCATACCCGGGGGAGAGATCTTCGTTACCTCTAACTATGCGTTCTGTTCTCTCTTCATGAGTATCCTGGGGCTCTGTATATATATATATATTGTTGGGGGTAAGACACATGGGCAAGTATTAAAGGTGATATTTTAATTATATGTGCAGTGTGTTTCCATACCATTGTTTATTGCTCATATATACATTCTTTGTACAATTAGGGGTGTTGAGGTCATACTGGTAGGAGGTTTGAAATTGCTGAAAGTTTGAGGATAGTCAGTTATATTGCAAGATTCTGGTTGTTTATACAATGATCTTTAGATGATCTTTAGAGTATGCAGACACTGAATGCCCTCCGGGAACAAACCGTTTTTTTCTAGTTTCTTAGCATAATGCAGGACTTATTGATCAATGTTGACTCAAATTTAGCTTGTGTAGAATCTGTAAGTGTAGATTCTACACTTTAGAAGTGCAATACATACAGTATTGACTTTCTGCATGTGATATATATAGGATTTTCCACTTTATGAATGCATACATTATTGACTCTCTCTTATGATGGCACACTTTACCAAGTCTATAACAGGGTTTAGCCTATGCTATAGTAACAATATAGCTGGGTACACAGAAACGAATACTAATCCTAAATATTTAATGATTGTAAATTATCACCACATTTTCAAATGGTATGATGTTAGCAAAGGTTATTGGATGTAGGGGGCTTAGCAGGGTGTATAAATGGTGGCTTAAGTCAAATATACACTGTAACAATATTGTTACAATTTATTTTTGTCTATGCTTATGCTCAAATCTAAGCCTTGTTTTTTTATGCCTCATTTACTCTTCTTAAATTGGTTATAAAGCCTAGACATTTTTTTTTTACCTTAATGTATTACTTACATTAAGATAAAAAAAATGTTTAGGCATCAGGATCCCCCCTCTTCTACCCCCTCCCTACACTTATCTGAACCCTCATTTGATCCAGTGCTGTGACCATCTGCAGCTCTTCTCTCCCCTCACTTCCTGGTCTCACAGGTTTTGCTGTCAATGATGATGGAGTGGGGGACAGGGCCGAGTTCTGCTGTCTGCGTCTATAGATGCAGACAGCAAGGCTAGGGAGTGAGCGATTCCATTGCACAAAGTAGGTTAGTATAAACCTGTTTGTTATTAGAAAAAGATGCATTTACAATCAATTTAACCTTCCTCCCATTGCCCTAGTCACCCCTCCCCTTGATATCTCAGCTTTTTTTTTTTTTTTTGTCAAATTAGAAAAAAAAAATACTTTTGTAAATTAACGTAATCTTGTTTTGTACCAGATGCAGTATCGTAGGAGAATGCTGAGGAATTATGAACTGCTTTTATTCTCAGACAGAAGGAAAATATATTGGTTATTGTAGTGAGAAGAGAATTCTGGGTCTGCCTAACCAGGTTTATAATTAATAAATCACACTAATTTAAGTACACCTTTTGAACCAAGCCAACTTCATATTAGCCATATACATTTTTTGCCACAGTCTGTGGCAACAAAATCAGTTTTCAAGGTGGCAGCCCTAAGACTGTCAAACTGTGGCTGTCCTTTCTGCACCCTATGCTGGTGACTTTATCTGTAGGTATAAAAAGCACAACACTACCAACCTTTGCTACGTTAAACTTCCCTAAAAGCCAATATTAGCCTCAAGTAGCCATTCATCTTAAAGTGGAGTTCCAGGCAAAAAGACAATTCGGTCTCAAACAATTGACCACCCCAGCCCCCTCGATTTTTTTTTTTTGCTACCTTTTTTGCATTTTTTCTTCTGGACTTTCGTCCTATGCCACCGCAGCAAGGTAACTCACTTCAGCGGTTGTATATAGCCCTCCTCCTTCCCCACATTGCCTTCTGGGACCTGCGTGTGTCCCAGAAGATGACAGGATCATTCAGAAAGCGCGGCTTCACTTCTGGTTTCCCTTACTTGCAATGCCGGCACCCGAAGCCAATGGCCAGGTCAGCTTGGGGTGCCGACATCGCAGGTTCCCTGGACAGGTAGGTGTTTGTTTATTAAAGGTCAACAGCTACAGTATTTATAGTATTTGTAGCTGCTAACTTTTATTTATTTTTTTCCAAGGCTGGAACTCCGCTTTAAGCCAATGTGGGATGTGGGTTAAAGAAGCATGTTACAAACATTGATGCAAAATATTGTTGAAAATGTCATCTTGTTTTTGAATTGAAACTATATTATCTAAATCACAAAGAAGTGATACAAATGTTAAAAAGGTTAGTTAAGCTTATTTCAAATTGTACCAAAACTTTTAAATTTTGTGTTTTTGTTGGAGCAGGATGAAGACATGCTAGCAGGGGATTCTGAGTCTTCTAAAGAGATGAAGCATTCAGTCACAGCACTGGAGCAATTACTTTCCCAGGGCAGTATCCTTTACAAATTAACTTGCAAAGACATCACATAAGTTTGGTCTTATGCATCAGTGTTTCTTTTTTTATCACACTTGGTACTATTGTGTCTAAAATCAGAAAGTCAGGGTTTAGGTTACTATGTATTACGAGTAACGTGCATGGACATTCTCACATTTAGAGGGCTGTACTGTTTTGTAAATACTGGGTGAATCAATGGGTTCTTACTAAAAGTCTTCAGCAGTGGACTGTGCTAGGGAAGAAATAGGGGTAGGGGATCACAACTTTGAGGATTCAGGTCATAAACCACTACTTCCAATGAGTAATCACAAATGCTTATTCTGTAGAGGTGCAGCCATCAGCAAGCAAAATAAAGGGTGCATGCTATGGAGATTGCAGAAGGTTATGATTGTCAGATTCAGGTAAGTATGCATCTAGGATGGGATGGCAGCTAGGCTAGTAAGGCAGGGGGGATAAGTGTACTTTGTATAAAAGTAGAGTAAATCTTTAGCCATTAAACTGGGCATAATATAAACTACCTGATATTACCATGCACTTCCTGATATGTCCTGTTTGCTTCAACATTTTTATACAGTGGGCAGTACTTTGACAGATCATGATTCTGAGGCTCAAAACTGGATATTTATAGATTTTTTTTTTTTTTTAATGGAGGCATGGAGTAGTGTGATGGATCAAGGACATCTATACTTTATGTTCGTGTTGCATTGCCCAGAGTTTAGCTGTAAAGATAGAAGAGTTTACAATTCATTTACGTTTTTATTTCAGTGTTTTTCATCTGTGTACCAGAAAATGCAGGCTAAGCTGTCAACATGGTTTATGCAAACTTGGATTTAAAGTGGAGTATTCAGCCTTAGGGAACATAGAACACTTGGCTTTATCCTTTTTGTCATATAACATCTGCAGCTAGAGTTAACTGACAGCAACTTAACACCTGCTGCACAATCTCCATCAACAAAAGTGTTCCCTTGTATAGCTGGCGGGGGTCTGCTAATCTGTTAGCCCAGGGGGGAGCTGTGATAATATCATTATACTTGGATAGAAATCCTACTGATAAGTATCTCTAATCTTGCAAATAATCTTTTTACGTATATCAGACAGATAACACTTAACCCTAACAGGTAGCTTTAAAGTGTAGCAGCATGTGTATAATAAGGGAGACTGTGACTGAGAACTACAGTATTGAAATATTTCATCCACCTGTATGTCAGTGAGGGTTCTCATTTCCAGGTCAAGGTATAGCTAGTACTAGTTAGTCACATTCAACTGATAGCTTCTCCAAACCACTTCTTTCAGTTGAATTCAGTTCCAGTGAGTATCCGCAAGGTACACATCTTTGTGTGTCATCTCAGCAAATGAATAACCCAACATAAGAAGGCAAATTCTACAAGTCAAAAGTTGGGAGTTGTCTTCTTACATCTTAAAGTGGATGTAAACCCTCACATATACCCAGTGAAGTAAACAGCCTCAGATTATACATAGGATGAAACAAATCTCCCTACATAAGTTTTACATGTATATCTGCTGTTTTCATCTTTATATACTGTTTAGAAAGTGTACATCACGTTAGGAGATTTTCTCTTCCTGGTTAGCACTGCAGTGAGGCCTGGGCATACACCCAAGACAGCTGATTGGAGGAAAGGCACACACCTCCTCTCCTCATAGGTAGAGACATTCAGCTCTGTCCCTTTAATCATTTAGGGCTCTGCTAACCTATTTATAGCATCCTCCCCAAGAAAGCTACGGACATAGTGCTTTGAAGAGAGATAACAAAACACTGCAGATATATGTGCCCAGCTCAAATTTTATGAATCGGGTTTACATCCATTTTAAGGAAAAGGAACAGTCCTTGTACAGAGAGAATAACTGGTTCACATGATGTGTGAAAGAGACCATCTACCTCAAATTGGAACAACCATCCCTGAACAGGGGTGAATGGGATTTGACATCATCTTTCTTCCTAATATAATGACCGTTTAAAATATCTACCCCAGCAAATTGAACACAGTTCACACCTTTATTTGTGTAAATTGAAGAATTGACACCTATGTAAACATCCTCACACTAAGGCAGGCCATACATTATAATTTTCTTCCCTTAAACCAGAGTGCAACACTGCGACCTAATATAACTGATGGCTCCTCATGGGCACCCCATGCCTGTTTATGGACAAAATGCTTCTGTGGGACAACTGATACATTTGGCAGTGGTAGGCTTCTGTTTTTTACAGTCCTGAGCATTTAGAGCAATAGTAAATAGTAAGCTGGTTTTACCTAATTAAAGGTGACGTTTTATACATCAGTAAGCACACTTGTATTGTATAGCCTGCAGTGTATTCTAATATAAACAAATACATAAGCATTGGCAATGGGAAAGGGAATGTTGCTAAACAATGTGTACATTCCATTTACCGTTTCAGGTGTATCACTAAAGCCAAGTTTAAAAAACAATCCCTAGCCTAGGACATGTAAAATTTAAAACATTGCAGCTTTCACTGCAATATTCACCTTGAATCCAAAGCTACCCCCTTAGTAATTCAACTCGATGTTGGCAGTCTTCTGAGTTAAATGATGGGCAGCAATAAAGTGATTGTAAAGTCTCATTTTTTTTTCTATAAAAGTAACAAACATGTTACATTACCTTCCCTGTGCAGTGGATTTGCACAGAGTAGCCCAGATCCTCCTCTTCTCGGGTGCCTCTTCTGCAGCTCCATGTGTCCATTCACACGTAGCTGTGGTTTGGGCCCCGCCCCACCCCCTCTCTCTCTTGATTGACTAACCGACTTTAACTGACAGCAGCGGGAGCAAAAGGTGCCACTGCTGTGTCTCAGCCATCAGGAGGAAGAGTCCCGCACTGCCGAGACACTCGTGAACATCGTTGGATAGAGAAAGGGTTCCAGTAATTATTAGGGGGCCGAGGCATGCTGCTTCACACAGAAGGCTTTTTATCTTAATGGGGTGTGTTATGATAGGGGGCGCTATAAATATATGTGATTTCTGAGTTAGGAATTATAATACTTTTGTATTTAAATGATAATAAAATGCATAGTGCTGGTGGTAATTATAAACAATTCAACAATATTAATCATCCTTCAATAATGATAACAGTGAATCAAAATATTTCATCAAAACAAAATCCATGTGTCTTTTGTAGTGGAACTCCAGTCCATGCACCGTCACCAGTGACAAACTTATATTGATTTACCCGATGAGTGTGAGTAAAGTGCCTACTCACCAAACACACATGACTTCTTTAGCTAAAAAGAAGGTCAAATCAGGCAGTTTTTTTGTGGGTCAGCAATCCTGCTGGTATACTAATGGAGATGTAACTGGAATCCTTTGCGTTTCTCCACCACGATAGCCTATTAAAAAATAGATAGTAACTGAACCATAGCGTAACACAGTTTATTTGAAAACAAATGCCAACGTGGCTGCTTACATTGTTGGGTGCCTAGTCCCGGCAGCATGGATAACAGCATAAAACACCAGACAGAATGGTCTGCAGCCGCTTATCCTCCGCTTGGTGATCAACGTGCATTCCACCACCCTGATGTTGGAAAACCGGAAGTGTCCAGAAGTGACGTGACCGCGATGCGCCTCAACGTACGTTTCGTCTTACAACATCATCAGGAAGCATGTGTGTCCAGTGAGTAGGCACTTTATTCACACTCATCGGGTAATTCAATATAAGTTTGTCATTGGTGACGGTGTATGGACTGGAGTTCCACTACAAAAGACACATGGACTTTTAGATGAAATATTTTGATTCATTGTTATTATCGTTATTGAAGGACGATTAATATTGTTAAATTGTTTATAATTACCACCAGCACTATGCACTTTATTATTATTTAAATACAAAAAGACTGTTATTCCTAACTCAGAATCACATATATTTATAGCCCCCCCATCATAAAACACCCCAATACTTAAAGTCAGTACTCTGATCTTTGAGGGGAGCAGCTCATTTCAACTCACATATATTTTTTAGTTCTATAGCGTGAGGTTTTTTTTTACTATTTCACTTTTTAATCTTAATGCATAGAATGCATTAAGATAAAAAACCTTCTGACTTTACAAACCCTTTAAGTAAAAGTCATATTCATTTTGTATAGTAAGATAAAGTGTTGCAGTTATGAAAGTTTGCCCATGCTTGGGAAATTAAATCCTTAATGCTAACAGAAAGAGAAGAAGCCTCGGATCTGGCTAGGAAGCAGCTCAATAACAGTGGACTGCCAGACAAGAACATTCATCAGCTGAAGGTTCTTGACTTAGCCATGGATTCATGCATCAATCTTGGCATGTGGGAGGAGGCCTTGAAGTATGGTTTCCGAACGTTGAAGCCTTACAGGTAAGTGAATTTTAATATCTGATGAACAGTTAATACAATGTCAGCTAGCATTTCTAGAAGGAGAGATCAGCAATGGCAGCCAACATATGTTCACAGCACAAGACTCTTTTGTATGTTGTTGAAATGTCATAAGATAGTTTTCCTTCACTAGCCAATTGCAGATAATATATATATATTAGCTGAAACTCTTTTTAGAATTATTCCTCATTTAAATCAGTGATTTGCAACAAATTTAACAATGAAGCACTTGGGTTGATGTCAAACAGGCTGTGTAAATAAAAGTATGCAGTGCAACCGGGATCTGGTTAAAGCTACATGCACACGGGGTGTTAAGCCCTTTTACTTTAAATCCAGGAATTTTTGTGTGCTCAGGAGGCACAGGTACAACATCTAATCCCACTGGCAGGGGCCTGTAAAGTTTTCAGCTTTAAATATAGGATTTCAAGTACTAAGTCCACTGGACTTGAGAGTGAGAACTTATTTAATCCTCCTAGGGACATGAGGTGCTGATCCCGTTGGGGTTGAAAAGCATGTTCATGTACACTGGTGTACTTAGTTTGCTAAAATATTGTCACAAACAACACTTACTGTACTGATTGGTACATACAATCAGCATAGCAGTGACAGACTTAGGCAATTTGTATGTGTGAGGAAGCGTGGGTGAGGAAAGATTCTCACTGTAAGCAGTATTTAATGATGTCATAACCTAGGAATACATCCAGTGAATTATTCACAATGGCCTATTGGGAAATCTGGCCATGTGCAGCTGTTATTGGGTGCCATTTTTTATTCTATTTTATTTCATTTCATATTTTACTTACATGACACTTTTATATTTCGCAGAACCTTGCACAGTACATGAAACCGTTAATATCTGCCACTGCTTCAGAAGAGCATACAACCTAGAATGAGTTTATGTAGTCAAAAGTCATATAACTTATCAATATGTATAGAATTGTGGGGGAAGGGCCTGAAAAACACCCACGCAAATGTGGGCAGAAAACGTGCATTCCATAAAGGCAGTAACCCAGTAGGAATTACACTCAAAAGCTCAGCAAGGCAAAAGTACTAAGCAAATAACCACACTGCTGCCGTGATTACCATACTAAGAATAAAATGTCAAAAGATTAAATCTCTTATCAAAAGGCTTCTATCATCAATCCATTAAATTGAGCTGATTTGTAATAAACTGGATGAATTTGTTTTGCATCATAAAGAGCAGCTGAGGAAAGATTCCATTAAAAAGGGATGCATGTGTTCATGCATTCCATTAAGCGTTATACCCAGTTTCTAATATACATTATCTAATTTCTCTGCAATTTTTATAAGGAATATGCTTAGACAATTACAGGGTTCTTTGATTTAATTATCATGTTATTACACAGGCTGGCTTGTGGGGCTACTCCTTAACCTATGATGGAGTGGTGATTTCTTTACTCAGAAGGTCAGCCTCTGGAGGGCATATATATAAAGTGAAGAGTGTCAGTCAATTCAATGCACCTCAACTCAGTACACTGTTGAACACAGGAGGTCTTTCCTCTTGCTTCCTGCTGGATAGTCACCCCACCATGTTGGGTAACTGTCTGGCCCATCTTGCATTTTCTTTGCAATACTCATCTTCATCCCCCTGCACACAAGTTCTTTTATATTGCCACTGGAGACAAGAAACATGTCACTGCTCTTTGCCTAAATCTTTAGTCTTACTTCAAAAAGGTATTAGAAATAAATTAAATCTTGATCTGAACATGCTTTACCATGATAAAACCTAAGGCTGGTCATACACGGAGCAAATTTCTTTCCTGCAACCACAGGTTCAATTCCCCCATCAACAAAGACGGTGTTGATGTGGGAATCCCTCCTGCCGGGCCATTGTCTTCTCCTGATGGGAGGGCATGGGAAGCCGCCCCTGCCGCGAGAAGACAGTGATTGCCGCTAGCAGCTATAGCAGCTACTTGCGATAATCGAAAGTGAATGCAGCAGGCATGTTGTACCCAAGTTGATCGATCGATTGACCAGCTTGGTGCATTCAGCCTACCCACATGGTTCGATACTCGGCCGGTTCCTTACCGCACTTACCCCATCAAGCAGGCAGCAGCTTCTCGTGCGTCTCCTCACGGCGGCCGTGTATCTCCTCCCTCCTCCTCCTAGGCGGCCAATAGGATTGCCTGCCTTTTGAGCCAATTGGGTGACGGCTCTAATCACGTGATTCAATAAAAAAAATAAACATTGGAATCTATGCATCCGGCACCCCGCATGTAGATTAGGGGGTCGGACGCATGGATGGGGGGTGGTGCCCGTGTGCCCCTAATAGACGGGCCGCCACTGTTGCCCATACTTACCAAAGTAATAGGTTCACTTTTCAGAGTGGAGCCATTGCTCAGCTCCACTCTCTATTACTATCCTTAATTACCATGAGCTGGTTATAGAGCAACATGTGGTACTTCCCCTGCCATCCAATTCTCTAATACTGTCATTAACGGTAGTGTAACTGTCCATAGCTCTGTAAAGGATTTGGTTAGCTTAGTAAGGTAAAACGCACAGTACACAGGGTTTTCAGGCAGTTTGTTATCAGATTGCGGCCATGGTGGAGCATGGGGAAGGAAAGTACACATTGCTCATGGGTATCTCAATTAAATGAATCTTCTATGTATGGGAAAAATTCAGGATCACTTTAAAGGTATACAATAGGCAAAAGGTTCTTTAAACTCGATGGCAATAAAGCATGCTTTTCCAGTCTGTGAAAAACTGTAAGAAAGAAAACCATATTGACTAGTTAGCCATTAGCTTCAAAATATAAATTCAATCAAGTAGCTGGTTGCAACACAGACCTTAAAGATTTCTTTTTTTGATAGGCATAGTGCAAATTTACATCCTAGAACCATGTCATATGTTCAGCTCTCCCACTGGTGATACCATACCAACAGCAAAATCCCTAATCTTCCACTTACACTTTCCCATGGAGTCATACGCTTGAAGCCTGAACCACAGACAAATCACTGTATTGCTGTTCATTTTTATTAGTGATCATGGAAGTCCTGATTAAATGTTTTCAGTGACATAATTACATATGTAACATGGCTTTTAAATGGACATTACTCTAACTTTACAAACCGGCTCCATGCACACTGGGCTTAAAAAAACGTCTGTTCTCTCGGGAGTAAAAAACGCTCATATAGAGCATTTTTTGTACAAAGTTTAGACAAGTTTAGGAGAGTTTTAAATTTTTTTCTGCCTCCAAGCTCCAATCAGAAACGCGAACCAGAAGGGTTTTTTTTTCCTGCCCCTAAATGTTAAACTCAAAATGTCCTAATGTGCATGAACACATAGGATAACATTGAGCTGCTTCTACAGGCAGAACACAAAACTCCTGTAGAAGCAATGTTTTTTAAGCTTGTGTGCATGGGGCCTAAAGGTCATTTCTGAACCAGCATCTCAGTCTAGGAAGTAGATGTTGGATAATTGCTTAACAAAGATGGCCATTTCCTTCTGGGGAAAAAAAATAAGACAAAGGTGTTCTCAGGGGGAGTACTGTGATCTTTGTAAAAATGAATAAATACCTGCAAGGTATTGTCATTATTTAGAATGGATCCACTTAGTATAAAATAATATAACTGATGCTAAGTCCACTTTAATCTTACAATGCTACCGTGGTTATCCTGAACACATTTCAATATATACTTAAATTTGGCAAATTTTTTTGTATTTTATTTTGACAGACTTCAGAGGTAGTAAATGTATTGACAGGAATTATAAATGTAGCAAAAGGCACATGAATATGTAAAGCAGAAGATGAAAGTGGATCTGCACTGTTTGTATTGCAAACTACTTTTAAGCAAAGTCGATGCAAGGTCATTGCAGCAGCCCTTGGTGGCTAGGCATTACTAATACAAACATGAAGGATTTAGCAAGAGCTAGATAAATAACAGTGAAACTTTTGTCTAATATTAAATATGTGATGACTGAAGTAACACAAAAAAAAGATCTCAGACAAAAGCTATAAAACAGCACTAATTATTATTAGTGTCTGCATTTCTTTGCTCTTTATAAATTTATGTCTGCTTTTTTGATGGAGAACAGCCCAAAGTATCCTAGGGTGCCAGCTTTATGCCACAAAGACTTTGTTCTTAAAACATAAGTGATTGCATACAGCGGGTAGCTAGGTAAATACATAAAGGCAAACATCAATGCCTCATCTAATTTATTCTCCTGATGTGACCTCAAACTCCCTACATGTTCTAATACTGATACATCTATCATGATGCTGAAGTTTGATCAGCTATAAGTAATCACAAATAAACTCCTTGAGGATGTAGTGTATGACACAGGCATCTTTATTATCCAGCCAGGCTCAAACTGATCAACGTCACATTGAACACCACACCAATCACACAACTGGGATGAGTACTGAAGCACAGTACTGCCCAAAACAATTACTAAATCTCTACTTTATAGAAGCATAACTTAAGCAAAGAACAAAAATTGAATATATAGCAGTTTACCAGTCCTTTACTGTATGTGCTGGCTGCATTTGTTTTCTTTTTGTATGCTGAAGAACAGTTTCAGCAAGTATAAATTTCTTATGTAAACTAATAATCAGCCACCATTGAATGTAGATGAACATAATATTATGTATTAGTAATCCAGCCTGGGTGGGAACCATAGTTACCTCCACGGATACAGTAAAGAAGCAAATGTAGCCACCCAGGGTGCTCTTAGTAGGACTACTAGGTAAAAATAATTTTAATAATATATATATTTTAATATATTACATTTTTATGTATGGATTTAGATACGTGTAGGTAGGTGCAGTCTACCCTCTACACTGTAGGTGGCACTCGTCCTCAGTGACACCACAGTCAGAGAGGAAGTCAGGAGGAACCTGGTTCATTCATGATTTCCTGAGACACTGGGGAAGCTGTCCAATTGGATGCTACCACCCAATGTGATTCTAGTGCCCATCTTAGGTCAGGCAGACCCTATTTAAAGCCCTGGCTCTCAGGCTTGGTGCTCATTTTGAGAGTAGGTAGAGTAGGGACAGGTTCCCGGCCCGGTAGGGACAGACCTAGCGTCAGGGAAGTGTAAGGGTCGCAACTTCGCAGGACATCTTCTCTTTGGGACACTAGACGGCCAGGCTGCATTCTGCCCCTCCTAAGAGGTGCTGTCAGCTCGGCTGAAACCTGCTCTCTACATGCTGTTCGAACCATGAGTATCCCTGGTTGTGCTATATTCCCACTGGGTTTGTTCCGAACTGTCTTGCATTATTTCAATAAAAGTTCTTTCATTGCACTTGGAGTGTGTGTGTTATTGCTGCCACTCCACGTTGCACCCCATCTACATACGCTTTAAAGCAAACCTGTGCTTCGCCCATGCAGGCCAAAGCTACAGATCCATTTCCCTCCCCCCCCTCCCCAGCAATGAGTACTTACATTCTCTTGGCTCTATTACTGCCCCATTAGACCGCTAGGAGGGAAAACTCTGCTCTTCTGCCTTCCAGTGACAGCATCGGTGTATTGTGATAAGCCCACCGCTGTCATAAGTGGTGTGGGGAAAGCCCTCAGCCCACTTAAAAGCTTGCCCACTGTAAACTCCAAGTTGTGATTTACACAGGTTTCCTTTGTAAAGGGAGGGTGAGTATGTGCTCCCCTAGTGTAGACTAAACATCACGTTCTCATTAAAATGCAACTCACGCCAACTAAAAATGGGATGTTCTCTCTGCAGCACATTTCTGCCACAAAAAGGTTTGCAAAGCAGTAAAACATTAGAAGTTGTAAACATTGCTCACTCTACTAGAAATTTGTCTTGCTTGAGACCATGTTGGAAAGAGTTCCTATTTCTTCCTAGGCATGTGAACTGCATTATCAGCAAAATCTCCTACTATGGTGTTATTTATGACCAAATAATTAGAGGTTAAATCTTCTTGTTTTGCATCTGCTGCATTTCTAGGTCAAGTTCTGTATTTTACTTTATTTGAGCAGACATAAGATGAAGAACTTGCCACTCAATCCTGGTAGAGGTTTTAGAATGAGGAGAGTATATTGCCCCCAACTACTTGCAATCCACCGCAATTTCAAAATCAAGTCGATGAAAAAGATGCAAAATCTTAGCTTTCTAAAAAAATCAGCTCATGGCTTTTTTGGTGTGGACTTTTGCTCCACAGCAGTATGTGCCCTGCCTACTAAATCAGATTGCACCTAAACCCACTGGTTAAAATAAGCTAGAATAATGGCACAAGTAAATGGTCTATTTAATTTTTTTTAAAAGTTAGCTGTTCAGAAGCACCCGACTTCAATGGAACTGTGGAATTAACGGCAAGTTAATTGTTTCAGTTGTCATACCTGGAATACACTCTGCACTGTAATTCAATAAACCAAGAATACTACACACTTCTTCTATGGGTTTTGCTGAGACTCTAGCACCAAAATATTTTTGTTTTTACCATCCCCTGGACATATAGGTTTTTTGACAACACATGGCCCTGGGAGTAATTTGCCATTTGTAGTAATCATCAATGAATGTAAAACCATTGCTCAACTCCTGTCATGCAGAATATCTAATAGGGAGAATTGGATACCTTGCTCTGATCATTGCTTCATTAGCGCATCAGGCACACGATTCCAGATATTGGACTCCATTATTACTACAACTAAGGGAGATACCCTGGGAAGTGAATCCCTCCAGTGGTTTGGTTATTTCACACGCCTGTAATTAGGCAAGTGTTTGTTCTACAACCCTCTAAAGTATAAGAAAGCCTATGCATTGGCTGGGCAACAGGCTTTACTTGTAGGCGAGTGTGAATCTTTAGGTGGGAATCTTTTAACTTTATAAATTATTTTAATTTCATTATTTAAATTCCTCAATTAATTTTAAAGAGACTGCTGGTGCTGATTTAACAAAGTAACTGACAATAAACTGTGTGAATATGACTTCCTGTACCCAGTCATATGCAGATACAATAAGTAAAAGGAATTCACTTTTCACATGATTGCATAACTGAAGTGAATATTAACAGTATTTATTGTGTAACGATTATCAACTCTTTACGTAAAATTTGCCTCTACGTCACAAAAAAATTAGTCATGCAGATGTAAAAAATGTGTTCTGAAAAATACTACACTACAGTTTTTTTCTAATGCTAAGCTTGGCAATTAGTTAAAACAAGAGCCTTATATTCATACACTGCACACATTAGGATACAAAATTGCAATAGCTTCCTTAAAAAAAAGCACTAACTCAGAAAATAACAAAAAAACTTGAACCTAGAGTTGATCAAAAGGAAGAGAAAAAAACAAAAGTAAGCGTTGTCCATTTTGGTTTAAATATATAAACCTTCCTGATTCTAAAATACAATTATATAACTCCCTGTCTTTATGAGTATTAGGGCCTGTTTTATATTTTGTGCATTTAGAGACGCATCCTGCAATACATTTTTACTCCATCATCTGCTCTCCAGCAAAATGTATCCCTCCACCCAGCAATACATGCCCACCAAAGTATTATAGCTCAACCCCAGTAATATATCCCACCACCCTTCCTGGGCACAGATCTTTATGTGCATTGTCTACTTGCCCTCCCTTCTTTTCCACCCTGACCCCTCACAATTTATTTTGTCGATTTATTTTGCTGATTTTACATATAAAGACCAAAAAGAATGACACTCAGATACAGGCATACCCCGCTTTACGTGCCTTCACTTTACGTACACTCGCGAGTACGAACACATTGGCGTCTATGGGAAATCTTTGCCAGGTTGACATGCCACTGCTCCCGATTTATTTGATTTTGGGGACGGCCAGCTTGCCTAGGTAATCAGCTATGCCTGTAAATGACTATTGCAATGCAGTACATGCATTGAGAAGTGAAAAAAAGTATTGCTTCACTTTAAGTACATTTTCGTCTTACATACATGCTCTGGTCCCATTGTGCACTTAAAAGTGGGGTATGCCTGTATATTCTGTGTACAAAACTTCTTTATCATTTATCAGTATGGAAAATGTACCAATACCTTCACTTATTACACTGTAATGTCTACATTGACCGTTCTTGGCCCTTCTAGAATATGTAAAAAAAAAAAGCAACACTGGTAGGGTGCAGGGTACCCCAGGGAGCAGTTCAGGATAACAAAGGTAACACAAGGAAGCGTGGACACCACCAAACCCCTGTGTCCCCAAGTTCCATAACATCCATGTGGACTAGTTACACCCCTGGCTCTAGTTGGTCTGTTTGGACAGAATTTGCTACTACTGCACAATCCAAACACTGTCACATTTTGTTCTAGATTTGATGTCTGTGTAACAAAGTTTACAATCAACTATTACGACATTTAGCTTCAAATGGAGGGTTTGTAATGAGCCAGTCCACATGCTGTAGTGTATTTTAGGGATTACTGTCAATGTTTATTTTCCAAATGGTGTAGGAAAACACACAGCATTTTCCCCTGCAAATCATTCCGACCTCATACAGCAGCAAAATTCTATTTTGCCTCTTGGCTCAGTTTATCACATCCTTCAGGTTCCACATGCACCTTAAATGGGGCCTGTATGTTTTCAGGTCACCAGCCCTGTACACACATCAAATGTATGTCCAACTCACAGACTCCTCTAATACTATTTATGATGTTGCATCAGTAGCAGTAATTGACTGCACTGTCCTGATCTGAGTACTACGACCCAAGCCTGGACACCAATCTACTGTCTGCTATAAACCATGTCCATTGAGTTGCATGTGTTTTCTTTGTTCATTGTCCACTCCATACTTATGGGAGTGAGCACAAAATACAGCTCAATGCACATGGTGTGAACAAGCCATCAATCATTGCTTGAGCAACACAGGTTTTTAACAGGAGCCCTGACTGACCACAATCTCTCTGCTTTTTTCTCTCTGCAAACCCACCTGCCCTATTCGAATCCTTACCTGAGCTACCTGTTCTGGAGACTCAGGTACCCTTCCACTGCAAAAACCATCTCTAAGGCAGGCCATACATTAATCATTAATGATCTGATTTCCCCATCCACACATTCGAGGTGGATGGGGCAATTGCTCCCGCTGTGCTATTGTGTTCTGATGGCGGGGAGCCTTCCCCACCGTCGGAACATATGGATCAGTGATGCTGACTATAGCTGTTCATTCAGGAAAAACCCGACAGGTTGGTTGCACAGAATGAATGCAGCTATGTTCCTGGACCCAAAGATGAGGGGGGTATCTATCCCTGTAATGCAATACAGAAAACCCACAGGGATGCGAGAGGGCCAGGGACTATAAGATACCCAAGGAATAGTGCAGAAAAGTAAAGATGAAGTAGAAGTACAAAATCAGAAAATTTATTCAAACAATATTAAAAAAAAAAACCTCAAAAGAGGAAAAACATTTGACAAAAGTATCAAAATACAAAATTACACAGTAGCACCAGTGTAGCAATACATTAGAGATAGACCCAGTACATGTTGGATAATGCTGAAATAGGCGGACATAAAGACCCCAACATGTTTCAACAAATTGTCTTCTTCAGGGAGTGAAGATAGCTTCTCTAAGTTCAGCGTTATCCAACATGTATGGGGTCTATCACAAATGTGTTGCTATACTGGTACTACTGTGTGATTTTGTATTTTAATACTTTTGTCAAATTTTCTGAACAACCACAACATACAGGGATATACAATGTAATACTGACATATAATCACACACATAGGTTGGACTTGATGGACTTGTGTCTTTTTTCCACCTCACCTACTATGTAACTATATATAAATGTGTTTCCTCTTTTGAGGTTGTTTAATATCGCTTGAATAAATTTTGTAATTTTGTACTTCTACTTCATCTTTACTTTTCTTCACTCTTCTTTGGGTATCCTATAGTTCCATCTCATCTCACATCCCCCTGTGGGTTTTCTGTATTGCTGGTTGTACAGAAGTCAATAAGCAGATCGGTCCCTGCTGAACCTGGAAATTTTTGATCCATGTATGGCTGCATTTAGCCTGTCATTTATTGCATTTTCCCAGTGACAGACATCACTTCTGTCACACTTTATAGTATGAGAACATTCCCATACAATATGTTAAAATTCTGGAGATTGGTAGATTAAACTGAACGCAAAATTTGACTATGCACAAGGCTGTAAGTCTGACTATCTTCCAAGAACTAAAAAGAAAAACTTAAAGTGATATTATACCCTCGGTTTTTTAGCACATTCAGCAGCCAATCTGATCACTTACTGGGTATACAGATTATTTATCTTTTCATTCCTGCCTATGTTTTTGTTTGAGCTGGTGTTGTGATCACTGCCTAAGATTTCCTGTTTCAGGGTGGCTCCTTTCTTTTGAAGTGTCCTATGGAGCCACCCTTGCATGCAGGGACTAGAGCTGTGTCTCTCTACACTGTATGCATCAATAGAAACATATAGCTTTATTGCCTAGGATAGCAAGGCACTCCCCTGCTTATCCCTTCCTTCCTCCTCTCTGATCAAAACTAACAGTTGGACTTGAGACAGCACTGCCCACTGTTAACTCTTTCTTGTGAAGACTGGAAATTTAGGGACGCAGCACTACGAGAGCAGGAACCAGCAGCATTTAAAGTTGTAAGCTGCAAGTGCTGGGATAAGAATTTTGACTATTTTTACTGGGGAAAGTTTATTTTATTGTGATTATGTGTGATGATGTGTTAAAGGAGAAGTACAGCCAAAGCTCATTGGGCTGTACTTCTGTGGATCACAGGAGTGCAGTTCGTTCTGCAGTCCTGCAACCCATTTTCAGCAGACGGTGGGCTGAAGCCCGCTGTTAGTTGACGTCACAGAGCCGATCAGGGATCATGACAATTAAGTCAGGATCTGCCAACATGTCTGGACCAGCACAGGCTCAGCCTCTCGGCAAGCCGCTGATAGAGCCTGAGCCATACGCTCCCACCCCCTCCACAGCCCAGCCCTCTAGTGAAGGGGCAGAGTAGAGAGCAGTGACTGACAGTCAGCAGCTCTCTGCTTACGGAGCACTGAGTACCGACCAATCAAAGACCGCTGATCGCTCGGTTCTCAGTCTTAGAGCCAGCGGGGGACAGATGAAGCATTAGAGCAGTGCTGCATCCACCTAGGTAAGTATGATTTTTGAAGAAAAAAAACCCAACTTCTCTTTCAAGTTAAAAAAAAAATGCTGATGGTGTAATACTACTTTAAGATATCACCAATTTTGCACACATTATAACACATAGAAATGCCTAAATCGGTAGGACCAACATTACCCAGTATGTAGGTAGAACATTTTCAGCTTATACCTGTTTCAGCTTACTTCTTCTTTTTAGTTTAAGGTTCTGAGCATGAGCTTCCACGTAGCATACAGTCATTTTTGTAGCAGACTACAGAGAGGTTGTATTATGTGAAGCACCTCTGAGCTACAAAATGGAAACGGTGTAAAAGGTCTTTCATTTTAATTTAATTGAGTTGTCACTGGGCATGTGAGCACCTGAGAGTTTGTGAAAGATAATATGGGTCATAATGTGATGATAATGAAAAATTCTAAAAACAGAAATAGCTTGCACTATGATGCACTGTAGGACAAAACATAAGAGGAAATTTGCAAATAACCAAAACCTTACTCTAGGGCAGGGATATGCACTTAGCGGACCTCCAGCTGTTGCAGAACTCCAAGTTCCATGAGGCATAGCAAGACTCTGACAGCCACAAGCATGACACCCGAGGCAGAGGCATGATGGGACTTGTAGTTTTGCAACAGCTGGAGGTACGCTAATTGCATAACCCTGCTCTAGGGGGTCTATGAATGAAATGTTTGCAAATGTGACAAATTTACTTTAATTTTTTATTGCCATCTATATCCCATTGGGCTGATTTCATTCACTTTCTGATATGTAGACACTATAGAATCGAGAAAAAAATCTCTCTAGTGTGAGGTTAATTCCCTCTACAACAGTTGTCACTAAAACAGATTTCTCCTCAGTTCCTGGTGAAAAACTCGTTTTGGCCTCTCACTTTCAGTCCTGGTGACAACCATCACACTTGCAAATAGAGAGTGAACCTCTCTACTGAGAAGTCAAACAACAACAAAAATTTGCCAGGGTTCTAACCCTTCTCCACCCTGTCTAAAACAAATAAAGCTTTGTCTTTAGATACATTTTAACAATAATATGGCTGAAATTTAATTTTTATGTAACAAAGGCATGTTTTATATGAGAATGCAGCAATACACAGGATTAATATGATTTTTGGCTAACAGATGTGAAAAGTAGCATCTTTTATTTAATATTTGATTTAATTATATAAAACAATTTTTTATTTAATTTTATTTTATTAAAATGTTGTACTGACAAATACGTTTTTAAGATAACTGTGGTTAACGTAATATTTGCAAGTTCCTACAAGTCCTAGTTTTACAGACTGAGCAAAGGCGTACACACACCTAGTGGTTTTATTGATGTGTATTTTATGTAACCAGTTATGTTAAATTTTAATGATCCAGTGATTCAGTTTTTACTCTTTGAAAACAAAGCCTAAAGGACACATGCTGAGGCAAAAAACTTGCAAGTTCTATTCTTTACTAAAACTGTGGCTAGCAACTGTGGCTATAGAAATGCTATCTGTATAGCAATAAAACAATAAAAAATGGCACAGCTAAAATGTCAGGGTTTTGAGGAAACTGTTAGAATTACTGTCTGGGATCTATTGTTATAACAGTATTGGTGCCTTACTATGTGTAGTATAACCAAATGGGTTCGCACAAAGCAAAATAAATTGCTTTGACCTTTATTGCTCAAATGATTTATAGAACAAATACTGCAAAATGCAGAGCTAATTTTTATGCTTTTCTGGAAATATTTCTCCTTTACTGGAATATCTAATGGTAGCTTTTTTTGGTTGGAAAGAAAATGGCCCGTTTTTCTTTTTTGTTATAAGCTTAGGTGTGGAAACTAGAAAGCAGTGAAGATTACCATGCATCTACCATGTATTTTCTCCAAATCTGTACAGTAAACAAGTATGAAACCACTTCAACAATTTGCCTCTGTGCAGGAGTTTGCTATAATATAGACCAGTCACTTCTCCTCTCTCTACTTCTAGAGGATGACTGGTCTTGTATCTGCCCTTTGTCATTTTCTGAAAGAAGCCTGCAGTGGGAGGGCCTCCTGGGCACCACCCACAGCTCTGATCTGTGTACAGCACAGTGAGGATGTCACCTCTACTATTATGAGTTAATATCTGAGTTTGCAAAGGCATTTGGTGAACACAAAGTGTCTTTTCATTGTTTGGGACTATTAGGGGATACAATTAAATGAAAATTTTGTGCACAGAGTTTGACTTGAAAATAAGCTAATTGAGCCTGACCACACTGGGGACCTTGCCCACCCAGACTTCGCTCTCTATTTGCGAGCTGCCTACATCTCCATAATCATGGATTGGTTCCACAATGCAAACGCTGGTTGATGGCAAACTCCCTCCTATGAGATCTCTGAATCGTACAACGCTCCAACAAGGCTCTAGTTGGTTGCAGTAGCACCAATTTTGGATGCATATTAGTGCTCTCAACTTGATTTCTCATGTACACAGATCTCTGACAGATTTTAAACACTTATTAATACAGGAGCAAAGACTGACGCAAGACCTATCTTCTATCTACAAAACAGAGGCTTGTATTAGGCACGACATCCCAAATGGTTACAAGCCTCCGTTTGTGAGTGCCACTTTTATAAAAAATTTTTATTGTTTTGGTAATAAAGGTAACTACGCTATTAGCCTATATGCTCTCTTTCTCTTTTGTTCTATTTTCAGCTTCCAGTACCCGCTGGTGTGTTTTAAAAGCTGCAAGGTTTTTGGATTTCGATTACCCAGTTTAAACTGACCTTTATCCCTTTGACTTTAAACGTACTTTTAGCTCACTTCCCACATGAACCAACATTTTTTGACTAGATGACAGTCTGAGTTAGATACTCCAATCTCTACCTCTAACTAGAATACATCTCTCTTATTGGCCTAGAGTGGTAAGTGGAGTACCCCAAGGCTCTGTCTTGGGACTAATTTTGTTTACTTTATTTATAAATGATATGGAGGATGGGATAAATAGCCCAATCTCAGTGTTTGCGGACAACACAAAATAAGTAGGGCAATAACATCACAGTAGAATGTAGAAACCTTACAAGAAGACCTCAATAAATGAATAGAGTGGGCAACTAGATGGCAAATGAGGTTAAACGTTGAAAAATGTAATGTAATGCACTTGGGGATTAAAAATATAAATGCAGGTTACTTACTAGGGGGAGAAACTCTGGGGGATTCCAGGATTTAGACGGATCTGGGGGTCCTAGTAGATGACAGACTTAGCAGTAGCATGCATTGTCAAGCTGAGGCAAGCAAAGTCAGCAGACTATTAGCATGCATTAAAAAAGGCATTTATTCCAGAGATAAAAAAATAATTCTATCACTTTTTAAAACAATGGTTTGGCCTCATCTGGAGTATTCCATCCAGTTCTGGTCACCAATCCTCAGAAAGGATGTACTGGAGCTGGAAGGAGTTCAGATAAGGGCAACAAAATTAATAAGGGGGCTGGAGGACCTCAAATACAAGGAACGACTACAAGCACTAAATTTATTCTCCCTGGAGAAAAGACGCTTGAGAGGAGATATGATAGCGATATACAAACATCTCAATGGTAATCCCTATGTAGGTAGAAAACGATTCAGTCTCAGGGGGTGTAAGAGGACAAGGGGCCACACAATGAAATTAGAAGAGAAGTGGTTTAACCTTAAGCTGCGTAGAGGGTTTTTCACTGTCAGGGTGTGGAACTCTCTGCCACAATCATTGGTGTCAACAGGAAGTATTGATAGCTTCAAAAGACTCTTGGACGTACATCTTATTGAACACAATATACAGGGATATGGGAAATAATTATCTACACAAACACACACACACACACACCAACATAGGTTGAACTGGATGGACTATTGTCTTTATTCAACCTTACCAACTATTTAACCATGAAACTATGTTATTAACACATAAACTTTCATTGTCAGCTAAACACCAAAAACAGAATTACAAAATCATCTTTTGATGGTACAAATTCCCTACTGATTTTCACACATATGGTCCCAACAATCCCAATGTCATGCTTACCCCTAACGCAGGTGGTCAGACACTATAGCTAGTTTCTGTGTTCTTCAACTATAGCAGCCCCTTTTACCTTAAGGCAAGCAGGCCAACCCGTATTTGGTTGTCCCCAGGACTTATACACAATGCTATAGTGCCTGGTCACCACGCTTGGGCAGGCGTGAACTGAGTAAAGCAAACAGGTACTTGCAGTTTTCAGACAGGCAGATTAAATGCAATGACAATCCAGGTACAAGGTAGGTGAGGTTCAGAATAGTCAGTGTCAATTCATAGTCAATAGTCAAGGCAGAGTTCAGAAAGTAGTCAATATCCAATCCAAGGTCATAAACAGGGAAATCCAATCAGCAGAACAGACAAACAGGGAGCTTGGAGCCTGTGTTACAAACTCAATATCACAAGCATGAGACTACTGGCCTGCTGTCTTAAATCAGGTTTGGTCTCCACCCAGAGCCTGGCTACATCAATCACCTTGCAGGTGTACACAGAAAGAATGTATCACAGCCAAAACCAGGATGCTCTAATGAGGGACAGAAGCGCAACAGACTCCTGACACCCAACACTTGTTGGAGGTGTTTATCTGCACAAGGAACCATGACCCATATTTGGGCACTGTGCCCTATTGTCTCCCCCTTCTGGTCAAGAATCTTTCACATTTATAATAAGATCATGGACACATCTCTCCAATCTGATGTAGACATCACTCTCTTATTGTTCATTAAGGAATATTTTGAATCAGTCAGAAAGGATTTATTATGTCACATGCTTACCACAGCTAGAATTGTTATTGCTCGGAATTGGTGTAAACCAGTCTGTCATTTTGTGACAGAATAGGTTTGTGAAATTAATGAGATTCAATCCATGGAACAGATGATCCACACTGAAGAGAGACCCTCAGAAATGTCCACAGTTGCATGGTTACAATGGGAACACTGCTGTATCTCTGCCACATTCCCTCAATAGGGCTGAGTGTTTTATACTCCTCTTTTTTGAACTTGCAGGCTTTGTGTGCAGAATCCAGAATGTTGTCCCCCATTTTTTTTTCTTTCTTTTCTTTTTCTTTCTCCCCTGTTTTCCCTCCCAGTCTCTCCTTCTCTGATTACTTAGGTGGACTACTCTTCACACATGATACAACGTATATTGTACTATATGATTCCATGCTTCATAGGTTTCATATAGTGGTACTTCTCCCGGTTATAAATCTTCTTATCACAGTTTATCGTATACTTGAGTACTGAATGCAGAATACCCACACAACAATTGTATGGGAAAAGGACATCGTAGTTAATTATACATATATATATATATATATATATGGTATAAGGTGTATCATGTCTCTCTTTGGAGTATGAAACATCTCAGTAACCTACCTGGCCAGAAGCTAGCCTCAAACTTCTTTACCTCCTACTCCACGTAACCTATTTTATCATAACTTTGTGTCTTTGGATATTGTGCTCTCCCTAAGTACTCTTTAATGGTAAACCATTTATCAATGCTTTCTGATTTTCATCTGTATTTTGATTTTTTTTTTAAACCTGAGAACAATAAAACAAAGATTATATATAAAATTATTATACAAAACATGTGCTATTTGTAAATTGTAAATGCACTGCAATATGAGCATACATGATATGTAAGTTAGCCTATTTCATTCTAAACAGATATACACTATGCTGCCCTGATTTCTCTTCTAAAATAGACAAGTAGATAACCTGCACACGTTTGATTATGTATGCAAATTAAATTTAAAAAATAGTAATTTTGCATGACCATTATGCTAATAGAAAAGATACGTGCTTCATCTTTCATATGATAATATCAGAACATACTACTTTCATCTTTACTTTGAATTTGATCGGGTCTTTTTTTGGAATAATTTAAAAACACTTTATTTTAAAAGTTTTTAGTAACATTTTAGTAACTATTAGGGTTTTTAAAAGCAACGAAAGATGGAAGCAGCAGTCATCGAACCCCATGGATGATTGCTAAAGTCAATGCTTTCACTTTTAAGTTATTAACCATGCTTTGTATAAGTAATCTTCCCCTTGTCTTACTCCATAATTTGCAGTGTTAAACTATGGACTTAAAGTGGAATTTTTTAACATTAGATAAATACCATTTACTGAAGGTGCAAGATATTTCATAGGACCTCACATGGCAGTCAGAGATGGGAGTGATAAAAACTGGTGGTTTACCACCCCCTAAACGTACACCTAAAAAAAGAACATGCAGCCTCTCAGGGTGCGTTTGACAGGCAGTACCACCACCAAACATGACTCATTCAAGGGAAAAGGGGCAGGTGTGTAATGCATGCAAATACACATTGTGAATGGCACCCCAACATATTGTACAGCAAAGCCCAACGCACAATGAAGCACACTATAATGCATATACCATGTATTGTGGTGCGCTGCATTGTTAAGAAAAGGTAATGTGTTTTTTCATCTGTTGTGATGCATTGACAGCCCATTCATCATGAATGGGCTGCCTTAACGGAGCACACGTTGCCTTAACACCTGTCCACTGCAACAAAGACAAGGTAAACATGGAATAAAAATTAAAAGTGTCATGATCAGTGGCGGCTAGTGGTAACCCTGGTCGGGTTGGTCAGTTGGTGCACTTACCCCTTCCATGGCGGGCATCACAGGTGGCTTCCCTTGCTCTCCTCCGTAGTCATCAGGGTGGTGGGCATCACAAACAGATTCTCCTTCCCCTGCTCTGCGGCTTAAGTCTCCTCCCTCCTTGGCGGCCAATCAGAACGCTTCTCCATTCAACCTATCAGGAAACCAGTCTCAGACCCGCGTCCTGATTGGTGGAGAGGAGATTCAGTGTAAGAATAGTGAATATTCATTTGCTATATTCCCACACCTGGGTGGGCTCAGTTTGCATTCTCTGCGCCCCGAGCTCACCCTATTTTGAAGACTATTAGAGCCTTTGGCTCTAATCGGTGCTTCAAAAAAACACCCACCCCGCATTGGAATTCTTGCATCTGGCCTCCTAAAAGGGGCCGGACGCATTGATGGGGGGGACGGCGCCTGTTCGCCCTTAATGGATGGGCCGGTCCTGGTCATGATTACTCATTTCAAATATGCAGCTTAAAAAGTGACATAAAAAAGAAATAAAAATACATAAAATAAATCAGTGATTAGCCATAAACACATGCTATGCAATCAGCTGACAATTTCTTAAAGTAGACCTAAAAATGGAAATCCCATGCCAGAATGCTGCATTACAAATAAAAAAATTCACTGTGGATAAATAGTCAGTTAATAAACTTACCTGTTTCTCCACTTCATGCTTCCCAACAAGATACAGTGAAATTCTAAGTAGCCCAAATCTCATGAAAATGTTATTCTACTGTGTTTAAGCATTGTGTTGTGAGCTTTGGGCTTCCTAGCATTCCCTGGGATCTTTGAATTAAATCACTTTGTGAACTAATAGAACACTATATGACAAATCAACTCATATAAATGAATAGTGATGAATGTAAACCAAATAAATAAAATGTGTTTAAGAAGTGTCCATAAAGTCCCAACAAAATTCTATGCTGGGTGAAGAAATCCAATGATAGCAGACGTGACACCCGAGATATGATCACACTGGAGGCTTACCAGAAGACCAGCGACCACCCTTGCTCAGTGTGGTCTAAAAGTACTCAATTAGTAACCAGATCCACTGTTAGTAGCTTGAATCTCCACCCAGGTGGCCCCAGGTGGTAGCAAATACAGCGATGGAAGGCAAACAAGTGCTCCAGGGAGTCAAGCCTACAGATCCTCTCTCGTGCTCAGTTAGCAAAGTATATACAAGGCTCCACATAGTACAGTAATGTAAAAAGGTTTCATTTATTGTAAAAAAAAAAAAGTAGTGCACGTACATTAAAACAGCAATAAAAAGCTTGGGCTTGGTTCACATCATAGGCCGTAAACAGGTAAGTTTCCCATAACCAAAATAGCTGAACATCAATCGCGCTTGCGCAGTAGTGTGTGTGTGTGTAGCTCCACCAGACATGTTTCGTCAGAGGTGACGTCATCTCTGAGTCACTACTTTTTTATTTCCAAACGTTAACTGAGAAAGCTGACATTAGAAGCTGATTCGTTATTATGCACAGCTAGTCCAGATTCTGGCTGCTTCCATTTTAGTAAACCCCCCCCCCTTTCTTTTGGCGGTATTTAATAATCCAGGTTTCTTTTTTTATGCCATGTATGGAAAAAAGGCAAAAAATATAGGTTTGCATATATTTATCGTTCATTTTTTACCTTAAAAAATATCTTATTATTCAGTGGCACTTTAATCACCTTTCCTACATTATAAAAATCCTACAATCATTGGTGGTCAATGGTACTTTAAACCTTAAAGGAGTTGTAAAGTCTCATGGTTTTTCACCTTAATGCACTATGCATTAAGGTGAAAAACCTTCTGTGCTGTAGCAGCCCCTAGAGCCCCCATTTTTCTTACCTGAACCCGATCGTTCCAGCAATGAGAACGAGCCCAGCAGCTCCAGCCGCTGTCTCTGGTCCTCATTGGACAAATTGGTAGCAGCAGGAGCCATTGGCTTCCGATGCTTTCAAAATCCAGTGACATGGGAGCTGGGGGGCGGGGCTGACTCCTGCTGTCTGTGTCAATGGACGCAGCAGCAGGATTCAGGAGCTCGCACGTGGAAAGCGGCTCTCCGTGGGGGCACTCCATGAAGAGGAGGATCCAGAAAAGGAGGACCCCAGACAAGTAGGATCAGGGCCACTTTGTGCAAAACCCTTGCACAGAGCAGGTAAATATGAAGTTTTTTTTTTTTTTTAAAAAGAACCTTTACAATCACTTTAAACCCCCCACACCACAAAAAAAAAGACAAAAACACAAAATCATTGGTAGTCACTGGCACTTTAAACTATTCCTACCTCCCCACTTTTAAAAACATGTCCCATCATCATTGTTGATCAGTGGGAATTTAAAACAATCAGCCTGTTCATTGGAGGAAGGGACATTTCCTCCATTGTGAATGAGCTGAGTAATGCCTAGAATAGGTTTAGATGTGGTTAAAAAAAAAACTAATAGTGAATATAGGGGGAGTCAATATATAGCAAAATACTAGTACATACAATTAAGTCTGTGCTCCCTGCCCAGTTGCTAAGCAACTAACGATGCTGCACCACCTCCCAAAAGAGGAAATGAGAGAGTTTTTACCAGCTGTTCGGGAATTACAAGGAACATAGATTATGGTATGTATGGGCTACATTTCCACTGAGCAAAGCACAGTGCACAAACTTCTGCTCCATCTGCTTGTTTAACTGAGTTGGAAAGCAAAATCTTTCTGAACCAGGGTATGCTAATCCTGATCCATCCAAAGTCACACATGAAAATGGCAATTTATCTGTTTTTTTTTCTCAAAAAGGCTCTGACGCCGTATTGTGTACAAATATCCCAAGTCACAAAGCAGATGGCTTACAGGGTTTTGTAAGTAGGTTTAATGTGATCTAAAGCCAGAGTAGATGCTGCTGTCCTTTTGCTGCTTGATGATTTATGTCCTGTTCAAAGTGAGTAGAGTACAAAACTTGGACTGGTTTTCCAAGAGTAATTCCTCTGTGAAAAGCTGGTGCCAAAGTCAGTCAAAGAGTCTTGCTTGATATTGTTAGAGACAATTTTAAAAGCATTGCATTTGTGCAAAGTTGATGGTAATGCAGTAGAATTTTCTCTTAAGTAGAACTTCAAAGTAAACTGTTGTGATCCTAGCTTGAATACCTAATTGAGTCACTGTCTATTTCCATTAATAAAGCAGAGACCATAATAAAAGACCACGTTGACCTGGAAGAAGTATGTAGAATGGGAATTCAGACTTCTCTGCCTCCATATTTGTTCCATACCAGTGACCTGGTATATAGTGAAGCCAAAATCAGAATGTAAGGACTGGAGCCCACACCTTGAAAAAACAAGCCAGCGATGGCAGTTCTCACATTTCTGTCCTCACAGACGTTATAACTAATAAAATGAGCTCATTTATGGATTGAATTTAGTGTGAATAGAAAACACTCATGAAGTTAATACAATATTATGTCAATAGACCTGCAGTATTGGATATTTTTGACTAGTATTGTAAAGAATAATCTGTGGCAATCTGTCTTTGTCTTATTTTATAAAATGTTCACTTTTTGACCCAGCTGCTGTAATACATTATATTCACAGCAGTACTTACAGTAGGATTCTCCTAAAGATTAATGATTCTCCTATATTTACTGCAGATTTGATACATACAGTTGAGCTACGGAAGACATCGTTTGGATATCACCATAAAATCTGAGACATTTTTTAGTTTTAAATAGATTGGAGTAAAGTAAACTGGTCTGTAAAGATTTAGTATCTGTAACCCATTTGGGGGATTTTCTCGCACTTCCTGTCCCTGTGATGCCCAAGAAATGGATAGAGTGCTGGTCACTGGGACAGAAAGGCATAGACAGCAATAAAAACATTATATACCACAGAAAAGATAAGTGGTTATAGCTGATATAGCTGATATCATCAATATATAAATCCAAAAAAGAAAGTCATGTTTTTTTTCCAAATATATAACAAGTATAATCAGTGTCAGTCCTAAAAGGTCCTTTAAGCTTGCCTTGCCTCCACTAGTGTCCAAAAATAAATCTATGCATTCCAACCTTCCACCTGTGGTCAGCAGCTCATTGTTATCATATAATCCCTATTTCTGGAAAAGTCAAAAAATGCTTGAAATCACCAGCAATGTGACTCAGAATGTCAGAATCTTTAACTCATATGGTAAGTAGGAATTTGTCTGCCATCTTGATCCATCCAGAAATCATTTGTGGCAACATGCCCAAGGAAGAAAAAGCAACTTCCTCGCAGTGAAAAACTGCTGGGTCGAAAACCAGACATTTAAAGGGTAAAACCCATAAACTTACATTTATGTAGTACCACTAGACAGACATAATGGGATGCAATGCACTTCAATTGTAACACGGATACCAGAGACAGTCTTGGTCAAAAACACTGCGGTCAAAAACAATGTGAGTAAAACGTGATGATGTCACTGCAATGCATGCCCTATGTATAATTCGTCTGTGGACTCCTTCAGAAGCCCATGACCTTTGAGGCACACATTTTACCAGCAGACTTTGTCCATTCCCTGCTAACAATCTGAATCCTCACTGTTGGACTTGGTCCAACTGTAGTGGTCCTTCGCATACACTCCAGCTCTCCCCCCTCCCTTTTATACTTTCCATCTTTTTTTCCTTCTTCCTCTCGTCCCCTTTTCACATCCCCTCTACCTATCACTCCCCATATTTTTTTCCTCTGTACTACCTTATTTATGTATCATATTTTACTTATCAAACCAATATGTGTTGTGACACTAGCCTTTTGTTTTTATAACCAAAAGCTGAAATTGCTTTTGTGCAACAGACTGAAATTTTCATGAAATTGGACTTGTGTCATTATGAGCATGTCTTACATCAAAAAGCAGTTATGGTCTCTTAGCCAAGGACAGCCATTGTTCTGTATCAAATGTTGATGTATGCAATGGCATACCTCTTTAGACCCAGTCTGGTAAACAGTATTGCAACTGGCTGATTAGCAGAATCCATAGGCAGCTTAACTCTTCAATAAGACACAAAAGTGGAGTCAGACACAATTTTACATCAAATAAATGCACAGAGGAGGTTTTTCCATTCTTTTAAAGTGTAAGAAGACAATAACTTTACAGGACCTGTGTCTGCGATGAACTGAAACTAACGGAGGAAATAGGAAAAAAGCAGGATAGTCTAGCTGGGACTGTGCAAACTAACTCTAAAATAGGAGGCGGGAAACAGAGAAACATACCAAATTAAAAAAAAAAAAAATCCAGGCTGCTATGGTGGCCTATGCATGTCTTAGAAAAGGTTATCCTACCAGAAAAACATTGAACTGCTGGATCAGAGGAGGGTCATTTATAGTTGGCTTTATGTAAATTTGCTAGTAAATGTTATTCTCTGTTACTTTAAAACTGTATTCTAGATGATTCCACACAAGCTAATTTTAGCCATATAAAATTATGTTAATATTTGTTAAATTGATCTGATTTTGGCACACTGGGCTGAAAGGGTAATGTATCAGTGTGAAGGAGAAACGTTTCCTTCCAAATACCTGGTTATGCCTCTGCAATAACTGGTGAATAATTATGCTAAAGCTACTTCAAAAAAGAAGGCTTAGTATGAAAGGTGGCTTTACCAAATGGTGGATTTTCCGCATGGTTTTAGGTGCGAATGATCGCAGTTGTTTGATATTGGGGAATATTAGACATAATTATGCATTAACATTCTTTCCTATGGTCTCACTGACACCATTTCTCTTTTTATTATTGAATATTTATTGTCTAAATATGCTGCCTCCTCTATGTATGCGTTCTCTGCTGTGCAGTATATAAAACACTTTTATTTCTCCCAAATATGGCTCCATTTATTTCTGCATACATCCCCTTTTCTGTGTATAGTAAATTGTGTTTTATAAGCATATAAAAGTCTGCCAAATGTGTGTAACAATTTATAATCTCATGAACTTAACTCCACAAAAAAGTCTCTCTGTGGCTATAATGTAAAAAAATAACAAGCAGATTTTTGCTATGTAGTCGTAGGAAGAATGCTATAGCTATTAGATTTTTAGAATGAAACCAATGAACATAGATTATCGAAAGCTACCACACATTTTCTAGTTCAAGTTTTATGATAACTTCAAAACAAAATAATCATTATTCTTTGAAAAAAGGGGTGGCTACTCTAGAACAGTACCTGTAGAACCTTCTAAAAATCCTTAAGTGGTTGGGGGTCTTGCCAGCACACTCAATAATGGTGCACCTGCAGTCCCCGAATGAGTGTACAGCCATGTATGATACCACTTGAGTCGCGTCAGCGGTCATACTCTCTTAGGTACTATTATGAGATCTTTGGTGTACAATCATTTTTATAGGTGGTAAAAAAGTAACAACCTGTTGGATATGGACTGTAAAATATGTGAAAGAGGAAATGGCCGGGGGGGCGTGGCTGGGATGTGAGAGGAAGCTTAGGCTCCTGCTATCCGTCTGCTTAATCTGCCGATATCCTGGCTTCCACTGCCCATCCTGCTACACAGGTACCTTGCTGTGGTCTGGGAAGCTGCCCTGGTTCTCCCCATGCCAGGGAAACATAAATTTGCTAAGAAACCAGCCTTACAGAGCCCCCGCACTGTCCCGCCAATCTCTCATGCGGCAGCCATCTTGCCTGTCAGCTCCTTCACTCCAGTCTCAGTGGAGACACAGACAGACTCCTCCATCCCTGCGGGCTTCTCTAATGATCATCAGGATGATGCAGAGCTCCAGGGTGAGCAATCCACCGCTGTGTTCCTGGCAGCTCTGCTGCCCCAGGTTACTGAGGTTTCCTACCTGGCCGGGGGGATTTTCGATCATACCCCTCTCCAGGTTGTGCTGAATCTTACCTCGAGTAGGCGTAGTGGGGCGTGGAGGTTGCATCCTGGTTGGGTGGCGGAGTCCTCAGTGGAGGCCTTGGTCTCAACACATTTAAAAGAATACTGGGATCATAATGAGGGCACAGCAGACAGGCCTGTAGTATAGGATGCATTTAAGGCATCCACCAGGGGGATGTATGTATCGGCCATCAAGGCTGCCAGGGCTGAGAAAAACTCCACATTTCAAGAGCTTCAAGCTCATGAAATACAATGTGCAAAGACTCATGCTGACATACCCTCCCCTTCTTCCCTGGCTGAGTTGCAGATGGTCAGAAGGGCACTATTGGTACTTTTCCAAAGTCTCACCCAATGCAATTTAAAAACCAGAGCTGAAGAGCTGTTTGAAAAGGGGGACAAAAATGGGAAGCTTCTGGCTTATCTGACTGCTGATGTTCAGGCACATATGGCGAACCCTTGCGTTCACTCACCAGAGGGTACTATTGTGGGAGATGGGGAGAGCATCAAACAGGCATTTGTCTCACACTATTCGGAATTGTACTCTCCTGTCCCATCGTATGACCATCAGGCTTTGGTGGATCTGCTGGACTCCCTTCAGATCCCGGTGTTGCTGGCTGAGGTGGCAGCCAGCCTGGATGCACCTTTTACTGACAAAGAATTGATGACTGCTGTTGCCTCCTTTCCTAATGGCAAATCGCTGGACTCGGGTGGCATTCCCGCAGAATAGTACAAACAATATGTGGAGCTCTTATCCCCCAGACTCTTACAACTCTATGGAGACTGTTTAGAAACAGGTACATTACCTGCTTCCTTTTACGAGGCTCATGTGGTGTTACTACCTAAACCCGACAAAGACCCTCTCTCTTGCTCATCATATAGACCTATAGCATTGCTCAATATGGACCTCAAAATTCTTACCAAAATTCTTTGCTAATAGGTTAATGAAAATAATAGACCACTTAATATCACCACATCAGACTGTGGTTATGCCCAAGAAGGCGACAGATATTAATCTCCGGAGGGTATATAAGCATACTCAGTTGGAGGCTGGGGGGGCCCTGGTATTTTTTGACTGGAAAAAGCCTTTGACTCCATTGATTGATGGGGGTACATCATTTGCACTTTATGTGGTTTGGCCCCACTTTCCTTAAATGGATATCGCTGCTGTATGACCATCCGGTTGCAGCCCTCTGTCTCAATGGCGGGGTGTTGGGCACCTTTCCAGTGTTCAGGGGTACCAGACAGGGGTCACCTCTTGTGATTGCATTGCGTTCCTCCTCGCAGATACAGGGAATCACTGTGGGTACACTGACTGAGACTACGGCCCTTTATGCAGATGACCTAGTATTGTTTATTAAGGACACTGGACCGTCTCTACAGGCAGTGCTTTCACTCCTGGGTGAATTTATGGTGGTCTCTGGTCTTAAGGTTAATTGTACCAAATCTAAAATACTCCCCTTACGATCCCATCCAGTACCCATACAGGCAGATCCCAATAATCCCCTACAGTGGGTGACACAGATTAAATATCTGGGGTTCTTAATCACAAATTCTGTGACTGACTCCATTAATCTAAATGTCTTGCCTTTACTGGGTATTCTATCTAAAAAGTTCCATGCCTGGACAAACCTTCCCCTGTGCCTCATTGGAAAAATAAACCTGATAAAGATGAAAATTACTATTATATGTCCTCAAAAATTCTCCAGTATGAATCCCAAAGTCACTTTTTAAATCAATAGATGGTATGCGCTCATCCTTTTTGTGGCAGGGAGGAACTCCCCCCCGCCTTAAACTGACCATACTTCAGCAGCCATGGGGGGAAGGGGGCCTTGCGGTACCTTACTTCTATAAATATTTTGTGGCTGGACAATTGACAGTAGCCCACCGCTGGTTGACTTCTCCATCAGATGATGCCTCGATGTCCCTGGAGGCTGCCCGTGTAGGCTCATATGAGGCGCTCTCACACTTAGTTTACAGGGGTCTGAAGTCTCCTTATTCCCTGACTCCCACTATGCGCTCAGTGATTAGGGCATGGAATGTGACTCAGGGATTGAGGCCGTCCGGTTTGAACAGGTTTTCCCCCAATTTTCCGCTGTGGAGAAATCCCAATTTGAAGCACTTTTATGAATACTCGGACCCTGTAGTTTGGACTATGGGATTAAAACACGTCATATTGTACTAAACGGCATCCTCATTTCATTCAATGAACTCAAGGTATGTTACGCCCTACCCAACTCACACTTCTTTAGATACATACAACTGAGCCTTGATTTCTTTTCTCAATTTGGCAGGGAGCCTCTGAACTTTGAACCTAGAACTACTGACACGCAGTGATTCCTTAGCTAAACCAGTCACTAGTTTATACAAGGACGTCTTCCAAGAAACGGTCCTATTGATGGAACCCTGCAGACGAGTTTGGGAGGCGTTGGCCCCAGGGCTGGACAGACGACTGGGATGATATGTGGGGTACTACATTTCAATACCTAGTCTCCACTAGAGATCGTTTAATACATTACACATTCTTACATAGACTATACCTCACCCCAGCTAGATTAGCAAAAATATTTGGGAACCAAAAGTCTTTATGCTGAATGTGCTCAACACCTTTGGCGAACTTCATGCACATATTTTGGCAATGTCCCCATATTAAACCATATTGGTAAGCTATAGTACACTGTATTGGGTCTGTCACTTATATTTCGATCCCTCTGTCCTTTGAGGTATGCTTGTTACATCTAATTGAACCTTTAGCCACTACTAGGGCTATACGGACTCTTCTCACCTTATTGTTGTATTATGCTAAAAAACAAATTATCCTATCATGTAAGAGTTAGTCTACCCGAAACTTTTGAGGCCTGGAAGGCCCTGGGAGTCTTTTTTTTTCTTCTTTTTTTCTTTTTTGCCTGGAAGTCTCTGGTCAACAAAGCAGTACCATTCTACAAGGCTACTTATCTGAGCAGGGGGACTTTGACCAAGTTTGACAAGCTCTGGGGAGGGTGGATGGCATCTGTGGACACAGTATCAGACTAAATGCATTGACAGGCACAGCCACTGACCCTGGTATGTACTACAGAGCTGGGGAGAAAGTGTGTTTGGAGTACTGGCTAACCCAAGGTTAATGTAAGGATCTTCTTGGTGGGGTTTTTTTCATATATCTAAAGATTTCAGTTTCTCCTGGTGGCGGGATTGGGGAGAGGGGAGACCGCATTTGCAGACATTCTCCTGTAGTATTGGGCAGGGGGTCACCGCCCTGAATCGCCATAAAAACACCTCCGCCAAGAGGTCAATGTCATGTACATATCTGTCTAGGCAAAGTAATATATTTTTTTTTTCACACTGTTTTTTGTTGTTTTTCTGTGCCTTTTGTTGTTCTACACTGGTATGTTTTTTTTTCTTTCACTGTTTAACCAGTGGTTGTTTCCGCTTTGTGTGGGTTATGTTTTTTGTATTTCATAAAAACGTAATAAAAAATAATTTACAAAAAAAAAGGAAATTGTCCAACTAAATGGTAAAACTGCGCATTAAAATACAATAAAAAAAAGTTTAGGTTTAGTCCTCATGCACACTGGATGTTTTTACAGCTGCTGTTTTGGGGTTTTTTCTACAGCCAGTAACCTCCACAGCATGTTATCTTATGTGTCCATGCACACATAGCCTGTAATCAGTATTATTTGGCAGGGGCGTTTTCTGGCTGGAAAACCCCCCAGAACTAGTGGGTTTTGAGAAGAATTTTTGAGCTGTAAAAATGCTCTAACACCGGTAAACGTTTTTGACCATCATCTCAACTAAATGCCTACCTTCCACAAATGAGCTCCAACATCTACTTGTTTTGAATGTTTTTCTATTTTTTAGGCCTCATGCACACAGGACGTTTGCCCAGCTCTCCTAGCAGTCTTTCCATCCTGGCAGTGGCGTTTTGGCAGAAAAAAAATGCTTGATGCTTGTAAATATGTGCAAGGCATTTACTTGTGTCAAGCACTTGGCTGTTACTTCATTTCTTTGGCTAGAATAATAATTTAAGCACTAAATCTGCCTAGATGCATTTACAAACATCAAGCATTTTTTCTGCCTCTAAACACCTCTAATTGCCTATGTGTGCATAGATACATAGGCTAACATACAGGGGCGTTTAGAGGCAGAAAAAAAAATGCCAGACACCTCTAGCAGCGGTGTTAAAAATGTCTAGTGTACATAAGGCCTTAAAGATGTGTATTATGCAGCAAATGAAACCAATCAATTAACTACTGTAGTTGTGCTAATCAGAAGGTTTATGAAGCTAAAACACAAATTAGTGTAGCCCTGTAATTATTAATACATCATTAAATCAATTGTTTAAATGCAAGCAGTGTAAGTACCTGAGTTTGATCTGGCATCATCTTCTTAAAGTCCCTCTACAGTAGAGCTGGAGTGTGAAAAGCGGTAGCAGTATGGGAAGCCTGTAGGTTCTTGTGCTGACAAGAAGCATGCTGATAGGAGGAAAAAAAACTGAATGACACAGGGATGAGCTGCATATTTTTTTATCTATAACCTTTTATTGTTTTGTTTTGAGATATACAACAGTACAATCATAGGTGTGCACAGCCTATTGCATTACACTTTTGTGTCGTGATGGGGCAGATATCTGCTCCCCTTTGTACCATTCCTTGTGAATGAAATGCTTTTGTGATGTTTTGCTTTGCTTAAAAACCAATAAACACATTTTACAAGAATATCATGCAGCAAAACTTTTTACTGATCACAACTTTCACAGAACAGACCATTCCAATGGTAAAACAAAGTCCCAAATGATGACAATAAAGTTTTCCAGCTAATTGCAGCTTAACAGATTGTAGGTTACTCAAAACCTGTGCAAAATCTATACTTGGATGTCCATTAGCTAAGGCCAAAATCCTCCATAGCCCCTCCCCAAAAGGAGAGAGCACGCCAAGAACTTTTCTACTGTCCTCTCCTTTCTGCAGTGCCAGGTAGTCTCTCAATCTCCAAGTCCCATCCACTTTATAAGGGGCACCCCATGTCACCACTGCACCTGGAGCAGGAGCAACCCTTAAAGGGGAACTCTAGGGAGAATGCTACAGAATGGTCTGTGTTTTTATCTTTTTGAGCCTCTTTCCCTTGCTGGATCTGTTTGAAGGAAAGCCACTATGTGCCACCACCTCAAGGTCTATATCTGGCTGCAATGTGCAGGAAAGCATACCCTGCTTGTTGGGAGAAATTCAACCCCCTAGAAAACTTAATGTGACTTTTTATAATTTCAAGGTCTACCTAAAAGTAAGACTCTTTCCAGTAATTATCAGATCTGTCCGGGTCTGTTTATATCATGGATTTGGAGCTCAAAATTGTTTGAACATGAAAAGTGGACTTTTTTGCCTTTTATATAATAAATTAGCACCACTGTTATATGATTAAATAAACACATTTTCGATAATTGATAACCAAGATTTTTTATTATATTTTGTATGTCAGATTATTTATGAGCACGGGGTGCACAGTATCTATCACTGAATGTTATAATTGTCCTTTAGTGGTCATAGAAAGATTAATTTTAGCACAGCACTATTCTATATTGGTAAAGTTTACAGATGGAATTTATACAATTTTAGTGTTAATAGTGGGAAGATAAATTGTTGGATTTTGTGTTTTATATTATTTATTAGTTGTACAGGAACATCGACTGTATTAATTTATTGCAGTGTGGGGCTATTTCTTTGTAAGGTCCGAGAAATATGTTGCCAACTTGCAAATGACCTATAACAGCCTTGAATCAACACTAGTGGATTATTTTTATATATGAGTGTGTTTGAAATTGCATCATTATCTATAAACTATATTAGACTGGTGTTATCTAATGAGTACCCATTATCCCATTATCCTAAAGTGTAAAGCAAATTATATCAGACATTTTTTTGAAGATGTGGCCAAAGATTATTTTAAACTTAATATTTTAAATGTTTGTGATGTAGGTGTTTTTGATTTGATTATTCTTTTAAAGATAATTTTTAGTTAATATTTTAGATATGACGTTTGTCACCTAAGTTGCTTTTTTTCTTTTTCTTTTCCCTTCTTTTCTTTTCTATTTGGGGATATTTTTGAAGGACACTTGAAGCTTTACATGCTAATGTCCCATTCAATAATTTATTGCCGTCTATGGATCTTTGTCTCAGTGACAGCCTATCCCTCTTCAGTGGGTCAGAGACAGAAGCAAGAACCTGACAGAAATTCTGATGCTTCAGTATTCCATGAAAAACGTAAAAGAATATACCAGATAGAATGTCTATACACTGGAACCCTGCGCCATATATTGTGACAATAATTTGATACAGGTGCATCCTGGTGCACAAAATGCCTTGTTCCAAGTGGTATATAAAATATTATGTGTGAGATTCCTAATAGCAGATGCATATTTAAAAAGGCAGAGTGAAGAATAATTGCTAGTGACTATGTACAGTACAGTAAAATGCTACATTGCAACAAATCAGATCATTTCCACCAGTTTGGAGCTTTCAGAACAATAACTGATATGGCTGACTTGGCTGTCATGTTGTTTGGATAGCCTAATGTTAATCAAAGTCAATACTTTGTAGAACCACCTTTCGCTGCAAATACAGCTGCAAGCCTTTTTGGGTATATTTCTACCAGCTTTGCACATCTAGAGTGAAATCTAAAACATTTTATTGTAGCTCTGGCTTTATGTTTAGGGTCATTGTCCTGCTTGAACGTGAACTTCCGCCCCAGTCCCAAGTCTTTTGCAGGCTCTAACAGGTTTTCTTTTATGATTGAGTTGTATTTGGCTCCATCTATCTTCCCATCAACTCTGACCAGCTTCCCTGTCCCAACGGACCCTAAAAATAGAAAAATAAAAAAGCTCCGCCTTCGATGGGAGGCCTCCCGCCAACTGCTGTCTCTTGGCTGTGACAGCTGTTATATAGACAAGGGTGGGGCCGCCTGGTGATGTATTTGAGTGACCCTGCCCCCTTTTGATGTCATGTGACGTCAGAGGGGGCGGGTCTCCCGGTTACAGCAGCAGGTGGCCTTGCCCTTGCCTATGTAACAGCTGTCACAGCCAAGAGACAGCAGTTGGCGGGAGGCCTCCCATCGAAGGTGGAGCTTTTTTTTTCTATTTTTCGGGTCCGTCGGGACAGGGAAGCTGGTCAGAGTTTATGGGAAGATGGATGGAGCCAAATACAGCCAAAAGACAGCAGTCGCCGGGAGGCCTCCCATGGAGGCTGAGTTTTTTCTTTTTTTTTCTATTTTTCTTTTCCGTCGGGCGGCGTGATTGAAGATGGAAGGACATCGCAGGACACTTTTTTTTAATGAAGGATTTGTCAAAAACGGTCTGTTGTGGTTTTTACTTCTTGGCACTTTTTTGGTGAATGGGTAGGGGTACAATGTACCCCTACCCATTCACATAGGGGAGGTCAGGATCTGGGGGTCCCCTTGTTAAAACGGGGCTTCCAGATTCCCACCTGCAGACTCCCACGACCACCAGGCCAGGGTTGTGGGGACAAGGCCCTTGTCCCCATCAACATGGGGACAAGGTGATTTGGAAGGGACCACAAAGCACCCTCCCCATGTTGAGGGCATGTGGCCTGGTATGGTTCAGGAGAGGGGGCGCTCTCTTGCCCCCCCTTTCCTGGCCTCCCAGGCTGCTTGCTCGGATAAGGGTCTGGTATGGATTTTTGGGGGGACCCCATGCCAATTTGTTTTAACATTTTGGTGTGGAGTTCCCCTTAAAATCCATGCCAGACCCAAAGGGCCTGGTATGAATTTTGAGGGGGACCCCACGCTGTTTTTTTTTAGTTTGGCATGGAGTTCCCCTTAAAATCCATACCAGACCCTTATCCAAGCAAGCAGCCTGGGAGGCCAGGAAAGGGGGGGCAAGAGAGCGCCCCCTCTCCTGAACCATACCAGGCCCTAAGGGCCTGGTACGGACTGGGGGGGGACCCACGCCAATTTTTTCTTTGATTTTTCATCTATATTGCTAGGAGCCGGCAATACATTACAGCCATGAGCAACTTTGGATGACAAATTTTCCTTTAGAAATGACATTTTGCTGTGGCACACATGACACAGATGCGCCACTTTGCAGGCAGACCAAGGGGACCCCCAGGCACGATATTTAAAGGAATATTTCATTTTTATTGTTTCTCTTTAAGTATTATTAAATCACTGCTCCTGAAAAAACTGTGGTTTTAAAAACTTTTTTTTTGCATTGATACTTGTCCCCTAGGGCAGTACCCGGGTCCCAATACACTTTTTATGGCAATAACTTTCATATAAGCCTTTAAAATTAGCACTTTTTGATTTTTCATGTTCGTGTCCCATAGACTTTAATAGGATTTGCATGTCCGTCTCTTCCTTTCTGGCATCCTCATACATACATATCTGTTGTTCATTCTTACTTTCTCCTTAAAAAACCTCTTCTCAGTAGTTAAGGTGCAATGTCTTATGGACTGGCTGAGATAAACACCAGGAAGACATTGAGGACCTTTGTGCCAAAAGGGAATAATCTCTTCACGAACAGAAGAGTCAGCTAATGCACAGATTTCTGAAACCTATTTCGTAAATCACCTGGCTTTTGTAGATACCTTATGGTTTAAGTCTGACTATCCTTTGTTCAGCCAAGGTAATTGTTTTCCAGTGCTTCTGGCACTGCTGCTGACAGGTATGGCTTATACAAGCGATAGCAAAGTGCTTTTCCTGAAACCGAATTAGAACATTGCATTATACACAACAGCATTACCCACAGGTTGTGATTAAGGGCTTATGCAGTCCCATTTCCTTATAAGAACATGTGTGAGAAGGCAAGAATGTTTGCCACAAGTGAACAAAGCATTAATCTGTCAGCACCTTAAGTATGTTTGGGCCTTGCAAAAGAAAAAACGAAATGGTCGACAGATTCTGACATACGCTTTGCAGCTGAGATGCTAGGAGCAGCAAACGGGGTTTCTTTTAAATACTCACTCAATTAATAAGGGACTGGAGGCAACATTTTATTATACACTGCTGTGTTTTAGCAAATTTGGTCATGTCTGTAGCTCTTTGTCAGCCAAAACAGAGGCAGTGTTATAAAAAAAAAACTATACAGAGGTAAAAGCCGTTTCCTTTCCTGTATTACTACATAAATACTTAGCATTTTCAATACATATCCTTAATTATAAATAAAATATAAAATGAGATGAGGCCTATTGTCGCATTAAAAGACAAGCGCTTTAGGAGAAATTAACTTTTTAAGACAAATGAATTTGTCATACTCATAAGCGCTGCCCAAGTCCATTGGACCCCTTTTTGACATATCCTTAATTGATGACCTGTACATTTAATTGAAATGGCTGAAAGCCTTATAGAATTTTTAAAGTTTGTGTTGAAATAAAATTATGCTATTCTTCCACACTAGTAAATGTATCAGTATTTAAAGTGGAACCTAAATGTATCTGAGCACCACAAACTGAAAATGCTATTTAATTCATTTTTAATATTCATAAACTCACCCACCCATTTATGCCTCAGTGCTTTATTTTGTTGAGAAATAACTATGACCCCCCCTCCTAGCATTTCTAGCTGCAGTCATCTTGAGTAAGGGCAGGTGGTTCATGTAGCATTTACTCCCTGGAATTCATCTGCCCTAAGCTGAGGCATGCAGACAGTAGAGGTGTGCTTAGACGATGAAAGAAGAAAATGCCCATGAAGACTCCTGGGATGCATATCATTTTGGCCTATACCAGAAACCAGGAAGCAACTGAAGAAATGTAAAATATACCTTCCTATCTATTTACTAATGCTAGCAGCATAGGATATACAAATAGTTGTTGATTGAGAGAGTTTATTTCCACTTTAAGGAGATTATTATACAGGTAGGATAATTTCATTAAAGGGGCAAAAAAGGAGGAGGACCAGAGAGGTGGACATCTAACAAACTTGTAAAAAATGATGCTTGGACTCCTAGGAAGCTAACCATTTTTTGTTTGTAAGATTAGTGTAATATTTGCTTTGCAAACCCCAATTTCTTTTCTAATAAATGGGACTTTGAAGGCACCAAACAACTACAAATTTAAGTAGTCTTTACTACCTGATCTTTGAGGTGTTTTACTAACTGAAAAATGGCATGGTGACTTCACTACCCTTTGGAGTATAGCCATACTGTGGGTGTTGGGGAATCGTGGTGACCCTTTTGATGTTTTCCATCTGGGTCAAACTACGCCATTTAGGACTAGAAATGATTATCAGGGAATTGATATGGCGTTCTCACAAGTTATTGCATGAGATTATTGGGGGTGGGGGGGGGGTAATGATTCTTACTCTGAAATTTCTAAGGTTATTAGAGGCATACCCCGAGGTTCAGTGTTGGGACCTTTACTTTTCAATAGCTTTACAAATGATATTGGGTCTGGGATTAAAAGTATAATTTCAGTCTTTGCAGATGACACCAAGCTATGCAGTGGAATAACATCCTTACAGGATGTCTCCAAATACAAGCCAACCTCAATGCACTGTTTAATTGAGCAATTGTATGGCAAGTGAGGGTTAATGTTTATAAATGTAAAGTTATGCACTTGGGAACTCAGAATATTCATGCATCATACATACTAGGGGGAGTACAACTGGGGGAATCAATGGTGAAGAAGGATCTGGAGGTTTTGGAAGATTGTAAGCTTAATAATAGCACGCAATGCCATGCTGCGGTTTCCAAAGTGAGCAAAGTCCTTTTTTGTATTACGAGAGGTATGGACTCTAGAGAGAAAGATATATTTTGCCCCTGTACAAATCATTAGTAAGACCTCATCTGGAATAGTTTAGTTCAGTTTTGGGCACCAGTTCCCAAAAAGGATATCGGGGAACTGGAGAAAGTGCAGAGAAGGGCAACCAAACTGATAAGTGGCATGGAGGAGTTCAGCTATGAGGAAAGATTAGAGTAACTGAATTCAATGGGAGATTAATAGAGATATGATCAACATGTACAAATACAAAAGGGGTCTATATAGTGAACTTGGTGTTGAGTTATTCACTTTAAGGTCATCACAGATGACAAGGGGGCACTCTTTACAAATACGGAAAGGTTTCTTTACAGTAAGAGCTGTGAAAATGTAAAATAGACTCCCTACAGAGGTGGTTCTGGCCAGCTCGGTAGATTGCTTAAAAAAGGCCTGGATTATTTTCTAAAATATATAACTGGATGCAAACATTTATTAGGTAAAGTTGATCCAGGGAATATCCGATTGCCTCTTGGGAGATCAGGAAGGAATTTTTTCTCCTGCTGTAGCAAATTGGATGATGCTTTGCTGGGGTTTTTCGCCTTCCTCTGGATCAACTGTGGATATAGGATTGTGTCTATGGGATTGCATGATTTTTTTTTCTTCTCTTTTGTTGGTTGAACTAGATGTCTTTTTTCAGCCAGACTAACTATGTAAGTCCTGACGACTCCTGTGTGCTCTCTCCCTGGGTGTGTTGGTAAGGCTGCCGTTAACCTCTGGACCATTTGTTTTTAAACATAGGTTGACAGTGTATACAATGTTGTGTGTGTGTATATATATATATATATATATATATATATATATATATATATATATTGTAATGTTCGGTGAACCAGCTAGATCGCAGGACACAGGCTTTTCAGTCAAAAGGAGGTTTATTAAACCTAAATAGCTTCACAGCAGCAAAAACAAAAGAAAGAGATTTCAGTCTCACCAACTTGCAGAGTCCAGAACTGCTATCGCAGTTAAACAGTCCTTGGATTTTGTCGCAGGTAACCTCCCCTTTTATCACTGTACACAAAATTACCATCCACAGTCCACAGTCTCCTCTACACTCCTCCACACTCACCTACAACTTCCTGTCTTGTTTTAAACCCACTTCCTCTGACAGGTGAGCTAACACTTTTTGTTCGCTCAAAGGGACCACAGTCCAAACAGAGGGGAAATATGGCGTCCTTTCAGGACCCAGAAACAGTGTCCTGTACAATATATAAATATAAATATATATATATATATATATATATATATATATATATATATATAATTTTGTGATAGTCTGCTGCTTTACCCCTGAAGATGATTATTATTATAGCTGAAGCGCATTGGGTTGATCTTTTGTTAATAATCTGATGTAGTTGGTAATATAAATGTATGACACATGTAACTAGGAGGAGTAGCTTTGTTCTGTTAGATCTTGTGAGCTCTATGGGCATATCAAGTGTTGTTGTCATCAACTGTCTTTTATGATGTGTGTTTATAAATATTTGTAATGAAGTACATATGTTGTATATATTTTATAATTCTTTGGTGCTTTCAAAGTCCCATTTATTTGAAAACATTTTGGGGGTTTGCAAGTTTCTTCATGAATGTGGCACCTGATACAGTGGGTAAATAAAATAATCACTCCCCTTTAAAATAATCACATTTTGTTGCTTTGCAGCCTGCAATGAAGACAGACGCAGTTTTTGTTTTATCCAGCTGTATTCACTCACTGCAACTTATAACACATATACGGTAAGTGAAATATAACACCAACATGTCAGAAAAAAAAATAAATAAATAAATAAAAAACAGAATCACGGGGTTGGAAAAAGGATCACCCCCTTGCGTCAGTATTTTGTTGAGCCATCTTTTTCTTTAATTACAGCCTTTAATCTGTTGGGATATGTTTCTAATAACTTTGCATGTCTACACTTTACAATATTTTCCCTCTCTTTTTTGCAGAACTGCTTAAGTTCAGTTCAATTTGATGGTGAGCTTTTGTCGACTGCAGTCATCAAGTCATTCTACAGATTTTCAATGGAGTTTAAGTCTGGGCACTGCAAGGACATTCACCTCTTTTGCCTTCAACCATTGTGTGGTCATTTTTGCTGTGTGCTTTGGGTCATTGTCATGTTGGAAGGTAAACCTTCTTCCCATTGACAACTTTCTGGCCGAGGGCAGCAGATTTTCCTCAAGAATTTGATGGTACTTTGCCCCATCCATTTTTCCTTCTATTCTGACAAGTGCTCCAGTTTCTGCTGCATATCAAAACCCCCATAACAGGATATTACCACCTCCATGCTTTACTGTATGAATGGTGTTATTTGGATGGTGAGCTGTTTTGGATTTCTGCCAGACATATTGTTTGGTATTGAGGCTAATAAATTAAATTTTAGTTTAATCTGACCAGAACAAATTTTTCCATGTGGCCTCAAAATCTTAAAAGTGCGTTTTGGCAAAGCCCAGTGGTGACTGCATGTGGCCTTTCTTGAGGAGTGGATTTTTTCTTGCAATCCTCCCATACATCTGCCACATTTGTGGAGAATTTGTGATATTGTTGTCACATGCACACAATGACCACTCTTTGTTATAAATTCCTGAAACTGCTTCAGAGTTGCTGTAGGCCTCTTGGCGACATCTCTGACCAGTTTTCCTGGCTCTTTCATCCAGTTTGGAGCGACGTCCCGATCTGTGTTGTACCAAATACCTTCCTCTTCATAATAATAGACTTCACTGTTCTTCTGGGCATTGATAAAGCCTTGCTATTTTTTTGTATCCATCTCCTGACTTGTGCCTGTCCACAACTTTATCCCAGAGGTCTTCTGACAGTGCCTTGCCACCCATAGTTGATTGTCTGCTTCAGACGCACTACCAATAGCAGGGAAATGCTGAGCTAATCAAAATGATCACAGCTGAAAGTCAAATGGCTTTGTGTTCCATTGAGAAGGTGATTAGCTACACCTGATTGAGTTTACAAGTCAGTTTAGGAGTGTGGGGGTGATCCTTTTCCCAACTCAGTGATTGTTTTTTAATTTTTTTTTTTCTGACATGTTGGTGTTATATCTTTCAATTGGATGTTATAAGTTGCACAGCTGGATAAAACAAAAACCGTGTCTGACTTCATTTCAGGCTGCAAAGCAACAAAATGTGATTATTTTAAAGGGGGGTGATTCTGTTCTATACTCACTGTATATGGCAAGCACAAACTGGCCACAGACTGCTTTTTGTTATAATCTTTACTTTGCTTGGTCAGTTTTATAGTAAAGTATGATGTTGAACCATTTTCCATCCCGCTTTACTCATCACTAAATGAACATGAATTTTGAGTGCCAACAAAATGTTAATATTTACCCCCAAAAATATCCTGTGCAACATCTTCACAGAGCAATTTTCTGAAATGTGGGGATTACATATTATTATACTAAGATGGTTGTTGCCTACAATAGTAATCTTTGCCCAGAGCATGCTTATGTTGTAAAACTGCAATGTGCATCTTGTACACAAGTCATCCATTCTTTATTGTACTTTCATACTATTGTACTGAGAATACATGTTAAAGCCAATGCCTTCATGTACAGGTCACAATAATTCATTTGAGGTCAAAATGGACCTGTGGTTTTTCCTCCATTGATCAGTCTACATCTGAGGATTATATATGCACGTCATACTAGAACTGTGGTTTCATCAGCAAGTTTAAACTTTTAGTACATTCATGTGCATTCCAGAAAAAAGAAGCTTTAGCTGAACTCAGTATGGTTAATTTTTTAAAGGAATAGATATTGTTAACTTGGGAAAAGTTTACTGCTTGGTTCACTTATTGAATATTTATTTGTTCACCTTAATCAACCAATGATGGAAAATATCCGTTTTTTTTCCCTAAAACAAATAGTGTGGTTACTGGTTTAACTTATATGTTTCTTTATGTTTGCTTATGTTTTAATAGTATTGAAGCCTTATGTCAAGCTTACGTGTAACACATTCTAGAGGTTTTGGTGTTTTTGTTTTAACATTACCCCATTTCCATGTACTCATTTTATCCTACATAGGAACCTGTAGTGACTGTATATTAAAGGTAACACCCAGCAATTAAATATGCTTTTTTAGAGCGACAGTGTTTTTGACTGTTAGAGAAACCAGAGCCAAAAGTCTAAGTGGTCTGGGCATGTGTAGTTGACAATTTATACAGAGCTTAACATTTTAAAAAATTGCAAATTGCAAATGTAGCACCCTCTACCAATAGGTAGGTGCTAGTAATAGGATTTTTTTGTTAAATAGACTGTCTGCACAGGTAAATTTAGGCTGGCCTCTGCTGCAAGCTAGGCCTCTCTGTTTTGATCTGGCGGCTGGGAGTGGTTAGAGTAGCAGTGGGTGTGGCCACCTGGGCTCTGGTTCTGGGGCGCCTCCTGTGCTTCCAGGGAGTATGTTCTGGAAGAGGGGCAGGGCCTGGAACTGGAGTGGCAGGCAGCTCATGTGGGAGCCCTGACCAATCCCCAACTGGCAGGGCCTCCTATATAAGCTGAGGTAACATGCCACGGGGGGAGTTGTCGGCTGAGTGAAGTGGAGAATGGAACACTGGACAGCAGCAGAAGGGCACCCCCATCGGGGGGTGCGCCGATCGCAGGAGGAGGCCCAGGGAAAACTGTTAGAGAACTTCGCCTTTACACGGTCATTGGCGATGTCCTTATCATTACGCGGTGATCGATAAAGAACTCCTGGAGCAGAGGGACAGGTGAAACTGTCAGAACGTATGGTCCGGTCAAGTTCTCCATCAAGGACTCAGGGCAGAGAAAGGTCCATGAGTGTACCACAGTGGAGGGCTGGATGTGCCAGGAAGTCTGTGTTGGGAACTTTGCTTTTACACGGTCATTGGCAAAGTCCTCATCATTACACAGTCAATGATGAGGAGTCCTGGATCAGAGGAGAGACTGGGGATATGTGTCAAATCGATGTGGCCTGAGGGCACAGGATTTGTAAGCTGGACTAGCTGGGAGCAGTAGTCCACCATCCAACATGTGCTTTTAACCTACTAGGCCTCCGGGGAAAGGTGCTGCAGGCCTCTGGCTAGTAGCAGCAAGCAACCAAAGCCAGCTTAAGGAACTATTCAGAGTTGGTCCTTCTTGCTTACAGAAGAAGATGTGGCATTTACAGTACATTGAAAACTACAGGATTGTGCAGGAGGAGAGGATTTCTGGGAACATCACCTTACACGGTAATGGTGAGGAAGTCTTGGAAACAATGGTCTGCAGGAGTTAAGCAGAGGAGGAGCAATAGTCTGCATGGTGATGCAGGAGAAAGGTCATAGCAGTTAAATATGCACATAATCTCTTCAGGCTCTAACTATGTGCTAACCTGTGAAATCTACAAATATGACGGCAAAGTAAACTATTCTATGGGCATCCCATATACCCCTTTCCCCAAACAAGTTGTACCCCCCAAATAATCAAAAACCAGCAAAGGACTGTTCATTGTCTCTGCAAGTGATATATGGGAGTCTGGCAGCAGGGTGATATGGTGGATGTTTGTTACTAGTGGCAACTACACCGCTACACACGTCAGTGCCAGAACTACTGTACACTGTTACAATCAGCGATCATCATTATTCAAAGTAATGTGGCTTTGCACACTGGAGCTTTTTTCCCTTTAGTGTGCCCAAGAGTGCCTCAGATCTTTCACAATGATGACAATGCCCCTGGTTAGGACCTCTGAAAGGTTGTTATTGCTGTCCTTGTCACTGTAGTGGAGATTTTCCCTCACTATCTGTCCTTGGTTAAATGACAGGAAATCTCTCCAACGGGGGCACAGGCAGCAAGAAAAGCCCGTCATATGTCCCTCTAGGACAGTGGTCTCCACACTGCGGCCCGAGGGCCAGATGTGGCCCTTTGCGTACCTTTATCTGGCCCTTGGGGCACTATTCCTCCCACTGCTGCGAAGCACTGATTCTAACACTGACACCAAAAATGGGGCAATAATTCCTTCATGGACACCAACAATGGGATACTATTACTCCCACTGACACCCAACAATGGGCACTATTTCTCCCGATGATACCAACCATGGGGCATGGTTTACTCCCACTGATGCTAGAACATTTTCTACTCCCACTGGCCACAGTCCGGGCCCACCTAAATTCTGAAGGTCAATAAACTGGCCCTTTGTTTAAAAAGTTTGGAGACCCCTGCTCTAGGAGAACATTTTCTTCCCTTTCACTGACGCAACAAGAAATGAGGTGAAATCCCTCAAGAGGGACTCAGACAGTAATAAAGAAAAAGCTCAAACTTTTTCTCTACTCTATCCAACACAAAATAGTTTTGGCCTGAGTTCCACTTTAACCATTTCATATACTTAAGCCATTTTAAAACATCCTGGGCTTGAAGTGGTTAAAACAAGCTTCTGACTCCTGAGCTTGATGTAAAAATTTTTAGACAGTGTAGTGCTCTACAGTTGTCCAATCACTTTTACTGTAGTTAGAAGGGCCTCCCTGCAGCCCCCACAGTGGTTCCTGGCCTCCCCCTTTTCTCTGGGAATACAAAAAACAAAAAAATGCAGCGCTGTGTGATACTGAACCTTACAAATGCATAGATAGTGCCTTAAACAATGAAAATCAATATTGCTAAAAAAATGTAACTATGAACATAAAAAAATATTTTTGTGTAACAAGCAAGCTCACAATGAAAAAAATGTAGTATTAATCCTTAGTATTAAGTGTCCATAAAAAGAGATTTTTTCTCCCAATTTTTATCAATCTACAGAGACAAAAGTGCAAATTGGGGTATTATACGTGTTACTGTTCAAAAGGTGACTCTAGTGATGGTAATCCTGATAAGAAGAGGGCGTATCTTCACACACATGCCCCCCCCCCCCCCCCCCCCCGTGTGAATGCGCTCATCTCCAACAGTGTGACCGCACACTTAAGTTTGGTCCACATAAGCAGTTGAACCACTCCTGGGCTCTAAGTGAAACTGGCTCAGCAGAATCCCACAGGAAAATCCAGAGAAGAAACAAGAAAGAGGCTGGATAGTGCATTATCGCTAGTTTAAAAATGTATTTAGAAAACATAACATCATAAAATGGTGCCACCATAGGCACCATTTTATTGTGGTTCTACCCGAAAGATAAAACACATTCGCGGCCATATAAATAGAAATGTCAGTAACAAAGCTGATTACAAATAATATGGAAAACTTCACTAAATACAGGACGGGACGGACACACAAGAAGGAAACCACCTGGGGTGAAATAAATAAATACAATACATATAATATATTCCACATTCAACAACTAGTAATTACATTAAGAGCCCATTTATAATTCCTCTAATAGCAAATATAATTGAAATTAAAACGCATCAGTATACTTTATACCTGATGCTGATTGCAGTCTCAGGTTGCTCTAGAGTTGCTCGCAAGATTTATATATTTTTATATTGTTTACCTTTTCTCTGGGAAGCCCGGAATTGTGGTAAACTGCCAGAATAGTTAGCTCCAGAGGAGTTTAACCACTTGCCTACCAGGCACTAACACCCACTTCCTGCCCAAGCCATTTTTCAGCTTTCAGCGCTGTCGCACTTTGAATGACAATTGCGCGGTCATTCTACACTGTACCCAAAATTTTTTTTATCATTTTCTTCACACAAATAGAGCTTTATTTTGGTGGTATTTAATCACTGCTGGGTTTTTTATTTTTTACAAACAAAAAAAAAAAGTTTGAAAAAAAAAAAGTTTTTTTTACTTTTTTTCTGTCAGTAAATTTTGTAACTAAGTAATTTTTCGCCTTCACTGATGTGCGCTGATGAGGCGGCACCGATGGGCACTGATAGGCTGACCTAGTGGGCATTGATGAGGTGGCACTTATGGGCACTGATGAGGTGGCACTTATTGGCACTGATGAGGTGGCACTGATGAGGAGGCGCTAATATGCCGCACTTATGGGCACTGATAGGTGGCACTGATATGTAGCACTGATGAGCACTGATAGGCGGCACTGGGCATTGTTAGGTGGCACTGGGCACTAATAGGCGGCACTGGTGGGCACTGATAGGTGGCAGTGGCTGGCACTGATAGGCGGCACTGGTGGGCATGGATAGGCGATACATATGGGCATTTATGGGTGGCACTGAGGGGCGACACTGATGGGCACTGATTGCCATGATTGCCAGCACTGACTGTCATGGCTAATGGGCACTGATTGGTGGCACTTGTGGGCACTGGTAGGCACTGTATGCTGGCATTGGTGGGCACTGTATTGTGACACTATGTGACACTATATTTCACTATTGCAATGAGGGCACTGATGATCAGTGCCCTGATTACATTCCTACATGTCCCCCTGTAAGGAGATGCAGCTGATCGGCTCTCCTCTCCTCACACTCTGTCAGTGTGAGGCGAGGAAAACTGATTACCTACTCTTTACACACATCAGGGTCGTGCCGTGTCCTAGTGGGCGCGCAAGAGCGGCCGTTCTGGGACGCCGTCATGTGATGTCCCAGAACAAGAGCTGCACCACTCCGCCGTCATTTGACGGTGGGCGGGCAGCAAGCAGTTAAAGAACATTTATTCCCTGATCACTTCTGTGACTATTGAACCCAGAAGCAGCTAAAATGTTGTCATTTCCGGTTTCAGAACTCTCATTGCCTGGCTATTGTAGCCAGGGAAACAGCTAATCAAGCATGGTCTTTGTTTGATTAGCTGCAGTGGAGGGCAAGAAAAACATTGGGGGTCTTATAGACCCCTGATGTCTTCATAAACAATACCTGTCACTTGCCCAATCTCATAGGGGGCTTGTTAGTCCGCATGATAGCAATAAAGTTAAATGTACTGCGTAGTCAGGGCCGGATTCCCGACAAGGCCACCGAGGCCAGGCCTCGGGGCGGCAGTGGTGCAGGGGCGGTGCCAAGGACGCCCCCCCGCCGCATGAAAGCCGCCCCCCCGCCTCATGAAACCCCCCCCCGATCTGTCCCCACGAGTCCCAGCTCCCACGGCTGCCTCCCTGCACAAATATAGCCCCCGGCGCCACGGCCTGTAGATAGCGTGCACTTGCTAATCTAAGTACGGGGCGGACTTGGCCAGGGGGAGGGAGCAAATGACGCCCCCATTAAACGCCCGGCGGTGACTGGCCAGACCGGGTGCATGTCTTTCCAGTGACAGAGGCGGAGCCTAATGCTCCACCTATCCTCCTCCGCGCGGCACATCCCTATGCATGTTCTCCTTGTCCCGGGGGGCGGGGTCTCTCTGTCACTGTAGGAGGAAAAGAGAGAGGAGGAGGATGGGAACCCCCGCAAGTGGTGGCCAGGACAGTAGGTAAGTTGCATTTATTTTTGTAAGTGACAGTGCTCACTGCTCAGCATGTATTGAATGCAAAATTTCAGAGCATATTGCAACAAAGTGCTCCATGCATGCTCAAACTCATTAAACAGTCCACATTCAGTGAAAGTTCATGTACTGCAAACTTTGCAGTACATGAACTTTCACTGAATGTGGACTGTTTAATAAGTTTGCATAGGTTCCAGCATGCATGGAGCACTTTGCAGTACATGATTTTTCACTGAATGTGGACTGTCTAATAATTTTGCATAGATTCCAGCATATGCAAAGTGCTCCATGCTGAAATCAATGCAAACCCATTAAACAATCCACATTCAGTGAAAAATCATGCACTGCAAAAGTGCTCCATGCTATAATCAAAACACAATTAATATACTATAGTAAGAGCTGTGATATTTTTAAACCGACAAGGCTGCACTGATTGCCACTGATGAGGCGGTACTCCTAGGCAGCACTGATAGGCGGCATTGGTAGGCTGCACTAATATGCACTGTTAGGCGGCACTGATGGAAACTGGTAGGCTGCACTGGTCAACACTGATAGGCGGCACCAATAGGCGGCACTGGTGAGCTGCACTGATGGGTACTGGTAGGCTGCACTGATGGGCTGCACTAATGAGCACTGATAGGCGGCACTGGTAGGCTGCACTGATGGGCACTGGTAGGCTGCACTAATGAGCACTGATAGGAGGCACTGATGGGCACTAATATGCGGCACTGGTAGGCTGCACTAATGAGCACTGATAGGCGGCACTGATGGGCACTGGTAGGCTGCACTGATGGGCACTAATATTCGGCACTGGTAGGCTGCACTGATGAGCACTGATAGGCGGCACTGATGAGCACTGGTAGGGTGCACTGATGAGCATTGATAGGCGGCACTGATGGGCACTGGTAGGCTGCACTGATGGGCTGCACTAATGAGCACTGATAGGCGGCACTGATGGGCACTGGTAGGCTGCACTGATGAGCACTGATAGGCGGCACTGACGGGCACTGATAGGCGGCACTGATGAGCACTGGTAGGCTGCACTGGTGGGCACTGGTAGCGGCACTGATGGGCACTAATAAAGGCAGCACTGATGGGACTGTACTGATGGGCACTGATAAGGCTGCACTGTTGGGGAGAGATGAGGCGGCACTCTTATGATGCACTGATAAGGCAGCACTGATGAGGCTGATGAGGACGCACTGATGGCAACTGATAGGCTGCACTGGTAGCCCCGGATCAGACTGTACTGATGGGCATTGATAAGGCTGCACTGTTATGCACAGATGAGGTGGAAATCTTAAGCTGCACTGATAGGGCTGCACTGATATGCTGCAGTGATAAGCTGCACTGATGGGCACTGATAGGCTGCACTGGTGGCCCCTGATGAGGCTGCCCTGATGGGTACTGATATGCTTTATGTTGATATTGTTAAAGTTGTTGTTGATATTAACAGAACGTAATTCTGCATAAAACATTTAACAGTGTAATTTCCTGAGATATGTTTAGGTGTGAGGTTTGTTTAGGTGAGGGGCATTTTCTGCATTACAGAGTATTTTCAGTCTGTGCAATTAAAGCCAGTTATTTTCAGTGTTCTCGTATGTGGAGATATGTTTTTAATTGATCTATTGTAGCAGTCTTCGATAAAGGACGAGAATGGTGGTGTGTGTGTGTGTGTGGGGGGGGGGGCGGCATTGAAGGACCCGGCCTTGGGGCGGCAAAGGGAGTAAATCCGGGCCTGTGCGTAGTTGATGGTAGATATAAAGGAGATTGTACAATCAGATTGTATAGTGTATGGTGAGCTTTACAGAACCCAGAACACACTTCTCCTGTTTACAATACTACAGCTCTATCCACTTAGGCTATTATCTGATGATTGCTCAGCACATTCAGCCAGATGAACGATCCATGCAAAATGAAAGTTAAGGTAGAAAAAAAAATTGATGCCTGTGTATTTAGTGAGAACAGTGATCACTGATTGATTGTATTTAACTTAAAAACTGTGCACCTGGAGGTAGGTGGTAAGTAGAAGGGTAGAGGATGCAGGGTGTGTGCTAATGAGCTCAGCTGGTCAACTCCTTCCTGTGTCATGACATAGTCTGTTCGGGAAGTAAGGCAGAAGTAATTGAGAAGTGTTTTTAAACAGCAATAAGGACAGGGAGGTATGTATGTGTAGAATTAATGGAAAGCTTTGTTATTTATGAAAAATAAGTGCATTAATGGTATATTGGTACATTATAATTAAAAAAAAAGGTGAACTTAGCCTTTAACCGCCTCCGGACCAGCCGCCGCAGTTGTACTGCGGCAGGTTGGCTCCCCTGTGCGAAACCACGTAACTATACGTCGGCTCGCGGGGTCCGGATAGCAGGCGAACGATCGTGAGCAGGAGACACAGAAAAGTGTGTAAACACACACTTCCCCGTTCTGTTCCGACAGGAATGACAGATCATGTGTTCCTATTAGCTAGGAACCACGATCCGTCACTTCCTCTAGTTAGTCCCCTCCCCCTTCAGTTGAAATCACATCCCAGGGAACACAGTTAACCCATTCACTGCCCCCTAGTGTTAACCTTTTCACTGCCAGTGATATTTTTACAGTGATCAATGCATTTTTAATCGCACTGATCGATGTATTAATGCCAGTGGTTCCAAAAATGTGTAAGAATTAGCCAATGTGTCCGCCATAATGTCGCAGTCACCATAAAAATCGCAGATCGTCACCATTACTAGTAAAAAACAATAAAATAAAAATGCTATAAATCTATCCCCTATTTTGTTGACGCTATAACTTTTGCGCAAACCAATCAATATACGCTTATTGCGACTTTTTTTACCATAAATATGTAGAAGAATACATATTGGCCTAAACTGAGAAAAAATTAGCTTTTTGAAAAAAAAATGGGGGTATTTATCATAGAAAAAAGTACAAAATAGTTTTTTTTTGTTTATAGCGCAAAAAATAAAAACCGCAAAGGCGATCAAATACCACCAAAAGAAAGCTCTATTTGTGGGAAAAAAGGACGTCAATTTTGTTTGGGTGCAACGTCGCATGACTGCGCAATTGTCAGTTAATACGACGCAGTGCCGAATCGCAAAAAGTGCTCCAGTCAGGAAGGGGGTCAATTCTTCCGGGGCTGAAGTGGTTAAAGACATTTTTAAGCAAACTAAAAATGCAAATCTCTTACCTGAAAAAAAATATACAGCCTTCGCACAGGTATTTAACTTTGTACAGATAAACTGTTCTATTGTGAGTGACACAGTAATTTAGTAGCATCATGAACAGAGATTTGAGAAGATCTGCTAAATATGGTAGGTTAAAGAAGTTCTGAATTACCCAAAGGAAACCATGAACAGTGACTTAATAACATGTGATGTTCCTTCTTTCAAAAAGCTCTTAACTTGATATATCTGCTTCTCTTTTACTATCCTATGGAATGGAAGGGATTTAAGCAGTGCTACCAGGGCCGGGAAAAGGGGTGGGCAGGAGGGTCAGCTGCCCTGAGCACTGTGGTATCATGTGAGGTGGGAGGGCGCCATGAGGAGATTGAGAAGGATGAGATTTGTGTTGTAAGGGGGAAATTTGGGGCGTGGCAGGGAGTAAAAATTACTCTAGGAGTGGAAATTTGGGGCCGGGTGAGTTCGGGGGATCTGTGTTGGGAGGGGAATCTGTGAAGAGGATTTGTGCTAGGAGGGAGGATGGGGGGGTATTTGTGCTAGAAGGGGATATTTTGGGGGGAATTTGTGCTGGGAGGTGGGATTTGGAGTGGGAGGAGATGTGTAGTTGGAGGGGCAATTTTAGGGGTGAAAGATTTGTGCTAAGAGGGGTGATTTTTTTGGGGGGGGCAAAGATTTGTACTGCTCAGTTTTTAGCACTTGGGGAGTTTTTGCTGACACATAATACTTATGCATCTTGGGGGGGCGTAATTTGCCATGTTCGCCCTGGGCTCTAGATGACCTTGCCCCAGCACTGAGTGAATTTACATACAGTCCCTAACAGTGAAGGTTAATAATAGCTGTCCTTAAAGTGATTGTAAAGTCTAGTTTTTTTGACCTGATTGGCCAACTGACTTTGGTTGACAGCAGCACCAATGGCACCTCTGCTGTATCTCAGCCAATCAGGAGGGAGAGTCCCGGATGGCAGAGGCACTCGTGCACATCGCTGGATAGAGATGAGGCTCAGATAAGTATTAGGGGGGCTGAGGGAGGCTGCTACACACAGAAGGTTTTTTTATCTTAAGGCGGAGGTGAAAAAAGTTTAACTTCCACTTTAAGCACTCCTCGCACCCTTACATGCCACATTTGGCATGTCATTTTTTGGGGGGGGTACTTAGTTTTGACAGGTACCCAGCTCCCACTTCCTGCTCTGGTCACCTTGCTGCCTAGGTGACTCCTCCTCTCTGCAATCTTCTGGGACACGTCACAGGTTCCAGAAGTATGCCTGGTCACTAAGAGAGCACAGCACGACTCACGCATGTGCAGTGCGCACCCGGCTGTGAAGCCACAAGCTGTCACAGCCGGGTGTCTACAATTGCAATGCCAGCGCCGCGGAGAGGCAGGGGAGAGGAGCGAGGCTTCGTGCGGTATCGCTGGACCGTGGGACAGCTGAGTGTCTGTTTATTAAAAGTCAGCAGCTACACTTTTTGTAGCTGCTGACTTTTAATAAACTTACAAATGAGTGGAACTCCACTTTAATTCATAGAGTGCATTAAGATAAAAACCTTCTGCCTTTACAACCACTTTAAGTAACATATACTTATTTTTTTTACTTCGCTTAAGTAGTAACCAGCTATAGTGTTTTATAACATGTAAATCTAGTGCAGGTAGTAGTATGTTCATTAGTGAGGAGGTCTCTGTAGGTCAAACTTCTCTCTACAGTGTAATTTTGTGTCAACTTGCACAAATGTTAGAGCTTAACAATGTTACTAAACAAGTGCCTCTGCTGAAAATTTGACCATACCATTACTATGCACAATCCAATGTTATTAGGCAATGTAATGTGCCTATTAAAAACCTAAAATGCTTTTTTTTTTTTTTTTTTTTTTTTGCTGAGCATTTTTTTTTAATATAGAGCATAAACTAAAGAAAAGCTATTTTAGGGACTGCACATCCATACTGTTTCATTATTCATGAACGCACTTCACCTACAGATTTGTAGCATTTCCCTCTGTTTGCCATCTGTATTTGTTAATAGACATAAATAGCAAAATATCAAGTTATTCACACCACTTACAGCATAGTAGTAAATCATTATGCACAAAACCTGAAGTTACAGCCTTTAGATTAGAGGTGGTCAACTTTGTAAATATGCGAGGCCCTGACATGTTTTTGTAAATTTGAAAATTAAAGTATATTACATTGTGATGCATTCAGGAAAAAAAATATCAGCTTGTGCAAAACCTTAGTGCAAAACCACTATATATCATACACAGTCTGCGGGCATCTCCCGCTGTGTGTCTCCGAGCTGAATGTGAAAACTTTGGCCGCGCTGTGAGAAAAGTCCCGCCCTCCTCCTAGATCAGCTTGTGTGATAGACGCAGTGTTCTAGGAGGAGGGCGGGACTTTTCTCACAGCGTGGCCAAAGTTTTCACACTCAGCTCCGAGACACACAGTGGGAGATGCCCGCAGACTGTGTAATCCAGACACAGGCACTGACTACAGTGAGGCTGCGATTATGGGCATGGTGAGACTGCATTATGGGCACGGTGAGGCTGCCATTATAGGCACGGCGAGGCTGCGATTATGGGCACGGTGAGACAGCATTATGGGCATGGTGAGGCAGCAATTATGGGAACGTGAGACAGCATTATGGGCATGGGGAGGCTGCAATTATGGGCAAGGTGAGACTGCATTATGGGAACGGTGAGGCTGTGAATATGGGCACAGTAAGGCTGCGATTATGGGCACGGTGAGGCTGCGATTATGGGCACGGTAAGGCTGAGATTATGGGCATGGTGAGGCTGAGTTTATGACGTGTGACATCCTAGCCATGCCCCGCTATGTCCGGCTTCGGCCGTTGCCATAACAACGGTGCTAAATCAGCTAAAAGTAGTTGGATCTGTATGTGCGTTATAATTAATCGAAATTAGTCGATTAATCGATTTAAAAAAAAAATCAATAATCGAACGCGAAAATTTGAATCAGTAACAGCCCTAATGTATATACCTCAAAGAAGGCCCACAGGGTTAATGCCTGCATGCAAATAGCACTTGCAATGTTAAACAATTGCTTTAAATAACGTGCAAATATTATTACTCCAATTGAGTCATAAACCAATAACAATAGTCATATAATAAATGAAAAAAGTATGTGAAAATAGTGCTTAGTCCCAAAGCAATAAGTGATGTGCTATAACTTTGGAACAAACAAAGTTGGAACGCACGCTGGAGTCTAGCGGCCCACAGCTTCTGTTGCACTAATGGGATGTCCATGATTTTAATTTTTGTTGCATGTACAACAGTTACGGATTTATTGTAAAATAAATTGGAAACTTTTTTACACTATGAGAGGCCCGTCCTTTTTTTTTCTCCACAACCAACTAACCCTGGCATAGGAGGCATTGGTGACGCTGCTGTGGGGAGAGAATATTGAAGAGCAGCCTTAGGATACCCCTGGTCTAGGAAAGACCACCAAAGTGATCTTTGACTCCTCTTTATTATACAACAAGAGGTCAACTCCATCTGGTGAGTGGGGACCTGTATCACACAAGCACAAGGCACTTTATTACATGTTGATGAATTGCTTATAGCAGATATTGCTTTGGGACTGAGCACTTTTTTTTACATACTTTTTTTCATTTGTTATATGACTATTGGTTATTGGTTTATGACTCATTTGGAGTAATAATATTTGCATTTTATTTAAAGCAACTGTTTAACATTGCAAGCGCTATTTGCACACAGGGATAAACCCTGTGGGCCTTTTTTGAGGTATAAATATGTTGTATTCACCTAAATAAAATGAAATAACTAAAATGTATTTAAGTGTTTAACAAAATAAAGAGAATAAACTATACAAAAATACTTTCAAAATACATTCAGCTGATAATGTTTCCTTTGTTGACATTCTGCTTATGTTGGCTATAATTGTCCACTTCATGGACTGAAACTACAAAATATGCCAAAGGCATGTTATGCCATTAATATATAAGTAAGGTACATGCCTATGGGCTGGCTGGATCCAATTTATATTCAACACATTGCTTTTTATCAAATTTTTGCATTAATCTTTGATCAATTAACCAACATTCTTGTAGCAAGCACTGACTGTATAGCAGATCACCACAGCAACCCTAAGATCATAGCCATATAAAAAACCCTGATGCATGATGCAATGATGCAATGAAGCATGAAACAAACAGCAGTAATGGTATTTATTTACAACCAATAGGACAACACATGAGTTAAAATATAGGTAAAGGCAAATGGACAAAAGGGCTTAAACCACTGTGTCATGGTGCAAGAAGGCAAAATAGGTTCACTACATTCCTTCTTATTTTACTTTAGCGCCAGTTTTTTGCAATATACATTCCTTCTTAGTTATGTTTTAGAATGAAAGCAACACAGTATCCTATGTTGATTTAAGTAATATCTTCAGGTAGTAATCATTGAAGTTATTTTGATATATATGTATCTGTTATTTTACATGAAATGGACATAAAGTTTAAAGTTCAAATTCAAGGAGCCCTGGTTTTATAGTATAGTCTTTGATTCCTATGTCTTGTAAGGCTGATAAAGATCAGTTACCTGCAGTGTCTTATGTACTGGCTGATCAGCATCTGTCGTTACATCTGTTGGTGTTTTCCTTTGCCTACATAGATCACTGGCTTTGTTGTCTCAAGAAACAAGCGTGTAGACTGAATTCCCACACATAATTTACATTTGCACATAGTAATCTCTTTATATAGACACTCACTTGATTACATGCATACACACACATGTAAAATATAGTCTTATATTCCAAAGAAAATATCTTTGTTAAAAAAAACAATAAAACACATATTAATGCTATATTATTTGTTGTGTATTTTTATATATATTTTTTTATTATTAAACAAAATAATAATAATTGTTAAATATTAAGGTAATTAATAAATGATTACATTATTAAATGCATTCAATTTCTGCAGTTTAGATTTTTTTAAAGCTGACAAAAGTCCATTATTTCTTTCCTGAAGGCAACATACTGTATATCTTTTCATATCATCATATCTTTTCATATCAATCATATCATTTACATAACTCGTTTACAGAGTGCCCCTAGAAATGTCCCACTTGTGATTGGCTCGCTGCTTATTCCAGAAGTCTGCCCAAAGGTTGTAATAATATAAATTCAGACATCACATCTCTGCTCTTTGGTTAACTCTGCAGGGAGTTTCTCATATTTGATGATAATTTGGACTTAATCTTTGGGTGGGGGTGGGGTGGGGGGGTGCATGGGTTGCAGTGGGTGCCAAGGATGCAATATTTCTTTATTATAACACTGGGACTAATTGCATGAGGTTACTCCCATTTATGGCAAATTTGTGGCAGTTACTAGAGTGCTTTGCCAGGGCAGACAGATGCAGAGCAGGTGAATATTAAATTACATTTTACATTTGCTAAACGCCTTTTGAAGAGTGTAATTTGCATGTGGAGAATTTGTTAACTAGTTTTTAATTTTAAAGTGTATTTATAGCTAAAAATAATGCATGCTTGTTTGTAGATCAGACACATTTCAGTGCAACTATTGTGATTTCAAGAGTTTCCAATTCATAAATCAGTTCACTGATCTCTAGATGTTAATGTATGGGTCTGAACACTCAACTCTTGCACAGACAATTCACATAAATCCCAGAATACTTCCCCTGCCACAGCAGGGCAAATACGCAGAATCAGTGAGGACAAATATTAAAGTGGAATTATAGGTTAAACCTCCTTTTTTTTCATCTTGGATAGAGTAATGGAGGTTTCTTTTAGAGGAGTTGGGTGTTGTTGTTTTTTCCCATTTGTGTCCAATTGGGGAGATTTCTTTTTACTTTCTGTCACATAGCCAAAACAGGAGGTGAGAGAAAAGTCCTCCAAAGTGAGATAAATCTCTGATTTTCACCAGGGTCACCAGAACAAGTGTCCCTGTTGGAGGATTTCCTCCCTATTACTGTTCTGGGGACAACCCAAAATTTGTGATTTTCGTTTACTTTCACTTTCAATAATAATGGTAAACGGGACAAAAAAATAGGGTGAATCTCCCTAATGGGGGCACAGACAAGAATAAAAACCTGTCCAATGTTCTAATCTCAATACTCTGTTCAAAACTAAAAATAAAAAAGTTTGTCCTTTAATTATACTTTAAGCTCAGCTCCAGCCAATGCTTAAGTTTTGTCAGGACCTTCACAAGCAGCCACTTCATCTCAGAACAGCTGTTATCAGAAATGTCAAACATCCTTCAGCTGTATGTAGATGCTAATTACCTGGAGGACTGTAAATTTGGATATTTTTTACAGATAATTATTTAATAATGTGGCCCTAATAAAAGAGCATTGGTATGCCTGTCACATGAATAAAAGATATTCTTTAATAGGATTGATTGTGTTTGATGGGTGTTTTTCTTGCCATTCAATAGATATGTAATTGGTAGCTTATGTATCCCCTCTGTTCCTGTATACTACCATGTCATATTCATCCGTTTTAGTGTCCCATCCTCTACTGTACCTCTCTACCCCTTCCAGCACCACCACCTTTTCACTACACCTCTCTATCATTTCCAGCACTCCCACCTCTGAACTGCATTTATCCACCTACAGAATTCTGCCTGTACTCTTCATACCCCTCATTAGTAATCCTTTTACTTCCTCTTTCTCCCAATGCAGCACCCGCCCTGTACTGTGCCTTTTCTCCTCCCTAATTTTTCTCCCTTCACAAGTTCTCTACTCCATCTTCAGCCATTCTTCTGTATTACCATCTCTTGCCACTCCAACACATCCTCGTATTTGTTGATGTTGGAAACACATGGTAAGGATGCAAGTGGTAGACGTGCAATTTCTTTCGTTACAAACTGTTTTTCGGAGGGAATTTGGCATATTCATTCATTTGGAAGCATCCAAATGAACAAAAGACTCTTTTGATGAATGCATATGAAAATAAATTGTCAGAAAGAAAACCCGAAAGAACAAAAACCCAAAATAAACGAAAATCCAAAAATTCTAAAGAATGAAAAACGATTCAAACTACGAGTTTAATGAATTGATTACATTCATTTCATTTTTCATATTTTATATTATAATTAAATTATTAACTATTATAGTTTTTATTAATATTATTTATTATTATAAACTATTACATTTTAGGTAAAATAGCTGAAGTCAGTAATTCTTCTATTCAGGTCTCTGCGCCATAGCAGCTAATTTGGGATAGATTAGATTTACATTTTTATTGGAATTTCCTTTCAAACTTGGCTGAAGTAACTGTTAGTGAACGTAAAGAATATGAATGCATCCGAAGTTATGAATTGTCCGAAGTAACGAATGACACGTCTAAATGAATGGAACAGAACGAATATGAATGCATCCGAAGTTATGAAGTATCCCAAGTAACAAATGCCACATCTAAACAAATGGAACAAATACGAATGCATCCCAAGCTACGAATGATCCAAAGTAACGAATGCCGATCATAACGAATGATCCAACAAAACGAAAAAAATTTAAAAAAACAAAAAAACAAAACTAAACACATTTTTCGGTAGTACACATGTCTAGCAAGTGGGTATTACTTTTACATTTTTCTGAAATTAGTATATTGAAACACTGCATTAGCCTGCAGAATTCTTGCATCCTGCTAAGGCGCCACCAGTAAATGTAATAAATTGAATTTTTTGTTTTGCTGTAAGCTGCAAATATACAGGTAGGTAACATATCATCACTGTTTAAAAACTGTCTGTCAGATAGTTTCCCTCTCATATGAGTTAGGAACGTGCATAATATTTTTCACAGCTCATAAATTAGACTCAAAAGTTTTCATCAAGAGCAAAATATAGCCTGTTAACAGCGTTTACAGGGATTATTTTCTAGAAAATTGCTCAAGTCATCCATCACTGTAGGTGTTTGGTTTAGCAAGGGATAAATTACTTAAGCTCACTGTGTATCTGGTAGGGAAAGTACAAGGTCAAAGTAGAGGCATATATAAACAGACAGCCAATATGACTAAAAAATTATGCTGTAACAGGAGAACTAGCAGAAGCATATTACTTTTATATGTGACAGAGGCTTCTTTGATGAAGAACGCTTAAAGGGAGTATTCAGTGTCTCTTTCTGCACTAATGGTAGTAGGTATAAATTCAGCTGAATAGCTCAGTATAACTGGATGTTCAGCAGAGCATTAGATTTGCTTTGCATATATTCTTAATTTTTGTGAGCTGTACAGCTCCTGTTGACACTGAAGCTTTTGTCCTTTTCAGTGACTCATGATCCAGGAAACCAAGTAATGCAAATATGTCAACCCCTGGGTTATGTTTATCACACCACTGCATGTCAGCAGCCAACAGTACTGTCCACTACAAAATACGAAATACAAGCAAAATGGTAGACTAAAACAATTATGTGTTGAATCCAATAAGCAATGATAAATGTATCTATGTATAAGATGATACTTAAGAAAGATAAATCATTTTCAAATCTAGTATGTTGGTTATTATCACCTGTGCATGCCTATAAATGGTGTACAAACTTGAATGTTGATTCTGGAAATGTAAAATTGCATTTGGAGATCCGAAAGGATTTGTTTGGAGAAAATTGGATCATGCTTCATTAGATTTTTGTTTCCTTCTCCTGGATCAGGGACAGGTTTAGTGTTCAGAGGATACAGGGTGATCTTCTTTTTAATTTTTTTTTTATTCCGAAGTTTGTTGGTTTTTACATTGAATGCATTATGTAACATTAGATTATACATAAGCATACATGGCTGAATCATTAAAGAAATATAAAACAAACTTGTACTGTATTTGACATTTTCAGGAATCAGCATGTCAAGTACAATGGAATGATTGGGTAGTTGCATAGTTGGTAAGGTTAAATAAAGACACCAGTCCATCCATTTCAACCTGTGTAGGTGTGCGTGTTCTTAATCATTTCCCGTATCCCTGTATTCTGTGCTCGCTAAGATACACATCCAAGAGCTTTTATCAATACTTCCTGCTGACACCACAGATTGTGGAAGTTTATTCACCATCCTTATCACCCTGATAGTGAAAACCCCCTACGCATTTTAAGGTTAAACCGCTGCTCCTCTAGTTTCATTGAGTGGCCCTGTGTCGTCTTGCACTCCCTGAGACTGAATAGTTTATTCCCTGTGCAAGTTTGACCACTGAGGTATTTGTATATCGCTATCATATCTCCTCTCAAGCGTCTCTTCTCTAGAGAGAATAATTTTAGTGCTTGTAGTCGCTCCTCGTAACTGAGGTCCCCCAGTCCTTTTATTAACTTTGTTGCCCTTTTCTGGACTCACTCCAGTTCTTGCACCTCCCTCCTGAGGTTTGGTAATCAGAACCGGATGGCATATTCCAGATGTGGCCAAACCAGTTTTTTAAAGTGGCAAGATTTTAGTTTTATCCCTTGAGTAAATTCCCTTTTTTTATGCATGCTAATATTCTGCTAGCTTTGCTTGCTGCAGCTTGGCATTGCATCCCATAGCTGAGTCCGTAATCTACTAGGACCCCCAAATCTTTCACCATCCAAAACCCCGGAGGTTTTCCCCCTAGCGATTAACTTGCATTGGCAGTGGTTTCCAGGTTGCTGACATAAGTAGCTGACCCAAGTTAATGGACTTTGGAGGTGGGTAGTCTGCAACCCATGTACATTATAGTGGTTAATTAAGAGTCGGAATTTATATCAAAGTCTTGTTTTATGTGACTTGCAGTTTGGGGGGAGATACACTATAGATTAGGATCCAACAAATATGGGTTTTGAAATCTAGGGAAGATGGCCAAGGGGAGATTTGTAAAGAATGGCCAAAAGGAAAGGTTGGAAGTAGGAAGGTCAGGCTTGGTGTGGTTAGGGAAGGAGTAAAAATGCAGAGATGGGAAGGCAGTGTGCTAGTTTGAGCATTCGGCTTTGCCCAAATTCATAAGGAAATCAAGGTTGGGCTTTGTACTCTCTAGGTACAAAGGTTGAACATTGCTTGTGCAACTCAGATCAGGGTGGATTGAAATTTAAGATTGACTGGGGTGCTGGTAACCTGAACCCAGATGGCCCATGTACTGAATTTTAACTCTGTGTTTTCCAGCTGGTATCTGGTATGTGTTTGTTAAATGTATGTAGGTAAAGATGAACTCTGTACCAGTGCAAAAGAGTCTTATATCCCTGCTCTTGAAATATGTTTAAAACCAAATAGGATATTTTCTGCTCAGTGTTGGGTTTCATCATCAAGTGCTGACTCTCATCGCTCCTTGTATGGACAGGTCTAGTCTGTCTGAGGGGTGATTAGGAGTTTGTACACTAAAGATAAATAGTGTTTAGTGGGCATTTGCAAATTGTATATGGTTTCATGTGTAGCACAAAGGAACATCACATACTATTATTCCCATATGTTGCTTGTGCTGCCAGCTCTTGCTTTAGTTGAAATGTTCCTCCTCCAATCCCCTCCTACTCCTGCCACTGTCATTTTCCCCTGCAGCTAGGGTTAATGGGACCAAGGAACCTGTCATATGTACTGATCAAGAGTGCTGACTATACCGCCCTTTCCACTCCCTCCCCCATCTATTGAAGATCTACTATACCTTCTGTAAATTAAAAATTATTCATGAATGGAGGAAGCAGACCTTTCATTCATCTGCCCCTCATCAATTCGTAGATCACATTTCATTTACAGAAGCTATAATAGGGATGGCGATGCTGCTAGGCAGTACTGGGACAGAGTCGGCCAGTGCCCAGGTCAAGGCTTCAGAATTGCACCCCTTCCTTCACTGTTAATACATGCTGTAGAATGGGTGTACCACTCTGCACCTATTCTTTGGCCCCTTGCTTTTCTGCGCCCAGGGCAGCTTCCCCTTGTGCCCACCCCTTGTCCCAGGTATCGGCTGGTAGGTTATGTAAAACTCACTAGTGCAAGCTCTGAGCTTCAAACATGCCGGAACATTGTATTCTAACAGCTGCATCTGCCACTGTCAGAATACACTGGTCAGTGGCTGCAGCCACTGATCAAGAAAAGTTTTCCAACAGGTTCCTTTATAGAAGGAACTTCTATAGATATCTGTTGAGCTAGGATTGACATACACTGATGGAAATTCAGTCAGCCCCTGCTGAACCAGCTGAATTTCCATCAGTATATAGCAAAACTTTACAGTTATGCCTCTCATGCAGTGCATGGAGTAATGGACAGTGGGCCACTTGAACTACACCTCATCCATTCACAAACCATTTTGTATTCTTTGCATATACAATGGAAACTCGGTTTGTGAGTAACACGGTTAACGAGTGTTTCGCAAACCGAGCACTGTATTTCTAAAATTCCTAACTCAGTTTGTGAGTGTTTTCTCGCAAAATGAGCAGGATTCAGGCCAAAAGCGGTGTGCAGTTGCCCTGAGGTGGGGGGCGCCGGAGCCGAGCAGAGCCGATCGGCGCCTTTCGCAAATGCACGGAAAGGCCCGAGGACAGTACGGCTAACCTCTGCAAACCTCGGAAAGGCTCGTGAACGGAGTCTTTCCTAGGTTTGCCGAGGTCCGCCGAAGTGTCCCTCGGGCATTTTCGGCCGTTTCCGAGGCTCTCCGGCGCCTCTGGCCGCATGCGGTATTGCATCCCATTGAAGTCAATGCGGAATGAATTATTTTTCATTTCCATTGACTTCAATGGGAAAACTCGCTTTGATATGCGAGTACATTGGATTACGAGCATAGTCCTGAAACGGATTATGCTTGTAATCCGAGGTTCCACTGTAATACAAAGCATTCTGTCATTGGATGGGGGATATTGTGATGCTAATATGCCCTTCCTCTCGATCAATCACAGAATAGCTTTCATTCTATGACACCAAACAAGCCCATTGGATTTTACTCCAGGAGCACCTCCAAATAGAGGAATCTTTGCTCACTATATGAACTTTCCTTTAATATCTTTTTTATAAATATATATGGTTTACAGTTTGATATGGTTTTTGGTCCAAGTTTACTATCTTAGTCTTGGTGCAATCACCACTACTTTTTATTTTGTATTCTATGCACAGTTTCCAAAATGATTTAATGGTATGTGCATTCGGGTCTCTGAAAGGCTTAGCCAGTATTTTACCTGGTTTATTACCATCCTCCTTAATTATGTTGATTTAAGTAATTTAAAGTAGACTGAAGTTTAATCATCACTCAGTGCTGACTGCACAAGTGTTTTAATGTGTTGCTTCCAGGTTGTGGATTTGGTTTAGAAGAAGTTAAATATGGGCATTCTTAGCAGGATTTAGTCTGGAACCGTGTTTTAAAACTACTGTATACTTTAGATACTTTAGATTAGTGCACTTCCCAGCAAATGTGTGGGGTACAGTTACTGTCATTGTTTAAAGTGGCCGTAAACCCCAGGCATAAAATGTAAGCAAAGTATTTCCCTCTATAGCGAGTACTTGTCTCAATTAATAGTACTACGTGTCTGCTGCTCCGTTCCTCTGCTTTCAGCATGAATTTCTTCTGACAATTTTTCCTGACACCAAGAGAAAAATGGAGGGAGCTCTAGCATATTGACAGCCTCAGCTCTGTTCCTGTGAGCTGTGTGGAGGGGGGGGTGCCTCTTCCCTCCAATCAGCTCACAGAACTCTCCTCAGTGAGCTCTGCTGAGTGTAATTTAGCTCTCTGCCTCCTTTTTTCTAAACTCTCACGCAAGCTTTAAAAATCTGGACTTTGAACAGATCTAGAGAAGACTGCAGATAAACAGGTAAAACTTATGTGGGGGGATTTGTTTAATCTCTGTGTATCACCTGAGGCCAGTCACTTCACTGAGTATATGTAAGGGTTTACAAACACTTTAATTGAAAAAGGAGTTGTTTTTTGTTGAGGTCAGCACATATTGCATGATCTTATAGCAGAGCTTTGTTAAGTCTCCAGAGTTTAGGACCAGAGAATGTTACAATAAGGCCTCTTGCATTTTGCTTTTAGGCCAAAAAGTTCAATTTTGGTCTCACCTGACCAGAGCACCTTCTTCCACTTGTTTACTGTGTCCCTCACATGGCTTCTTGCAAACTGCAAACTGGACTTCTTATGGCTTTCTTTCAACAATAGCTTTCTTCTTGCCACTCTTCCATAAAAAACAGATTTGTGGAGTGCACGACTAATAGTTGTCCTGTGGACAGATTCTCATTCTTGAGCTGTGGATCTCTGCAGCTCCTCCAGAGTTACCATGGGCCACTTGGCTGCTTCTGATTAATGCTCTCCTTGCCCGGCCTGTCAGTTTAGGTGGACGGCCATGTCTTGGTAGGTTTGCAGTTGTGCCATACTCTTTCCATTTTCAGATGATGGATTGAACAGTGCTTTGTGAGATGTTCAAAGCTTGGTATATTTTTTTATAACCTAACTGTGCTTTAAATTTCTCCACAACTTTATCCCTGACCTGTCTGGTGTGTTACTTGGCCTTCATGATGATGTTTGTTCATTAAGGTTCTCTAACAAACCTCTGAGGTCTTCACAGAATAGTTGTATTTATACTGAGATTAAATTACACACAGGTGGACTCTAATTACTAATTAGGTGACTTCTGAAGGCAATTGGTTGCACTTAAATCTAGTTAGGGATATCAGAGTAAAGGGGGCTGAATACAAATGCACGCCACACTTTTCACATATTTATTTGTAAAAAAATTTGAAAATCATTTATCATTTTCCTTCCACTGCACAATTATGTGCCACTGTTTGTCGGTCTATCACATAAAATCAAAATAAAATCTATTTACATTTTTGGCTGTAACATGAAAACATTTGGAAAATTTCAAGGGGTATGAATACCCTTTCAAGGCACTGTATTTGCGTGTATTTACACGCATTTTCACGTATATGTGTGTGCACATTTTGGTGCACAATTTTGCGCAAATGCGCAAAACCTTATTCTCGCGTTCTCGTTCGGCATAATATGCAAATGGACATTTGCGTGCATGAGGTGTAAATTACTGACCAAAAAAGCAGATATTTTTCTATTTATTTATTTTTACTGAAGAATACACGGCGCTTGTTTACGCACCTGTGTGCATAAGCACATTACAATTAGTGGGCTGTATTTAAAAAAAAAAAAAGCTGTACTGAGCTTTTTCAAGCTGCAGTGTGCAAAATGCCTAAAGGAGATAGGTGCACTGTCTGACATAATTTTACCAATCCAGTATCTTTGACCAAAGGCAGGTCCTTCTGTTGGAGAAAGAGATAATTCTCAAAAAATCGAGAGTAGGTATGATGGACCTGGGAGAAAATAGGTAAAGTTTTGGGCTTTGAGTGAGTCATCCTCCAAGTATCACTCAGGCAATGAGTGTGCAGCTTTTTATTAAACTTTTTAAGCCACTGACCACAGTTATTCATTAGAAATCTGAGCCCCCCCCTCGCTGCCTCACACTGCGCCCCACTTGTTATTATCCTCTCAAATTTATCATAACAATCAGTTCCCCTATGTGTCCCTTCCACAACCCACCACCTTCTGTGTGCCCTCCAATCCCCACTGCTCTTTACCACGCCTCTACCAGCAGAGACAGAGGCAGTGGGTTGCGGAGGACACAGAGGGGAGCATACTGCAGCCCACAGCTGGGAGGACCAGTTCTAGAAAACGAGCCCATTTTTTATGGGGTAATGCTGTTGTAATGTTTAACTTCCTGACAGGGTCACTTTAAAATTGTATTACATTATAAAATGTCTATTTAGGCCAAAGTACTCTGCACCCTTAAATATGAGTTTCACTTTTTTATTTTCACTAATATCCAAATTTTCAGGACAATCTTTTCGGTGGGTACCCCCTTCTTCAAAGCAGCACTAATACACAACGTTTTAGTAGAATATAAGAGTGATCCATGTATCTTAAACCTTTTACACTCTATTTGTATAGTGTTATTTTCTACACAATTATGACTTCATACAGTATATGAATATATAGGTTATTGTGTGCTTGCTATTCCTATATTCATCCTTAAACCAGTATTCTGCTATTCCTATATTCATCCTTAAACCAGTATTCTGCTGGGTAGGGTCACTTCTTTGGTAGGTATGTATTCCAATACTACATGGGGAAATTGGTAAGTATAAAGAAAGCCTCTTCTAGTGTAGTAGATGTATTAAACTTGCATAAAATCTTTGCATTAACTTACTTTTGCTGTGAACCTGTTATTTGTGCCCAAACAATGGTACCGTTCTATTATACATACAATAAAAGGTTGCTTTTCAAATTTGGCATACCCTATTGTTTTTGCAAAATCCATATCAGGGCTATTTGTAGGTAAACCAGTACCAAGCCTGTACTGTTTTATGATTAAGCCCAGACGCAAAATTAACAACAAACATCAGTCCATAACTCCAAAAAATGGTGCCCCAATAGCGAAATTTTCTACCAAAAGCTCTAGATGCAATAATTTACTCCTGGATGTGGAGGAGGGCAAATGCTGTTCGTTACACCGAGAAAGCAAAGAGAGCTGTGACTAGAAATGATCCTGAAGGCTCCTCTTGTTTACACGGGCGTAGTACAGTGTATGCCCTTGTGAGGGCCATGTTTGCCTACACAGCGATGAATGCACAGGATTTCCTTGCATCCCCATGTAGGCAGTTTCATTCATGTCAATTTGGGCACAGTGGTTACATGGACACGGCACCGAATGCAGACAGTGAGCCTCACACAGGCGAACACATGGCCCTTACATGGGTGTACGCTGTAGTATGCCTATGTGAATGAAGCCTTAGTGATGCATTGCTGGATGTGTGTTAGAGTCACATGTACACAAATTTTCTATGTTTATTTTCCCTAAATAATCCCCCAAAGGAGCCCACTCCCACCTCCAGGCCCCATACTAGCCAGGCAGGCTGCTATGGCCATAGCTACACCAGTAACAACACAACTGGCCCTGTAGTGGCACATTCCTGCTGTAATAGCTTTCACTTCAATTACCTCAGGGTTACAGTGCTAATGGGGAAGGTAAAATAGCATAAAAGGTTACAATGGAAATGCAAACTCAAATACAGAACTCTGGACTGTGTCCTAAATAGAGATAGAAATGTCTTGTGCCACTATAAATATAATTGAAATTGGTTGTTATCTCAGGCAGAGAGTTCTGTAATCGTTCAAGGCCGTGATCAAAGTTTTATAGACATTTCAAAAGACTTTCATTCCCACTTTTGTGATGCAAAAATAGAAACCAAAATTATGCCTATGAATGTTAAGGACATGTTTTTGAATAGATAGCAAGTATCCACATTATGAACAGGTATTGTGAGGACACATGTTTGATGAGAAAGAAAAATCTTCTCTAGTGTTTTGACATTTCGTAAATGCAATACAAAAGTGCAGGTCTAGTAGAAGAATAGCCACTATAAATGTAATCAAGTGTGGCTTTTGAGCATGTAATTTATGATAGTTATAGTTCTTGTTGAACGAGCTACCTATTACAGACAATAAAAAGAATGATGGTAAATATATAGGAGGATTGCAAAAATAACTTTCTCACTGTGTGAGAAGGTGAATGTAGTAGCACAGCTGTTTATTAATAGCATAATGGTTTGCATTGTGTTAATTACAAAGCATGTGAATTGGTTACAGGTGTGGGTCTGTGACCGACCAAAAGCAGAAAATACATAATGATTAAAAACAAACTGGACACTGTCTCACTTTGTGGTGTTTGCATGCATAATAAGATTTTACAAGGTTGGAATGTGCACAGAACAAGCATAATTACTAGTTTTATAATAAGAAGCAGACATCCTTTGGGCCAGTAGTGTCTGTTGTCACCTGTTTTTCAGGCCCCTCATTTTAGTGCACTCTGATCATCTTTCTAAGTACACACGTGTGCTGAAAAGGAAAACAAAAAAAAAAAAACCTGCCCCTGCTGGTGATCACACATTTGAACACCCCCCACACTGTGGAACAAGCTCAGTTATTAGCCTAGTGTCTAGGAGTTACAACATAGATATTTCCTACTAGAAATCCTAGTTCCTTTGGTTTAACTTGTGGGATAGGGTGGATAATATAGATCTTGATAGTCTCCCCAGGTTCAATGACATTCAATTCCTTGCTTTGTGCAGATTCAGCTGCGACAGACCTGACAAGGTGCAGTCTGTAAAGAATCTGCTCCTGGAGATGCTGAAAGCATACTACAACCTGACTTACAACAAGTTAATAATACCTTTATATCATTAAGGATGTAGTCCCTATATATTACTCCTATACTAACCTGTACGCTCCGTTCCTCACTACCAGACACACACACATACAGAGCTCTAAGGGGAGCAATGTAGACCAAAGTCAACACATGGACACAGAATCATGCATCACTCATCTTTTATTTCCTGGGTCAGTATCTTAAATACAATATATTGTCAAGATATGACCAAGTGATATTTACAACATTACATAGTTACATAGTAGGTGACGTCGATAAAAAGACACAAGTCCATCAAGTCCAACCTATGTGTGTGATTATATGTCAGTATTACATTGTATATTCCTGTATGTTGCGGTCGTTCAGGTGCTTATCTAATAGTTTCTTGAAACTATCGATGCCCCCCGCTAAGACCACCGCCTGTGCAAGGGAATTCTACATCCTTGCCGCTCTTATGCCCTGTACAAAAATATGTGATAGGACTGTGTTGTCGGAAATTCTGACCGTGTGTAGGCTCCATCACACATTTTCCATCGGAATTTCCGACACACAAAGTTTGAGAGCTTGCTATAAAATTTTCCGACAACAAAATCCGTTGTTGGAAATTCCGATCGTGTGTACTCAAATCCGACGCACAAAGTGCCACGCATGCTCAGAATAAATTAAGAGACGAAAGCTATTGGCTACTGCCACATTGATAGTCCCGTCGTACGTGTTTTAGGTCACCGTGTTTAGAACGATCGGATTTTCCAACAACTTTGTGTGACCGTGTGTATGCAAGACAAGTTTGAGCCAACATCCGTCGGAAAAAATCCATGGATTTTGTTGTTGGAATGTCCGATCAATGTCTGACCATGTGTACAGGGCATAACAGTAAAGAACCCTCTACGTAGTTTAAGGTTAAACCTCTTTTCTTCTAATTTTAATGAGTGGCCACAAGTCTTGTTAAACTCCCTTCTGCAAAAAAGTTTTATCTCTATTGTGGGGTCATCAGTATGGTATTTCTATATTGAAATCATATCCCCTCTCAAGCATCTCTTCTCCAGAGAGAATAAGTTCAGTGTTCGCAACCTTTCCTCATAACTAATATCCTCCAGACCCTTTATTATACCAATAGAAACTAAAGAAAAATGTCCTCCCATTGCTTGTCATCAATAAGACAAACACACTTTCATAGAATTGTTAATATACATATGTTTGTCACCCTCAATAACTCCTGTTAGCAATTACTACACATCTTTATAAAGTATATATTTGTGTATTATTGTACAATATTAAAGTTAGCTCCAATTATGTTCCAGACATATTTATCAGTATTTATGTTTATATTTTGTAAACATTTTCTGGGCGTTTTGCCAACCGTCTACAATTATCTTTCTCACTCTTAGTACTATCTTTTCTATGATAACAGTGTTGCTACATATTAAAATTTGTCAGCTAAAAAGCCAATGTTAACCACTTCAGCCCCAGAAGGATTTGCCAGGCCATTTTTTGTGATACAGCACTGCGTCGCTTTAACTGAAAGTTATGCGGTCGTGCGACGTTGTACCCAGACAGAATTTATGTCCTTTTTCCCCCACAAACAGAGATTTCTTTTGATGGTATTGGATCACTTCTGTGGTTTTTATTTTTTATGCTATAAACAAAAAAAGCGACAATTTTAAAATAAAAACACAATATTTTGTACTTTTTGCTATAATAAATATCCACCCCCCCCCCCAAAAAAAAACACATTTCTTCATCAGTTTAGGCCGATATGTATTCTTCTACATATTTTTAATTAAAAAAATTCACAATAAGCATATTTCGATTGGTTTACACAAAAGTTATAGCGTCTACAAAATAGGGGATAGATTTATGGCATTTTTATTATTATTATTTTTTTTTTACTAGTAATCTGCAGTTTTTATCAGGACTGCAACATAGCGGCGGACAGATCAGACACTTTTGACACTTTTTTGGGACCATTGACAATTATACAGGGATCAGAGCTAAAAACAGCCACTGATTACTGTATAAATGTCACTGGCAGGGAAGGGGTTAACACTAAGGGGCGATCAAGGGGATAACTGCGTTCCCTAAGTGTGTTCTGACTGTGGGGGGATGGGACTGACTAGGGGAGGAGACCGATCGGTGTTCCTATATACTAGGAACACACGATCTGTCTCTACTCCTCTGACAGGACATGAATCTGTGTGTTTACACACACAGATCCATGGTTCTGCTCTGTCACGAGCGATTGCGGTTGCTGACGAACATCGCGCCTGCTGGGCATGCGCATCGGCTCCGAGGACACGCTACGGGCACGCACCTGCTAGATAGTCTAAAGGAGCGACGTATACCTATGGCGATTTGTGCAGCCGTGCCAACCTGCAGCAGTATAACTGCGGCGGCTGGTTGGCTAGCGGTTAAAGAAGCACTCAAAATTAAATTCTAGCAAAGGACAAACTGAAGCCAATGTTTAAGGGACACATCCCTTCAACAAACTCTCTTTTGTCACAACGTGACAATTTATAAATCCTGTCTCCAATATACATCATCCTAGACCGCTTTCCCATAAATGCATTATAAGCATGTATATAACTATAAAACCAATAGACACATTCAAATTACATATGGCAAGATAATGATACATAAATAAGGGTAATTTCAACTATTATCTCAACTGTATAGCAAATGTTCATGAGAAATAAGGAAACGTGACAGTCCTTAAGTTCATAAGGTAATCTTCAGCAAAATAGAAAAGAGCAGAAAAGTCTCTCTTGCATTGAGCATTGCAAATGTCCAAAAGTGTCCATACTGTACAAAGTCCACATTATTTCAGTCCTTATGTTCATTTCCTAAATTTGTAAACACTTCCAAGGATTATGTACCTTCTCATATAGCCAGAAGAAATCCACCACCCCATAAGAGCTGGCCTCTTGGTAAGGACAGAACTTGACATCCACGGACAGACTGGAACTGATGTTGCAAAGAAACAAAGAAGTCATCTTTCAAGTTAGGTCACTGGGTCTCTCTCTTTTTTGTTCATTGGAACTTTCAGGCCTTGGGTTGGCATCATCCACCTCCAGGCACTCCAGGGACTTTCACAGGAGTCTCTTTCAACCTTCAGCATTTCGAAGAGTAGAGAAGGGTCATACCAAAATGATGGCTTGACAAAGCTTCTGGAATCATTCCAGGACCTCCTGTGCCTCTAAAAACAACAAGGATCTCTATGCAAGGATCTAGTAATTTCTTCAAGTAGAACATCCAGATAGAGGCAAAAAAGGGGGGGACAGATACTCTCCAGTCAACATGAATATCTACAGAATCAAACTACTAGATAAAGTATTTTTCAAACCCCCCCCCCCTTTTTTTTAAACCTTCGGAGGTGTTAACAATAATATTCTTGCCATTTAAAATTCAAACATAAGTCCATAAGCATGCGGAAATAAAAATGTTTCATAGCCGGTTTTCATTACTAGACATTTATATTCAATTGAACATCTTTCGCAAACCCAATATTGCAGCAGGATTCAACAAAACATTAAAGAGCCCAATCCCAGATTGGATCCAGAAGTGACCTGAAGCAAAACACCTTCAGTTCCTCTTATCCTCTGGACCCAAGTGGAACCAGAGGGCCCCAGAACAGAACGCTTTACCTAAGCACATATTGTGCCTCAGAACATTGTCTCCTGCAAATCTGCAAAACCAAACATTCCTACCAAAAACCTTAGCTTCTACAAGAACATGCATACACCATTTGCAAAACGTTATTTTAGTCACGGTTGCTTAATCTCTAAGTAACTCCTAAAGCATATAATTTCACATTCTCTTTACCAAAATCTCATTACCAAACTTCTAGTTCAGCTCCCAATCCTAGGAGAGTCTTTTGTAAATGTATAGGGATATTAGGCTTAATATCCAATCTTTCTTCACACGCAACAGAAGTATTCTTTTTTTTCCTTAGCAACATCTACTCTTAGGGTAGTAGTAGAGACCAAAAACACTTACTGGTATACGTTTTAAGGCACACAGAGAAAGCAGTGTTATTAGTTACCTAACAACAATGATTAAAATGGTAACTCTTGTGCACCCATTAAACATAACCCACATTTCTCCCAACACTGTTGTATTATTATTATTATTATGTCTTGTTATCTTGTTTTTGTCTTAACACAATAAAACATTTCTCATACTTTAATTCGCTGGCCATCAATTTACTCACTCAGAAAGCATTTTTCCACCATCAACAGTTTTTTTTATTATTGTATTTTTTATTTTTTATGTGGCATTACAATATATAATCTCAAGTTTAATGTTTCAAAAACCAAAAACCTTTCCCTAGCTATATTACAAACTCTCTTTGCTTGCTCTGTTGTTAGTTTCAGCAAGCTAACACAAGTCCTTCGTTTCCATCTTACATTAACCTCCTGATGTCATAACATAATAAATGGCAACCACACCGGGCTGCTATGGAGATGTCTGTAAATGGTTTTCTTAAGCATTTTCAAGGAAAAGGGACACATCATTTCACAATCCACACATTCTGCTTCGGATTTCAAAAATAACAATAATTAAAATGAAAAATACCAACAATCTGTGTAAAAAACAGAAAGATCATCACCCAATTTAAGCACTATAAACAGCTGGCTGCAGGTGGCATCTATCCTAACATGGTGTGTGGACTTGGCTCAATGGGTCTGTTATATTTTAATTCAAGTTATTATAAGACCTTTGGATTTCATTTTTGTAGAAAATGTTCCCATGTATTCCATCCATCTTGGCCTTAAGTATTATGGCAGCTGTACTTTAATTAACAACCTTATACTAATCTAAAGTAACCCCATATTACAAATTTTTCTAATAACCTGTATTTAATTTCCAACCAAAAGTTGCCTAAACCAATTACAATATCTCTATATCATTAATAAAAACTGTCAACATCATATCAGAAATTAATACTCAAGTGATAATCTCAATATCACACCCTAATTCCAATAACAATAATAATAATAGAACACATGTCTGGTAAACAGATTCAAAATGTGATTGTGATCACATTGTTTATCTTTAGATTAATTAAGTTGGCACATATTGTTATGACTATGAGTATAACAACAATATCATGTGTGACCTTGCCAACCGTCTTCTGAACATATTATTTTTGAGAGAAACAGAAAGGGAAAAAAGGAGGAGGGCGAGGGAGGGGGTCACATCTTTATAGAGCTGACATGACACACACACACACCTAATGTAGAACTAATGCCACATACATACGATCAGTCTTTCCGCCAACAAAACCGTGGATTTTTGTTCGAAGGTAATTGGCTCAAACTTGTATTGCATACACACGGTCACACAAATGTTTGGCCAACAATTACGAGCTTGAGAACGTGGTGACATACAACACGTACGACGAGCCGATAAAAAGGAAGTTCAATAGCCAGTGCGCCACCCTTTGGGTTCCTTCTGCTAATCTTGTGTTTATCTCGCGTTAGTAGAAGTTTGGTGAGAGACGATTCGCGCTTTTCAGCCTCGTGCTTTTGAGTTCGTTTCTGCTTTTCAGTTTGTGCTTGTCGGTTTGTATCTGTTCTTCAGTGCCTGTTGTCAGTTCGTTCCTGTCTTTCAGTGCATTCTATTTATAGTTCACTTCTGTTTTTCAGTGCGTTCTTGTCCACTAGTTTCTGATTTTCAGCTCGTTCTTCTCAGGTCCTTTCTGATTTTCAATGCGTTCTGTCAGTTTATTCTGAGCAGCCGACCGTTTTCTAGTTTTCTATGTTGCAGTTACGTACTCATTGTAAAGTTCGTGCTGTTGTTGGGCTTGGTGTTGGAGTTCTTCCTTTGACCCACGTCCAGTCCATGAACAGGGGGAGGAGGAGTTCATGGACCAAGAATTGGTTACTTAATCATGACCAATTCTCTCATATGCCTTTGCTGCGGGAGCTTCAGGAGAATAATCCTGAAGATTTCAGGAACTATCTCTGGATGACGGACCCTATTTTTCAACATCTGTTGGCTTTGCTGTCCCCCTATATTACCAAGCAGGACATCTGCATGCGGCAAGCCACCACCCCAGAGCAAAGGCTTGTCGCTACCTTGCGGTACTTAGCGATGGGGAGAAGTCTCCAGGATATTAAGTTTACGACTGGGATCTCCCCCCAGGCTCTGGGAATCATTATTCCAGAGACCTCTTCTGCCATAATTCAGGTCCTGCAGAAGGAGTATATTAAGGTAAGTTTTAACATCACAGTCTTCGTATTTAATGTTTGCTAATGTTTTGTATTTATTTCATCATTCCCTAATTACCATGATTGTACTATGCTGTGAATGTCCTCTTTGTCCTCATGCATGCTGTAAGCTTTCAATGCTCCTTTTTTGTCCTTCATGCATATTTGCCTTCACTAACCTCCCCAGCATGCTATCCTGGGCCCATACACACTTAGCGTAGCCACTTAACAATGTATTTTGTCAGATCCATTGTAGTGCTTATCCTAAACACCCCCTAAAATGTGTACAAATGTGATTGTTGTCCTTAAATTCATGCATAGTGGAACCCTCCCTCCCCCCCAACTGCTAAGTCAACCGATACCAATACTCTATCTGCTAACTTTGCCAAACCCATACACACTATACCTACCTCTTTTTTGGTCAGTTTTATGGATGAATTCACCAAAGCATGTAGTGCAAGTGCCTGCCTGAATACTTTCAAATGGTACTGTTTCAAGTTTTTTTCTCCTATTATCTTGATTGGTAATTTCAGAATGTAAAAATGTGCTTCAATTTGGACAGAGTGTATACATATTTTTGGATTATGACACTTCTTACCTGTCCAGTGGGCGGCCAATAGTGTAAGTAAAGGAGGGGCTGGCCAAAGTAACACACATTATTTATGCATTCATCTCTCAATGAATTGGAGATGGTTACCTGTCCAAAACATCTCCCCCACCCTAAAATTTTTACAATGAGCCATCAGAGGGGGTGAGGAATCTGATAAGTGGACCTTATACTTTTGACTTTAAATACGCATTTAAATAAATGTTATTATACTTATGTTAGCCAAGAATGTTTGTGTCTAATCTGCTTGCAATGTTATGTGCAAAAGTACTATTTTTTTGTCTGACTCCACAGTTTCCTTCCAACCCACAGGAATGGCAGACTGTGACCTCCCAATTCATCCAGTAGTGGGACTTTCCCAACTGCGGTGGTGCGATAGATGGGAAACACATCCGGATCATCCCACCCCCCAACTCAGGGTCGTACTACTACAACTACAAGGAGTACAGCAGTATTGTATTGTTGGCGGTATGAGTTTCTGTATCTGGACGTGGGGAAGAATGGCCGTATGTCGGATGAAGGAGTCATCGCCCAGACTGAATTCTAAAGGCGTCTCCAGAAAGGCAGCTTGGGGTTGCCACCTCCACTGCATAATGTGGCGGGCCTCCTGTTTGTCTTTTTGGCGGATGAGGCCTTTGCACTGGGGGAGCATTTGATTAGGCTGTTCTCCAAGAGAACCCTGACCCCGGACCAGAGGGTTTTTAATTACCGGCTGACCCGTGCCAGAAGAGTGGTAGAAAATGCCTTTGGCATAATGGCCAGCCAGTTCCGTCTTTTTCTAACAGCCATAAATATGGCCGAATACAAACTGAACCATATAATTTTATGCTGCTGCATTTTACATAATTTTATGCGTAAAAATGCAGCCAACTATCTGGCCTCAGTTGCAACTGAGGCCGGCTCACCGGAAGAAATAGTGACGATGCTTGAAGCTGGCCGTCCTAGCTTGCCCCCCCCCCAAGCGCCAACGAAGTACGGGAAAGCTATCTGGAGTATTTCATGGGTAGGGGAGCAATTTATATGCCAGAGAATCTGTAAGCTCTTTCTAATAATTTTTTTATGAAAAACTAAACTCATATTTCATTTGCTTTACTGCTTGTGTTTCTTATTTGTCTCCTAGGTTCCTCAATGGCCTTTTATTTTTGGCCATTTTCTTCAATAGTGCAAACGTAACTTATTTGATACATGAGGTGACAATCTCTTCTTCAGCTAGATGTGCATGTAATCCATTAATGATAAATATAATCATCCTTTTAAACTCTATGAATTAATTGCTTGTAGTCCCTAAAATGGCCTGATTTTGGCAAATTTAACAGCACAGTGGGGGTTATTTACTACAGGTAAATCCACTTTGCACTACCAGTGGATTTGCAAAGTGGATTTGCCTTTAGTAAATACCCCCCATTGTCCCTGTAACTACAACAACTTAATAAAAAAAGGGTAATGAGCATTTAAAGAAGAAGCCACACATTGTTGAGTATAAAACATTTTACTCCAAGCACATTCACATGTGCGTTATAAAAGGGTTTTTAAACAAACCAACATCTTTGGTGTACAACATGTATGACAGTAGATTTAGCCTTTTTTGTGGCTAAACAGGCATGTTTAAAAACATAACATCCACATCCCCAACTCAGTAACTTACAAAGTTCAACTTTGATAAAGTGAAGGCCATATGAGACAATAGTATGTCAAAACTGTGTTAATTTTGCCTTCATCAGATGGGGTGATCTCACCCCTGTAAAAGCCAAAATGTGAAGATGCACACAAATTGGGACACAAAATGTGGATTTCCCTCATGACCCTATGCCTAAAATGTGTGTCTTTTCCCTACATCTATTTTTCGCAAGCCACAAAACACACATGTGCTATATGCCATCATGGGATATTAATGTACACATTTTGTGGATGCAACCCTTCCTCGCAACTAAAGTAGGTAATGTGGATGTTGTGTAAGAAGAAACTCACTTCAACAGTGCAAGTGCACAAGTCCCTATCAGTGAAATAATGGTGTGCAATCGGAATTTAGAGAAGGTCAAGCAAAACATCAATGATGTTCAAAAAAGACTGACCAACATCATTGATACTTTAGCCAAAATCTAAAACCACACAAAAATGTAAATTTTCTCGTTATTGTTTAAAGTTTTTTAAAAGTTTTAAAGTAATGTCAAAGCCAATTTTTGAAGATGCACACAGTGAGTGTGTCAACATGTGCTATCTGCCATCATGGGATATCAATGTACGTGATTTGTGGGTACAACCCCTTCCTCGCAACTAAAGTAGGTTAGAGGAAGGGGTTGCACCCCCAAAACACGTCCATTGATCCCCCATGATGGGAGCTAGCATATGTTGACACACTGGGCCTTATTTCAGAAAGGAAAATTCACTTTGCCCTACAAGTGCACTTGCATTTCACTTGTAGGCCTAAGTGGTTTTGCTTTTTTGAAATAAGCCACAGTGTGGCAACATGTGCTAGATCCCATCATGGGGGATCAATGGGCGTGTTTCGGGGGTGCAACTCCTTCCTCTCACCTACTTTAGTTGCGAGGAAGGGGTTGCACCCACAAAACGCGTACATTGATATCCTGATTGCACACTATTATTTCACTGATGAGGACTTAACAGTGCACTTGCACTGTTAAAGTGAGTCTCTTCTTCCACAACATCCACGTCACCTAAAAAGAATAAAAAAATACCATTTATTATAAATATGCATATATATCTATTACCTGAAGCTGTGGTCTCAGACACTGACCTGTTGTGGTCACCATTTCGACCACTTCCTGAACCTCGGAATCCACATCCTCAGGTTGTGTGCTGAGTTCCCCTTCTTTAGGAGATGTGGGGTTCCTGGTGTCTTCAGATGTCCCGATTCTTTTCTCCCATATGTGAATACAAAAAAAGGTATACTTAGCAGACAGATATTTTAGGCTAGAAATAGTAATATGAAACATTGCTTGGAAGTGTCGTCCAATTGTCTGTTTTGGCAGAGTTCCAAGCTGAAGACATGATTTTTTCAATTTCAAAAGCTGGAATACTTACCTGTTTTGTGCAAGTTTCACACATGGAGAGACCCCTAGTATCCACTGGAGCACCTGTGTGGGACACCATAAAAAGGTTGTTCTGGTGTCCCACACTAGTGCTCCTGCGTCCATATGTGTAAACAGCTGCTGAGTGTCCTCTCCTTACACCGATTTAAGTTTTCATTTCATTATAGTTACAAACACATCTAGACAACAATGTAATAAACTTCTTTTAATACAAATAGGCATGAACAAATGTAGTTAACCTGCATCTGCCAAAAACGTTGTATTAGTGGTCGAGCGAACAATGTTTAATACGAACGATTCCTGTGCCCACGAACCTCAAACTTGTCATTTTATACTGTACAACACTAAAGAAAAGCACATGGACCAGCACGAAAGTAGTAATAATAATAATAGGAACACACGACAAATACTTACTTTTTTGCAGCACTTTCTTGATCCGTCTATACTGATCATGCTCCCTAAATTTCAGGTCTGAACAGCATTTCCTCAATTGCTCCTTGGATCGTCATACCCCAAAATTCCTATGCAGACTTCTCACAACTTTAGTCATGATCTTGGCCTTTCTCACATTTGGGTTTCTGTACGGTCCATGATTCCCATCATAGTCTGCCCTCTTCAAGATGTCCACCATCTCTACAAAGGACATATTTGAAGCCTTATATCTCCTCCTGGATGTGGAGCTGCCTTGCTCTGGGCTTTTCTCATCCTGGTCATTGCTGCTTTCTGCAGGCACCTGCTCTGTCTCCGCCATGTGCTCTCCCACTGCCCGGAAAGAGAGGAGGCGGGGAATACAGTAGAAAGAATGACAGGGGCAGAGTTTCACGTATGCACAGTGTATATAAAGCATAACACGCGGGCAACGTACGTACGCTCTTTGAGTGGAGGATGGAGGATCGTAAGCGCCAATCGTTCAAGCAAAGGTACAATTGTAACCTGGGGCATCAGTGGTTAGTAAACATGTGCACACTGAAATATTTTGTTTCAGAATTTAGTTTTCGTCCGAAAAATAAATATATTTAGTTACTCCCGAAATTCGTTTTTATTTATTTCCTTTCGTTAAAAAAAATGCATTCGTCTGAAAATCCCATATAATTAAGGTCGAATCTGTGATTGAAGGCTTATGGTGTCTGTCGAATGTTCTAAGAAGATACGACGGAGCAGCTAAACTGTACGACGCCGCAATCTTACATTTCCGGTCTAATGTTCCACCTGCAAGCTATAGTAGAATTCTAATGTTGTATGATACTAGTAATAATTATATTTATTAATTATTATTACTAGTCAACCAACATTAGAATTCTTCTATAGTCTATGGACAGAGCATTTGACCATAAATGTCCGTTTGCGGCGACTGCTTCGTCGAATCTTCATGTCGAATCTTTTCTCTCTATGTCGAATAATCTTGGACTAATAGAGTTAGGTTAGGCACATTCAACCTTTTTTGCTATATTCTCTATAATGTCGAATCTTTTCTCTCTATGTCGAATCTTTTCTCTCTATGTCGAATAATCTTGGACTAATAGAGCTAAGGTTAGGCACATTCGACCACAGGTTTGATGGAAACAGATCGCTATTGTCAGCGTCATGTCGAATCTCCTATCTATATCGAACTGTTGTCGCAACGAAAATGAAAATAAAGCATTTGTTTATGTCGGATCTTTCGGTATTCGGATTCTGCACGTTCGTTATCGTTTGTTAAATCGATAACGAAAATACTCGGAATTCGGACGAAAATGCATTCGGACGAAAACGAATGCACAGGTCTAGTGGTTAGTGGCCTATACTGCTTATAGATTGAGGCCTATATTGGGACAAGATTAGGAGAGTTTAGTCTGACATTAGGGTTTGTCTTGTGTTGTGTCTTGCAGCTAAAATGGATAAATTCACTGACCCGGACTTTCTGCCCAAATTCCTTGACATGTACAGGGAGCAGCCATGTCTCTTGCAACTCCAAAACAGGGAATACTCCAACAAGCAAAAGAGGAAGGCAGCGCTGGAGAAACTGTTGGAATTGGTGAAGCCTGTGTATCCCACGGCAGACATCAACTATTTGAAGGCCAAAATTGGTAGCCTGAGGAGCACATATAATAGGAAAGGTCCAGGATTCCATGAGAACCGGAGCAGCAGCAGATAACGTATATGTACCCAGGCTGTGGTACTACGACAGACTGTGTTTTTTGTCAGACCAGATGGAACCCAGGCCATCACTTTCTACACTTCCTTCCACACTTCCTTCCACGTCAGCTGAGGCTCCTGAAGTCCAACCTGGGCCTTCCACACAGGAAAAAGATGTGGAGGAGCCCAGCTTGAGCCAGGTATAGCATTGTTGAACATATTTCTTGTCTAAAATTTAATGATGTTAACTAGATGTTATTGATCACTAATTTCTGATTTAACAAAGTGGTTTACATATCAATAGACAATAGTATCCAAAAATGATTGGGACAAGAATGAAAAATGCTGGGGTCAGAATGATAGTCTTTTCTATTTGTTAACATTCAATTTGCAACAGTCATGAGCTCAAAATTGTGTGTGATTGATGAACAAAAACCTAAAACTATGTACCATTTTTATACACAAGAAAGCCAGGAGGAGGCCGTGGCAAGCAGCCTCACGGAATCCCAGATTCCTCCCCTCCGCCCTCCAACCAAAAAGACAAGGAAGGCGAGGAACCTGGAGGAGTCAGCGACTGCTTTAATCCGCCAGGCTACTGCGGCACTTACAATGACCCCTGGTGGCCACGAGTAATTTGGATGTGTGACAACAAGTAAACTCAAACACATGGAGGAGGGCCAAAGCCTGAGCTGTGAGGAAATCATTCTTCAGCCCCTAAACAAGGGGACGAGGGTCCAACTCACAAATCAAACCCACCTTTGTGAGTGGGACCATACTCCTCCACCACCTTCAGCAACACCACAGCCACCCAACCCACCAGAGCAGCATGGAAGGAAGTTTTGAGCGTGATGGCCTGGGTTTGGAGTGGTCTGGCAAAAAATGCAGGCTGTTGTAAGACCACAGCCTCGGGACATATATGTCATCTGCTGCTGCTCCCGATCTCTCGGAGTCCTGGACTGTATTGTGCTTCCTATTAAATGGACTCCTTAGGTTACCAATTTTGACAGTGAAATAATTTATGTCTGCCCCGGGGTACAAAGGTTTCACCAATTCCAACTGTTTCTCCAGCGTTGCCTTCCTCTTTATTTTGTTATGACCTCTATTAAATTTCTAATTTTTGTTTTGACAAATACTTGGCTATGTGCTTTACTTCAAAAAGGACAATTTGTTTGTGAGTAGGCAGGTACATTTCAAAAATACAATGTCAAATTAACAAGGGACACCAACATAGTTGTATCTCTTTGAGGTTAAAAAATACAAGATAATAAAGATGTTGTGGTAACTTGACACAAAAAACGACAAAAAATATTATGGAGATCACTAGAAAAAAAAATTATTCTGGAGATCACGAGAAAAAACAACAAAAAAAAAAAAAAATACGGAGATCACTAGAAAAAACAAAATAAAAGAGGTTATTCAGGAGATCACAAGAAAGAATAAAAAATCAGTTTGTCAGAACTCTGTGAATATCACCAGCAAAGTAAATTAATTCTTATAGCATTATAAAGAAGAAGAGAATGCGCTGCATTGAGAGACTTCAGAATTTGCCACATGACGAATGTGCTATCTCCATTACGAATGCTAGTTTTACAAGACCGAGCGCTTCCTGAGCTGATTCTGAGCATGCATGAACTTTTGTGCGCGGACTTGTGTACACATGATCGGAATTTCGGACAACAAAGTTTTGTTGGCGGAAAATTTGAGAGCCTGCTATCCCAACATTTGTTGGCAGAAAGTCTGACAGCAAATGTTCGACGGAGCATACACACGGTCGGACTTTCTGACAACAAGCTCATATCCAACATTTCCCGTTAGAAAATCCGACCGTGTGTACGCGGCATAAGAGTTCCAGCATTCACACACATACACAATTATCTCTCTAAAATGTCTTACATTTTTCCCATTTGTACACAACACATGCATATAGTTCTCTCACTTTCTTTTAACTCTTTCCAAAATTTCCATAATTTAAGTTACTCTTACTTACTCTAAAATCTGCTTTCCTTATTTTGTTCTAATATGTCTTTCATGCCAACTACTGTAATAAACTTAACTCTAGCTTCTATAATTAGACAGGCAGCCATAATGGTCATGCCATCTTCCTTCTCTAACAACATATAAAATATTCTGTTTGGGCCAGGGCCAAAAATCATGTGATTCCTATACATTTCCACCCTCAATTCTCTGTTTCGACTTTTTCTCATGTTTTAGAATTTATTAGATGTAGTGCCTGACCCTAAATTCAAATAAACTACTTAACACTTCTCTTTGTGTCTGTCACCCTTGATCCATCCCGCTCAAATTTGATTTTTCCCTAATTATTTAATATGCATGATTCTTAGACCCTGTGGACTTTGGTAACCCTGTTACGCATAGTGGGTCCCTGTCCACTTTAACCACTATCTAGGGGCTAAGTATAGGAGGAACTGCACCTCTGGTTCATAATCTACATGTGCCTAAACCCCCTTGCCTATAAACTATTATTTTTATAGCAGATGTGTGCTTCATTTAACAGCACTATTCTTCCTTTTCTTATCTATAACACACCAATGGGCAGTAAACAGTGACAACATAATATAACAATACGGTTCGATTACGGAAAGCAAAATAGGCACCCTTTGTCCCGAAAATGCCTTACCGATCAAGGAAGTCTGATAACTCAAATGTAAGCAAAGGCTTACCTTAGCCAGCTGATTATCAGAAATTCCCAGATCATCTCAAGCTTCTCATCTGGGACTCTTAGGGTCCCATTAATACCTCTACTTAACAATTTATGATTTGCATGTGTACACATAAGCAGTTATTACTTTAACTACTTCAATACAGGGCACTTGCACCCCCCTCCTGCTCAGGTCATTTTTCAGCTTTCAGCGCTGTCACACTTTGAATGAAAATTGCGCAGTCATGCTACACTGTAACCATGTGACATTTTTATAATTTTCTTCACACAAATAGAGCTTTCTTTTGGTGTTATTTAATCACTTCTGGGGTTTTTATCATTTCCTAAAAAAAATAAAAAGCCTAAAAATTTTGGAAAAAGAACAAGTTTTTCTTAGTTTCTGTCAGTAAATGTTGTAAATAAGTAATTTTTCCCCTTCACTGATGGACGCTGATGAGTCGGCACTGATAGGCTGCACTGATGAGGTGGCACTTATGGGCACTGATTAGGTGGCACTGACGAGGAGACACGAATATGCCGCACTTATGGGCACTGATAGGTGGCATTGATATTTGGCACTGATGAGCACTGATAGGTGGCATTGGTGGGCACTGATGGGTGGCACTGGTGGGTGGCACTGATGGGCACAGATAGGCGGCACTGATGGGCATTGATGGGCAGCAGTGATGGGTATTGATGGGCAGCAGTGATAGCCAGCACTGACTGACATCACTAATGGGTACAGATTGCTGGCACTTGTAGGCACTGCTTGCTGGCACTGTTTTAATATCTTAAGGTGGAACTCTACACCTACATTAAAACATTATTTTACACTGTGCCAGCACTCTCCATTTCTCACACACACACACACACACACACAGCTCTGCGGGGAGGAATGTAGACCAAAGTCAACACATGGACACAGAATAATGCATAGCTCGTCTTTTATTTCCTGGTTCAGTATCTTAAAAACAATATATTGTCAAGATATGACCAAGTGATATTTACAGATACATATGACCAGTCAACCTTGGGCTGTCCTTTCCCAGTGTTCTCCTTAGGTGAACAGCACCCCAGCTACAGTGGGTGACTTCCGGCTTCTGTTCCCCATGGACCCTCATGGTCCTGGCCTGGGTAGCAGTATGGTAAGCAGCGGGTCTTCCTTCTTTTTCCTCCCTTTTCCCTACCCTGGTGTTTGGTGCTTCTCCACTCTGGGGGGGACCAGCATGGGGGTTAAGGTTACTATCCATGTTCCTCAGGGGACTTTTTGTCTGCTGCAACTACTCTTACAAGAATTGGGTAGCCTTGCCTGCATTTGCCTGCAGCCTGTGTGATAGCTACAGCTGTATGGGGCATTAGAGCATGGGAAAGTTAGAATCCCATCTGAGTATCCCTCCTTGAACTTTTTCCACTTTGGGAATTCTTGTTGAGGATTGCCTGGTCATGACTTCTGCATCTGTTGCTGTTTGAGTGGTAATCATGGACACATTGCAACAGGGCAGACTGGCTTTAAGATGTATTCCCTGGCATCAGATGTGGCCTAGGTTGAAAACAGCAATGGCCATCTTTAATAAGGGCACATTGCCTTATTGCCTCAGAAAGCAGGAAAGACTGTTGAGCAGAACAGATGGAACTGGTGGTCTTTCAGTCTTAAGTGCACACACTGGGAATGTAGCCAGTGTGGGAAACAAGACAGCCTGCAAGATACTGGGGCTAGCTGCTATGACCTGGATGGAAGGGGTAATAAGTGAACTATTTTTATTGCTCAGTTGCCCAGGACTGTTGTAGGCTCAGCAGGTAGCTAGATGCACCTTCTGGAGGAGACACCCTATGCGGCTGCAGTTAAACAACCCCACAGCAGTAGTGAATATAAATCATCCGGGGTGACCAAGAGTGAGGCAGCAGTTCTGTAAATGGCTCGCATTTAAGGTGTGCAGAGAGTCCTATTGTGCCTATGTGCGCTGTACACATAACAGGTGTAGAAAATTGGTAAGTGAACTATATCAGTTTAAAAGGTCTGGATCGGGTAGAGTGTGCTCTTCACCCTTACAACAAAAATCTGCTGGTGTCATGCCACGATCAAAAAGTGGACAGGTTTGTATCAAGGACAAAATACATTTGTGCAGATGTTGAAGGGATTCCGGGCCATCCTGGTGGCTCCAAATTTGCCCCACGTGTCATTGTATGTGGATCTTGTTCATCTGGTAGTGGATGTCCCTTGTCTCTGCTGCATCAAGAAGGCATGTTGTCTCAAGGGCCTGCTTACTACCTTGCTTTACAATGATTGGTTTTAATGGCTTGGCTTTTGAAAGCCAAGTGCTGATGAATGCAGGGTTATTGCAGTCGTCCACACCATGTGTGAAGCTCACAAGGAGATGTCTTGTAAGATTTATTTTCATAGATGGAAGGTGTGTTTTGTGTGGTGTGAGTCCCTAGGGGTATGCCATCATTTTTCCTTAGTTGCCTTTCCCCTGGCTTTCCAGCGTGAGTAGAGCAGTGCTTGGCCTTAAGCACAATTAAGGGTCAGGTTTCTATATTGGTGGTCTTATTTCAGCATCCTCTGGTATCACTGCTGCTTGTCTGCCCCTTTATTCGGGGAGTTATTCATGTCTCCCCTCCAGTCAGGCCATAATTGTCGTAGTGGAACCTTAACCTGGTATTGTGTGTTGCAAAAGCCACCTTCCAAGGAGTTTAAGGAGATCCCATTTCTAACACTCTCTCGGAAAGTGGCATTCCTAGTAGCCATTACATCAATGCGTAGAGTCTCTAAGTTCTTCTGAAAGCCTCAATGTTTGGTTCTTCCTAAGAATAAGCTTGTTTTGCACCTGATGTTATCAGCTTTTCACTTAAATGAAGACAATGTGCTTTTGTTGTTTTTTTCCCAAGCCAGTGCACCCTAAAGCCTGGTACACACTAGGAAAAAAATTGAATGAAAAAAAAATGACGGCTCCGATCAGAGCCACTGTAATAACTATGCGAAGTATGTACAGCGATCTCCCCCCGCTGAGCTGCTGTGTTCTGACAGGGCCCCTCCCAGAACACTCCGATCAGCACTCTCCGCCACTGGCTGAGAGTGGTGATCGGGAGTCAGTCGGCTGCTGGTTTTCCAGCATGCTCATCCAACAAAGGCCGGCCAAACAGCTGGGCTCTGTTGGGCAGACCGAGATACACACGGACCGAATGTCAGCCATTTTATTTTTTTGAACCAGTAAATGTCTCCCGGCATTCGACCAGTGTGTACCCGGCTTAAGGAAGGAGCCTTACAATCTTTTTGGTGATCAAGGTGTATCTGAATACTACATATGAATTTCAAAGATCAGATTCCTTTTTCTTGGTTCTAGAGGGCCCAAAGAAGCAGTAACTGCTACTACTATGTATTTCATGCTGGATCGTGTAAACTATTTTCAAGCATATGCTATCAAGCACCTAGAATCATTGTGTGCAATTACAGTGCTTTCTAAAGATTGGTAAGTGCATCCTTGGCTTTCCACCATCAAGCATTGATTTCTCAGGTTTGTAAGGTAGATACCTGGTCATCAGTTCATACCTTTACCAAGTTTTACAAGGTAAATATGCCAGCCTCAGCTGATGCCAGATTTGATCATAAACTTTTGCAGTGACAGTCTGGCTGGTCCATATCATTTTACTTTGAGACAATTGGTCTGATTTACTGTTTTATTTTTGCCTGCCCTATTGTGGGTAGGGTTGCCACCTCATCCCTTTAAAACCGAACACATATTAATTACACAGGTTCTGTGGCTGATTAAGAGAAGAGAAACAGGCACCTCTAGGTTAGAACTGTAACATTTTAATATAATACAGGTGAATTATCCACTTACATAGAAGTTAGGGAGGTAAAGCACATGTCCATCCACACTGGTGTGGCGTTTGTCCCTGTGCAGCGGCGTTCGCCCAGCTGTCTTAGCCTGAAGAAGTATCTTGGTCGGCAGGATCTCTACAGCCTGAGAGATAAAAACAAGGCTTGGGTCAGGCTGATTCATGATGGTGAGGGCTGGAATGCGGCGTCAGGCGTGATGACATCACTGGAGGGTCGCGACAGCATTTCAGAGCATGCGCACTGGCCAATTAGACACAAAAATTGCATGATAAATCACATTGTTGTGAATGAGGGCTAAAACCTGGAAGCTGATTAGTTTATACGCACAGCTGCACCAGATTTTGCACTTTCCAGTTTTATTAAATCAACCCCAAAGGGTCAGTTGTCAGGAATGTTTGCTTACCATAGGAATGTCCATTTTAATGTGCTGCCATTTCTGAATATTTAGACAGACATTTGTTTATTGATATTTACACATTGATAAAAATTCAATTAATATGCTGATGTCTTCAAAATTATATTTATTTCTCCTTTGAATGGCAGTTTGATTTCTCATCTATTTAAATTTGTAGAAAGTGTTAGCATTAAAGTGTATAAAATTAGTTTTGAGCTTTTTTATCAAAGATTATGGGGCAATATCCACTATACCATTGCTGGCATATGCTTCAAGTTTTTTTTCTCTTCTAATACTATAAAAAGCTTGAAAGTGGATAAAACTTTTTTTATCATCTCTTTTGTGTAGTTGTAAATCTCCTCTGAGAATGATTGTTTACTTACCCTCTAGCATAACTAGCAGATGAAAGAAATGAGACTGACATTCATGGTGCATTAGAAGGAAGGCAGTGGGACACGCGTAAGCCTCCGTAGGATTGTTGTTAAAGCTCTCACTGTGAATATGCAGAATCTTGTACTCATTCATACCTCAAGAGTTCATTACCTGATACTTTGTGTTTTCTAAGTGGATTAACCTTAGCACAGGAGGATTGCTCATTAGCAATACCTTTTTATGTTTGTTTATAAGTCAAACATCTTACAGAATAAAAAGGCCACTGACTGATACCGATAAATGTTAGTATACAATCTATACTCACGACAAGGGGATGTATTACAATTTTGTACATAATTTCCTTCTTTATTATGGTCAGGACTAAAATATATATATTCTAGCCTTATTATGTCCTGTTACCTAAGCCTTCTAGTTTGCCTTGCTCTGCTTTAGTTTTGTGTGTACATAGTTTTTTTGTTATAGTGTGTGTGTGTTTTTTTTTTTTTTTCTGCTTGCACTAGTGCTGCTGTACTGTTTATGACCATATATTGCTTGTTTGCTCTGCTGGCATGTTTCATCATTTGCTGTGTGTATAAATATTGCTTGTTTGCTCTGCTGGCATGTTTCATAATTTGCTGTGTGTATAAATACTTATGACATATACCCCTTTGTATTATTTTAGACTGTATTCCTTGTTCTGGTTTAAATTCTGGTCTCTCACGAGACTAACCTTGTCCACTTGTCTCTTCTGAGCAGCCAGTGGTAATTTTTTTGGTGGGGCCACAAACGGTATTACAACCACCCCCCCCCCCCCCACTCAGGTCGGGTCTGGAGCACTTACCCTATTTATGGTGGGCAGCGCCTCTCCCGGGCTTCACCGGCGCCTTCCCTGCTCGGTGGCGGCTTCCCCTTCCCCTGCTCTCCACAGAGTTCGTGGCAGCTTCCGTTTCCTCCCTTCTCCTCGTCGGCCAATTGGGACTTTTCTCTTTTCGGCCAATCGGAAACGGGTCTCAGTGTTCTGATTGATCGCTTCTGATTGGCCGGATTGAGGATCACTGTTTTAATGTCAAAGCTTAATTGAACAAGCTGGAATTAGAGTCTGATTAGCTACCATGCACAACTGCACCAGAGTCTTCGTAAATCTCCCCCAGTGTTCCAAACCCGGATAAAGAGGGATTATCTTTGGCCCCCAAATGCATTGGGTGCTTTTTGTTTTTGTGTTGTAACTAGTTAAAATATTAAAAACACTGGACTTTTGAAACGTTGGTTTGGCAACCACATTAGTTCAAATACATTGGTGCATTAGGGAAGGGTAACTATGTAAATGTGATGATGGTAGCCTTTGTGTTTTTCATCACAAGTTTCTTTTGAGGTCACAGATATGTGGACACCTGCAGAAAAAAACAAGGTGACTGTCATTGCCAACTTCTCCCTCTGTAAATGTTAATTGGCTGGCTATCATGCTGACATTTTATCTTCTTTCCAACGTTTTTATTAAAGTTTTCGAGACATGTGAACATCAAAGGAATATAACAAAATTCCATAAACATATATCGTGGTACATTGGGTATTGCGGGAAGAGTATACTTCTGTCTTCTAACTTGCGCCCCTGATACTGCTTGTCTCTCAACAAGCCACATCAAAATACGCTATAAAATAACCATCCTAAAACAAAAGAACAGGTTTCCCCATTGCCCCTTCAAAAACAGTATGGGGGGGAGGGGGAGACCATACCAACTTGGTCATGTACATTTTATTTTCAATACTTTCCAAGTCATTGACCTAAAACTTGTATGCCAATCAGAAGTTTTGACTTTACTTGGTGCATGCTTGTTACATGTCATTGACTAATGCCCTGTACACACGGTCGGACATTGATCGGACATTCCGACAACAAAATCCATGGATTTTTCCCGACGGATGTTGGCTCAAACTTGTCTTGCATACACACGGTCACACAAAGTTGTCAGAAAATCCGATCGTTCTAAACGCGGTGACGTAAAACACGTACGTCGGGACTATAAACGGGGCAGTAGCAAACAGCTTTCGTCTCTTAATTTACTCTGAGCATGCGTGGCACTTTGTGCGTCGGATTTGTGTACACACGATCAGAATTTCCGACAACAGATTTTGTGGTCGGAAAACTTTATAGCAAGCTCTCAAACTTTGTGTGTCAGAAATTCCAATGGAAAATGTGTGATGGAGCCCACACACGGTCGGAATTTCCGACAACAAGGTCCTATCACACATTTTCCGTTGGAAAATCCGACCGTGTGTACAGGGCTTTAAAGTATTAAAACAATGAAGATAGCAAGACAACTAGCATAGAATAAGAATAATAATAATAATGGTAGCCTTCATGTTTCTCTTACTACAGGTTTGCTTTGAGTTTGCAGATAATTGAGTGATTGTATTCTCGAACTTACAAAACTCAGCTGTTTGCCATGCAGGTCATAAAAAGCAATAGAACGGCATTCCCTGTGCACTTCTACAAATGTCTTCTGTACTCTACATACTGTGATATAATTCACATAGCCTTGAGCAACAGAAACCAGATATTTGATATACCAATCATTTACCTGCCAGCAGTTGTTCATTTAAACAAGTTTTATAGGGATATACCTGTGTGAATTCTACAAAACCTTTGCTTTTTTCAGTATGTTACAGGTCTCTATGGATCTCCAAGTCGTATACTGAATTCCACTGAATTTGTATATCTCACATCTGCAGGGGGTTCTCCTGAGACCTTCTGGTGTCAGCAACTCATACATAATCTAAACCTTCAAGAAATCTCTCTTGGCCTAATGTCCCTGTATGATGTTAACTCATTACTCAAGGGTAATCATAGTTCTCAATGAATAAACTTAGTGTTGTACCTTATCAGTATTCCTTAGCTGCATTTGCTGTTAATATTTGAATAAAATTCACAGAGAATGAAAGAAATCGGTGCCTAGCCGAAAACACGGTGCTAAGTTTGTGTTGTTTACCATTGCTATAGTCTAGTTTTGTTCGTACTTTCAATGTAAATGAGCAACAAGGTGGGTTTGCAAAATCCATAAGGGCATAGTATGTTCATATTCTGCGTTTTCAAAAGGGATCTTTGTGGTTAAAAGTATACATTTTTTTCTAAGACAGCAAATAAAGCAGAATAATCCTGAAAATCCCCAGAACATAATGTTGTTCCTGTGTAGCATGGTTTAAAGAAATAGGTGGATCTAAATTGTGGTTTATAACAGTAAATAGCAAAAATTCAACTTTGTACACAAGTCTTACTAAGTCTCTTATCAAAATAACTGAACTTTTCTATTTGCAGTTAAAGATATACAAGCTTCTAAAGTTCATTGCAATATGGCTTTTACCATTTGTTTCAAAAACAATCTTCTCAGATTATAAAATATGTGCCTTTATTACATTTTGTGCAAATTATATTACAGGTGAATAATATTATATTTACCTGTAATATCCTTCTTTGTGTAGACATTCAAAAGCCTACGGCTGCTGCTTGGCACCTCTATCTTTTGTGGTTGTGATGTCCACATCCCCAACAGACTCACTTAGTTGACAATCCATAGTATTCTCCTTCCCTTCCCTTTTGGCAGCTGCATAAAAGATTATGTGGGGGGGGGGGGGGGTGAATTTTGCCAGCACAGACTATAATTAGACACTCCCAAAGGGCTATGCCATGAAGAGCTGCCTGGGGCTTTTTAAACCTACCCCAGCATCGGTTCTCTCTCCCCTGCTCGAGTGAGGAAGAGAGGAGAAGGAACTGAACTTTGATTGCCAAGGAGCAAAATCTACCCCTAGCAACAGGCAGGAGGACTTCCTATTGGTCGCCAGGGGCAAGAGAGGACTCTGATTGGCTGGGTGGGCCAGGAGAATTCAGCTCTGTCACTGACTTTGCTAAAACCTGCCCACGGCCCCTGTAAATGCAGGGAGAGTCTGACAGGACCGGAGAAAGTGCCTGCAAAAGTGGTATGTGCCTGACTGGATTAGTATCGGATAAAGCTTGCTGCAAGCTATTAGAAACAAGGAGAAAGTGAATTCAGAGCTGCTGCTGCTGCTGCTGCTGCTGCTGCTGCTGGGAGCCTGTGTTTGCAAGTTGACTAGGAGCTGAGCATGAGCTGCTGCTGTGTGTAGAGAGCTGCTGCACCACATGTTGCTGTGTAACACATTTCTGTCCCACAAAGAGACTGGCCCCTCTGAGCACTGTGCTACTCTACAGAGACTGCTGCTGTTACTGCTGTTTTCACTGTTGGAGGAGTGAGCCTGAGGAAAATTGTGCTACTGCAGGGGACACTGCAAAGCAGGGACTCTGTGCGGTTGCTTTTGTTAAGTGCTGTGGAGGGCTTTTCAGAGACTTGCTGCTGAGAGCCTGTTTTGTTACTGCAGCTGATTGCCCAAGACTGTCTGCTACTGTGTGACAGAGCATGGGAGCAAAATCTATCTTAGCAGCAGGTGGGAGGACTTCCTTTTGGGAGCCTGTGTAAAGGGCTCGGGCTCAAGTACAGCTGCGGAGCCTACCTGTAAGCTGCCAAGGTTGCTGCTGGTGTACTGAAAGCTGCAGATGACTTGCCTGAGTGTTCCAGTGCCATCTATACTGACAAGTGTTCCAGCTGTCCTTCATTGAAGTGTTCCAGTCATCCCTGCAACACCTGCAGAGAGCCAGCTAGAGAAGTAGAACCCTTTCACTGGCCACCAAGGAACCTCTGGGATAGAGACCAGAGCTATCAGTGGTGAAAGGCCTTTGGCTGCCATCTTTAAGCACTCTACTGTAAGGGGCCCCATCATTAGCAGTACTTTGTTCGGTGGTGTAGACATCTTCCTTTGCATTTAGGATAGGTCTTCCTGTTATTGTACACTGATATGTTATCGTAAAATGTTTTGCCATTGCTTGGTGTTTTTTTGCTGACTTATTTGTGCTTTCTTCAATAATACAATCCCTCTCCTAAAAAAAATTGGATATTTCCTCTTTGTAAAAGATTGGGTCACTTTTCAGAGACCTATACTGTATAATACTTTTCCTATTTTGTGCTTAGCAGTTAAGTAATATTACCTGTTCTGTCCTAATGCCAGTTATTCAACCATGTTTATTGTTAATATGGCCTTTTCACTTCCTCAATCAAAAACAGATTTGGAGTGCAATTTTTATAACTCGGCTTGAAGGAAGCCAGGCAAGGAATTTTGGCAGTAAATTTTTTGTCAACGTCCAAAGCTGTTCTTCAATCTGTGTAGCCACCTGTCTACAGTTGTGTGTATATGGTATTGAGTTAGTGAGATAATACAAAAGTGTCACTCCATTGCCTATTAAACCCTCTGTGTAAAACATGTACTGTATGCTATCTACCTTACTCTGCATTATTTGATAACTTCAACTGCAAATTCTGTGCCTGCCAGAAGTGTTAAGGTTTCCTGTTAAACATTATAATGCTCAATCATTTCAGAATGTCACTGAAGCACTTGAAAACTCTTTAAGTTCTGATTATCATTCATCTAATTAAGTATCATTGTAGAAAAAATGTTTTATATGAAAATACAGACTTCAACAAAGATGAAATGCTGGGATGCTAAAAGAAAGATATCTTGCATATGCTCTATGGTCAGAACCTTCTGGTTGTCCTATCGCACCTGACCAGTACTGTTTAAGGATTGGGATGGTATTAATCAGATGCATCACTGTTCTCCCCTTTCCCCATTAAAGGGTTCCCAATATCTCTCCCAAGTGTAGAAAGGATTTTTTTTTTGTTTTGGCAGGTGGGAAGGGCATAGTGGTCTACTATTAGGAATTTTAAAAAGTTGTTAGTCATTAAAGCTCAGGTGAAGTATCATACCTTTTTTCTGTTTGTGGCCTTGTTTCGGCAGATGTTATGGTGACTGATATTCTGTTGTAAATGCCCTAAATTACATTTTTCTCTCAGTGGAAATGGTCTCCCTGCCCTCCCAGTCCAGTTGGTCACTTTCACATCACAGATACCCTCCAGCACACTTGCAGTGCTAAAGAAAAGAAGTGGTTTGTCTGTCCAGGTCTGTTAGTGTATGGTATTTATTGGGCCATGCAATCATGTTTACACACCCTACAAACTGATTTAATAGGCATGCGGGGGTAATATTGCAAAATAGAGCTTGTTATTAGGGTACTTTTCAGCCTTATAATACATATAGACACTAACACACAGGGGCTGCGTTACAAAAACTGGCTAGTGCAAAATCTGTTGCAGCTGTGAATGGCAACCAATCAGCTTCTAACCTCAGCTTGTTCAATTAAGCTTTGACAAAAAAAAACCTGGAAGATAATTTGCAGAGCTGTAGCAGATTTTGCACTCCACAGTTTTATTAAATTAACCCCACAATCTTCTTAAATCATAAATGCAAATAATGGAACAAGCTAAGACTTCCCTAATTTCTTCATAGAAGGAAATTAGGATTGGAGTAAATTTGTCCATGAAAATGTAAACCAAAATCATCAAGTAAATACTGTATATGCCCTATTTATTAATTTAACACTACGGTAGTGATATTCTAAATGAAAATCATTTGCTTTGTGCAAATCTTTTTTAATACTTCTGACAAATATTGGCAGGGATGTAGAGGCAGAGGCACATTTCTTCACACATGGTGGAGCAGCTGCAAGCTTGGAAATATTTTAATCAAGTTACTTTTAACTAGTCAGTCTATTACCATTGAACATTTAGCCCAAGATATTTGGTAGTCATCTTCCATTGCACTGAGAATTACATAGGACCACTCAAGAAGTCTTTGGTCACCTACTCAGAAAAGCCAAAAGCTTGATCCCAATTAGCAAGAAAAGAGCTCCTAATTCTGTAAGGTACTGGGCTTATTGGGTATAACTCGACTTAAAATAAAAACTTTTACCGCAAGATCAATAAGAAAAAAATGAATAAAAGAAAAATGAATCGATGTAGACAGGATAGTTGGATTACAAACCTAGTATTGAATATGATGATTTGTTTGGAAAAAGAGTTCCTGGTATTATAACAGCCTGTAGAACCTGTTTACCAAATGGTACCAAATGGTCTGTTGGTTACTTCCTACAGTGAATTGACTTACTACACTTTGACTTTATATCTCACTCTGCAAACAATACACAGAAAGTTGTGTTTTTTTAACATCTCTTCTGACTGTTTCTTCTTTCTTATCTTCTTATCCTTATCCTTTTGTATGTGGGAGAAAGGATGAAGAGATTAGGAAAAAAGTGGGGTGGACAGGTACAGTAGGACAGCTTCTTGATTAAAAACTGAAATGATCAACAAGGTGGTTATGCTCCCTGTATGTATCTAAATATTTAATTTCTGATTTTGACCTACAAGCCCATATTATACCTAAAGCAGAGCTCCACCCAAAAGGGGAAGCTTACGTGCCTCCCCCCCTTCGCTGCCACATTTGGCACCTTTTAGGGGGGCGTGTGTACCTGGTAATACAGGTACCCGCTCCAACTTAAAGGTGACTTCGCCACGGCAAAGTCATCCAGAACCCCTCCTCCTTCCCCCACCGCTGGGCCATTCACAAAGTGCATCACGCTTCACGCATGTGTAGTAGCTGTGAAGCTGCAAGACTTCACTGCCGGTTTCCCTTACCCAAAATGGTGGTGGCAGCACCTAAGAGCCGATTGAAAAATCAGCTCGGGTGAAGATACCGCTGAATTGGTGGACAGGTAAGTGTCCTAATATTAAAAGTCAGCAGCTACAGTATTTGTAGCTGTTGACTTTTAATGTTTTCTGATGGAGCCTGGAGCTCCTCTTTAACTTTGCTGTGGTGTTTGTCTGTTACAAACATTTAAGTTTGATAATATAAATATGGAGATCATCACATCACTATCCCACCTCTCTACCTCAGCAGCTCAGAGGAAGCCTTATATTTCTTCATGGCGGAGATGCATTAATCATGACTCTTTGGGGTAGATTTACTAAAGGCAAATAGAATGTGCACTTTGCAAGGGCAGTTGCTCCAGAGCTTAGTAAATGAGCAGAAGCTCTGCTGATTTCCATTATCCAATCCTTGCACGTGATTTGGTATTCTTCGCAAAGTGAAGGTTTACCTCATTTACTAAGCTCTGGAGCAACGGAACTTGCAGAGTGAAACTGTCCTTTGTGATGTGCACAGTCTGTTTGCCTTTAGTAAATCCACCCCTTTATATATATATCAGCCAACAGGAAGTCACCTGTACTACTGTTGGAACACAGCACCAATTATTGCATGTAGCTAATGTTATCACAGTATATAAGAGCACACCCAGCGACCACATAATTCTGTAATGGAAACAGTTCATTTGGGCCAGCTTGGCCCAACAAACTATTTTTAAAGTGATATTAAACATGGCTTTGTATTTCAAGGCTTAGCATATGTTCAAAGCAATTTGAACACTTATGCCCTGTACACACGATAGGATTTTCCGACAACAAAATCCATGTTTTTTTTCCGACAGATGTTGGCTCAAACTTGTCTTACATACACACGGTCACACAAATCTTGTCCGAAATTCCGAACGTCAAGAACGCGGTGACGTACAACACGTACGACGAGCCGAGAAAAATGAAGTTCAATAGCCAGTGCGGCTCTTCTGCTTGATTCCTACACAATGGGAAATTTTCCTCTTAGTGGGACTTTATAAGGCAAGAGTCTTGAAACAATGTATCAAAAAATATATAATATATTTTTATTTATCAAAAAGTTAAAACATAACAAGTGATGATAAAAAGAAGATGGATGCCAAAGATTTCAGATGGTGGTAACACAAGAAGTATACATGACTAAGTACAGTGATACACTTAACCCCACATGAGCTGTTTCAGCGAAAAAGCTGTACAACAAGGTCCGACGCGTTTCAAGGTTTATAAATGTTGGGACCTCTTCTTCAGGGGCTGATGGTGAGGTATGTGTTTATCGTGTTGCTCCTAAGCCAACATCAAGTAGCATCCAGTTTCAAAAGGAAGTGGGGTGGAACGGCAGGGTGGAACGGCAGGGTTCAGATCTAAGAGCCGATGCTGTCACCAAAACACCAAGCACATGTTTTTTTGGTGACAGCAAATGCAAGACATGTTTGAGCCAACATCCATCGGAAAAAATACTAGGATTTTGTTGTCGGAATGTCCGATCAATGTCCGACCGTGTGTACGGGGCATTAGAGTCCCTGCAGCTGCTGGCAGGGGAGAGGCATTTCCACTTGGACTGTAGCTACTTTCTAAAGGAGACAAATTGTAGGATTTTCAACACCTATTGTTATTGTATACACCTGGAATGTAATTTGCTGATTTAAGCAAAAAGTTTAGTGCGGCATTAGCAGTGATTTCATTTTAGCAAATGTTACTAACCCTTTGAAACATAATAAGTACAAAATGGGAAATATGCTTTTATGTACTCTGCCATTATAAATGATATAGTAAAAACCAAAACTTTATACTTTATTCTGCATATTCCATCATTGCAAACTTGTACTTTAAATATCTACAGACCACAAATATCTATGCCAAAATATATTTAACAGGGGGTGTAATATCTAGAATATCTGTGACAGGCTTCCAGTCTCCTAGACAACATCAGACTTGTTCAGCTGCACACAGAGAAGTGACAAAGGATGTCACAACATACTGTACATAATTCACATACTAAGTAATGCTGTTTCAGTGACAATATATCCTCAGCATTTCAGCTTTTTGCCTAGTCTATGTCAAATTTAGATTTATGCAATGGTCCTCTGACGATGGTACAGCTTTACCTGTCTGTCTGCAAAAGTAGCGAGTATTAGACAAGGTGTCCTGGAGATAAACCACATCTGTTTTTTATTTTGCCACAAGATTTTTGTTTGATTCATGAAATTGATGGTGCAAAGAACTTAATGCAGTAGGTTTAGTCTCATGCGAATTAGAAGAATGAAATTCACAAGGGGGAATAGACCTATATTTCTTTAAGCTGCAAGCAGTAATATACTTAATTTTGGAATTTAGTTTTAGCCACAAATAGATACGCATAACTTTATATTTTACTGGCGCCAGAAACCTAATTGCTAGCATCTGTCATATAACTGTCCCAACATCACAGTGCTTGTGATTGTCATGAGGGGCCTGATAATAATGCCATCAAATCTGATCACTGTAAGCAAGTGGATATACTCTCACATCTGAATGTGTTTAAAATACAGTTCTGCCAAATGATATCACATTTCTTAATTTTGTTATGCATAAGATATAAATTTCAATGACCTAAAACAGTAATAAAAAAATAAACCACCATATGCGGCCACATAGGGTAAGTGCTGAAACCAAATCCTACCTGCGTCAAAAAGATGGTGAAATAGCAGACAGATAGCAAATTATTTGCAGAGTTCATTGTAGGTCTTTACTTGAAAATGTTTTCTGCAAATTTCCTCTTATATGTCACTAAAGGCAATGATTTGCACCCTCTTTGTACTTTACCCCATTTCCATGATTTGTGGCTGTGGAAACAAATCTCGAGCAAAACCTTTAGAAACCAATTGTTCTATATTTGTATAAGCGTTTTTTTTTTGTTATCCTTACCAGCTCCACCCTGGAGGTACCTCAAGACCTCTACTGGTAAAATAACAAGGATTTACCAAAACTATGTAATCCAAGGACATACCTAAATTATCCAATCAAGCTGTAGGCAGTCAGACAGGCCTTGTACTACGTTATTTATTATTTATTTCAGGTACTTACATAGCGCCGTCAATTTACGCAGCGCTTTACATATACATTGTACATTCACATCAGTCCCTACCCTCAAGGAGCTTACAATCTAAGGTCCCTAACTCACATTCATACATACTAGGGACAATTTAGACAGGATCCAATTAACCTACCAGCATGTCTTTGGAGTGTGGGAGGAAACCGGAGTACCCGGAGGAAACCCACGCAGGCACAGGGAGAACATGCAAACTCCAGGCAGGTAGTGTCATGGTTGGGATTCAAACCAGTGACCCTTCTTACTGCTAGGCAAGAGTGCTACCCACTACACCACTGTGCCGCCCTACTACATAGTTTTTAGTAGATCTAAAACTATGAACTTTAGGCCATATAAAAACCAAAAATACTGCACTTGTGCCCAACGCTAAAAATGCAATAAATAGGCTGTAGACACACCCGTGAGATATTTGCCACAGTGCATAAACAATAATAATCAACGTGTTGTGCTAAATAATAAGTATCAAAATATAAGTCAAGAGTCCCAAGTGAAAAATAATGAAGATTCTTTTTATCACGGATAAAACGTGACCCAAACTAAACACCCTTTACATCAAAGGCCAACCACCACCAAAGGAGCCATTTGTATGCTTACCATGTAGCCAGGACCCCCTCGTTAAAGGCAGATCTGACAAGCTTTTTGGAAAATCCTCATATAGAACAGCAACAAGTCAAGCCTTGGGGTAGACAGCCGATACTCACGCAATGACCATGTACAAATAAGAAAGCACTGGATAGTGTAAAACCTTTTAAAACAGCTATTTATTGCACTAAATTAACACTCACATGGGTAAAATAAGAATATGCATAACCGAAAACAAACCCGGCAGGTATCAATGGCGTCACTTCTGGTATACACGATAACATAGACACGCCATTCCCCCCGGCAGGGGACATTAGAATGTCCCCTCTAGAGTTACTAAATTTAGTTCAGGATATTCCCCTTTATGCTTTTGTGACTGCACCTCCAATGGAACATTGGGAAATATATTCTGGGATTGCTTGAATGTTAAAAAAACTATGGTGTAAAGCAGCCTTTTTCAACCTGGGTGCCCAGTCATCCTTTGAGGTTTCTTCAGGGGTGCCTTGGCAAAATGTCTAAAAATTTCCCAAAAATGTATACAAGCCAGCAGGTGGAACAAGCCTTCCTTTTAGTTTCACAAAGCCACAGGTTCTAATTGTGCACCATTTCAACTTTCCAGCCACTGGCATTCTAACAACCAATGATGATCACCTGCACAGCATCCCTGTTTGCCACTCCCCTGCCTCTCTCCATCAGCATTGGGGTCCCATTAGCTGGGTAATGGAGAGAAGCTGAGGGAGAGGAGAAACAATGAAATACTAGTCAGTACTAGTGTGCAAAAGTGCATTTGCTTTGAAAGAATAAATAAACTCTTATTTTGGGTGTCCTACGTGTGTCCATAATTTTAAAGGGTGCCTTGAGATTGTCCATAATTTTAGAGGGTACCTTGAGATTGTCCATAATTTTAGAGGGTACCTTGACTGAAAAAAGGTTGAGAAACACTCCTCTAAAGCATAAATGGCATCGTTAACTTTTGAGATTTAACTCCTTTGAGGTTTTATTAAAAAAACACCCTGCAGACATCAACAATGTCAGTTAAACTTCATTTAAACTTTATAGTAACTCCAAAAAACATACTGTTTAAAAGCTTAGAATACTCCATCCCTTGTTTTTTCAAATGTTAAAAATCGCCTCCTATGTGTCATTGAAAATGTAAAACTGTTTTGGCTATTCTCACAATATTCTCAACTCTATATGCCTGCCATGGGTGGACATGGATCTATAACCCAAATTTAATACAAATGATCTCCTCTTTTAATTAAATATACTTGCTTGACTCAAATACTTTTACCCTAATACCTTCTGTACCCTCATACCTCACCCTTCTCCCTCTATTTCCTCTGTTTTTTCTCTCTTTTTCCCTGTACCTTATAGATCCATTATGATCTATTATGGTATTAGGACTAGCCAGGACATATTTAGACATAGTAAAAATGTTAAAAGTCCCTCTACAATCACTTTAATATTTTCATTGGTTGAAAAGAAAGTAAATATAATCTTTATAAAATTAACCACTTAAGGACTAGCCTCGTTTTGGATTTTAGGTCTTTATATGCTTAAAACAGGTTTTTCTGCTAGAAAATTACTTAGAACCCCCAAACATTATATATGGTTTTTCTTCTAACACCCTAGAGAATAAAATGGCGGTCATTGCAATACTTTTTTTTGCACCGTATTTGCGCAGCGGTCTTAAAAGCGCACTTTTTTTGGAAAAAATTCACTTTTTTGAATAAAAAAATAAGACGACAGTAAAGTTAGCCCAATTTTTTTTTATATTGTGAAATATAATGCTACACCAAGTAAATTGATACCCAACATGTCACGCTTGAAAATTGCGCCCGCTCGTGGAATGGCATCAAACTTTTACCCTCAAAAATCTCCATAGGCGACGTTTAAAAAATTCTACAGGTTGCATATTTTGCGGTACAGAGGAGGTCTAGGGCTAGAATTATTGCTCTCGCTCTAGCGGTCGCTGTGATATCTCACATGTGTGGTTTGACCACCATTTTCATATGCGGGCGCTACTCACGTATGCGTTCGCTTCTGCGCGCGAGCTCGCCGGGAGAGGGGGGTTTTAAAAAAAAAATTTATTTTTATTATTTATTTTACAATATTTTATTTATTTTTACACTGTTTTTTTAAAAAAAAAAATGGTGTCACTTTTATTCCTATTACAAGGAATGTAAACATCCCTTGTAATAGACAAAAGCATGGCAGGACCTCTTAAATATGAGATCTGGGGTCGAAAAGACCTCAGATCTCATATTTACACTAAAATGCAATAAAAAAAAAAAGTCATTTAGAAAAATGACATTTGAAAAAATGTGCTTTTAAGAGGCGTGGATGGAGACGTTTTGACGTCGCTTCCGCCCAGCAGTGTCATGGAGACAAGTGAGCGCCATCTTAGCCTCACTCATCTCCAGACACACCATGGAGGAGGACGATCACCTCTGCCGCTACCGACGGCTCCGGTAAGCGGCGGAGGGCACCGGATCGTGGCGGGAGGGGGGGCCCTCTCCCGCCACCGATAAAAGTGATCTCACGGCGAATCCGCCGCAGGGACCACTTTTATCTGAAAGCCGGACGCCGCACAAAAACGGGGATACCGGGGTTATGGCAGCTAGCTGCTGCCATAACAACGATATCCCCGTTCAAAGTTTGTACGTACATCGTCGTGCGGCGGTCTTGAATAAACATGATTATTGCACTATTGTATTATAGGTTTATTGTAATCACAGAAACGCATTTTAATAATACATGATAATATGAATCATTTACTTCAGTAACAAAAATCTGTTGCACATTTTGCTTATTTGCTTTTTTTGTATCCTAATATTTAATATCCATCTGTCCATTTGTTTTCTAGGGAAATTGACTTATTTTTTTCTGCCTGCTAAATAAATTATTATTTGTTTTTATTGTGCAGCAAACATCCTTTGAGTTTACTAGACACAATGGGCCTTGTTTTCTAAACTATATGCGCATACCCTGGGCAGGCCAAAGAACCTAGTTATATTCTTAGTTATTACTTTGCAGCCCCCCAGGAGGCACAGAAACATTTTGTAGTGTACATAGAGTAAATTAATTGACAAAAGTGCTTTAGCATCTCAGTATATGTCAGCTAAGTCTGAGGGCCTAAAAGAAATTTGGGATGTTCTCTAATATTTATATAAGTCATAGCAGAGCGCACAGACAGCATTACAGCCGGAGAGAGAGTCGTGTCAACATCTCTGGAAGAGAAGAGGGAAGAAGACGATCCAGAAGTCCGGACCACCACTAGCAAAAGAGCGGCAGAAGATAGCGGAGGAGCCGGCAGAAGATCCAGACACCGGGAGAAGACGCCAGAGAGACCCCCGGAGTCGGAAGAAGACCCCCAAAGCGGCCTAATAAATTACTTTAAAAACCTGTGTACTGTGTTTTTTTCTCTACCACTTTTTTCCCTAGGTGAATGGGTAGGGGTACGATGTACCCCATACTCATTCACAAAGAGTGGGGGGCTGGGATCTGGGGGCCACCTTATTAAAGGGGGCTCCCAGATTCCGATAAGCCCCCCGTCCGCAGACCCCGACAACCAGTGGCCAGGGTTGTCGGGAAGAGGCCCTTGTCCTCATCAACATGGGGACAAGGTGCTTTGGGGTGGGGGGGCCGTAGGGCGCCCCCACCCCCAAAGCACCCACCCCTCATGTTGAGGCCATGCGGCCTGGTATGGCTCAGGAGGGGGGCGCCCGCTCGTCCCCACCCCACTTCTTGACGGGCTGCGTGCTGGGGTAAGGGTCTGATATGGATTTTGGGGGGACCCCCACGCTGTTTTTTCGGCGTAGGGGGTTCCCCTTAAAATCCATACCAGATCTAAGAGCCTGGTATGCCCCTGGAGGGGAACCAATGCCTTTTTTTAGTTAAAATTTGAAGTGGAGTTCCCCCTCAAAATTTATACCAAACACAGTGCCTGGCATTGGCGGGGATCCAAGTAGGATCCCTGCACCAGTGTGAACCCAGCTCGCATGGTGTCAATCTCGCCAATAAAAGTGGCGAGATTGACACAATATCAGACAACAATACAGAAGTTGACCAAAGGGTGGTGGTAAAGAGCTGAAAAACCACGTGATTTGGTGAAAGTTGGCTGGAAAAGTCCTGCCGTCTGTATGCAAGACAAACTTCTGGCCAACGCCCATGTACAAAAATCCAAGGGAAAGTTTGTACAAGTCCTATTGTGTGAATGGGGCTTTAGAAAGGTGTATCGATTAAGGCCACCTGTGGCTTGTAATCTAAGGTCAATAACAATGGGCAATAATAAACAGAAACTTGTCAAACTTCATCTTTTACTCATTGAAGTTCAATGCTGTGAATTTTTATTGCTTTTTTTATATTATAGTTGTTGTTTGTAATGTTTTACCCAATAAGCCCATTTGTCTCTCTCTTTTATGGTAATTGTTCTCTTTTTGTTGTTATAGAAAAGAACGTGTGCCAGAAAACTTACATAACAACCAATGCAATCACTTTTTAACTGAGTTTATTTACTTTGTGCCTTCTGTCTGGGCTTTGAATTTCTGAAAAATATTGCAGTAATTCATTAATTTGACACTATAGTATAAATGAAAATAGCAGGCATCAGAGCTTTTCCCAATATGCAGTTTTCAGTGCTGATGCTTGTAAAGGGTGAACCATAGAAATGTTGAGATGGTAAAATAACAATTTTAAGAAACAGTGAAATGAAAGCAGCCTGAATACATAGATTGCAATAAATAGAAATCCGCTTGCATGAAAATTATACCTAAGAAATATCATATGGGTAAAGGAACTAAAAAAAAAACATTGATAAAGGAAACCTGTTATAAAAGAATTATGTAGGCTGTCATTGCAATGTCTTTCTGAATATGCTAGTTTGACTGTCAAAATGAGCCTTGATCTTGTCTCTTCATTGCTTTCCTAGTCACTGATCTGGAAGACATTTGCAGATAAGAAGCTCTGACTTTACAAATTATATATTTCTCACTTGGCACTTGTCCTTTGACTGCCTTTTAAAGGACAACTTCACTGTTTCCAGCTTCTACTGTGCCTCTCCCTGCTTGGCTCATTTATTTCTATGGTTGGAGCTGTACTCCTGTGGATGGCTGGGTGCCACCATGATTATAGACCAGCCATTGGGATGAAGGGCTGAGTGGAATGTTTGCACAGTAGGAGGTGGACATGGCTTGGACTTCTTTCTGAAAAACCTGTGCAGTGCTAGGCAAAACAATACAATACAATCCGACACGGGGCTGAAGGCAACATTACTAGAAGCTAAAGTGTCCTTTTACCACTTAAGGTCCGCCCTATAGCAGTTTTAATGCTACAGGATGGCACATCTGCACCGGATAACATATATATACGTGAACCAACTCTTCCATGTAGGGGACACGCATGCGTGCCACCATTGGCTCGCTTTCACAATGATTACACACAGCGAAAGCCAATCGGTGGGTGCACGGTACCAGATGTCCACCAGCACCCGCTGATTGTTAGGCAGAGAGACTGTAAACAAGGCAAATTTCGGTTCCGATAGGAGGGGAGGGATGACATTTTTGTGTCCTCAGATACTGTAGCTACTTACTTTCAATATTAGGGCACTTACCTGTCCTGGCATCCAACGGTGTCCTCACCCGAGCAGTTTCTTCAAATGACTATCAGGCGCTGGCGCCGCCATCTTGACTAAGGGAAACTGGCAATGAAGCCTTGTGTGAAGTGTGCTATGCTTTGTGAATGAGCTGCAGTCTTCTGGGACCTGCAAAGTGTCCCACAAGGCTGTAGGGGATTGAGGGGGGCCAAACCTCCGGCTGTCAAAACCAGGTACCTCCTCCCCCCTCCCCCACAAAGGTGCCAAATGTGGCAGCGGAGCAGGGGAAGAGGCAGACAAGTGGAGCTTTTGGGTGGAACAAACTTTGGCCTAGCACTACCTATATGTATGGTCTCCTGCATATTTACAAAATAGTATATGTCATTATTGCAATTTTCAGAATTATTTTGTATAATGATTTCTATGAACCTGCTTCAAATTTCATAATTTTTCTAAAAGGTCTACCTTAATTTTGCTATAAAAGGTATAACATTTTACTTTGTACTGTAAGAAAAGTGGGCATAATATTTGAGCACAGTATACTGTATATATGTAATATTATTTCAATTAATTGTTATTAATATTTTTTTTATAGCATATACTATTCTAATTATCATCCAGTACGGGCAGTCCAAATAATGAGAGTGGGCAAATTACAGCTTCATCAAGAAATGTTTCCCCAAGCCATGGAAACATTAAAGCAGGTCAGTATAATGTTAGACTTTTACTATATCCCTCTTTATGTTTATGCTGTGTCCTGTCTTTTACGCGATGTAATATTGCCCATAATATAACAGTTTCCTTTGCTTCCCGTGACCCATTCGGTACTCATAAATAGGGCTATTTTCATAGCCTTATGTTTTTACACATTCCAGATATTGTGATAATTGTTAATTCCCTGAATAGCAGATAACCATTAACTTAAATTATTTATGTATTCATTACAGGCATTTATATAATGCCTACAATTTAGGCAGCGCATTACATACTGCACAACGTACATTCACATCAGTTCCTAGCTTCCAGTAGCTTAAAGCGGTAGTAAACCGCCATGCTTCTTTTTTTTCTTAAACCTGCAAGCTAGTATGCATCGCATAGCACATTATGTGAAACTTACCTTAAAACGAAGTCCTCCAGCGACGCATTGTCACTGCTGACAAGGCTTCTATCTTCACCCGGTCTTCCTTTCTCCAACTGTCTGATTGAATGCGCTGCAATGAGGTTATTCCCGCACATGCGCGGGAGCCGCTATTCACGGCATAGGTTTCTAGCGGAACAGCACGGGCATACCGCTCCTTCAGAGTATCACTGGCCCATTCACAAGTAAATATCTCTTAAATGGTTCACGTTTAGGAGCTATTTACTGTACCTATAAGTAAGCCTTATATATAGCCTTTCGTATAGGTAAATATTAACCAGGGGAGTTTTCTCCCACTTTAATATTCCCCTATCTCACATGCATACATACACATACTAGTGCTAATTTGTACACGAACCAGTAATTCAACCGGTATGTCTGTGGTGAGTTAAAGGAAACTGGAGGACAGGGAGGAAACCCACGCAGGCACAGGAAGAATGTTCAATTTAACTTTATACAGGTCCTACTGTACATCACTTTGTCTTTTTTCAGTAATTATCTAATCTTGCACCATTTGTAGATGTCAGAATGGGGTTTTTGGGTCCCAGGAAAATAGGATACATTGTACAGTAGCATTACCTGACAACCATATTTTGGGTTCTGGGACAATGCAAAACTCTTTTCCAGAATACAGCAACAATTGAGATGATACCTTGCTATAAAATGCCGAGCATGGTAACAATGTTGTGTTAGTATCAGTCTAAGTTCCATTAATGATGTCATAAAAATTAATCATTTTTTACAAAAAAACTGCTGACAGTTATAAAGTTCAGGCACTTGCATAAAATTTTAGTCCCCATACTCTGCCCGAATGAAAGGCTCTTCTGGTCAGGCTTTAGATTTATAATTCCTGCTATGTTGAAGCTGGTATGCCCCCTCCTGCTTCCCACATATTCCTATGGGTAGTAGGAAAACCATCATAGTGCTGAACTAAAAAGAGATTGTATTGGTGGTGAGTGAGAGTGGGCAAGCTTCACCACTAATGGTAGGTGTTGGAACTACCCAATCAGAACAGCATGACATTGGATCCCAGCAGGGGGACTGAAAACCATGGTAGGTATGTGCAGACATCTCAAGGTGCCTGCACATTATACATGTCAGCACTTTAACAGGCTGCCATTGCTGTCCTTAGATTCTGAATATCCTAGTTACCTGGCTGAAATGCTGAGCCTCTTGCTTAAATACTTTGAGTCATTGACCAAGAAAAACTATTCAAATCAGGAGTTAGGACTTTCCTCTGTCTTTCAAAATCTGCATACTTCTCCAAGTCAGTGAAAGATGTCAGCTTCAGTCATTGTAAGAGGTTGAAATAAAATAAAACAATTACCCAGCAATAGTAACATTGGAAAAAAAAACTTTGCATTAATATTCTGCTTCAGTCTGACTGACAGCCAGCATCATTTAACCCACTTACTGTGTTACATCCCCTATAGAGAAGGGTCATATGGCCAGCTGGAGGGGGTCACAAAGACACCTGTCTCCTGCCAGCATGCAGCAAACAAGACCCTTTGCTTTCTATGTGGAAGCAGTGGACTCTATGCATAGGTCTGACACATCTGCAGCTGAGTCGGATGTAGATCTCTCCAATGAATATCAAGCATGAGAGTTTCAAATTGAGAACTCTAGGTCTGATTAGTCTGTTGGACCTCTGCAGAGAAACAACTGCATGCAAAAATCTTTTCTATTGCATTCTAAAAGGGAATAAGCTGTGGTTGCTTTGTGAAGAAAACCAACTGTAAATTTACACACCTTTTCTTTTGATGCACCTGGTATGTATTTAGTCGATTTAGACTGAAAGTTCATTTGGGCTTTAAAGTAATGCAGTGAGTTGATTTCTGAACACTAAAAAGCTCTATGACTAAGTATTTTTGCTTGTTAACCACTTGCCTCTTATACAGCATATATAGCGTTATATACAGCACATATAGCATATATAGCGTATAAGTTATAGTATATAACTTATACAGCGGCAAGGTGGCACTGCTGCACCGGATTACATACCTAGTACGTGATCCGATACTTCCGGGCCTGGGGCACACATGTGCTCCAACGGCGGCCTGCTCCCGCTGTGATTATACTCGATGTCTGCTGACACCCGCCAATCATCCAGCACAGAGGCAGAATGACAGTCTGCCTATGTAAACAAGACAGATCGCTGTTCTGTCAGTAGGGAAGGCATGTATCCTGTGTTCCTGCAAACCAGGGACATGGATCCATGCCTTCCCCTGTTAAAAGCACCTACCACAGTGCACTAAAACACTTGTCAGGCCCACAGTTAACCCTTTGATCACTCTTGATGTTTAATCAATTCCCAGCCAGTGTCATTAGTACAGTAACAGTGCATATTTTTGGCACTGTACACTGTATAAGTCTCAGTGGTCCCCCAAAAAGTGTCAGTTAGTGGGCTGCAATATCGCAGTCCCGTTATAGTCCTCGCTAATTGCCCCCTCTTCCCATCACAGGCTCCCCCAACACAGAGCCCCCCATCACAGATCCCCCCATTACAGACTCCTCCAACACAGAGACCTCCATAACAGATCCCCCCATCACAGAGCCCCCATTACAGACTTCCCCAACACAGAGCCCTCCATCACAGATCTGTGTCAGCCAGTGTCATTAGTACAGTGACAGTGCATAATTTTGGCACTGTACACTGTATAAGTCTCAGTGATCCCCCAAAAAGTGTAAGTTAGTGTCCGACTGTCGGCTGCAATATCGCAGTCCCGCTATAGTCCTCGCTAATTGCCCCCCTTCCCATCACAGACTCCCCCCAACACAAAGCCCCCATCACAGATCCCCCCATTACAGACTCCTCCAACACAGGACCCTCCATAACAGATCCCCCATCACAGAGCCCCCATTACAGACTTTCCCAACACAGAGCCCTCCATCACAGATCCCCCCAACACAGAGCCCCCATCACAGATCCCCCATCACAAATCCCCCATCACAAATCCCCCATCACAGAGCCCCCATCACAGATCCCCCATCACAGAGCCCCCATCACAGAGCCCCCCATCACGGAGCCCCCATCACAGATTCCCCATCACAGATTCCCCATCACAGATCCCCCATCACAGACCCCCCCATCACAGAGCCCCCATCACAGATCCCCCCATCACAGATCCCCCCATCACAGACTCCCCCATCACAGACTCCCCCATAACAGATCCCCCCATCACAGACTCCCCCATAACAGACCCCACCCATCACAGATCCCGCATCACAGATACCCCCAACACAGATCCCCCTATCACAGAGCCCCCCATCACAAACTCCCCCAACACAGAGCCCTCTATAACAGATCCCCCATCATAGATCCCTCCATCTCAAATCCCCCATCACAGATCCCCCATCACAGATCCCCCCATCACAGACTCCCCCAATACAGATCCCCCCATTACAGACTCCTCCAACACAGAGCCCCCATTACAGACTCCCCCATAACAGACCCCACCCAACACAGAGCCCCCCATCACAGATTCCCCCAACACAGATCCCCCTTACAGATTCCCCCAACACAGATCCCCCCATTACAGACTCCTCCAACACAGAGCCCCCCATTACAGATCCCCCATCACAGACTCCCCAAACACAGATCCCCCCTTACAGACTCCCCCAACACAGATCTCCCCATTACAGACTCCTCCAACACAGAGCCCCCCATTACAGACTTTCCCAACACAGGGCCCTCCATCGCAGATCCCTGTAACACAGAGCCCCTCATAACAGATCCCCATCACAGATCCCCCATCACAGACTCCCCCAACACAAATCCCCTATAACAGATCCCCATAAAAGATCCCCCCATCACAGACACCCCCATAACAGATCCTCCATCAGACTCCCCCATAATAGATCCCCCATCACAGATCCCCATTACAGATCCCCCATCACAGATCCCCATTACAGATCCCCCAACATAGATCCTTCCATCACAGAGCCCTCCATAACAGATCCCCCCCACCACAGACCCCCCCATCACAGAGCCCCCATCACATATCCCCCTCCATCACAGATCCCCCATCACAGACTTCCCCAACACAAAGCCTCCCATCACAGACTGCCCCATAACAGATTCCCCCCATCACAGAGCCCTCCATAACAGATCCCCCCCATCACAGAGCCCTCCAGCGGTATTATATTGCCCCTTCTATAACATCGCAGCACTCCCCCTCCCCTCTGCTACCTTAATCACACAAGACATGAAGCATGGCAGGTCCAGACAAAGGGCGGGACTTTGCAAGTGATCGGCAGGTGATTGATTGCTGGGACCGCCCCACTGCCTAGTAACCAATCACCCGCTTCTTAACTCAAAAGGTCCCGCCCTTTTTTCTGACCTGTCATGTTTCTTGTCTTGTATGATTAAGGTAGCAGAGGGGAGGGGAAGTGTTGCGATGTTAAAGGGGCAGTCGGCGGGATGGGTAAATCACCCTGGCGGGCCATATCTGGCCCGCGGGCCGTAGTTTGAGGACCCCTGGTTTAGATAATTCATTTGACAGATACATTTGGCCTGGTTGCCATAGGCAGCAGCTTAATTGAGGTCTGTTTCTTTTTGCAGCAGTTTAATAAACATCTCCCGTAATGAATTAATACACAAAAGAATACACCAATGCCCTCTGTGAAGAAATGTGTATGTCAATGAAGTGTTTGAAAAAATGGGGTTATAGAAACTGAAAATCGGTGCCATCACTACCTGTAAAAAGGACATTTCACAGCAGTCCTTTTTTTAATGACTGATAATTTATTAGCAAGCAAAATACCAAACAATGCTGCTATTGAAGACAACGCAGTGTAGCAGTTGGTCACCACTTTCCATATAATTGCATACCTAACACAATAGAATTCTTCCCTTCAGCACTTCACATTTGCAGGATCAGCATTCTTTAAACGTTCCACGATCCATTATTACCATATCCCTGTTGGTGTTCATAACTAGCCACATCTGTATTGTAAAAACAGCAAGTTTATTTGCCAGTAGGAATGACCACTTAATTAGAATGGGAAAACACAAGCAAAGCTGTCTCATCGCTTCTGTGTCCACTGCATTGTCATTTCACATTGTAGATATTAGCGAGAAAGGTATTCTGGGTAATTGCATGCAGTAATGGCATTTCTATCTCACAATGAATTTAATAAGCAGGAAAGGGAAAGTGTTCTACATTTTCTTTTAGATGTGACTACTAAGCTAGGAAGATGGTACAAATTTTAATGACCATTAAAGAGAGCTTGCTTTTGCAATTATCACAGGCATTTCATGTGAATTTACATCTGAAGGAAACTGGAATGTCTTACTTAAAATAGATTTACAAAACCTCATTAAGAATAAAATAAATATTTGCTTGTTGTTATCTACTCCTACCAATTTATGGTATCTCAACTGGGTACAGTAGCGAATTAGTCTGTACATTTCATTTTATGTGATTAACAAAGATTTAACTCCTCTGAGAGAGTTTGATTTATCTTCCTGTTTATTTTATTTAACAGCTAGCGGGTGTTAATGTTTCACCCACATTACAAATTTGTATTACTTATAGTTTTTTAGGTGGAAAGTGACAGTGGTGTGCAAGCCACAACGATATTAGCCTTATGCATCCTACTACATACATAAAACTACATTTTTAGTGACAAAGCCCTTATCTTTACCACACATATCATCGTGTTGGGTTATCCCATCAGTTAACAGAGGTTGTTACGTAGGGGGAGATTTACTAAAACTGCTGCACTAAAAATCTGGTGCAGCTGTGCACAGTAGCAAATCAGCTTCTAACTTCAGCTTGTTCAGTTAAGCTTTGATAATACAACCTGGAAGCTTGGTTTCAGCACAGAACTGCACCAGATTTTGTGCTCCCCAGTTTTAGTAAATAACTCCCACAGTGTGAAATGTAATATTGACAATAATGGTGACCAATTAAAACTGGTATTTAGTTACGATATAAAAAAAAAAGTACATAGGCACATACTGTGCTATTTCCCAAACCTGGTAAAGATTTGACGCACTGCTCTTCCTATACACCTACAGTATCTGACAAAAGTGAGTACACTTACATTTTTGTAAATATTTTATTATATCTTTTTCATGTGACAACCCGTCACATTTTTGTAAATATTTTATTACATCTTTTCATGTGACAACACTGAAGAAATGACACTTTGCTACAATGTAAAGTACTGAGTGTACAGCTTGTATAACAGTGTAAATTTGCTTTCTCCTCAAAATAACTCAACACACAATCATTAATGTCTAAACTGAGAGCAACAAAAGTGAGTACACCCCTAAGTGAAAATGGCAAAATTAGCCATCCCCCACCTGTGTCATGTGACTTTTTAGTGTTACAAGGTCTCAGGTGTGAATGGGGAGCAGGTGTGTTAAATTTGGTGTTATCACTCTCACTCTCTCATACTGGTCACTGGAAGTTCAACATGGCACCTCAAAGAACTCTCTGAGGATCTAAAAAAAAGAATTGTTGCCCTACATAAAGATGGCCTAGGCTATAAAAAGATTGCCAAGACCCTGAAACTGAACTTCAGCATGGTGGCCAAGACCATACAGCTGTTTAACAGAACAGGTTGCACTCAGAACAGGCCTCGCCATGGTCAACCAATGAAGTTGAGTGCACGTGCTCAGCATCATATCCAGATGTTGTCTTTGGGAAATAGACATATGAGTGCTGCCAGCATTGCTGCAGAGTTTGAAGGGGTGGGAGCGTCAGCCTGTCAGTGCTCAGACCATACGCTGCACACTCCAGTAAATTGGTCTGCATGGCTGTCGTCCCAGAAGGAAGCCTTTTCTAAAGATGAGAAAGCCCGCAAACAGTTTGCCGAAGACAAGCAGACTAAGGACATGGATTACTGGAACCATGTCCTGTGGTCTGATGAGACCAAGATAAACTTATTTGGTTCAGATGGTGTCAAGCGTGTGTGGCGGCAGCCAGGTGAGAAGTACAAAGACAAGTGTGTCTTGCCTACAGTCAAGCATGGTGGTGGGAGTGTCATGGTCTGGGGCTGCATGAGTGCTGCCAGCACTGGGAAGCTACAGTTCATTGAGGGATCCATGAATGCCAACATGTACTGTGACACTGTACTGAAGCAGAGCATGATCCCCTCCCTTTGGAGACTGGGCGGCAGGGCAGTATTCCAAAATGATAACGACCCCAAACACACATCCAAGATGACCACTGCCTTGCTAAAGAAGCTGAGGGTAAAGGTGATGGACTGGCCAAGCATTTCTCCAGACCTAAACCCTATTGAGCATCTGTGGGGTATCCTTAAACAGAAGGTGGGGGAGTGCAAGGTCTCTAACATCCACCAGCTCTGTGATGTCATCATGGAAGAGTGGAAGAGGACTCCAGTGGCAACCTGTGAAGCTCTGGTGAACTCCATGTCCAAGAGGGTTATGGCAGTACTGAAAATAATGGTGGCCACACGAAATATTGACACTTTGGGCCCAATTTGGACATTTTCACTTAGAGGTGTACTCACTTTTGCTGCCAGCGGTTTAGACATTAATGGCTGTGTGTTGAGTTATTTTGAGGGGACAGTAAATTTACACTGTTACACAAGCTGTGCACTCACTACTTTACATTGTAGCAAAGTGTCATTTCTTCAGTGTTGTCACATGAAATGATATAATAAAATATTTACAAAAATGTGACGGGTGTACTCACTTTTGTGAGATTCTGTATATCGCTACTGAATTATGACCTAAAGATCCTCACCAAAGCTCTAGCCAATAGAATAATGAAAGTGTTACCATCAATTATCACGATTGACCAGACTGGCAAATCCACTGATGTTAATATCCGCAGGGTTTTCACTCATCTCCAACTTCAGCCTGAAGGGACTGCCTCAAGAGTCTTGGTAGCCTTTGATATTGAAAGGGCTTTCAACACACTCCGGTGGGGTTACTTGATGCAGGTGTAAAAGCTCTTCAGTTTTGGTCTGGTCTTCAGGAAATGGATCAATCTATTATACAAAGTCCTTGTGGAAAGTATTAAGCTGAAAGTTGTCATCTCCTTTTCCAATCCAGAAGGGGACAAGTCAGGGGTGACCTCTTCCCCCTGCCTCGTTCGCTCTGCCTATGGAACCGTTGGCGGAGGGACTAAGGGCATCCGATAAGGTAGTTGTGATTCGTGTAGGTTCCATTGTAGACAAGGTAGCGCTTTACGCAGATGATTTTATACTCCTTTTACAAGAACCTGGCACATCACTCTCGAAAGCACTGCAGATCCTATATCACTTTGCAGCCCTCTCGGGTCTACATACCAATTGGGATAAATCCCTCGTTTTACCGATTGATCAGGTGGCTAGGAGGTTGGCTGATCCTAATTTCCCTTTGCAATGGGCAACAACTATTAAATATTTAGGGATCAATATTTCTTCCAACACTAAGGATTTTAAACAGCTTAACTCCCTTTATCCCTTATTGGGAGAATTAATCTAATAAAAATGAAAATCCTCCCTGTTCTATTGTACAGCCTTAGGCACTACCCAGTCTGGTTACCAAAATCCTTTTTTAAACAATTAGATTCACTTATAGGCTCCTTCTTATGGCAATCCTGCCCAGCTAGATTTAGTAGGAAGATTCCATGCAGACCTTGGACACAAGGGGGCTAGGCTTGCCCAGACTTTTATAACTACTATTTGGCTGCCATTCTCACCCATGCTCATAACTGGCTTGTCTCTGATGACACAAATGCCTCAGTAGGTTTGAAAGCTGCGCACTTAGAATCCTAAGAGACCCTTCCCAATCTCCTTTACAGGGGTCTGAGAGTCTCTCTCACACACCTCTGACTGCTGCTATGAGGGCAGTTATTAAGGTCTGGCATGTTATTACTAAACCTAATATAGTGCGGGGTAAAAAGTCCCCATCCACGCTGCTTTGGTTTAATCCTATGTTACCAGAATTCCATTCCCTATTGGACCCCAGTCTATGGGCTGCCAAAGGAGTTAGATACCTTGCAGACATTTGTGATGGGAGTGCACTATTTACGTTTGATAGGTTGAGGAACAAATTTACACTGCCTAATGTGTTCTTTTTACGTTTACTGCAACTCCGACATGCCTATGCATCCCAATTTGAATCCTCCCTGTTTAGTTTGGAGCAGGAGGATTTGGAGGTTCTCCTTCAGGATTACACTCTCAAAAACCACTATCTGTGATCTACAAGTCACTACTGCCCTCTGTTCATGAAGGTCTAGATGCCCTGCTTACTGTGTGGCATTCAGAGGAGCAGAACTTGGACAATGAAGACTAGGAGGAACTCTGGGACAGCCCATTCCAAGCATTAACCACTTCCCACCCACCGGCCGTCATATGACGCCCTGGACTTTGTGCGGGTATATCTGAATGATGCCTGCAGCTACAGTGGTCAACAACTCTGTCCTCAGGGCCCACTAACAGGCCGAGTTTTATGTATTACCTTGGGGAGATGCAGACTAGAATACTGCAATCACTGAGCAGCAAATGATATCACCTGTGATGTATTTCAGTTATTTTGCAAACCTGGCCTGGGCAGGGTTGATGACCACTGCCCTACACCATAAAAATGATCATAGCCGCTGTTCCGCCACTTGATCGTTCTTACGGGCGACAAGAGGGGACGCCCCCCCTCCTGCCGCCCTCCGGTGCTTCTACCCACTCACAGCTTTCATCGGTGAGTCGGAGACAGGATCCGCTGTCATGCCCAGCCTCTGCATTCAAACGGCACCGCCTTGGCTGGGAAGCGGGATCATGTTTTTTGGGTTTTTTTCAGGCTTCCCAGCCTAGAGGTGAGATGTGGGTTCTTATTGACCACATATTTCACTGTTGTGATCATGCCATATTCCTATTACAAGGGATGCTTACATTCCTTGTAATAGGAATAAAAGTGATCAATTTTTTTTTTTTTTTAAAGTATCAAACTAAAAAAAGAAAAGAATAAAATTAACAATAAAAAAAATAAAATAGTTGAAAGCGCCCCTGTCCCCGTGTGCTCGCACGCAGAAGCGAACGTATACGTAAGTCCTGCCCACATATGAAAACGGTGTTCAAACCACACATGTGAGGTATCACTACAAACATTAGAGCGAGAGCAATAATTCTAGCCCTAGACCTCCTGTAACTCAAAACATGTAACCAGTAAAAATTTTTAAAGCGTTGCCTATGGGGATTTTTAAGTACCGAAGTTTGGCGCCATTCCACGAGCGTGTGCTATTTTGAAGCATGACATGTTAGGTATCTATTTACTTGGCGTAACTTCATCTTTCACATTTTATGCAAAAAAATTAGGGCTAACTTTACTGTTTTGTTTTTTTTTTTTTTTTAAGCGCAAAAAACACGTTTGAAAAATTGCTGCGCAAATACCATGTGAGATAAAAAGTTGCAACATCCGCCATTGTATTCTCTAGGGTCTTTGCTAAAAAAGGATATATAATGTTTGGGGGTTCTATGTAATTTTGTAGCAAAAAAATTATGATTTCTACATGTAGGAGAGAAATGTCAGAATTGGTCTCGGTGGCAAGTAGTTAATATCGACTAAAGACCGGTTGATCCAATTTTAAATAGTGCACAAAATGTATTTTACACCACAAAAAGCTACATCGTATCTACCCTAGTTCCTCTTCTTGCTGTTGGAGGTGTTCAAGCGACCCTGCAGGATTTGCCCATATCTTTTGGGAGTGCCCTCAGATTAGTAGCTATTGGCGGAATGTAACCCAGTTTATATCTACTCTGACTACTATGCATCTCTCTGCAAAGTTTGGAGTTTGTCTCCTGGGGTTAGTTGACTCTTTGGCCGTTAATAAGGCGATGCATACTCTGTTGGATCGCTTATTATTTTATGCCAGTAAGGTGATAGTGCTCAAGTGGAAATCAGCCACAGCCCCTAATTTGCCCTTCTGAAAGCGTATAATCAATAGGGTTGAAAAGGAGGGGAAAGGGGATTGGAACTTTGAATGAGGCATGTAGGTATGAAGAATTCAGTTTGTTGTATAAATTAACATACAAACACATAATCATGAGTAAGTCTATATCCAATACAATTATGATAACTGGTACAATTCATAAAAATGTATATCTATACATACAATATAGACGGGTTGCCACATGATTATAAACGATTAATATCAAAAATTATACATACTGATAGATATCAATTGAATCATAGGGACACAGCATATAATAGCTCTATGCATTTCATGGATTGATCCACTCTTCAGGAGCATGCGCGTGAGTTCAATAAAAAATATAATAGAAGGAGTTGCTGTATGGTCTGATCCTACCCAAGGAAAAAAAAAAAATCTTAAAAAATAAAATAGAATAAAACCAAGTATAAAAACCCACTCTCTACCATACTTACAAAGTTGACTATATAATAAAAGTGTGGCACTGTAGATTGGGGACCCCCAAAGGGGGGCATCTCCAACGGGTGCTGAGGTGGTGTGAGCGGCCTGCTGCCCTGCAAGAAAATCATCCAGGGGAGACAGATTTCAAGAAATAAAGTAGTAGTCAGAGTGACCATAAGTGCTGAGACCATCAATGAAGGACTTATATGTATATATATTTTATATATTTATAGTATGACGCGTGCAAGGTGTCCTGTGCTCATTAAAGAACAGGGGGATTGAAGTACTAGAAAGTATTGGTGGTAGCCAAGGTGTAAGAAGTGAAAAGTGATGAGGATATAAAAGAATCACCAGGAGAGGTTGAATAAAAAGGTGTAAGAAGTGAAAAGTGATAAGGATATAAACACATCACCAAAAAAGGTTGAATCAAATAATCGAATGCCCCGTACACTCGATCGGACATTCCGGCAACAAAATCCATGTATTTTTTCCAACGGACGTTGGCCCAAACTTGTCTTGCATACACACGGTCACACAAATCTTGACGGAAATTCCGAACATCAAGAACGCGGTGACATACAACACGTACGACCAGCTGAGAAAAAGGAGGTTCAATAGCCAGTGCGGCTCTTCTGCTTGATTCCGTGCATGCGTGGAACTTTGTGCATCAGAATTGTGTACACACGATCGGAATTTACGACAACGGATTTTGTTGTCGGAAAATTTGAGATCCAGATCTCAAATTTTGTGTGACAGAAATTCTGATGGAAAATGTCCGATGGAGCCTACACACGGTTGGAATTTCGGACAACAAGCTCCCATCGAACATTTTCTGTCGGAAAATCCGACCGTGTATACGGGGCATAACAGTGCAGTGCAACCAGAGGTGAATTGTAATTACCAATTAAACAGTGATCAGTTTATAGGGTCCAGGGATCCAAGGCGATTCATGTAGTGAACCGAAGTGAGCGAACAACACACCAGAGTGAATCTGACCTCCCTGGGTGAAGCCTATAAGGGCACGGCCATCACACGCCCACCAATGTCATGCACTGCAGGGGGGAGGTGTCCTTAGCTGGGCAGAGAACCACCCGTCGTCGGTGCCATTACATCTAGCTGCCAGATGGTACTACCGTTGAAAGGAAGGGCAGTGCCACAGTAGTGACACCGCCCCTGCAACACACAGAAGGTGACGTAGATGAACGTCCACCTACCCTAAGTAGAAGGGGAGGAGGAGGGTCCGCGGCATGTATTGCAGCTTGTACCTATACAAATCATTTCTTCAATAAAAATTAATCAAAAAAAAAAGTACATAGAAAACAAGTCTAACATAAAGGAAGCTGGACTGGAGCATCATGTATATAAATATGTTTCACTCTTTCAGTGAGAATAAAGAAGATGTGTGTAAAGTAGGTTTGATCAGGAGAAAGGGCTCTGCCTAAATAACCCATTAGTTGTAGTCCATGCCTATGGCCCATTATGAAGGGAGTTGCAAAATCCAAGGTAACTATGTTGTGTGGAATTAATCTAACTTTAGGGTATATAATAACTGTTCCATGATCGTATCACAGATCAGTAGAGACGAGACCATACTTTGGAATACAGACATAAGATGAAATAAGTAAGATGAAATAATGATGCCAAAATAATTGAAGTGCACAGCAGTTCCAGTAGTAATGCAATAGATTGGCTAATTGTGCAGAGCCCCTATAGGCAAAGTCTAAGAAATATCTGTATTTTTGATCTGTGATCTGTACTACTTGTAGAAGATTTTGTACCCTTTTCTTCGATAATCATGTTAAAAAAAATTGAATCCATACATAAAGAAATCAACTCGGTCAATAAACATATCCCAAAATGTTGTGCCAAACTGTCATCAAGTGGGGATAGCTAACTATACCAAAAGAAAATGTCACAATCAGAGGATAAGACCACCTGGGACTGTAAGTTCAAGATCTAGCGGACCAGTGGAACAACTAAACAGGTGTACATGGCTTCTGGTCCTCACTGATACGGGAGCAGTGTGATTGCATGCAGAGGTGTGCCAGAGTCGCAGGATCTAGGGAGCCACACGGTGTTCACCAGAGCCACTGGAGATGTGGATGTTGAGCTGCGAGGCAGCCTACAGGTTGTGGCTCTCTAGCACACCCGTGTGGGCACAGTGCAACCAAATAGCACACTGGTAGGACACGGGGTACACACAGGATACAAGGCACTATGGAAGACTACTGCAGCATGCTAAGAAAAGACACTAGGAGGAAGAACGCAGGAAACAAGTGTGGAGCACAGGAGAGCAGGGGAACTGAGGAATAGGGCAAAGAGGGATGGACACAGACAGCAGGGATGAGGAGCAGAATGCAAAACGACAAGAAAGAATACAACAGCAAGCACCCACAGTAACAGAAAACGCAGGGATACACGGACAGAAGGAAATACAAGAACGCAGCAAAGGAAAAAACACTGAGAACAGCAACAAAACCAAACAAAGCAAATGTCAAAGGAATAGGGAGGTCTGGCTTCAGCAAGGAGACACATTGCTCGAACATTAACACTAAGGATGAGTCAAACACCCCCCGGTTCAGTTCGCACCAGAACCGCAAACAGGCAAAAAATTCTGATTAGCACGTGAACACCGTTATAGTCTATGGGACACGAACATGAAAATTCAAAAGTTCTCATTTTAAAGGCTTATGTGCAAGTTATTGTCACAAAAAGTGTTTGGGGACCTGGGTCCTGCCCCAGGGGACATGTATCAATGCAAAAAAAAAGTTTTAAAAACATCAGTTTTTTCGGGAGCGGTGATTTTAATAATGCTTAAGGTGAAACAATAACAATGAAATATTCCTTTAAATATTCTGCCTGGGGGTGTCTATAGTATGCTTGTAAAGTGGCGCAGTTTTCCCATGTTTGGTACAATACCACAGCAAAATGATATTTCTAAAGGAAAAAAGTAATTTAAAACTGCTCGTGGCTATAATGAATTGTTGGGTCTCGGCAATATAGATAAAACTCATTGAAAAAAACGGCTCGTCGGGCGGCGTGAGATGAATCTACATTGCGAGACATTTTTATTTTTTTTATCTTTTAATAAAGGACTTGTCCCAAAGTGTCTCCTGTCTTTTTTACTATTTTTTACACTTTTTTTGTGAAATGGTAGGGGTACAATGTACCCGTTACCAATTCACATAGGGGGGGAGGCCGGAATCTGGGGGTCCCCTTGTTAAAGGGGGCTTCCAGATTCCAATAAGCCCCCCCGCCCGCAGACCCCCACAACCCTTGGACATGATAATGGGGACAAGGTGCTTTGGGGGTGACTCCAAAACATCCTCCCCATGTTGAGGGCATGTGGCCTGGTATGGTTCAGGAGGGGGGCCGCTCTCTCGTCCCCCATTCTTTTAATGCGGCCTACCAGGTTGCGATAAGGGTCTGGTATTGATTTTGGAGGGACCCCTACACAATTTTTTTTATTTCGGCGCAGGGTTCCCCTTAAAGTCCATACCAGACCTAAAGGGTCTGGTATGGATTTTGGGGGGACCCCTATGCCATTTTTTTTTAAAATTTGGCCTGGTAATGGACTGGGGGGGGGACTATAGTTTTATCTATATTGCAGAGACCCAACAATTCATTACAGCCGAGATCGGTTTTAAATCACTTTTTGTCCTTTAGAAATGTCATTTTGCTGTGGTACTGTTCTAAACACGGGAAAACTGCGCCACTTTACAGGCATACTATAGACACCCCCCCGGCACGATATTTAAAGGAATATTTCATTTTTATTGTTTCACTTTAAGCATTATTAAAATCACTGCTCCCAAAAAAATGCCTGTTTTTAAAACTTTTTTTTGCATTGATACTTGTCCCCTGGGGCAGGACCCAGGTCCCCAAACACTTTTTATGGTAATAAATTGCATATAAGCCTTTAAAATGAGCACTTTTGGTTTTTCATGTTAATGTCCCATAGACTTTAATGGTGTTCCGCAGCTTTCAAATTTGCAGCGAACACCGCATAATGTTCGCTGTTCGGTCAACAGGCTCATCCCTAATTAACAGACAGGTGCAAAGGCTTAATAATACCTAGGTTCAGGGTGGATAGACAGGAACCCAAGCAACTCATAAGGGGATAAAACCTGGATCGATGTGCACAGGAGCTTCTCCTCCCCCAGCTCTTATGCAGCTGAGAACAGAGGATATGTGATCACGTATAAAATTAGGGAAAAAAGGTATTTTCAATGTTTTTTTTATATCTATACACAAATGTTTTGCCTTTCATTTCTATTTAAAAGTGAATTGGTTGTTTTTCAAGGTGAAGGTTTACACAAACTATAACAGTACAAGTACAACATGACCACATGATACACTGCAATATCAGGTTTTAATAGAACCACCCAGTGTTGCCAACCGTCAGTATTTTTACTGGCAGCCAGTAAAAAACAGGCAATTTTCTCCCACCAGTAAATGCCAGTAAAAGTAAAAGGTCGCCAGTAAAAAATATGGCTGTGACACTCGGCTTGGTCCGGAGTCAGCTGGGACCATCCGCGTGCTTGCTACAGTGTGATCGGGCGGCTCTGGCGGAGGCGGTGCCTGAGCATGTAGTGTGATGTCATGGTGCAATGGAGCCAAGCAGAGCGGCCAGAGCCTCGTGTGCGGGTCTGCGGTATGGGAGCAAGGCAGGCTGGGACCGGGACCGTCAGTGCTGTTTAGACTGGAGTGGATTGGAAGGACCACTTGGCTTGGAGAGAGACTGTCACTGTGACTCAGGAGGGGACGTGTTGTGTTGGTGCGGTCTCATCATCATCATCATCATCTGTGCTGCTGCATACGGCTGTCAGTGTCACTGAGAGTCAGTTTTATGTGTGTGCCGCCCATTTTAATTTCTTGCCCTCCTGAGGCCAGTCCCTGAGCTACTTATTTACTATATCAAAAATTGGTGCTCCTCTAATGCAGAGTGTAGGACAGAAAATTCCATGTCAAGAATGAATCAGGAAACTGTGTATATTGATATTACAGCGGGTTTGCATCCACGCCACGTGTTTGTTTTTTGATACAGAAAAAAACTAATAAAGAAATTGAAATAAAAAAAGAAAATTCCATGCCATCAGCACTCTATCCACTTGTACAAACCTTTTTTTGCACATATCAGGTAAAAGAATGGGTCAAATAGTTCCCATGAATAATACTTGAGGATGTGAGATTGATGGAAGCTGCTGTAAAAGTGACCACCTGCTATATCATGAACAATCACAGCAGTGATCCAAAAGCTCTTGAGTACTCCAGTTTTACATACAGCACCATTACCTAGCCAAACAAGCTATTCCAGTGCTGCTGTCAGTGTATATAAATCTTTTTTATTGTATTTTATCCATGAAAGAAGAGAACTGTAACTGCAGACAAACTTAGTTTCTGACACACATTTTTTTAAAAGGTTTGAAGACTATGGGGTTCATTTACTAAAGGCAAATAGACTGCGCACTTTGCAGGTGCAGTTTTACTCCAAAACTTTGTGAATTTGTTGAAGCTCCACTTTGTAAAAAAAAAACCCAATCAGGTGCAAGTAAAAAATCAGCATCTTTGGATGCACATGATAGGATGATGAAAACCAGCAGAGCTTTACCACATTCACCAAACTATGGGGAAAATTAGTGCACCTGCACTTACAAAGTGCACAGGCTATTTGCCTTTAGTAAATCAACCCCTGGGACGAACATGTTCCTTGTTGGTAAAACAAAAAGTGGTTTATTCACCATTTATATTGCAACTTTATTATTTTTATTTTTTTTAAATTTTTTTTTGCAATTTTTCCTGGCCATGCTTACATCATCAGTTTGAAAAAAGTCCAATGTCCATCAGGTTTAATCAAATAAATAAATAAAAATACAAATAAATACTATAAATCTTCCATTCTTGGAACCCTAAACCCACAGTTGATCCAAAAGAAGACCAAGACCCCTGTAAAGGGTGCTCCAGTTTGCTCTGTCAGGGAAAAAACCTTCCTGTTCTCCAAAAACAATAGGATACTCCATGGATTCTTGTTCTACCAATCCTTAGCACAGTAAGTTTTTGATTCATTGTGCTAATACAGGTACTGTATGTGTGTGGTCATAAAAACAACTGCATGCTAAATACAATCCCAAACACCAGTGTTCATCTTCTGAGAAGATGCTTACTATTGGTTTTGATAAGATTATACATTAGCAACTGTAAAAAAGATTAAGCATTTTCTAATCAGAAACCCTGGGTGGATAGGCAGTTGAGAGCATTGATTAAGGGACAGGTATACCACCTTTAAATCAAGTGATAGGGAGGCATATAGGGTGGAAAGGGGGAGGTTAAAAGTAGGGATTCGTGGTACAAAGGTATAAATTTGGGCTAGAGACAGGTCTGGGATGTACTAGTGCTTTAACCACTTGAAAGATTATCCAGTCAGCTACAAGTTATAAAAAAAGACAAGCTGACATAGGGAAGTGTGAGGTCTCTTTACCAGAGGAATTGAACCAGTTTTATACCCTTTTTGATTATCATATTAATGATATAATTGCCAAGTTCCGTACAATTTTGGGTGATGTGCCACTTAAAGTCTCTGTTCAGGACCTACATTTCTGTTTATTGAGGGTTAATGAGCGGAAATCTGGAGGTCCTGATAACATCACAGGGATTGTTGTAAAGAAATTTTCCTTTCAATTGGCAAATGTCTATGCAGACATCTTTAATATTTCTTTAGAGCAGGTGGTGGTGCCTTCTTTATTAACATCCTCAATATCTGCAATACTTCCAATCCCAAAGAGGTCCAGTATTTCCTGCCTTAATGATTATCGCCCCCCCCCGGCCCTGACTCCCATTGTAATTTAATGTTTTGAGAAATTAATATATTAAATAGTGTATTCCCCTGGGGCTGGATAGCTACCAGTTTGCTTATAGGGAAAATAGATCTACAGAAGATGCCAGTGCATGGTCCTTGCATTCTGTGTTGTCTTATCTTAAAAACAAAAATAGCCATGCCTCATGCTGTTCATTGATTTTAGTTCAGCATTTAATACGATTTTGCCAATAAAACTTGTTGCTAAGCTGAACTCTTTGGGATTAAATATAGAGGGAAACTCCGCGGTCAGGATAGCAACAATATTATAACAATATTATAACAGGTTGCAGCCTCCCCTAATCGGTCCCTGAATGGGGCTGAAGAAAGTAATGATGTGCAGGTGTTGGGTTAGTGGCGCTACCTACTGGTTATCATATAAGGGTATATAGTGGCAATGTGCATGCCAGTGGTGAATGCATATACGAGAGGGTTAATTACCCTGATAATGCAGGCTCTTTGCATCCATCCCAATGTGCAAAAAAGGAAAAATAGAAAAAATTGTACAATACACAAATAAAAATAAATATTAAGTGAATCCCAATAAACGTCACATATATATGTGTACATAAGAATAACATTGAAAAATAAGCCTCATGGGGTCCATGTACCATCAAAAACCTAATGTCCAAAAGATAAAAATAAAAATTTAAAATATATATACATTATGTGCAAAAATATATATGTATAAAACCCAAAACCAGCAAAGTCCAGTGGCACATATGTGTAGTCATAAACCATAATAAAAAATCAGCATAAAGATGAAAAATATAAAGTATATATAAGAAAAAATATATATAATATATTAATGAAGCTCCAAATTGACCAGCAAAAATCAAAAAAGTCCAAAAAAAAGTCCAAAGTACTCAAGTGACTCTTCACTCAGAGAATCAAGTTACTTCTGTGCTCCCCCTGATGGGTCCCTACTCACCAGCTCCCTGCACCCCTGCAGGGGTAATGGGCATGTATAGATAGCTTGGGATGGTTCCTGGTATCTCTCCTCGTAGTCCGCATGTGGTATCTGTGGTCTGTAGGGCCTCAACAGCTCACTCCACCCAGTAAGGATATCCAAAGGAGTCTTCCTGGTCACTCAAAGTTGATTTGTCAGCTGTTCATAGTTAGATCCTCATAGAAAGAGATAGGGCTAGTATTTTAAAAAGGTATTTATGAAAACGTGTAAGCAAAAACAAAAACTATACCTGTACAGGGAACCTATATACACAATGAAACAGGCAGTCTGTAAGGGAACTGATTCACAGCTTGCGCTCCACCTGCGTTCCAGCCCCCTACTTCCATACCGGAAATGACGTAGTAGCGTAGCCACAGCTTACGCGTTTTATCATCAGACGTTATCAAAGGCGGTGCCACCATACTAGTTGTCACGTGTAATAAGGCGAACGGACATGCGGGGCTCCTCCCCCTCCCATAAAAAATAACCAATAGCAGCAATCATTAACAGATGGAAAAAAAGGTGTGTGAGAAACCTCTATGGGGAAGCATAATGCACGCACACACACTGGCACCATAGTCCCTGCAATTAAAAAGTACAAATTCTATAGAAAAACCCACCCCTATGCATCTGCGCTCTTCTTAACAGATGGGGAAAAAAGGTGTTTGGGATTAAGCCCAATGCTTTGTAACTGGATCCTGGTTTTCTTGACTGATAGGCAGTAGAGGGTAAAAGTTGGAAATTATTACTCTTTGACGCTGTCCCTTAGTAGGGGTGCCACAGAGATGTGTGCTAAGTATCTTTTATACTTATGACTGTGTCTCTTGCTTTGAGGTGGACTTGTGTTAAAACTTGCTAACGTTACCGCGGTAGTGGGGAAAATTAGGGGCAGCGATGGGTCTGCATATCGCCAGTATATTGAAAATCTAGTTGGTTGGTGCAGAGAGAACAACTTACAGCTGAATGTACAGTGGTTAAGACAAAGTAAATTATTATTGATTTTAGGAAAGTAAGTGAAGTTAGCTGTGAGCAAGTGGTGATTGATGGGATGGATGTTGAGAGTGTAGAGGAGTTCTGCTTCCTGGGAACAATAATTAGAAAGGATCTGTCATGGACATGGCACATATCTTGTCTGCTGGGCAAGGCTGATCAGAGATTGTACTTTTTGAGGAAGCTGTGGAGGGCATGCTTTTCAGAGCGGGTCCTCATTAGCGTCTATAATTCTGCAATTGAGAGTGTTCTAGCCTATCATATTTCTTTGTGGCAAGGACTATGCAAAGTTTTTGACATAAATGCCTTGGGGAGGGTAATAAAAACTGCAGAGACGATTATTGCAGGAGTATTGAGAAGCTGGGGAGGAGGGGAGGTGCCTTCTGAGAGCGATTATTTTTTAGAAGATATTTCTCAGCCTGGTAATGTTCTATATACATTGCTACCTTGTGGTAGATGGTATAGAAGTATTTGCTCTTGTAACACAGGATTGCGAAATAGCTTCTTCCTTAATCCTTATGGCTCTTGAATGCTAGAGGTGTTTTGGAATGGAGTTGTGAATTTATTATGGTATGTGTAGTGTTTTTAGTTAAGTGTTATGATAAGTGCTGATACTTTTTTTTATATGGGAGCTACAATTGTGTTTCATTTTATGATTGTTGTAAAATGATAATACAGTTTTATGATTTTGTAACATGAGTGCGCACTTTGCTCCATATACCCCAGATTGCATAGGTGGGATACATCTCAGTTTTTTTTACTTAGAAGTGGGAGCTGACAAAGTTGCATTCATTAAAATACAAAAAGTAAAGAATCTTAATCCAAAACACCGGTTCAGTGGGGTTTCCAATACTTCAGCAGCGCTCTTGTCTATTAGTCAAAATGTGACCAGCATTCACATGTTAACCATATGAGACACATGTGAGTCACACTCCTCTAGGGATTTAAACTCACCAGAAAGCAGTTAAACAAGCGCCTTCAATCATCTAAATGTCATCCAGTTAGCAGGGTTTAGCTTGAACTGCACATCATGGATGGTTGGTCATCCAAAAAAAGGGGTCCACATAGCGTAATCCCATTAAAAGCATTTATTAAAAAACCACCCCATTAAAAATCACACTTACAAAGTATATCATATAAACAAGCATTTAAGATAAAATTGTGTTTGTCACCGGACAGTGGGAGCCAGCCGTCAACTGCCGCAATAGCCGCGTTGATGGTGTTTGGTTGTTCCCCTCTGGCCGTGACACGCATATGTCACTTCCGATCGCCGCCTGGCCACGTTCTGACATCAGCTGAGGTTTGGTAATTGTGCTAAAGGAGGGGCCAGGTTGGTTTCCTGCCCCCCCTAAATATTGAGCACCAGCCACCACTGCACAGCACCAATCTTTTAGTTGCAGAGCAAAGCTTGCTAAACAGTCTTCAACACCCCACTCTTGGATACTTGTTCCCCCACTCCCACATGGGCTGTGGCTTCATTGTCCTGGTCCTATGTAAAAACAAGACATAGTAATGATGTAGGGCTGTCAGAAACAACAGCCGTTAGAAGGGGATCAGGCATTCAGCACCCCTTGAAGTAGGTTAGATAGAAAACTTTTTTATCAAGCATTGCTCTGCATCAGCAAAGATCGACCTAGGTGATGGGTCAGATATTAACTTTTACATTTTCAAGCTGGGCATTTGAGTAAATGTTTCTATACAATAAAAAGGTAAAGTGAAACTTTCCTGAGAAAAACAAATGGGGGCTGCCATTGTCATCCTTCTTTTAAAAATGTTAGCCGTTTGGCAGTTATAATGCGATACTTCAATACATTACTAACAATAACTGACCCTGAACTAGTATGCAGATCAGGAAAGTCAGAGTGAAGTCAAAAGTACTTTTGTGCACACTTGTGGGTTAGTGACTCAAGGTATTGAAAATGGAAGGTCAGCATTACAGCCATACAACTATCAATGTCAGAATGAGAAGTAAAAATAACTGCCTTTTTTCCATAACGGGAGGGCTCCCTAAAAGGAAACCTTTAATGAAAGCATATGATGGCAATGCTGACTTCTCCATCTAAAGAATAATAGTTGCCTGGTTTTCATGTTGATCCAGTAACTTTAATACTTTGAGGCTTTTACATGAAACAATGTGCATATTAGGAAATATTCCTTTACTCTGTGTTTCTAATCTTGATCATCCTTCTTGGTTGGACTAATTTTGAATTGATCCATTCCTGCTGGGCCAAAAACACGATTCATGAGCATCATTGAGGCTCGACAATTGTGTTGCTTTAAGTTTTTAAATCCTGAAGGCTTTTCTTTCTAATAAAACCCTGTCGAAATCTTTCCCCCTTGCAGGTTTAGAGTGGAAACGATCAAGTACAAACAAGGTGATATTAGATGGATCAAAATTATATTTGAAACTAACGTGCCCACAAATGGGCGTAGAGACTTGACCACTGTAAATTGCATAAATATGCTCATATATCTGCTTTCTAAATTGGCATATAGTCTTGCCTGATTTAAAGAAACCCACATTGTCAAGACAATAAAGATACCACCCCAATCATATTAAATGAGTTGAAGTGTAATGACCTAAAAGTAGACCCATCAGGTAAAGTGAACATATCAACATCACCGAGCAACTGGCACTGGGTGCAAGAGCAAGAGCCACATCTAAAGCTACTCTACCTTGGGGTGGGCTTTTTTGTACATTTTAATATATCCATGCTTGAGAAGTCTACTGAAATTATGTGCTTTAACCCTAAAATCTTGTTTATTAGTAACATGGAGGCATATAAGGAGCTTGACTAAATTGCATACTAGTGGTACCAAATGGACACTGGCCACATGCAGTATAGTATTATGTAGGTTATGATCCTCTCTGGGTCAAATTTCCTTATGCAGAAAGAGGACCTTTACTCACAAATACATTTGAGATTTGTGATTGTACCTGTTATGAGAGCCATAAACCTAACCAGTCCACCTGATGTTTTTTCTTTGCCATCTACCAAGCCCTGATGAAGGAGGATCTATTGAGCCCCAGAAATTGATGTGATTAAAAAAGAAAAACTTCTGAACTTTACAATAGAAGCCTGGCACTTTACCTCTTGTACACAACAGGATTTGATATAGAACTTAAAAGAAACCCTTAGACAAGTACATGTCACTGTATATTTTAACAAAGTGATCACTTTTAAAATACCTTAAATCCTTTATGGCAGTTGTACCAAAATCTGTTCACAGTCAACATAAAGCTGCTTTAGGGCTTAAAATATTCAAACCTTCTGGTTTCAGTGTCTCTTAAACTTAGGAAAATGCTGAAAGGAGCACTTGTTAATAGAGTAGGAAAGCACCAGTATCTCATTTAGTTCACAATTTCGTTTTCCTGTCAGAGACTCAGTGCCCACTCCACTACATGTTCTCATTATGCAGGAAACTGCGCAAAGTCATTTGCTGTGTGAGTCACATCAGATCTCATTCATTTTAATCAGGCTGGGATGAAATACAAAGTACCAAAAGAGCCTTGGTCTCTTCTATACCATATGTGTACAGCACTCTCAGCAAATGATTTTATGTTATCACAATCCAGTATTGTGGTAGTCAATATGCATACTTCTCTGTGCCTTTGTGATTTTAGTCAACAAAATTGTCATTGAAGAAGGGATAGAATTTATTTCAGTTGTATTCACAGAGGAGCATTTATTTCCAGTCTTTTTATTCTTTGTAATCTTGGAGAATAAAAGATATGCGGATGGCATTAGGGCATTGTTATAATGCGAAAACACTCGATTATGAATATTTAGGGTTTCTATACCACACAGGGTGTCTACCTGTTTCAGGTAGGCTCACAGTGACTTGTTATTGCTAAACTAAAATCTGCATTTTTGCTAATAATATGAAAAAGATGACAGAGACTTTTTATAAATCAGATATGCCTGAAGTGCTGCTTTTGTTCTTTAACCACTTCATCCCCGGAAATTTTCACCCCCTAATGACCAAACCATTTTTTGCGATACAGCGCTGCGTTGCTTTAACTGACAATTGTGCAGTCATGCGGCACTGTACCCAAACAATATGTATGTCCTTTTTTCCCCACAAATAGAGATTTCTTTTGGTGGTATTTGATCACCTCTGCGGTTATTTTTTTTCACTATCACAAAAGTGTATATTGATTGGTTTGCGCAAAAGTTATCATGTCTACAAACTATGGGATAGATTTATGGCTTTTATTAATTTTTTTTTTTTTTTTTTTACTAGTAATGGCAACGATCAGCGATTTTTAGTGGGACTGCGACAATGCAGCAGACCAATTGGACACAAAGTGACACTTTTTAGGACCAGTAGCACTTATACAGTGATCAGGGCTAAAAAAAATGCACTGTTACTGTATAAATGACACTTGCAGGGAAGGGGTTAACATCAGGGGCAGTCAAAGGGTTAAGTGTCCTCCTAGGGAGTGATTTCTAACTGTGTGGGGGATGGACTGACTGGAGGAAGAGGGACATCTGTGTTTCTGATTAGCAGGAACACAAGATCTCTCTTTTCCTATCTGACAGAATGATGGTCTGCCTTGTTTACATAGGCAAATAAGACATAATAACATGGTGCTCCGATTAGTGACAAAAATGAAAAGTGAATATAGTAAACCAACAATATCTTATATATGAATATAACAATATATGTTGGATATAGACAAAATAAACTCAAAGTGAATGTTCCAAAGATAAATAAATCAAAAATTTCCAAAAGTTCTTGGATAAACAAACTTGTGCAACTCGAAGGTAAATCCCGTGTAGGGAAGAGTCTCTCACACTTCTCCCAGTGATATCAAACTGAATCTTGTGAATAAGCAAAGGATAAGGTGGCACGCTTACCAGACTTGGTGGATTTGTATATTATACAGCACAGGAGTCGGATAGGCATTCGTGAGGAGACACCTCAACTGGGTTCAGCATGCGAAGTTGATGATCTGTGAAAGAGCTACTTCCGGTATCAGCAGAGAAGATCCAACATCAGAAGATGAACTCCATGGGGTTCAGTGATCCACATCAAAAGTGAAATTGGTGATCCATGGAAATGGGTATAAAATGAAAACCACACATAGTGTAACTTTGTATAGAGGGTTTATTGTAGATACATGGAGTAAACAATCAAAAAGTTCCATAAAAAGCTGATATATTTCGGTTCTAAAAACAGCAATGTGCAGTAATTTCAGGAGCGTCACCATGGATCACCAATTTCACTTTCGATGTTGATCACTGCACCCCATGAAGTTCATCTTAGAAGTTGGATTCTCCCTGTTGATACCGGGAGTGGCTTTTTCGCAGATCATCAACTTCGCATGCTGAACCATGTTGAGATGTCTCCTCACGAATGCTTATCCAACTTCTATGCTGTATAGTATACGAGTACACCAAGTTTGGTAAGCGTGCCACCTTATCCATTGTTTATACACAAGATTCAGTTTGATATCACCGGGAGAAGTGTGAGAGACTCTTCCCTACACAGGATTTACCTTCGAGTTGCACAAGCTTGTTTATCCAAGAACTTTTGGAAATTTTGGATTTATTTATCTTTGGAACATTCACTTTGAGTTTATTTTGTCTATATCCAACATATATTGTTATGTTCATATATAAGATATTGTTGGTTTACTATATTCACTTTTAATTTTCGTTACTAATTGGAGCGCCAAATTATTTTGTCTTATCTGCATTTACACTATGGGGAGATTTACTAAAACTGGAGAGTGCAAAATCTGGTGCACCTCTGCAGAAAAAACACTCAGCTTCCATGTTTTATTGTCAAAGCTTAATTGAACAAGCTGACATTAGAAACTGATTGGCTACCATGGACAGCTGCACCAGATACTGGGTGCTCCAGTTTTAGTAAATCCCCCCCTATATGTCTAGTGCAATGTTGGCAGCCTACTAGATTTATGCGCAATCCAACACTTATATTGTTTACATAGGCATACTGCCTTTCTGCCTCTCCAGCGATTAATCGGTGGGTCCTGGCCATCGTGATTGGACATAGCAGGAGCGGGTCCCCAGTGGCACGCGCCCCAGACCCCAAGGCGGAAACAAAGTACAGGTACATTGTTTCGCACAGCCGCGCTGCCCTGCCACAGTAAATGTGCGGTGGGTGGTCCAGAAGAGGTTACGTACATTTAAGTGGTTTCCAGTGATATAAATGCAGTCAGCTGCAGAAGAGAAACCATAACAAACCTAGAACTGGCATACAGACCAATAGGGCCTGTTCATATATCTCTTTGATTAAAGTGTGTTATGGAAATGCAGCCTGAAGGAATTTTTCTATATTATTGTGTCTTTCAGGAGCCCATAGAAATTAATGTTAACACAGGAAAAAAGATACATGTAGTGTGCTTTACTGCATTTTAATGCAGTATACCATATGACCAATAGACTGCACCAAAAATATTATGACAGAGACAGCCAGGAGTGCCGTCAGATCCTGGCAATCAGGGCACATGCCCCTGGTCTTCAGGTAGAACATTGTTTTGAATCCATTTAACATTATCTTAGTAAGTTTTTTTTTACAATCACGATATTTTCAATTTTAGCCATAATGTTGATGAAATGAAAGATGTGACTAAAGACCAATTCATTTTTATTAAAAATATTTTACTTAGATCCAAAATTGATCCAAAAATTGATTAAGAAAATTAGATATTTCAAAAGTATCAGCTTAATTCTGTAAGGCTTAGAAATGCAATAGGTTGTGGCGGAAGCTATGGAAATGCAAGGTCTTTTTGGGTGGTGTCCTTTTTGCCTGTTTTTGTGGCCTGAGACACAGTCCTGCTCTCCCCTATGGGGAAATCGGATAGAAACAGACTGCCTGTCCATTTTCATCTGATGCCATCCGATCTGCCAGACGAATGGAAAATAGGACTACCATCCATCTGTTTTTGGCAGACAGGATCAGATCGCATTGAAGTGGGTTTCAGTGGACACATGTGTCCGCTGATATCAACCGCACCATATAGGAGACTGGAGGGTCCAATCAGGTCAACCTGGAAAATTGACAGGTGGACCTGATCAGACAGCCCATGTGAAAGGGGCCTAAGGGAGTGCAACAGGAAGAGGGAGAAAGGTCTAGGTGTCCTGGATCTATGCCCTAGGAGACAACGTTCTATGTGGAGCATAGTATTACACTCTGCAGCATTTAAAATTGATATGGCAGCCCCCTTCTCTTATGCTATCTTTTAAGGATTTGGTTTAGCCATTTATATCTTTGTTTGAGGTTACATATTGATTTCCTATTTATAATTTGTGTTTCTTTAGGCAATCACAGTTTTGGTAGGCATGGGAAAATCACCTGTGTATAGTCATTTCAGTCACGGAAGTATGGTGGTTAGTTTGAGTACATACTCAATATACAGTATCTCACAAAGGTGAGTACACCCCTCACATTTTTTTAAATATTTTATTATATCTTTTCATGTGACAACACTGAAGAAATTACACTTTGCTACAATGTAAAGTAGTGAGAGTACAGCTTGTATAACAATGTAAAGTAGTGAGTGTACAGCTTGTATAAAAGAAAATGTTCTGTCCCCTCAAAATAACTCAACACACAGCCATTAATGTCTAAACCGCTGGCAACAGAAGTGAGTACACCCCTAGATGAAAATGTCCAAATTGGGCCCAATCAGCCATTTCCCCTCCCCGGTGTCATGTGACTCATTAGTGTTACAAGATCTCAGGTGTCAATTGGGAGCAGGTGTATTAAATTTGGTGTTATCTCACGCTCTAATACTGGTCCCAGGAAGTTCAACATGGCACCTCATGGCAAATAACTCTCTGAGGATCTGAAAAAAGAATTGTTGATCTACATAAAGATGGTCTAGGCTATAAGAAGATCCTGAAACTGAGCTGCAGCACGGTGGCAAAGACCATACAGTGGTATAACAGGACAGGTTCCACTCAGAACAGGCCTCGCCATGGTCAACCAAAGAAGTTGAGTGCACATGCTCAGTGTCATATCCAGAGGTTGTCTTTGGGAAATAGACATATGAATGCTGTCAGCATTGCTGCAGAGGTTGAAGGAGTGGGGGGTCAGCTTGTCAGTGCTCAGACAATACACCGCACACTTCATCAAATTGGTCTGCGTGGCTGTCGTCCCAGAAGGAAGCCTCTTCTAAAGATGATGCACAAGTAAGCCTGCAAACAGTTTGCTGAAGACAAGCATACTAAGGACATGGATTACTGGAACAATATCCTGTGGTCTGATGAGACCAAGATAAACTTATTTGGTTCAGATGTTGTCATGTGTGTGTGGCAACAACCAGGTGAGGAGTACAAGGACAAGTGTGTCTTGCCTACAGTCAAGCATGGTGGTGGGAGTGTCATGGTCTGGGGCTGCATGAGTGCTGCTGGCACTGGGGAACTACAGTTCATTGAGGGAACTATGAATGCCACCATGTACTGTGACATATTGAAGCAGAACATTATCCCCTCTCTTCGGAGACTGGGCCGCATGGCAGTATTTCAACATGATAACGACCCCAAACACACCTCCAAGACAACCACTGCCTTGCTAAAGAAGCTGAGGATAAAGGTGATGGACTGGCCAAGCATGTCTGCAGACCTAAACCCTATTGAGCATCTGGGGGGCATCCTGAAATGGAAGGTGGAGGAGCGCAAGGTCTCTAACATCCACCAGCTCCGTGATGTTGTCATGGAGGAGTGGAAGAGGACTCCAGTGGCAACCTGTGAAGCTCTGGAGAACTCCATGCCCAAGAGGGTTAAGGCAGTGCTGGAAAATAATGGTGTCCACACGAAATATTGACACTTTGGGCCCAGTTTGGACATATTTACTTTTGTTGCCAGCGGTTTAGACATTATTGGCTGTTTGTTCAGTTTTTTTGAGGGGACAGCAAATTTACACTGTTATGCAAGCTGTGCACTCACTACTTTACATTGTAGCAAAGTGTAATTTCTTCAGTATTGTCACATGAAAAGATATAATAAAATATTTACAAAAATGTGAGGGGTGTACTCACTTTTGTGAGATACTGTATATACGCAAACACATCTGTATATACAGTACTGTGCAAAAGTTTTAGAACTAGAAGTGTTTATAGTTTATTTTAAAAATTAACAAAATGGAAAGTAAATAAACAGAAAAGAAATCCAAATCAAATCAATATGTGGAGTGTCCATTAAAGCAGCATCAATTCTTCTAGGTACACTTGTACACAGTTTTTGAAGGAACTCGATAGGTAGGTTGTTCCAAACACCTTGGAGAACTAACCACAGATATTATGTGGATGTAGGCTGCCTCAAATCCTTCTGTCTCTTCATATAACCCTAGACAGACTCGATAATGTTGAGATCAGTGCTCTGTGGGGCCAAACCATCACTTCCAGGACTTGTTCTTCCTCTTTACACTGAAGATAATTCTTAACCCCCCTGGCGGTATTCCCGAGTCTGGCTCGGGGTGGATTTTTCATACCAAAAGCGGTATCCCCGAGCCAGACTCGGGCTTGCATTGCAGGATCCAGGAAGAGTTTACTTACCTTGTCTCCTGGATCCTGCGATGTCTCTCCGCTGTGATCGGCGAGCCGCTGTGTCTCGCTCGATTCACAGTGCCGAGCTCCGTTCCCTGCGAGCGTTGCGACGCACGGGGACGGAGTTCGGCGGCAAATTCAAAAAGTGAAACACACAGTACAGATACAGTATACTGTAATCTTACAGATTACAGTGCTGTATCAAATAATGACACATCCCCTTTGTCCCTAGTGGTCTGCCCAGTGCCCTGCATGCAGTTTTATATATATAAAACTGTTCCTTCTGCCTGGAAACTGGAGATTGTCCATAGCAACCAAAAAGTGTCCCTTTACGTCAAAAGTGGCTTTAGACCAGCTAGAAAACAGCGATAGTAAATTAGAACACTTGCAGAATTGAGCGATAGTGAATCGTGGGGAAATTTATTTTATTACTATTTTTTTTAATTTTTTTTTATTATTTATTTTTATTTATTATATTATAATTTATGTTTTTGTGTTTCAAACTTTATCATACCCGGGATATCTACTAGACTCTGGTTTGGACAGATTTAAGTGTATTATTGTTAATATTTACAGACCTACAATATAAAACGCCAAATTTCCATGCAAAATAATGGTACCGCTTTCAGCACCTAAAATCCGAAATAATCATACCGCCAGGGAGGTTAATGACATAGGCTGCATGTTTGGGTCATTGTCATGCTGCAGAATAAATTTGAGGCCAATCACACGCCTCCCTGATAGTATTGCATGATGGATAAGTATCTGTCTGTGTTTCTCAGCATTGAGTATCTTGACCAAATCTCCAACTCCATTTCTGGAAATGCAGCCCTAAGTTTGCAAGGAACCTCTACCATGCTTCACTGTTGCCCACAGACACTTATTATAGTACTGCTCTCCAAACAAACTGCCTTTTGCTACAGTCAAATAATTCAAATGTTCACTCATCAGTCCAGACCACCTGCTGCCATTTTTCTGCACCCCAGTTCCTATGTTTTCATACATAGGACAGAGAAACAGGGCTCAACTATACACAAGGTCTCACCAAATATTGATTTGATTTGGATTTCTCTTCTGTTCATTTACTTTCCATTTTGTTAATTGATAAAAATAAACTATTTAACACTTTTTTCTGAAAGCTTTCTTAATTCACAGCATTTTTACATACCTGAAGACTTTTGCACAGTACTGTATATATCAACTATCCAATCCTTGTACTTTTTCATGATCATCATGATGATGATTGCTGGGTACTCCACTATTCCACTCAGACTCCTGAGGGTAGCTCTCTGGTCCTAATGATGGTGTTTGTTTAGCTATCAACAAATTTAGACAAGTTAACAGGAAAAAATACATGTAAATGATGTAAATGATGTAAAATTAAATCCATTGCAATTCCAGGCTGTGAAACACCAAAATTACACACATACTGTATATGCCGGCAACTGTCTTAACTTTACTTTTCTTGTATAAAATCTTGCAGGGATGTCTATACTATAGCCACCACTGATATTAAAAAAGTCTATACACTTGTGTAGGTCTTCTCCTGCAAAACAACCCAAAAAGCACTAGTCCATGAAGGGACTAACATATGGAGTCAAGCTGTAACTAAAAGCCAAAATCTAAATTGCTTTCTGGCTCCAAAAAAGCTCATAGGTTGCTAAAGCTAAATATAATTGAATCTAGTTTGTTTATTTTTTTCAGTATAATTATGCAAACTTTACTTGAGTTCAAACAGCATACAAGAGAAAGCAAAAAAGTATATGAAGAAAAAAACTATTTTTTCTGTATAGAATGTAATGTGCAGCTATGGTGGGTAAATGAGAAAGCATAGCAGTTATGTGTTGCCCTCTTATAGCCTTCCTTCTGGCTTAGAATTAGTTGCACTCTTTAGACTTTATAGGTTATATATTTGTATATGTAGAGTGACAATAGTTGTGCAAGTCCAAATAGTTCAAGAATGTGTACTCAGTATATGTCAGCATCTCTGATTAAACTGCATTGGTAGATTGGCATATGGAAACTTGAAATGGACTTAAACTGTATATAACCTTCAAGTTCCTTTTAATGCTTTAGGGGTTATTTACTAAAGGCAAATCCACTTTGCACTACAAGTACACATGAAAGTGTACTGAAAGTGCACTTGGGAGTCCAGTCGCTGTAGATCTCAGGGGAAGATCTAAAATGAGGGGAAGCACTGCTGATTTTTTTTTCATCCAATCATGTGCAAGCTACATTGCTGTTTTTTATTTTCCTTGCATGTCCCCCTCAGATCTACAGTGACTGCACTTCCAAGTGCAATTTCAGTGCACTGGTAGTGCACTTGTAGTGCAAAGTGGATTTGCCTTTAGTAAATAACCCCCTTTGTGTCTCTAAGACTACAGGTAAGAGTTTGCTTATAAGCAATTCATTTGGATTACAAACATGCACAGACTTTACAAATAAGTTAGATATAAAACACAAAAATAACTTTAAAGAAAATCCCACCATCTCTTAAAAAAATAAACCATATAATTACTGCTATGTCATTTTGTAAGTTAAAATCAAATATATATATTTTTTTAAATCCTCTCAATTTCAATCTGCAGTCAGTGTAATTTTCTAAAACTACTGCTTTGCAAAATGACAACCTAGAGACGTGTCCACAGAAGGCATGCAGAATTTGAATTATTTGGTGGTGTGATTGGCCCACTTCCCTGTACCAAGATTCAAGTCTAATTGCACTCATCCCCTATATTAGGAGTTTAATTCTTGGTTTGTTCAAACAGAGAAGTTGTTGATCGTTTTCTGAATTTGCCTACATTTGTCTCCCAAGTAAGTAATCCATGACACAGGTGTTATTCTCCTGCAAAAAAGAATAAAGGCCCAAATTCTCTAGGTCCTCTAGTACCCAAGGTGAAGCGCCCCCACCCCAAGCTGGAGTTCATTAAAAGGAGAGGTGCTGCAAAGCAAAGATGCCTGAGGATGGTACAACCATGCCTGTGTGTCTGAATGTAACATCCAGGCAAGTACAGGCCTCAAAATTCAAAACTTTTGGCCCTGGAGTTGCCAGTTTATAGTCCATGGAGAATGCAGGTAATCGTAGCATGTGCAGAGCACTGCAACAAAACTCGGTGTGCTTTAGCCAACGTGGGCCTTGCACAGTGTAATTTATTCATAATAAGCATAGAACAACAGAGGCATGTTTTACTTAACCACTTTAGCCCCAGAGGATTTAACCCCCTTCCTGACCAGAGCACTTTTTGCGTCGCTTTAACTTAATTGCGCAGTCCTGCGACGTTGTACCCAAACAAAATTGATGTCCTTTTTTTCCCACAAATAGAGCTTTCTTTTGGTGGTATTAGATTGCTTCTGCGGTTTTTATTTTTTGTGCTATAAACAAAAAAAGAGCTACAATTTTTAAAAATACGCAATATTTTTTATTTTTTGCTATAATAAATATCCCCCAAAAATATATAAAAAAAACTATTTTTTCCTCAGTTTAGGCCGATATGTATTCTTCTTCATATTTTTGGTAAAAAAATTGCAATAAGCGTATATTGATTGGTTTGCGCAAAATTTATAGCATCTACAAAATAGGGGATAGTTTTATGGTATTTTTATTTTTAATTTTTTTTAGTAGTAATGGCGGCGATCTGCGATTTTTATCGGGACTGCGACATTATGGCGGACACATCGGACATTTTTTACACTATTTTGGGACCATTGTACAGTGATCGATGCTATAATAATGCATTGATTACTGTGTAAATGACACAGGGCAGTGAAGGGGTTAACCACTAGGGGGCAGTGAAGGGGTTAAGTGTGTCTTAGGGAGTGATTCTAACTGTTACGGGGCTGGACTTCAACACACAGGACAGTGATCACAGCTCTCGATTAGAGAGAGCTGTGATCAATGTCCTGTCACTAGGCAGAATGGGGAAATGCTTTGTTTACAAAAGCATCTCCCCGTTCTTCCTCTCCGTGACACGATCGTGGCACCAGGCGGACATCGAGTCCGCGGGACCCAAGGTCATGGAGACCACGGCGGGCATGCGCCCACGACACCGCTTCTTAAAGGGGACGTACCTGTACGCCCTTTTGCCTACCAGCGCCATTCTGCCGATGTACATCGGTGTGCTCTGCTCGGCAAGCAGTTAAAAAGTGGACCTTCAGTCATTTTTTCAACTTTCCATCTATTAAATCTTCTGCCCTTGTTGTTTTACCTTTGGGTAGTAAAACATTTTTTTTCTGCCAGTAAATACCTTATACAGCCCACTTCCTGTTTCTTGTCTGGTCATTAGCCTAGGCTTATGACATCATGCACAGCTCTCTCTCTCACTCCCGTGAGAATTTGCCAGGAAGTGACGGGAGTCATAAGAGGGCAAGTGAGAGCTGCAGAGCTCGAGGGGTGCCTCTGTGTGTCTGCGTAAATCCAGGAAGTGAACAGGCAGCAGCTTCAGCTGTCCACAGTTAAAATGGATGCAGCCAGACTTAGTGGAGGGAGATTTATGCAGCATATTTGGCAATTACAGAATCGCAGAATATATAAAATAATATGCAAAGTGGTTGGAGGGAAGTTTCAGAATGGCAAAGACATTTTTATTACAAATTATGTGAGCAGACTGCAGTTCCAATTTAACATTATGGTAACTAAAAAAAATTTTTAATCTGGGAACTAAGACAGCTTATAAGTCACCAGCCTCCAATTGGAAAATGCTTTAGGTAATTGTAAGTGTATTAGTGCACTTGTAACAAAAATGATTGAGTACTGTCCATGATACTTTTATTAATTTGCATCAAAATTTTCAGGACTTTTGGGGTGTAGCCCTTCTTCAAGGTCCAAGCAGTACTAATACACGTTTCAGAATGTTAAAAAAAAAACAACATACATGTATGTAATTAAACTTGGATAGTTAATGGATAGTTAATGAGATATGGGCGGGGGATGTGTCACAAAGGTGAGAGGGGCTGTAAAACTTGGATAGTGATTTAGAAAACTGAGGTCCACATTCAGACCATTATCTTTTGTGTCAAATATAACTATTATTCCTAGTTCAAACATTTCCTAGTTTTTACGTTCCCTTTAAGAACCAAAACATTTCATAGTGTGTCTTTCTTAGTGTGTATGTTTCTTTGTGTTTTTTTTTTTTTTTTAACAGAGATTGGCTTATTAACATTATGCTAAAACTTTGTGTATTAGTACAGCTTGGAACTTAAATAAGGTGGTACACCACAAAGGCTTATCCTGAAAATATGAATGTTAGTGCAAAAAAAAAAAGGATCTTGGACGGTCCTCAATGCTTTGAATGCAAAAATGCTTTTCTTCTAAAAAGAATGGTAAAATTATTTACAACTGAAATAAAGCCTATTTTTAAAAATGTGTTTGTTTTATAGGGCTCTTGCACATGAGCGGTGGTGTTATCATTAACACAAGTACAGCCAATGGGCAAATGCAAAAAATAGAAAGCACCGCCATATACACAAGTACAGCAGTGCACAGCCATTCACGTCAATGGGAGACTGTATACTACACCTGGGCTTCCAGGGCGGAGAAAATACACTGGCAATTATATTGAAAGCGCTCACCTGCCTATGTGCAAGAGGCACTAGAGAAGCAAATAAATTATTTTCTCCTGTTGCGTTTTGTTAACAGCTTTTACATTTTTGCAGGCCTTTGAAATTATGAAGGTTACACATGGGCAAGGCCATTCTCTGACTCGGGATTTAACACAACTGCTCCAGGATTGTGAGATTGGTTTGAGACAAACATAAGTCAACTTAACTACAATCAGCATCTACTATCGTCTTCAACAGTCACAATGGTTGTGTCAATCTTCCACTGTTTTTTAAGTTTTTATGAAAGAAAAATAAGTAATAAAATTACAGCATTTGTAAAACTGTTTTCGAACCATGTTGAGTCTCTTTTAGTGTTAGATGCCAGAACAATTGCAGCTATTAGAAAATGGTAAGTGATACTGCGCCACGGAGTATATAAAACAGAAGACTGAGGTGAAATGAGTGAAAAGAATGTTTGGTAGTAAGGGAAGGAAGTGCTGCCTCTACATATTACTACCACCTAAGTGGAGTTGGGAAAGTTAAGGATTAACTGCACCAGGCAGTACATATAACACTTTCAGTACACCCCCTTTTTTTCACTGCAACTCTGCATGAGGCAGAGGGTGCAACACAGAAGCACTTATTATTCCATTTAAAATTATTACTTTTTTTTTTTCTATATGGGACTCTGCAGTAAGTGCAGTTTTCCAACAATCTTTTTAATATATTCTGAAGGTTTCACAAAATTTGCTTCTAATTTAATTTAATTGCAGCTTTTGTCCCTTGATGTGCAAATTGTAACATTTTCTCTATTAAATGTAACTAAAACCATAAAGAATAGTATTTGTACATATTGTAAAGGTTGGCCAAAACCGTAAATAGAGGAAACCTTTTCATTTGAGCTTAGAAGTTTGATAAGCTTTCACAATCTCTTCAATCAAATATTGATACACTTTAATGGTAATACAAATTAATCAGCCATAACATTATGTTATAAAATAGGCCCTCCTTTTGCCTCCAAAGCAGCCCTGACCCATTGAGGCATGGACTCCAGTAGACCTCTGAAGATATGCTGTGGAATCTTGCACACGAGTGGTGGTGCTATCATAAACACATGTACAATGTATGGGGAAAAGCAAAAAATAGAAAGCAGCGCCATATAACCAAGCAGGGTACAGCCATTCATGTCAATGGGAGGCTGTATACTGCACCTGGGCACCCTGGGCAGAGGAAATACACAGTTATGTTGAATGTGCTCACCTGCCCATGTGCAAGAGGCACTACAGAAACACATACATTTTCCATGCTTGTTGCATGTGAATAAACACTTATTTTGCAGATTTAACACAACTCTTGCACATGCTGCCCCTCATATGTTTGTGCTGTCAGTCTTACTTTCTTTCTTTTATTATAATTTTCTATTAATACCCACAATGGGCGAAAACAAGTCATTACATCTATACATGCAGTCATTGAAAACATAAGACATAGTATGAACATAGGTAACGACGAAGAGTTAAACTGTATGTGCTTTACTAGGGAGGGTTTGAGGAAACATCCATAGAATGTACAGTATCAAATTGTGCAGAGAAGAGAATAACCAAGGAAAAAAAGGAAAAAACAGAAAAAACTGTGACCAGTATGTAATTCCCTTCTGTCTATGGGTTAAATAAGATATGAAAAGTGGGATGTGGCGTAAGACCCCGTCTTTCTCAAAAGACCAGTTTTCCGGTGTACAAACAGAGAAAATTAGGAAAAGAAATAGGGCAAAAGAGTAAGGAAAAAAGGGCATGGAAATTAAGGGGGGATAAATAAAAAAAAAGGGATTCGGAAGGGCGGGGAGTAGGGAGAGAGAGATAGTATGGCGTTGGATTAAAGCCAATGCACACTAATTGGGCTCCAGTGCCTAAGTGTACCATCATGTTCCCAGGAGGGCCATACCCTCCGCAGAGACGAAAAACTGGTAGCAAAGTCTCCAAGTCTTAGATTGCCTCTCCTGTTGGTTTTGGGCAGTGAGCACTAGGTCTTCCGTTTTCTTAACATCTTCCACCTTACGAAGCCATTCAGCAATGGTCAGCGGTGGTAGTTTCTTCCAATGGAGCGGGATGCAGGACTTTACAGCATTCAGAAGGTGGGGAACGGTGGATTTTTTTATATCATTTGACTGAAATCGTGGAGAGATGTAGCAGGAAAAAGGCTGGATCACCAGGAATCTTCTAGTCCATTAATTTTTGGGTGATTTCTTTAACTGTCATCCAGAAGTGCGTAAATTTAGGGCATGACCAAAATATGTGGAGCAATGTTCCTCTGTCCCCCTGGCATCTCCAACAGTGATCAGTAGTAGCAGGATAGTATTTGTGTATAAGGTGGGGTGTAAGGTACTATCTTGTTAACAATTTATAGTTGGTCTCTTGGATTTTTGTGAAGATCTGAGAATACGTTGTACCTGAGCCGGGGTAAACATACAGTTCAAATTTTTCTCCCATTTGTTCAAGAACCATAGGGGTGGTTGTCCATCTGGGCTGTTCAGGAGGACATATGCTTAAGAGAGAACTTGTGGCCGGATGCCCTTGTCAGAGCAGTAGTGTTCAAAGGTGGTCAGAGGATGGTTAAATCCCTGAGGGTAGGGTAGACTAGTGAGAAAGTGGCGTAGTTGGACTGCTGTCCAAAAGGAAAGATTAAAGGGGTCTGCATCATTAGCTCCTCTATGGAGGGCCAGCGTCCACCCATAAGAAAGTGGGAAGCCTGAACCCGTCCTATTTGGCGAAGGGTCCAAAACATGTGGGCCTCTATACCAGGGGAAAACCGCAAGGCAACCCTGTATTTTGACCTGGGAGCATATGCGGAGCGTCGTGCCCACTAGTGGGTGTGACTTTAAAGAGGGCGGCAGTTGGGCATAGCACCACAGCTTTCTTGTTAATGGAACTTCAGTTTGGGCTTGTTCTAGTTGTGTCCACCGTTTAAGGCATCGATGACGACACCAGTCTATAATTCTACTAAGGTGAGCCGCCTGGTAGTATTTACAAATGTCGAGAAGGGCTAGGCTACCGTATTGCTTGGGTAAAGATAATAAATGGCGAGTGAGACGAGGTTTTTTGTTAGCCCAGATGAACTTAATAAAAAGGGAGTGGACCTGCCTAAAGTGGGTAAGGGGAATCTTAATTGTCAAGGCTTGAAATTGATTTTTTGGCAACAGTTTTAGTAGATTACATTTGCCGAACCAAGAGTGAAGGCCCTTGTGCCAAGTGTCTAACAGGAGTCAAGTTCTAGTCGGCAGCGGGGGGGGGGGTAAGTTCAAACATACGGGATATGTCCGCCGGTATGTAAGTACCTAGCTATTTCAAACTGAGGTCAAGTTAAAACTAGATTGCAAGGCTGATAAGAGGGTGGGGGTATCTCCAGTCAAAATGGCTTCTGATTTATTAAAGTTTATCTTCAAATTGGAGAGAGAGTCATATATGTCGAACTCTCTGAGGAGGTTAGGGAGTGATATGGTAGGGTTCGCCAGAGAGAAGAATAAATAGTCCGCATAGGCCAAAATTATTTTTTTTTGTCTCCCGGGGTTAAACCTTGGATGTCCAGGTTCAAGCGGATTCTAATGAGAAACTGTTCAAGAGATAAAGCGAAGAGCACGGGGGACAGCGGGCACCCCTGTCTCGTTCCGCTTGTAATAGGGAACGGAGCTGAGAGCACTCAATTAGATTTAACCTGCGCTGTAGGGTTTGAGTATAGTTTGGAAAGCCATTTAATCATAGTATCTCCTAAGCCGATATGGCGTAGGACCAAGAAAATATATTGCCAGTTTACGCGGTTGAACGCCTTTTCCACGTTGGTACTCAGAAAGACACAAGGAGTGTTGTTTCATGTGGCTATGTGTAGCAGATTGAGGACCTTGGTCGTCTTCCCTCTTGCTTCCCTGCTAGGGACAAAACCCACCTGGTCCAGGTGGACTAAGTCCTGTAGGTGGTTAGCTAGACGAGTCGCAAGAATCTTGGTAAACAATTTTAAGTCGATGTTCAGGAGGGAGATGGGCCTGTAGCTGCCTCATGAGGTTGTATCTTTTCTTTCCTTAGGGATGACATTTATGTGTGCTCGCAGAGTGTATCTAGAGAGTACCGAGTCCTCACCAAGGGCGTTAAACAGGTTTAGCATAAATGGGCCTAAAATTGGGAGAAGAGTCCGATAGTATTGAAGGGTGAATCTGTCCGGGCCTGGAGCTTTACCTGGTTTAGCTGAGCTAATGGCGTGTTCCAGCTCTTCTAATGTTATTGGCGTGTTCAGTTCTTCCCGGATCTCCGGTGAGAGAGAAGGGAGCTGGGAGGAAATAATATATTCATCTATCTGATTTTGGACGGCGTTGAAGTTAATCTGTAGAGGGAAGAATAGAAGTCCTGTAAGACTTCGGAGATCTGTGTGCGCATAGTATCTTTTTGAACTCCGGAGGAGAATATGTGAGGTATGTTCGAGCGTAGTTTGTGTTCTCTGATGGATCTAGCCAGGGTCTTCCCACATTTGTTTCCGGGCTCATAAGTTATTTTGTGACATATTTGCAGTGCCGCTTTAGTCCTATAGCGCAGTATTTCGTTAATCTGGGTACGGAGAGATGTAAGTTAAGTATCTAAGGTCTGGTATGGGGCATGTTTGTGCTGGGCTTTGACAGAATGGAGTTTGGTACATAGTACCGCCAACTGTCTGTTCCTTTCTTCCTTGATCCGGGAGCCATGTTTAATGAGCAGTCCCCAGATCAAAGCCTTATGGGCTTCCCATATTATCCCCGGGTCACATTCTGGAGTATTGTTCGTCCGAAAGAAGGTCAACTCTCTATTCACCTCCTCCAGCACCTCTGGGACCTGTATGAGGCTTTCATTCAGCCTCCAAAATTGAGATATGAGGGAAGAGATGTCTGAGAGTGCATAGGTCAAAGAAATGGGGGCATGGTCAGACCAGGTTATGGATCCAATGGAGGTTTCACGTACAGCATGTAGTTGATTATGTGGAATCAGGAAATAATAGATTCTCGTGTACACCTTGTGGGGGGCAGAGTAGAATGAGTAATCTCTGTCTCACGAATGTTGTAGTCGCCATACATCAATCAGTCGGGCCCTATAAATGGATCGTGTAAGTCACTTGTGGGGGCCATCAGGGACAGAGGAAGAGCCCGAGGATGCATCTACAGAGGGGATCAAGGTGTTATTGAAGTCACCTCCCAGTATTGACTGACCCTCCTGAAAATCCAACAGTTTGTTTAAAATATGAAGGGCAAAGATATCCTGGTGATCGTTAGGCGCGTAATCCGTTGCCAGCGTCATAGGAACTCCACCAATGAGGCCTATAAGGAAGGCAAATCGTCCCTCTGTGTCCAATAAGGACGCATGGTAGGTCCACGGGAGTGTACCAGATACCAGGATAGAGACACCCCTAGACTTATGCCGTGTACACACGAGCTGACTTTTTGACTGGACTGATCCGACGGACCATTCGACCTTTGTGTGGGCTTCATCAGACCTGCAGCGGACTTTTTTGGTCGAAAATCTGACGGACTTTAGATTTGGAACATTTTTCAAATCTTTATGTTGGAACTCCGCTGGACCCAGTTCCTATCGTAAAGTCTGCTCGTCTGTATGCTATTCCAACGGATAACTTCCTTATTTTAGTCCGGTCGTACGCCATCACGTATGACTCCATCGGACTTTGGTGTGATTGTGTGTAGGCAAGTCCGTTCATTGGGAAAGTCCGTTGGAAGTCCACCGAAAGTCCGTCGGACCAGTCTGGTCGAAAAGTTTGCTCGTGTGTACGCGGCATTAGCGGACTTGTTAGTAGAGTGATAGGCCAGAGGGTAAAATCTGTTTCTGAGTATGGGCAATCTGTCGTCTCTGAAATGGGTTTCTTGTATAAATACTATATCAGCATGGGAGCGTTTCAGATCATTTAATAGCATTCTTCTCTTCTCCGGTATATTAAGGCCCTTTGCATTTAGGGAGATAATCTTTAGGTTATCCATCGCCAACTATAGGGGAAAACAGAAAAAAGAAATGGGGGTGAAGGGCAGAGGAAGACTATGGTGGAAAGGAGTAGAGGGTGAGGAAAAGAGGAGGTGAAGCAAGGGGCGGTGCACAGTCCGCCAATCACTCCGCCTCACCAAACTAGGATTGGCAAATACAAATTTGCTAAAACACACACCCGGTTGTATCCAGTGAAGTGTGTAAAGGCCTATGTGAGGGAGCTGTGGGAGAAGGCTTTCGGAGAGCATTCCCAACCCACTCCAGGCCACCCCAGCCCTGGTAATAAAACACATATCAGAACAAGCTTACGGCAACAAAAACTAAAGAAAAGATAATGCGGTATTCTATAGAAGGTCGCCAATGTCTGCATCTCACCCCCCTTAAAAGAAGGGGGGAGGAAGAGTAGTCCGCTGAGGGCAGGAGGCAGACACCACACAAACCCCAGCACCTGCGTTGCCCCAGAGGTGTCACGGACCTCTGCAGGCCCTCCTCACAAAAGTAATCGGTGGATACATAGCAGGGCATAACAAGGTAGAACTAAAATCAATTCTTTTGCATTGAAACAGGTATCACAGGAGAGCCCTGTGTGGAGGTTTTCCAATGTGGAAAAACCCGACAGAACGCTATGCAATTCCCCCCCCCTTTCATCACATTTATAGCAGATGACATGGGCAGTCTTGGATCTCAGGGGGTAGGAGCCTTATTATGATGGGGTATTCCCGGTCACGGAGAGCCATGTCCCCGAAAGCAGAGAGCTGGTGACAGACAGTCACCAGCTCTCTGCTCATGAAGCTTTGAAAACCGAGCGATCTGCAGTGTTGGAACACTTGGTTCTCAGTGTTAGAGCCGGCGGGGGGACAGATGCAGAATCAGACCGATGCTGCATCCACCTAGGTACTGTAAGTATAAATCTGCAAAAACCCAAAACCCCATACTTCTCTTTTAAGTACATTAAAATGTTGACTGTGATTTATCACTAAAGATATATCACTAGTGTTTTACAGGCAAAAAAGGTTAGGTGAAGTTTACACCATTCAGGGTTCTTTCAGTTGTGAAGATTTTGGTTTATTTTGGCAGAATCATGTTTAAATCATACATTGTAGGCTTCTTTTCTGTTCCCCTGTCTGTCTCTTCTGTTCACTAATTGATGCAACATTTTTTATTAGTCATTCTCAAAGCATCACTATCAATCCCTTTTAAAGCAATTGAAGTGTAGTAAAAACATACAAAGTGAAATAACTCATAGAAACAAGTCAGAAATTATGCTTCACTGATCTTATCTCAGTGATATATTTAGTCATAGGTACATTTGAATGCTGATCTCATTTTAAACAAGCTGTGTCACTTTTGTCACCGAGATATTGAAGTAAAATCCACTGCTAGAATGCTTTTTTCATAAATTTAGACCAATGTGTATACTGCTACATTTCTTTGGTGAAAATAACCCAAATCAGTGTATATTATTTAGTCTGTAGGAAAGTTCTAGAGTCTAAACTATGGTATATACTCTATATCTGAAAATCGATCAATCCTGATGTACTGACGGCCTGATCTCGTTTCTTGAGACCCTAAAATGCCAGGACAGTACAAATAACCCAAATGACCCCCCCCCCTTTTTTTTTTTCTTACAGTGACCACAGCAATACAGTGTTACCATAGTAACTCTGTACTAATCTGGGGAGATGAAACAGGATTTTTTTCACACTATGATTGCTTAAACACCTAAGGACCGGGCCTGATTTTCAGACTCAGTGTTTACAAGGTAAATCATTTTTTTTTGCTAGAAAATTACTTAGAACCCCCAAACATTATATATTTTTTTCAAACACCCTAGAGAATAAAATGGCAGTCGTTGCAATACTTTCTGTCACACCATATTTGCGCAGTGGTCTTACAAGCGCACTTTTTTTGGAAAAAAATATACTTTTTTGAATTAAAAAATAAAAAAACAGTAAAGTTAGCCTGATTTTTTTATATTGTGAAGGATAATGTTACGCCAAGTAAATTGATACCCAACATGTCACGCTTCAAAATTGCGCCTGCTCGTGGAATGGCGACAAAATTTTACCCTAAAAAATCTCCATAGGCGACGTTTCAAATTTTCTAAAGGTTACTAGTTTTGAGTTACAGAGGTCTAGGGCTAGAATTATTGCTCTCCCTCTAACAATTGCAGCGATGTGTGGTTTGAACACCGTTTTCATATGCGGGCGCGACTTATGTATGTGTTCGCTTTTGCATGCGAGCTCAGCGGGATGGTACGCTTTCATTTTTTTTTCTAATTTATTATTTTTTTTTACTATTTTTACTTTTTATTTACTTTTTATTTTTTATTTTGACATTGTCCTTTTACATCCCTTGTAATAGAAAAAAAAAATAAAAAATGTAATTTGAAAAAATAAGAAATTCCCCTTTTAATAGCATTGGGCGGAAGTGACGTTTGACGTCGCTTCCGCCATCCAATGCTATGGAGCCCAGCGGGGGCCATCTTCCACTCCATCCAAGCTCAGAGGAGAACGGACGGCTCCGGTAAGCGGCGGAAACTACCAGAGTGCGGCAGGAGGGGGGCCCTCTCCTGCCCCCGATAAAAGTGATCTTGTGGCGCAACCACCACAGAGACCATGTTTAGTTTAAAGCGGACCGCCCGTTGAAGAAGAGGATACCGGGGTTATGGCAGCTAGCATAGCTTCTGCCATAACAACAATATTCCTCTTCAAACTGCCAACGTATAACAACGGCGGGCAGTCCGCAAGTGGTTAAAACTGTGAATTTTACCATTATAAGCAACCATTTTTTCTGAATTAAAACTATTCATTCAGTGTTTACTATTCTGATTAGCTGTGATTGGCCACAGCTAATCACAAGGTACAGCTGGGCTGTGATTGGCCCTTGTCTGTACCATGTGATCACTGGCCAATCACAGAGCTCATAACAATAGTACACAATGAAAGGCATGAATCGATGCCTTCCATTGTGTACAATTGTCATCCGATCTGCTGTGATTGGCCACAGCAATCACATGGTACTGGCAGGGGCCTGCTACAGTAATCTGTCATCAGCTGTGTCCGGTGGACACAGCGAGTGACAAATCATGCCAAGCACAGCTCGATCCCAGGGGGCTGGGTGGGAAGGGACCAAGGTTTCTGAGCTTTCGAATCAGAACATTTAGGCTGGGTACATTCACTCAGTTCAACCCAGTGGCCTGTACAAGAAAAACTGACAGATTGTTGTACCAGCACAAGCGATGCTTGTGTGGTATGGTTGGTGCGGCAATCTCCCTCACTGTGTTATTGTATTCTGACTGAGTGACTGTCCCCCTCTTCCCCACCAAAATGCACTGTTCAGCGCTCACGGGTTGGATGCTGGTTTTCTAGCATGCCTGTTTAACAGAAGCCAGTCGTGAGAACAGAGAGCTGTACACCTGGGCTGAAAGTCGTCAGGTTCCTGCTGAACCAGCTGATTTCTGTCAATTTTCAACCTTAATAGGCTTAATATTTTTCAATTAATTGGTAACACTTGTGCTCAAATATGTAATTATATAATTAGCTATTCACATGGTAGCAGCGCGATACATAGAATAATTCAGATACAGGTCAGAAGCTTTAGTTAATTTCTCATGAAACACCAAAATGGGAGAAAATGTGATCTCAGTTATTTGGACACTGCTATGATGCCGCGTACACACGGTCGGACTTTTCGTCTACAAAAGTCCAACGGACGCTGACGGACTAAAGCTGGCTGGTAATCCGATCGTGTGTGGGCTGCTTCGGACTTTCAACGTACTTTTTTAGCCTCAAATCCGACGTACTTTAGATTTGAAACATGCTTCAAATCTTTACGTCGTAACTACGACGGACCCCGAAGTCCGCTCGTCTGTATGCTAGTCCTACGGACAAAAAAACGACGCATGCTCATAAGCAAAAACTAAACGGAAGCACTCGGTCTAGTAAAACTAGTGTTCGTATTGTAGGTAGCACATTCATCACGCTGCAAAATCTGTGATCGTTGAATGCAGCGCATTTTATTTCTTCTTTACGAATGCTCTAAAGAACGAAGGTGTTTTGCTGTTCATAATCAGAGTTCTCCCAAACTGATTTCTGAATTCTTTTTCTCTTTGATCTCATGAATGATATAGTATGCTTTTTATAAACAATGTTTCCATACTAATAATACTTTTTCCCTTTTTTTTTTTTTTTTTTTAGGTTTGTAAAGTTACCACAAAGAACCCATTATTCTTTTTTATTTTTTTTCTAGTGATTATTTTTTAATTTTTAGATAAAGTTAACCCAAAGCACCGTTTTTGTTTATGTATATTTTTTTTTTTCAAGACTTACCACTTGAACATTCTTAACATTAGTAATGTATTTTTGGTGTGTTTTTTTAAAACTCAATGAGATTGTTGTCCCTTGTTAATTTAACATTGTGTGTAAAATCAATGATTTAAAAGAAAACACATAAAAGTCTTTTGCTAAACTCAAAAAAGATCCATTTATTCATGGTCAAAATAAAATAAAGAGGAAGTCAACGCTGGAAAAAGTCGGTGTACAAGAAAATTGGGATCTTGAGGAGTCCATATAAGAGGGAGCACAATCTGGTCCAAGAATCCCAGAGATCAACAGCACCAGCAGATGATCTAGATGTCCCCAGACTGTGGTCCTACAACAGCCTGCGTCTTCTGTCAGACCAGACTGAACCCAGGTCATCACTTTCTTCTCTTCCCTGCAGCCTTTCCTCCACGCTGCCCTGCAGCCTTCCCTGCAGCCTTCCCTGCAGCCTTCCCTGTAGCCTTCCCTGTAGCCTTCTTTTGAGGCTGTGGCTCTGGTGTTTCAGTTGTGGCAGGAGGAGGAGGAGGAGGAGGAGGAGGAGGAGGAGGAGGAGGGGGGGGGGCTGCCTCATGTAGTTGGGTGTTTTTGGTTAGCGTGCCCTGCAGCCCCTTATGGATTGTTTCCCCAAATAGGCGCTCACAAATGAGGCGCTGCTCCCAATCCATCTGAAGAAGCCTGCTGGCTAAGTAGCAGCCATAGGCTTCTTCCGCTTCGGGGGGGCTTGTTAAAAAACGGGTGGCCTGTTGCATGAGGCGCAGGGACGCGTCCTGTGTGACCATCCCCTTCCTGGCCCTTTTTTTGGGAAGGTGGAGGGGAGGCACTTGGGATTGGGTGAGGCTCCTACTGGGCCCAGCCACCTCACTTGGCCCAGCCACCTCACTTGGCCCAGCCACCTCACTGGGAGCAGCCACCTCCTGCCTGACACTGGGCCCAGCCTCCTCCAGGATGATGGTGAATCCGGCCTCCTCCAGGCTGTCCATGGGCCCGGTCTCCTCCTGCCTGCCACTTTCCCCACATTCCTCCTGGATGGACTCATCCTGTGTATAAAAAAAGGACAATAGTTTTAGTTTCTTTTTTTGGGTTCATCAATGACACACAGTTTGCTTCTCATGACTAGCAAATTCAATGTGAATACATCTCTTTAATAAAAGAGTCTAATCAGACACCCTAATTATTTCAAGCAGGTGCCAAACATATTTAGTCACTACTATCATTTGATATGTATACACAATTTGGAGTGCTAAATTATTTGAGACAATTATAACATCCAGTTAACATCATTAATATTAGTACAGTAAATATTTGTTAAAATAATTTACCTGACTCCAGATGGTCATATCCGGTTCATCCAGGATGGAAGACCCAGCTTGCTCCTCATCAGCCTCTGCTGGGGTGGAGGGAAGGGTGGAGGGAAGGGTGGAGGGAAGGGTTGAAAGTGATGCCCTGGCTTCATTCTGGTCATCAAGAAAACGGAGTTGATTGTAGTACCACAGCCTGGGTACATAAACATCATCTGCTGATGCTCCTGATCTCCTTGATTCCTGGATCTTCCTATGCTCCCTTTTATACATGTTCCTCAAGACCCCAATTTTCTTGAGCACTGTCTCCATTGTTGCTCCCGGGATGGTCTCCTGGACAAAGGACAGAAGTCTCTCCAGCGTTGACTTCCTCACATGCTTGGCATAATACTGAGGGTGTTTCACCTCCCACAAATTCCTCATCTCTCGATACTTTGAAATAAAAGAAGTAAGGAACTCTGGATCCTTCAATAGGGGATTCATTATATCTGGAAAAGAGAAAGTCACAAGACCAAAAAAACTTATTATATGTTTCTGCTAACCCCTCATCATCTTCTCCCTATGTAGGCCTCATCAATCTATCAAGCCATATAGGCCGCTTGCTACAAAGTCATGACCATAAACCCCCCCCAAAAAAATATATATATCTCAAATTACCTTCGTTTTGGAACGTCCTGGTCCACTATCACCTACGCACAGAACGTACGTACGACACGCGCGAAAGGCCCTCCTTTATACACTACGCATGTGTGAAACTCCGCCTGCGTCGCCCGCCCCTGACGTTCGAAATGAACTCATGTTCTCCGCCCCCTAATTTGACGCACAGAACGTACGTACGACACGCGCGAAAGGCCCTCCTTTATACACTACGCATGTGTGAAACTCCGCCTGCGTCGCCCGCCCCTGACGTTCGAAATGAACTCATGTTCTCCGCCCTTTTTTGTTACGGCGCGTAGTGGAGTTAAAGAATGGCGGAGACACCTGAAATGTTGACGACCTCAGGTAGTGGAGACAGCCCGCAGGCTGGAACGTCTGGAACGTCAACCAAATCTATGAGGCCTAGATTTAAGGCCTCTAATATGAGTTTCAAAGAGATGGTGGAGATGGTGGCCATTCTTCGCAAAGACGACTATGATGGCAATTATGGGCCGTACGCACGGCCAAATTTGCGCAAGGCCAAAATAATGGCGAAGGTCGTGGAGACTTTGCAGGCATCATTTGGGGTCCAGCGCTCCAAAGATCAATTGCGCAAAAGATGGTCTGACCTGAAACTCAGGGAGCCGGATCAATACCGACGTATCCGGAAAGTTCTTAAAAAAAGTAAGTACTTGTCGTGTTTTTCTCTTGTGTTTATTACCTTGTATACTGCTCCATGTGCTTTTCCTTCCTATACGATTTTTGTTCATCGTTTTAAACGATCTTTGAAGAAACCTCGTTACATATCCATATCTATATATATTTATATATATATATATATATATATATATATATATATATATATATATATATATATATATATATATATTATATATATATATATATATATATATATATATATATATATATATATATATATATATATATATATATATATTATATATATATATATATTTATATTTATATATATATATATATATATATATATATATATATATATATTTATATTTATATATATATATATATATATATATATATTTATATTTATATATATATATATATATATATATATATATATATATTTATATTTATATATATATATATATATATATTATATATATATATATATATATATTTATATAGATATATATATATATATATATATATATATATATATATATATATATATATATATATATATATATATATATATATATATATATATATATATATATATATATATATATATATATATATATTATATATATATATATATATATAATATATATAAATATATATATAAATATATATAAATATATAAATATATAAATATATAAATATATATAAATATATATATATATATATATATATATATATATATATATATATAAAAATATAGAAATATATATATAAATATAGATATATATAGATAGATATATATAGATATATAGATATATATAGATATATAGATATATATATATAGATATAGATCTATATATCTATATATATATATCTATTTGAAATTCTCTTAATTTTTTGGATTTACATTTAGTTAGATATTTAGAGATTTTGTTACAGATATAGAGAGAGATCAAAAGATTATTAACTATATTTTGAGATATTGATATCTATCTATCCGGTATGTCTTTATAATTTTAAATATTGAACTAAAATAGGAACTCTACACAAACCACTTCACTACAAATGTTGGAAAATTATTATGTCCTAAAATATCTGTGTGCTAATTAGATTACTAATTTTTTGGTTCACATAGGGGAAAAATCACTCAGCCAACCACAAGAACACAGTCCACCCCAAGCAAAACAGGATTGGGCAATCAGCCCAAGTCCCATTGACGATGTGGAGGAAGGAGAGGTGGGCGACATGGGCACCCCACCAGGTGAGTGTCTGACACACCAGCTTACGTTAATCTATGCATGGCTGCCTTTTGTTTAATTGAATTTGTCTACTCTATTTTAGGGGATCTGGTTGTGCTTCATTCAAGCAACAGTGACACCCCCGAGGATGTGGAGGAATTAGGCTACATGGCCACCCCACCAGGTCAGTGTCTGAGACAACAGCTTTATTTCTGGTAAGGTAAACTATGTATGTGTGCATATTTCTAAAGACATTTTTTGGTTTCATTCCACTTTAGGTACACGAAGTGACTATTTCACTTCAGAAAGTGCCCAACGGCTAATTGGTCAAATAATGGCCTGGAATAAGGACATGGATGAAATGCGGAATCGGCTGGATCGTATGCAGCAGGAAATGAAGGACATGATTGATGTTTTGGGTCGAATCTAAATGCCCTTTTTTAAACCCCAAAACATCAATCATGTCCTTCATTTCCTGTTTTGCTGACCCCATTCTGGGCCTTCTCTTTCTTTTTTTGGCATAACATAATAAATGGCTGTTTAACCTAATGTCAAAAAGGAGGGCTGTCAAAAATCCACAAAAAAAATAAAAATTGATTTTCTAAAAAACACAAAAAAAAAAAAAAAATTGATTTTCTAAAAAACACCAAAAAACAAAAAAAATTGATTTTAAAAAACACCAAAAAAAAAAAAAATTGATTTTAAAAAACACCAAAAAAAAAAAAATTGATTTTAAAAAACACCAAAAAAAAAAAAAAAAAATTGATTTTAAAAAACAACAAAAAAAAAAAATATTGATTTAAAAAAACACCAAAAAAAAAAAATTGATTTTAAAAAACACCAAAAAAAACAAAAAAAATTGATTTTAAAAAACACCAAAAAAAAAAAAAAATTGATTTTAAAACACCAAAAAAATAAAAAATAATTAATGTTAAAAAACCAAAAAAAATTAAAAAATTGATTTTAAAAAACAAAAAAAAATAAAAAAACTTGCTTTTTTAAAAAAAAAAAAACTTGATTTTCAAAATAAAAAGCCTGTTTTCGAAAATCCTAAAGCCCAAAATATTTTTTTGTGGATTAGGTAGAAATATTAAAATATAATTATATTTTGCTACATCATTAAGATACCATTATATTTTTGTCTATGAACATTTTATACTAAATGCAGAACTGAATGCATAACAACCATTAATAAAAACATCTCCTTTTATAGGATTTTAACAAATGTGTGGTTTGTTATTTCAAGGCTCAGTATCAGTTTGGTTATAATTGTCAAAAAGTTGTTTACAGTGGCAATGGAGCTTATTTAGACATTTTTAAAATTCTAATACAGTTGGCACTACAACTGCTCGACCATAACCTAGGAGACAGCCCAAAAGAAAGGCAAGCAATAAATATAATGCCAGATTTCAGCAATATTTTTTTTATTGTCAAAAAATTATATATCCTGGCCCATTGCAATGGCCCCCCTACCCATAAAATAATCAACATATTGCTGTCTAACCTGACGGGAACTTTGGGGGGCCAAGCCAGTACGGACAGTATCCAGGCCTGTAAGGTTGGCTTCTATTTGTCCGGCCTCAGGCCCAACTGTGCCTATATAATTGGCAGAATGCTTATTTAAAAAGTTGTGCAGAATGCAGCATGATAAAATTATAAAATTAAGTTTGTATTCCGCCAAATTAATGGCTGTTTGAAACAGGCGGAACCGGCTGGCCAGAATTCCAAACGCATTCTCAACCACTCTTCTAGCTCTGGCCAGCCGGTAATTAAAAACCCTCCTCTCCGGGGTGAGGGTTCTTTGGGGGAATGGCCTCATGAGGTGCTTGCTCAGAGCGAAGGCTTCATCGGCAATGAAGACAAAGGGGAGTCCTTCCACGTTATCCTCATCAGGTGGCAATCCCAGGCCACCACTCTGGAGACGCTGGCAGAACTCCGTCTGGGCAAATACTCCTCCATCCGACATCCGGCCATTCTTCCCCACGTCCACATATAAAAAATCATAGTGTGCTGACACCACCGCCATTAAAACAATACTGTGGAACCCCTTATAATTAAAATAATATGACCCCGAATGGGGTGGTGGCACAATGTGGACATGTTTCCCATCTATAGCCCCTCCACAATTGGGAAAGTCCCAGCGGCTGGCAAAATGGGATGCCACAGTCTGCCATTCCTGTGGCGTTGAAGGAAACTGGGGAATCAAACAAGAAAACCAAAATCAATTAATTTGGAAGCTAACATTGCAAGAAAATTAGACAATTAAAAACATTATTGCCCATCATCTGTCTAACATTCAATAATTTAATTCTTCTGGAATAACTAATATGGAAAAAGGCACACTTATCAGATTGCTCACCCCCTCTGATAGAACATTGATTACATTTTAGGGGGTTGTGAAATCCCAAAAAAAAATTACTTTAACAACACGCAGGAATTTAGGGATAACAAAGGCTACAAGACTGCAGTTGTCGCACTCTGCAGGTGCAGTTGCTAACCAGCTTACAGTAAATGAGGTAATGTCAAAAGGCATTCATGTTGCAAAGAGTACACAATCACATGCAAGGGCAATTAATGAAAACACTTTGAGGCTTGCATATGATTTGATGATGGAAATCAGCAGAGCTTCTGCTCATTTACTAAAGCACTGGAACAAATGCACTTGTAGAGTGCACATGCATTTTGCAAAGTGCAACATAGATTTGCTTTATACAAATCAACACCACAGAACATTCAAGCAAATTTTAACGAGGGTGGGGGGGGGGGGGTTGTGAAATCTAGCTAATTGCTAATTAGCAGCACACTATTTGGAGTGAGTTCAGGTGGGGGGGGGGGTTGTGAAATCTAGCTAATTGCTAATTAGCAGCACACTATTTGGAGTGAGTTCAGGTGGGGGGGGGGGGGTTGTGAAATCTAGCTAATTGCTAATTAGCAGCACACTATTTGGAGTGAGTTCAGGTGGGGGGGGGGGGGTTGTGAAATCTAGCTAATTGCTAATTATAAGCACACTAAATACACTCCAACAAAATACATTCAAAATGAGTAGACTAGGTGGATATGTTCCCATCACTTCATGCTGGGAAGGTTATTGAAGGAAATATACATGCATGACAAAAAATAACAGGAAAAAATCCCAGCATGTGTGAGGATAAAAAGGGGACATTCACACTATATTGCAATGATGGGAAGTAGTGTTTGAAGCAAGAAATACATTACATTATCAAAGATTACATAAAAGAACATGTGATGCTAATAAAAATAAAAATAGCTTACCTTAATATAGTCCTTCTGCAGGACCTGTATGATGGCAGAACAGGTCTCTGGGATAATGGTCCCCAGAGCCTGGGGGGAGATGCCTGTCGAGAACTTAAGGTCCTGCAGGCTTCTCCCCTGTGGCCAAATACCGCAAGGTAGCGACCAGCCTCTGCTCCGGAGTGATGGCTTGCCTCATGCAGGTATCCTGCCTGCTGATATAGGGGGTCAGCAAAGCCACCAAACGATCAAAAACGGGGTCCGTCATCCGGAGAAAGTTCCTGAAATCCTCAGGATTATTCTCACGGATCTCACGGAGCAAAGGCATGTGACAGAACTGGTCACGCTGAAGCAACCAATTCTTGGTCCATGAACTCCTCCTCGCCCTGTTCATGACTGGTCTTGGGCTGAAGAATAAACTACAGCACCAAGCACATACAATGCACGAGCTCTACGACGAGTACGTACAGGTAACATGGCTTCAAAACGGTCGGCTGGTCAGAACGCACTAAACAGAACGCACTGAAGAACAGCAAGGCCTGTGAAGAACGACCTGAAAATCAGGAACGAGCGGCCAATAAAACAAAGATTTCTCAATGCCAACTGACCAAACGCACTGAAAAGCAGATACAAACCTCACAAGCACAGACTGAACAACAGTTAAAACGAACTGAAAAATACGAGTCTCACAAGCGCGAATCGTCTCTCACCAAACTTCTACTAACACGAGATAAACACGAGATTAGCAGAAGGAGCCCAAAGGGTGTCGTACGGGCTATTGAACTTCCGTTTTATAGTCTCGTCGGACTTGGTGTACGTCACAGCGTACTAAGCTGGCGTACTTTTGTGTGGTCGTGTGTGTGCAAGTCCGTTCGTAAGAAAGTCTGCCCCAAGTCCGCCGAAGGTACGCCGGAAGTATGTCGGACAGGCTGTCCGCTTTTGTAGCTGCAAAGTCCGACCGTGTGTACGCGGCATTACAGTTGTTGCTATCAAACAGGCTCGTTTGATTGACTTTCTGGTGGACAATTGTGTTTTCACCTGATATTTATCATTATCGAACACAGTACATGGACCCCCCCAAGACTTATGGGTGCCTTTATTTTAAAAAATATGGTTCCACAATAAACAATTTGCCCATCATTATAGAAAACTGTCATAGTCCTAATCTTATGGTCACTATATAAATAACACAAAACACAATTTGGTTAGTTTGCTTAAGGCAAATACGCTGTTCCCTTTGCAAGAGAACTTTCTTTTAGCTTACTGAACTAGATGAATTTCTGCTGATGTCCATCATCCAATCATGTGCAAGCAAAAATACTTTCAGACACAAACACATTCAGTAAGCTACAGATAAATTCCCTTACAAAATGAACAGCCTATTTGCATTTAGTAAATCGACCCCCATGAATCAAGTGTTCGTTTTAAAAGCCAATTAATGTTAGTGAGAATAAAAATGTAAGTTCCTCCCCTTCTGTTGACATATCTGTTTATCGATAATAGCACAAAATCAGTATTCCTTCAATGCTGTAACTGTTTGAATGGCCCTATATTGATATGATATGGTTTTTCATTGCCGAGTGCCCACTGTTAATAGTATTTTTAGGTGCTAAAAACATATTACAAATTAAGTGTGTACCCACATTTCCCTGAGCCCTTACTTTAAGCAGATCATTAAGATGACTGTACTATTTAACCCTTAACTTCACCCTAATCCATAGACCTTTACTCAACACCTAAAATCAGTATTTGAACCTTTTTTGCCTTCCTCTAGATTAACTGTGGGTATAGGATTGTGTATATGGGATTGTATGATTATTTTTTTCCCCTTTTATTGGTTGAACTAGATGAACTTGTGTCTTTTTTCAACGAGACTAACTATGTAACCTTAAAACATAAATTAACAAACCCCCACCCTAACTTTATTCCCTAGCTTTAAAGCCCAAACACTATCCAAATAAACATTTCTTACCTTGTAAAGCAAGTTATACTCACCTAAGTCTGCCATCTGGGTCAGTTTCCAGGTGCAGAGGACCAGAAATCCAGTTCTGTAGATGTTGATGTTCAATGTGCTGACATCAATGGAGACTCCTCTTCTGGACCCTGAGAGAACCCTGCCGCTGAATAGACAGACAATAGGAGATGTCTTTGCCATGCATGCAGTGATATACAGTGCACCCGGAAAGTATTCACATCGCTTCACTTTTTCCACATTTTGTTATGTAACATACTTTTTTCCATAATGGATTTAATTAATTATTTCCATCAAAATTCTACAAACAATATTGAATAATGACAACGTAAAAGAATTTTGTTTTGTTTTGTTTTCTTTTTTTTTAACTCGAAAAAGCTCCATCCCTTTCAGATCTCTCCAGAGATGTTCAATCATGTTAAAGTTTGGGCTCTGGCTGGGCCACTCAAGGACATTAACAGAGTTGTCCCTTAGTCGCTCCTTTGCTATCTTGGCTGTGTGCTTAGGGTCGTTGTCCTTTTGGAAGATGAACCTTGGCCCCAGTCTGAGGTCCAGAGCGCTCTGGAGCAGGTTTTCATCAAGTGTCTCTGTACAATGCTGCATTCATCTTTCTCTCGATCCTGACTAGTCTCCCCACAGCATGATGCTGCCACCACCATGCTTCACTGTAAGGATGGTATTGGCCAGGTGATGAGCAGTGCCTGCTTTCCTCCAGATATTAAGCTTGCCATTCAGGCCAAAGAGTTCAATCTTTGTTTCATCAGACCAGAGAATTTTGTTTCTCATGGTCTTAGAGTCCTTCCTTTGGCAAACTCCAGACAGGCTGTGTCAGGGACCAGTGCGACCAGAAATGTGTGGTCTGCGATAGAGTGAACCAAACGCATGTAAAGTATAAATGATTTATTAAAGGATAAGTAATAAATAAAAGTAAATGCACCTCTAATATGGCAAACAATAAAATAAACCAGCAACCAACCACGGTGACACACAATAACTATCCAAACCAAACATATATACAGGTGTAAGATACAATCATAATCGTAAAAAAGCCAGGGTCATACACAGGAGATCAAGCAGATAGAGCTGGGAGCAAGACAGGACAGGGAGAGGGTAACAGGAGACAGGGAGAGCAGGCGGAAGGCATCAGGCTGCAGAGCAGAGGTCCAGGAACGGATACAGAGTTCAGGGTCACAGGATACAGGAACACAGGCTAGCAAAACACAGGTCAGGGCACGAGGAAACAATACCAAGGCAATGTGTGCAAGCATCTGCTGGGTATAAGTACACCTCCTGCAATCAGTCTCAGGTGATGCCTGACTACAGGAGATGATGTCGGCTCCAGATTGCTGGAAGACACTCGCTGGTGGACACTGGAAATGTGGCCCATAGATCTGGGAGTGACAGCGCCACCAGCAGGTGAAACCTTTCCTGACAGGCTGTCATGTGCCTTTTACTTCGGAAGTGGCTTCCGTCTGTCCACTCTATAATACAGGCCTGATTGGTGAAGGGCTGCAGAGATGGTTGTTCTTCTGGAAGGTTCTCCTCTCTCCACAGAGAAATGATGGAGCTCTGTCAGAGTGACTGTCAGGTTCTTGGTCACTTCCCTGACTAAGGCCCTTCTCCCTCAATTGCTCAGTTTGGCCAGGCAGCCCACTCTAGGAAGAGTCCTGGTGGTTCCAAAGTACTTCTTGCATGGATTATGGATAATGGAGGTCACTGTGCTCATTGGGACCTTCAATGCTGCAGAAATGTTTCTGTACCCTTCCCCAGATATGTGCCTGAATAAAATCCTGTCTTGGAAGTCTACAGACAGTTCCTTGGACTTCATGGCTTGGTTTGTGCTCTGACATGCACTGTTAACTGTGGGACCTTATATAGACAGGTGTGTGCCTTTCCAAATCACAGGTAGACTCCAATCAAGTTGTAGAAATATCTCAAGGATGATCAGTGGGAACAGGATGTACCTTAGCTCAATTTTGAGTGTCTTGACAAAGGCAGTGAATGTAATTTTTTTTAATTAAATTTTCAAAGATTTCAAACAAACTTCTTTCACGTTGTCATGGAGTATTGTATGTAGAATTTTGAGAAAAATAATGAATTAAATCCATTTTGGAGTAAGGCTGTAACATAACAAAATGTGGAAAAAAAGTGAAGCTCTGTGAATACTTTCTGGATGCGCTGTAAGGCTCCTTCCTCCTTTAAGCAGAAGAAGAGTCCGTCCAAGAATCTCACATGGATTTAGGTGAGTAAAAGGGGCAATTTGGTAATTTTTTTTCCATGCCAGAAATTAGTTGGAGGTAAAGGGGAGTATGAAACAAAAACAATTCCCTGTCCCCAGTCATCCAAAAAAGGTTTAAAGGGTAACTCCAGTTTCCTGGGAAAAACAATTGGCAAATAAAAACATTTTATATAGCGTGTTTAATTGCGACACAAGTCATATTGTAATTGTTATTAAAAATGACCTTTCCCTTTTAATCTACAGCGCTGCAATCTTCTATAAAATACAATGTAATTACCTGGAGGAGTTCTGTATGCAAATATACAAATCTGATTTTGAGCATCCCCTGCAACTAAAATGTAATTTTTGGTGAGATACACTGAAAGGGAAATCATTTTATAGGAAATACATATAGGTGGGACTTTATATGAGCCGTGGCCATCCGGTACACAGGTCTCCATCCCCGATAATTTGGCACAAAAGGGAAAGGGGGCAAAAAAAAGGGAAGTGGGACTTTATATGAAACAAGACACTTGGGATAGAGTAAACCAATCAGTATAGTAAAGTAAAAAAATTGTAATTTATTGGCAACACAGAGGGAGGTAGTACAGTAGATAAAATAATGGTAGATCAATATGTAATTAGCAGAATTAAAAAGGTATGATAATCACATAACACAATAAAATTCATAATACAATAGCATTGTTACACATGATTAATAATAAGCTAGCAGTACATTCCGAAGTGTGTCTACAGTAATAACCAATAAGATTAATTGATGATTTAAATATAGATCAAACACATAGTGGAATCATAGTCATTGGGGCATAGCATCCAATAGTAAAAAGCTTGACACGTTTCGTGGATTATTTCCACTCATCAGGAGCAGCTATGTGTTGGGGGTACCTGTAGTAAATAATATAATATAGATCAATAGTAATTGATAATAAAAGGGAAGAGAGGGAGCATATACAATGGTCCTAGCAGCTCTTACCTATGGGTAGCAAATAGTATACATACAAATAATGGTAGCGATGATAAAAATCAAAAGGCACTGGGAGGTGGAGTTTACATCCCTCCGGGAGCTGAGGTAACAGCCAAAGGCTGGCAAGCAAGCCAAATGGTGGGAGCTGGTGAAAAACACATAATGAGATAGTGTTAGTGGAGTGTAGACAGGGCCGGACTGGCCTACCGGGATAGCGGGAGATCTCCCGGTAGGCTGGTTGCCTTGTGGCCGCTGTCAGCTAGAAGCTGTGAAGAGGAGGCGGAGCTGGCTGAGGAAATGAATTCTAGAAGCGGAGGGACAGAGGAGCACGTGGCTATCATGCGGCAGGCAGGTCTGTGCTCTGCAGGAGGATAATTCAGGTGGGAGGGAACATGGACACTGTGTGTTCTCTGGGCAGCCACAGCCAATAACGCTGCTTAGGGAGTACAAGGGAGGACTTGCTTCTCCCGTCCATCCACAGCCAATCAGCAGGCAGTGTAGCCCTCCCCCGCTCACACTGACTGTAAGTGCTGGAGCGAGGCTGAATGGGGACGCCAGGAGGGAGATACAAGGAGGTATGACTACAATAATGCAAGTTCTCCAGGACACACAACTCTGGCTAAAAGGAAAAAACAGGATCGTCTGGAGCACAGTAACACCAGCTGCAGTGTATTCCAGATATCTATGTGATCAGGCAGTGTGCAGGTTACTGATCAGCCTCCCCTCAATCTTGTCTCCCTGGTTACTTTTTTTTATCTGCCTAACCTGACCTGTACATTGTCTGATCACACTGATAAGATCTCTGGAAGAGCTGCAGCAGCATTCTATGAGACCGGGGACACATGGCTGTTAACTATTTCAGCTTACAATCAGCTATTTAGCCAGAGCTCTGTAAGTGCTGCACAGATTGTTTGATGGGTTTTTATTTATTTTTATTTTTTTTTGAGGATTTACTGCTGGATCAGGCTAAAAGCTTCACATACCTATTAAATGGTTACTGTCCTCATCTAATCTTGAGCAGTTCAGTGTTTGCAAGAAAATTTGTATTTTGTAAACTGGATGTGATGTTTTCTTCTGTCACTTGCTTGTGCTTTCAAAGGAAAATGACTGACTTGATCTTGCAGAGATGGTTTAAATAGAGTGGAGAAACCCTGCAATACTATATACCTGTACACTGAATTCAGCTTTAAATGCAGTCTCTGACCATCTCCTGAATCAATTATGTCTGCAATCCTTAACTGTCCCCTGTACTATGTCTGCAGTCTCTGACCATCTCCTGTACAATGTCTGCAGTCTCTGACCATCTCCTGTACTATTTCTGCAGTCTCTGATCATCTCCTGTACTATGTCTGCAGTCTCTGACCATCTCCCGTACAATGTCTGCAGTCTCTGACCATCTCCTGTACTATTTCTGCAGTCTCTGACCATCTCCTGTACAATGTCTGCAGTCTCTGACCATCTCCTGTACTATGTCTGCAGTCTCTGACCATCTCCTGTACTATTTCTGCAGTCTCTGACCATCTCCTGTACAATGTCTGCAGTCTCTGACCATCTCCCGTACAATGTCTGCAGTCTCTGACCATCTCCTGTACTATTTCTGCAGTCTCTGACCATCTCCTGTACAATGTCTGCAGTCTCTGATCATCTCCTGTACTATGTCTGCAGTCTCTGACCATCTCCCGTACTATGTCTGCAGTCTCTGACCATCTCCTGTACAATGTCTGCAGTCTCTGATCATCTCCTGTAATATGTCTGCAGTCTCTGACCATCTCCCGTACTATGTCTGCAGTCTCTGACCATCTCCCGTACTATGTCTGCAGTCTCTGATCATCTCCCGTACTATGTCTGCAGTCTCTGATCATCTCCCGTACTATGTCTGCAGTCTCTGATCATCTCCCGTACTATGTCTGCAGTCTCTGACCATCTCCCGTACTATGTCTGCAGTCTCTGACCATCTCCCGTACTATGTCTGCAGTCTCTGACCATCTCCCGTACTATGTCTGCAGTCTCTGACCATCTCCCGTACTATGTCTGCAGTCTCTGACCATCTCCTGTACTATGTCTGCAGTCTCTGATCATCTCCTGTACCATGTCTGCAGTCTCTGACCATCTCCTTTACAATGTCTGCAGTCTCTGACCATCTCCTTTACAATATCTGCAGTCTCTGACCATCTCCCGTACTATGTCTGCAGTCTCTGACCATCTCCTGTATTATGTCTGCAGTCTCTGACCATCTCCTGTATTATGTCTGCAGTCTCTGATCATCTCCTGTACTATGTCTGCAGTCTCTGATCATCTCCTGTACTATGTCTGCAGTCTCTGATCATCTCCTGTACTATGTCTGCAGTCTCTGACCATCTCCTGTACTATGTCTGCAGTCTCTGACCATCTCCTGTACTATGTCTGCAGTCTCTGATCATCTCCTGTACTATGTCTGCAGTCTCTGACCATCTCCCGTACAATGTCTGCAGTCTCTGACCATCTCCTGTACTATTTCTGCAGTCTCTGACCATCTCCTGTACAATGTCTGCAGTCTCTGATCATCTCCTGTACTATGTCTGCAGTCTCTGACCATCTCCCGTACTATGTCTGCAGTCTCTGACCATCTCCCGTACTATGTCTGCAGTCTCTGACCATCTCCTGTATTATGTCTGCAGTCTCTGACCATCTCCTGTATTATGTCTGCAGTCTCTGATCATCTCCTGTACTATGTCTGCAGTCTCTGACCATCTCCTGTACTATGTCTGCAGTCTCTGATAATCTCATGTACTATGTCTGCAGTCTCTGACCATCTCCTGTACTATGTCTGCAGTCAATGATCATCTCCTGTACTATGTCTGCAGTCTCTGACCATCTCCTGTAATATGTCTGCAGTCTCTGACCATCACTGTAATATGTATGCAGTCTCTGACCATCTCCTGTTGTATGACTGCAGTCTCTGACCATCTCCTGTGCTATATCTATAGTCTCTGACCATCTCCTGTAATATGTTTATAGTCTCTGACCATCTCCTGTAATATGTCTGCAGTCTCTGACCATATCCTGTTGTATGACTGCAGTTTCTGACCATCTCCTGTGCTATATCTATAGTCTCTGACCATCTCCTGTAATATGTCTGCAGTCTCTGACCATCTCCTGTACTATATCTGCAGTCTCTGATCATCTCCTGTAATATGTCTGCAGTCTCTGACCATCTCCTGTAATATGTCTGCAGTCTCTGACCATCTCCTGTAATATGTCTGCAGTCTCTGACCATCTCCTGTACAATATCTGCAGTCTCTGACCATCTCCTGTACAATATCTGCAGTCTCTGACCATCTCCTGTAATATGTCTGCAGTCTCTGACCATCTCCTGTACAATATCTGCAGACTCTGACCATCTCCTGTAATATGTTTGCAGTCTCTGACCATCTCCTGTAATATGTCTGCAGTCTCTGACCATCTCCTGTACAATATCTGCAGTCTCTGACCATCTCCTGTAATATGTCTGCAGTCTCTGACCATCTCCCGTAATATGTCTGCAGTCTCTGACCATCTCCCGTACACTGTCTGCAGTCTCTGACCATCTCCCGTACTATGTCTGCAGTCTCTGACCATCTCCCGTACTATGTCTGCAGTCTCTGACCATCTCCCGTATTATGTCTGCAGTCTCTGACCATCTCCCGTACTATGTCTGCAGTCTCTGACCATCTCCCGTACTATGTCTGCAGTCTCTGACCATCTCCCGTACTATGTCTGCAGTCTCTGACCATCTCCCGTACTATGTCTGCAGTCTCTGACCATCTCCTGTATTATGTCTGCAGTCTCTGACCATCTCCTGTATTATGTCTGCAGTCTCTGATCATCTCCTGTACTATGTCTGCAGTCTCTGACCATCTCCTGTACTATGTCTGCAGTCTCTGACCATCTCCTATACAATATCTGCAGTCTCTGACCATCTCCTGTACAATATCTGCAGTCTCTGACCATCTCTTGTACAATATCTGCAGTCTCTGACCATCTCCTGTACAATATCTGCAGTCTCTGACCATCTCCTGTACAATATCTGCAGTCTCTGACCATCTCCTGTACAATATCTGCAGTCTCTGACCATCTCTCCTGTACAATGTCTGCAGTCTCTGACCATCTCCTGTACAATGTCTGCAGTCTCTGACCATCTCCTGTACAATGTCTGCAGTCTCTGACCATCTCCTGTACTATATCTGCAGTCTCTGATCATCTCCTGCAATATGTCTGCAGTCTTTGACCATCTCATGTACTATATTTGCAGTCTCTGACCATCTCCTGTACTATATCTGCAGTCTCTGACCATCTCCTGTACTATATCTGCAGTCTCTGACCATCTCCTGTACAATATCTGCAGTCTCTGACCATCTCCTTTACAATATCTGCAGTCTCTGACCATCTCCTGTACTATGTCTGCAGTCTCTGATCATCTCCTGTACCATGTCTGCAGTCTCTGACCATCTCCTGTACAATGTCTGCAGTCTCTGACCATCTCCTTTACAATATCTGCAGTCTCTGACCATCTCCTGTACTATGTCTGCAGTCTCTGATCATCTCCTGTACTATGTCTGCAGTCTCTAACCATCTCCCGTACAATATCTGCAGTCTCTGACCATCTCCCGTACTATGTCTGCAGTCTCTGACCATCTCCCGTATTATGTCTGCAGTCTCTGACCATCTCCCGTACTATGTCTGCAGTCTCTGACCATCTCCCGTACTATGTCTGCAGTCTCTGACCATCTCCCGTACTATGTCTGCAGTCTCTGACCATCTCCCGTACTATGTCTGCAGTCTCTGACCATCTCCTGTATTATGTCTGCAGTCTCTGACCATCTCCTGTATTATGTCTGCAGTCTCTGATCATCTCCTGTACTATGTCTGCAGTCTCTGACCATCTCCTGTACTATGTCTGCAGTCTCTGACCATCTCCTATACAATATCTGCAGTCTCTGACCATCTCCTGTACAATATCTGCAGTCTCTGACCATCTCCTGTACAATATCTGCAGTCTCTGACCATCTCCTGTACAATATCTGCAGTCTCTGACCATCTCCTGTACAATATCTGCAGTCTCTGACCATCTCCTGTACAATATCTGCAGTCTCTGACCATCTCCTGTACAATATCTGCAGTCTCTGACCATCTCTCCTGTACAATGTCTGCAGTCTCTGACCATCTCCTGTACAATGTCTGCAGTCTCTGACCATCTCCTGTACAATGTCTGCAGTCTCTGACCATCTCCTGTACTATATCTGCAGTCTCTGATCATCTCCTGCAATATGTCTGCAGTCTTTGACCATCTCATGTACTATATTTGCAGTCTCTGACCATCTCCTGTACTATATCTGCAGTCTCTGACCATCTCCTGTACTATATCTGCACTCTCTGACCATCTCCTGTACAATATCTGCAGTCTCTGACCATCTCCTGTACTATGTCTGCAGTCTCTGACCATCTCCTGTACAATATCTGCAGTCTCTGACCATCTCCTTTACAATATCTGCAGTCTCTGACCATCTCCTGTACTATGTCTGCAGTCTCTGATCATCTCCTGTACCATGTCTGCAGTCCCTGACCATCTCCTGTACAATGTCTGCAGTCTCTGACCATCTCCTTTACAATATCTGCAGTCTCTGACCATCTCCTGTACTATGTCTGCAGTCTCTGATCATCTCCTGTACTATGTCTGCAGTCTCTAACCATCTCCTGTACAATGTCTGCAGTCTCTGACCATCTCCTGTACTATGTCTGCAGTCTCTGATCATCTTCTGTACAATATCTGCAGTCTATGACCATCTCCTGTAGTATGTCTGCAGTCTCTGACCATCTCCTGTACTATATTTGCAGTCTCTGACCATCTCCTGTACAATGTCTGCCGTCTCTGACCATCTCCTGTACAATATCTGCAGTCTCTGACCATCTCCTGTACAATATCTGCAGTCTCTGACCATCTCCTGTACAATATCTGCAGTCTCTGACCATCTCCTGTACAATATCTGCAGTCTCTGACCATCTCCTGTACAATATCTGCAGTCTCTGACCATCTCCTGTACAATGTCTGCAGTCTCTGATCATCTCCTGTAATGTGTCTGCAATCCCTGCAGGAGAGGACACACACATGATACACACACACACTGTATACACTTCCCCACCTGCCACAGCAGAAGTATATTACAGCCCCCAGTCCTGGACCAGTACAGAGGGAGAATGCTTAATGGTGGGCTCTATGGCCAAGGCACATTTCACATTGGAATCCACCCTCCCCCAAAAGACAATTATTTATTCGGTGCAATATACATATAGGTGTAAATACGTACAGTGTATGTGTGTGTATAGATATAGAGGTGAGAGAGGGAAAAAAAACAAAGAGGAGGAGGAGAAGGAATAAAAAGAGGGGGAGGAACAAAGAAAGTGGGTGAGAAAGAACATGACAGATGGATAGAGAGCGATATATAGGGAAGAAAAGGAGAACAAATAGAAAGCGTGGTACATCCTAAGAGGTACCATAAGAGTACCTTATGCTAAATATACTGTACGAGTGGAAGGGACTCGGAGTGCTAAATGTCCGTGGGTTAGTGGCGCAAATTACTTGCCTTGGGTGCGGACAACCAACGCTACGCCACTGGGGCTGCTATGAAATTATTTCCAGGACTGGTTTTTATGCCCAGTCCGGCCCTGAGTGTAGATAAGAACTAAGTCAGCAAATATGTGAAAGGAAAGAAGAAATGTGGGTGAGAAAATACAATGGGCCAAAGTAAACTCCACCTCCCAGTGCCTTTTGATTTTTATCATCGCTACCATTATTTGTATGTATACTATTTGCTACCCATAGGTAAGAGCTGCTAGGACCATTGTATATGCTCCCTCTCTTCCCTTTTATTATCAATTACTATTGATTATATTTTTTACTACAGGTACCCCCAACACATAGCTGCTCCTGATGAGTGGAAATAATCCAGGAAAAGCGTCAAGCTTTTTACTATTGGATGCTATGCCCCAATGACTATGATTCCACTATGGGTTTGATCTATATTTAAATCATCAATTAATCTTATTGGTTATTACTGTAGACACACTTCGGAATGTACTGCTAGTTTATTATTAATCATGTGTAACAATGCTATTGTATTATGAATTTTATTGTGTTATGTTATTATCATACCTTTTTAATTCTGCTAATTACATATTGATCTACCATTAATGTATCTACTGTACTACCTCCCTCTGTGTTGCCAATAAATTACTATTTTTTTTACCTTACTATACTGATTGGTTTAATCTACCAAAAGTGTCTTGTTTCATATAAAGTCCCACTTCCCTTTTTTTTTGCCCCCTTTCCCTTTTGTGCCGAAAGGGAAATCATGTCTAAAGGGATGCAGACCCTGCAGTTTGCCTCATTAGTGCTCTGAACGTGCAGCAGCTGCTTGATAATTATAAAACAAAAGGTAAGAATCTGCAACAAAGTTTGTAAAATCCTTGCAATGTACATAGATCACCCAGAGGAGAATGTTTTGTTTTTTTCTCAACAAAAGTGGAGGTACTCTTTAAGCATTGTAATAAAAAATAATGCAAACTGTTGATCTTGTTTTATAAATGCACGATCTTGACAACAAAATTTTCAGTATACTTAATGCATTATTTGAGGATAATAGTATAAAACATGACTATAACATAGTAAAGAATATTTGAAAAATTATTTCATAAGACTGAACATGTTCTAAGAATCTGTTACCCATTCAAAAGGACTGTATGTTACGTTTACTTGACTCTCTATTATCTATTACAAATGCAGTTTTTTTTATCAACATAACTAAATCAAGTAAAAGGATCTGAAGAAATATTAAGTAATATTAATAAATTACATTATGTCTTTTTCATTTCAATTTTTTTTTTCTTTTTGCAAACACAAACACCGACCCACTTTCTCCCATCCTTGTGGATTTACAGAACTTAGCAAATCTTGTATTAACCATTCTATTGCAAATAAAAGCAACAAAGACAGTGTGCAAACCAGGTATCATGGGAATTTTCTTCTTTTTTTTATTTTTTAATTTTTTCTACATATTCAGTAAATTATATATTACGGGACCTTTGGGAGAGAACTTCAGCTTTAAGAAGCCAACATATACTATGTAGTAGTCATACATTATTCATAAGATCTTATCACAGTAACACCATGGGATCAGAGGGAGAACTGACCAACAAATTCATACTTATAAACACAGCAGGGAAGGTATTTCTAGAAAAAAAAAACGCTAGCAGTAAATGGTATTTTTCCAAAATTGAAGGGTTATTCTACAAGATTTTTTTTTTTTTTTTTTAATGACAGTAGAGGTCATCTAAAATGTCAATGCTTTCATCCCCGTCTATTTTTTTTATTATACTCTCAAAATGTATTTTTATTAAAACATTTTTTTTAATATGTACTGTATATTTGTAATGCTCTCCTATGCTTTACTATTTAGGACTTGTATTTAGGGAAAGCAACAGTGTAATTGTGAGTTTATGGCATCCCTCATTAAATAATTAAGCAATATAAATGGATTTTAAAGGCCAGGAAATAAAAATGTATTTTTTACTGTATCAAGTGTAACAGGTTTCAGTATAAAACCTGCATCAAGTTATTTTCAATATTCTTTTTTTATATAATCTTTATTTGTGAAAGACAGGGTATTACAATGCAAGGTAATAAAAGAAAAAGAAAAAGTAAAAACAATTAACAAAGGTGATGTCATCAAGTAATACACCAATCATTTCTATTTTGTTTTTTACACAAAAGGAAAAGAATATGAGAACATGAATACTAAATGGTCACAATTATAATTGATGCAGCTATAGTTAGAAAAAGGGCAAGTATCAGGTAACGGGTCGGCGAGATAGTCTCAGCCTGTTTACCGGGTTAGAGGGGCGCAGCCCGTCTTACTTTCGGCCAAGTATGAGGCATATCTGTCCTCCTAGGAGGTGTTCTTATGTATAGTAAATTTGGCAAGCTTCCTGTATAACACTTAAGTTATGGCGTACCGTATAAGGGAAAGGGATGGGTCAGGCAGGCGCGCGCGGAATGAGGGGGGCGAACTCGTGCCTCCAGCTAACCTCCTCCCGCATCGCCCCCCGCCCAAGCCCCCCCGAGTCCAGATGTCTGCACCATGGCAGCACAAAGGTGCCAATACCCCCCACAGGTCGGGATATCCCATGGTATCAAACCACCAGATCCTATAATGCCAGCCTGCTCGCTTATGTTTCGTCCGTCACCTGGCATCAAACATATTATCTATCTGTAGGTAGACGGCTATGACCATTTAAAACATAGAACAATAAAAAGTAGGAAAGAGAGAAAAAGGAGGAAAAAGAGGTGGGTTAGAACATACCTGGAACCTCACGTCCAACTCCGCCTCCGCTACGAGCCCTGTCGACATCTCCACACGTATTGGAGAGCTAAAAAAGAGAGGAAAGAACATCTCCCCCCCATTCCCTCGTTTGATCAAGTGATGTATTGGCGTGTTGTAATCTTTCAGCCCGTGGCTCCCGACTGTGAGCCTCGAGGGCGCCCCCTCAGGGATGGCTCCGCCAGCTCCAGGAGGGCTATATCTAAGCTATAAGGTGTGTGGCCCGAGTCCGAGACATATATGGTCCAAGGTTGCCAAGTTGCAGTGCAGCCGTCACGGACACCCCTGCAGGTGACGATCCAATCCTCTGCCTCCTGGATGGCACCCACCTTGCAACGCCATTCCTCTCTGTTTGGGATTTGCGGGCACCTCCAAAATATGGGGAGTAGCCGTTTAGCTGCATTTAGCAAGTGAGGCAGCACACTTTTCTTGTACTGGCTCATTGGCATGGGAGGAATGTGTAGCAGGAAATGAACCAGAGAGGGACGTATATCTATGCCTGTAATTTCTTTGATTTGGGACTTGATATCTTCCCAGTAAGGCCTGATTACAGGGCAATCCCACCAAATGTGCAGAAGGGTGCCTTTGTGACCGCAACCCCTCCAACATTGGTCTGGTGTGGATGGGTATATTCTTGCTAAGTCTGCTGATACTCGGTACCAGCGCATCAGTATTTTGTAATTCATTTCCTGTGCCTTGGAGTCAATCGAGCTGGATCGAGTGAGTTAATAAAGGCAAGATAGTTGGGCAGGGGTGAAAACTACCTCTAGGTCTCGTTCCCAGGCCCTAATGTATGATGGCTTCACTGCAGGAGAGGCAGAGCTAAGCAGTTGGCATAGTTCAGAGACCATACGTGGGATCGGTTCTTCTGCTACGAAGAGGCGTTCGAAAGGTGTGCGGGAGGAGATGTCATGTATGGAATCTCTATGTGTTTTGAAAAAATGGTGGAGCTGTCTATAACGCCAAAAGTCCACAGGGAAACTCCCCGTCCGGTCTCGTAGGGTTTCAAGGGGAATTAATTTACCATCTTGCATTAGTTTACCACAACTGGCGCTACCATCGTCCACCCAGGGGCCAAAGAAAGCCGCCTGTTCACCAGGCAGGAACCACAGATAGCCACCCAATGGGGCCAGTGGGGACACAGTGCCAGTGCCATGTTGGTGTTGAGTCGGTCCCAGGTTTTCAGAGCCTGGGTCGTCAGCAGAGAAGTAAAGGTAGACAGCCCCCTGTGTTCCCGGGCCAGCCAAGGGGCATAGGCCAAATTTCTCCCCGCCATATATTTTTCAATATTCTTTTAAAACTTGTTGCATACAACATAATTAAGCACAATAATTACATTACTTGGAAAGTTCTCCTTTTACAAAATATTAAAGACAGATATATTTTTGGGTACCCAACATTGTCTATTTAATGCAAGTAGCTTATCTAGTTTACTGTTTCTTAAAGGTAGAACTATAGGCAAAACTTTTTTTTTAGTTTTTTTTGAACATTGTGGGAGGCTTATGATAACTGTCCGAGCACTGCACCCGGAGCCCACCCAGTTGTGTGACATTAGCAAATTAATATTCGCTAATGTCTTCCTGTTTCTCCTCCCGGCCTGAGACCCGATTGGCCGAGGGTCCTAAGAACTGACTGACCGCGGGTCCTAAGTCCTGATTGGCCCTGAGGAGAAGCGACCTCCGGGTCTCGGGAGGAGACACAGGGAGGAAGCCGCGACCTGGATGGGGTAAATGCAGGGATTGGCGGGGGGCCTGATGGGTGGCGGAAACAAATGTGCAAATCAAGCGATGGGGAAGCAGCGATCGAGCGAGCGCTGGGGGGGTTGTTTAGTTGGCTGGCTGGGGAGGCCAAGGGCCGCCCCCAAAGAAAACTGAGCACCAGCTGCCACTGATTGGCACTGTAATCACCTCTTACCACTAGTAGAAGCAGTTCATGTTGACATTGACAACCAGGCTGGCGGCCTACTTATTCTGCTTTTCAAAGATCATGCCTAGTGACCAGGTCTCAGTCTTTGCCACAAGATGAAATTGAAGGGGAAAACAGTGAGGAGGAACGGATAACAATAATTATAATACTCTTAATTTAACAGACTTTAGTCCACAGGGGAAGTATATGGTATTGAGGCTGACATTGTGCCCAAAGGTGACAAATATTTTTACCCTATACATACTAGAAGCACAGCAGTGGATATGTTTCAGAGCATTGTGAAAGGGGAACTGTTTGCTTTAAAAGAGAGGACCACCACTGTTTCCACACCCAGCAGGGATAATCTAAGAAAATCCGAATGACAAGCCTTGAATAATTTAAAATGTCATGACGATATAGTAATTTTGGAAGCCGATAAGGATAGAGCTAGCGTCTAGACCTAGCTCACTGCTAGCGACTACAGAACAGAAGTCCTCCACCAATTAAATGATGCTTCTACATATCAAATCTTAAAGGCAGGCCCTATTTCAACTTTTAAACAGCAGTTATCACATCTGCTGGATATGGGTAAAGAGATGGGTGTCTTAACCCCTAGGGTGGCTGATCATTGGTGGAATACCCAGTTGTTCCGGTGTTCCACCATCTCCCAAAAATACATAAAGGTGAGACCCCCATCAAAGGCTGTCTCATAGTTGCAGGCATAGGCTCACTTTTTGAGAAACTAGGAGAATGGGTAGACTAATACTTACAACAGTTAGTCACTTGGTTACCAGAATTCATGAAGGACACAGCCTCAGTATTAGCTTATGTTTAGAACATCCGATGGCAGAAAGATTTTTTGACTTTGGATGTTGTCTTTATATTCCTTCATCCCACATAATCTGGCATTGGAGGCCCTGAAACACCATCTTTTGCTTTATAGAACATATGATTCAGCATTGAGGGAGATCCTTGTGATGACAATAGCCTTCCTATTGGAACATCATTTTTTTTATTTTTGATCGGGTTTCTTTTTTTACAGTGTAGAGGTGTGTCTATGGGTGACAAGTTTTCACCTTCATCGGCCAACCTGTACATGGGCTGTTGGGAAGAGCTTTTCTTGCTCTCACATCTTAACCCATTCGCAGATGATATAATATGTTATGGCAGGTACATAGACGACCTGATACTCATTTGGAACAACACAGAAATGGCTTTGTCATCTTTGTCATCTTTTGTCTCCTATGTTAATAACAATCACTTGAACTTTTCATATGAATGTGGGTCCAAGAGTATTAATTTTTTGGACATCACACTTATAGTTGATGTTACAGGATTGGTAAATACCTGAGCTTTTCGGAAGGAATGTGCTGGCAATTCCCTTCTCCTCACTTCCAGCTGTCACCCTTCAGTACTGTAGAATCTGTGCCAGTGGGAGAATTCATCAGGGCCAAAAGGAATTGTTCCACACCTGAATCTTTCTTACGAGAGTATCAGAATATTTCAGTCAGTCTTAATGATTGTGGGTACAAAAATTGGTACATAGAGCCAAAAAATATAGCCTCTAGTTGACACAGGGCAGCCCTTATTAATGGAAATGTCAGACAAACACTGGAGAGAATAGGGGTAGACCTGTCACCTTTGTTACAATGTTTTCTAGAGAATACAAACAACGAATATTATTAAAAAGTATCTACCAGTATTATCTGCAGACAAAGATCTTTCACCAGTTCTCTCCGGTGGATGTAGGTTCTCCAGCTGGCATTTCAATACCTTAGGGCGGGGGTCAGCAACCAGACGATTGCAAGCTACCCATCGACCACTGGCAGGTAACAGGTAGCTCGCGAAGACATCCCTGACTTGCCGCCCCAGTGCTTTCTACATAGCAGCGCTGGCGCACGCTCAGCCTATCCTAGCCTGCCCCCAATACCATGCCCTCCTGACACCTCAGCCCTCTTGAGCCCTCAGTACCATACCCTCCTGACCCCCAGTATCATGCCCTCCTGATGCCCCAGTACCATTCCCTCTTGGCCCCCAATACCATACCTTTCTGAGCCCCCAAGTTCCATGCCCTCCTGACCCCATAAATACCATACCCTCCTGACTCCCCTGTACTCTGCTCTTCTAAACCCCCAGCACCGTGTTCTCCTGACCCCCTAGTACCGTGTCCTTCTGACCCCCATGTCCTCTACCCTTATAATCCCTATACATTGATTTTCAAACTGCTGACATCTCTATACTTCTCTCCGTCCTACTGACCTCTGCACACCACCCTACATCCCACTGACCTCTGCACACTGCCCTAAATCCTATTGATCTTTGCACACCACCCTACATCCCACTGACCTCTGCACACTGCCCTAAATCCTATTGATCTTTGCACACCGCCCTACATCCTACTGACCTTTGCACACCGCCCTAAATCCTACTGACCTCTGTACATTGCTCTACATAGTACTGACCACTGCACACTGATCTACATGCTACTGACCTCTGAACACTGCCATACCCACTACTAACCTCTGCACACTGCCCTACCTACCGCTGACCCCTGGACACTTTTTACACTGGCCAGAAATCAGAAAAGATAGCTAGGCCCTGAAACTAGTTGTGCAAATCAGCCTGCAGTACCAGATGTTCTGTTTTCATAATGGACTTTGGCATCAGCCTTGTGGGGGTGACCAATTGCTCTCCAGACATGAAAAAAATTGTGAATGAATGTGAATGCCTAGTTTCTCACTGAAACTAAATTTTAAGGTAAGGTACATTTATATTTTCACAGTGACATTATTTTATTGGATTTACCTAAGTTTTATTCATGGGGTCATTACTTTTTTTTGGGCTTGCTAGTAATTTCCTAAAAAAAAAAAAAGAAAGGGTTCCACATCCTGGTGATCTTTGATCTCCTCCAGGTGGTCCAGGTAGATCTCCACCTCTCTAAGTTTCCTATCCTGCCATAGGGAGTATTTGATCTCACAGCTTGTTTCAGTCTGCCATCCTTCATAACAACCTGGCTCATTGTTAAAGGCTCCTTTAGATGCGGTATGAATACATGTCGTTATTGTGATAAACAAAATGAATGTAGCACCATAATTTCTATATCTACAGGCAAAGAATACCCAATTCAGGATTTTATCAATTGTGGCTCTAAAAATGCAGTAGAATGCAATATATGTGCACAGTCATGTTCTTATAAGTGCTTGCAGTAACTTTTATTCACCCAGGTGTGTCAGAGGATGTTCTTGGAGTTCAGGCGCAGAACAGAGAACTTGAATTACCAAGCAACTTTTTTTTCTGACCACAGGAAACTCCCAATTTCAGAGGGAGTCATTATCAATCCTATTTGACTAATAAAGAAATAATCGAATCTATAGTATGTGTTATGTACAGTCGAGTAATAAGAATTTTTCTCTGTCTGATGTTGAACCCTCCATAAATCCACCAATTGTTTTTTTCAAGTATCTGTTTAAACTCTTTTAGTTGACCACTATTTTTATGTGGACGAGTCAATGTTGTATCTAATTTTGAATCCATTACAAAATTTAGGTCACCTCCAATATTTACCATTCCTTCTGCTTTTTCTATTGCCTTCGTAAAAACCTGTATTTCAGTCTTAATCTGATCATAGTTTGGCAAAAAAAATTAACAACTGTAAAGATCTTTCCATATAATGAGATTTTTAAGATTAAAGACCTTCCATCTCTACCCTTCCATATTTGTAGAACTTGATGAGGTAAGATTTTATGGATTGCAATGGAAACTCCTCGAGATTTAGAATATGGGAATGAATCATGGATCCATGTTGGATACTGTCTATTACATATATCGGGAATGTGGTCTGATAGAAAATGTGTTTCCTGGAAGAGTGTAATACCAATCTTCTGTTTATGAAAAGATTTTAATATTTGCATTCTTTTAGAGGGAGCGTTAAGGCCTCTGGCATTAAAAGAACAGATTTTTACCATATCCATGACAACCCTAAAGGGAAAAGGGGGGGAAAGAAGCGGAAGAGAAAAAATAAATAAATAAAAAAATTTTCACGTACACTTATACACACAACTTTCTTTTTTTTTTTCCAACTTTTTTTTATTAAATTTTAACAGAGTACAATTATAGATAATAATCATTGCCATACAGTTATATATATTCTTATAAGGTTCATTGTACAGAAAAGTATGACAAAATAAAACTTATATATTTGAGAAGAGATTCAACAGTGAGATACCCATGTGGGTGTAATGAAGAGAAAAAAAAAACCTCTGAGTGCCTTCTGTCAGCCCCGAACACCCCAAATGGGGTCAAACTGTGTCCGGAGGAGAGAGACGGCACCCTCTATTTTTGCCTATTATCCGGCCTCATCCTTCTGTGATAACAACTTTCTACCTAACTGACTTAATTTAAGTCTATCCTACGATAGTAAGCTCCCTATAGAGGGGGTTCGGAGCTACTGTCCCTATATTTGCAGTACATCGATATGCAATAAACTACTATTATTTATATATATCATAATACATTTGAACATATTTCCTTTGTCATCTACTTATACCATTTATCCTCCGACTACCCCAAAAGCAGACATTCCCATCTCAGTCTCCATTCCCTAAAGGAGGGGTCTGTGGAAGGAGAGAGACCGCCACATCCCTTGTATCCCCCCCACCCCTCCCCCAGAAAAGAGAGACTCTATCAAAAAACAATATAGTTACTATAGATCAGGGAAAATCCTAACAAGGATGAAGGGCAACCACTTCTTCATATGTGTCGCCCTCCCACTGCAGCAACACTCTGATTCTAAAACATACATCTCCGTTTATATCACACCCTAAACCATTTCCTTATCTAAACATATTGAGTTTTCTTATAAACATACGGATCAATCCCCGGGATGCAGGGAGATAAAGGAGAGGAGAAAAAAAACCCTATTGTATGTGATGTAAAGTGCATAAATAAAACTACATGTGCTTACTTCCTAATCTCCTTTTCATTCCCCCACGTCCTACTTTTATCTCTGTTTAGTGTATGTGGCATGTATTAACAATGTATGGATATTTATATGAAGGTTTTGGAGGGGGGGAAAAAAAGTGTTTCAGTCCCCTTCTATATGTAAAACAATGCTCCTGTATTATCAGTGGTCTATAAACTATATAGACCATACGCTCGTACCTATAAATATGTGTATTGTTATATCTCTTCTACTGTGACACCCTTATTAATCACAAATGTGCTTTAAAGTGTGCATATTAATACATCTATTGGGTTTTGTATCCCTATGAAAAACAAAAGAAAATTTCCAACCCTCATCCCTTATTCCCTCATTCCCTCCCCTCCATCCCCCACCTGGAGTCCTTCCTTATTTCCAGCTATCATTCTCTCCAAGTTCTTTCTTTTTGTTTCTTTTCCTTTTTAAACTGATATCTTCTAATTATTAGGGTGATCTGGATCTTGAATTTTTCCTCTGACCCTTATGTTGTTTCTTCTATTTCTATTTTCCAAGTCATGTATGCTGTTTATGGGATACTTTAAACATTGATCTTGTTCCTGAATTTTAAATTCAGCTAATGCCAGCTTTTGTTCAATAACCACCACTCTATTATCCATTATCTTCATTTCGTCTTGAGTGTCCTGCACAGATGTTTTGAGCTCTTGCAATTCTGATTTATATGAGGTTTCTAACCTAAACACATATTTATTCATATCATCCCTTGTGGGTAGAGAACATATATATGCTTTCATATCCCAGTTCTCTTTTTACGTATTACTTGCTTCTGTTAACTGTGTTGCATTGATTGGTGAACTATTACTAAATTGCCCCATCTCTTCCTCTGTTGTTCCAGAGGTTGTAGATGACTCTATTGTATTTGATAATCCCTGTGTTGGTTGAAGCTGTTGAAAATGTTCCTTTGGGGGGAGATGGGCTGAGCCTAGCAGAGCAGACATGCATTGTTAGAGCTCTGCACCGCTGAGGAGAGAAGAGAAGGACAAAGCGGAGACTGCAGGCTCAAAAGGTATCCATTTGAACCTTTTTGCCCCAGGGAACAAACTGTGAAAGTTTGGGCAGGAAATATGGTACTGGGAGGAAACCGTGGCAGAAATAAAAATCACCTCACAAAGAGCTCACAGGCACTTACTGCAACTAAAGCAGCTCCAGTCACCTCACAAGATACAGCATCAGGGCGCTCTCACAGACAGAAAATGTCACAGCAAGACTCTCCATTTGAGTCAGATACAGAACAAATCCTCTCACAAACTTCTCCACAAGCCTCCTCAGCATCCCCAGTAATATTATTACAATTTGAAAAGATGCTTCATAAGGCTTTAAAACAAACCTCAGACCAAATAACAAAAAGCCTAACCAAAGAAATAAGAGAGCTGGGAAACCGCACCGCAGCCTTAGAAATAAAAATGGATGAAATTGAAATTACAACCCAAGTAAATATAACAGAATTGGAACAATTAAAAGAAGAGAATTTAATACTTCAAACTAAGCTCGAAGATTACGAAAATAAAGCCAGGCGTTCAAACTTGCGCATAAGGGGAATACCTGAAACTGTGACAGACCTGCAATCTACTATTACTGCTCTATTACAAGAACTAAAGCCAGATATCCCTATTGAACGTTTAGAACTGGACAGAGTACACAGAGCCCTCACAGCCAAAAAGAAAGATGGACCCCCACGTGATATAATCACAAAATTTCATTATTACAGAACGAAAGAACAAATACTAATTGCTGCAAGAGAAAAAAAGGAACTTAATTTTCAAGGACACAATTATCAAATTTTTGCTGACCTATCCCAACTTACTATTACCAAAAGACGATCCATGAAACCCCAACTAATGGAACTGCAATGCCACAACATTATGTATCAATGGGGCTTCCCCTTTTCAGTCAGATTTAACTACCAAGGTACAATTTACAGAAGCAGATCAGCAGATGAACTACAACAAACCCTTTTAAAATTAAATCTGACAGAACCCACAAGCAGCAACTCTCCCACACGCAGAAGAATGACATCATCTTCACCTTCAGGCTGCACTCAGAAAATTTCAGAACAAAATGGGAATCATCATTCTCACAAAAGAGGCCGTTATGCCACATTATCCATGGACCAAGAAGATTCAATGGACTGACATCCTAATTCCTGATATCTCTTCATTTATTCTACTAAGAGATCGTTCTCTATAAAAAAAACCTGTATTTATAACTGAATGTAACTGCATTCTGATAGTCACACACTGTGTGGGATCACGTTACATTCCAGTTATATTTCTTATTACTTCTGATTCATATAGCCTTAGAATATATAAGTGAAATAAGGAAATTCTTGTTCAGTTATATATTATCAGGTAATAACAATAGATTTATTACTTTTTAGGACAAATATGTTCAATATTCCAGAAGTAATGGAAGCTTTTTCTTTCTTTTCTTAAAACAAATATATTATTACCTAACTAGTTCCTAGAATTATGTTTTTGTTTATTCTAATCTGAAGCAATACAACCTCAATTTTATGAGTTAACATATCTAAACAGTTACATATGAATAAAATATGTAATTGTTTACTCTAAAAGGGTTAAAACCACAAAATAATTCAAACTATCTTCATCAATACCAAAGTTATTAACAGTACCTTTCTAACTGAATTATTTTGCCTAGGACAAGACTAACCATATACAACCACCCTGGAAAAAATAATTTCAACAAAAACTATATTCTGCACTCCAATTAATGAAACATCATTTTGATGTCTTTTGACATAGCACTTCTCTCCTGTAAGCGGAAGATCCGTGTACCCCCATTAGCCCTCCTCATTCTCCCAACCATATTATGTGGGAGTGTGATGAAGGCATTTATTCCCCTGAGAGAGATATTTACTCTCTTTCACGGGTAAATTGTGATTACTTGCAAAAAATAATTTATACAATGTATCATCTAATCTCATATGTTTTTTGTTTACTCTTTACTCCAGAATTCACTGGTTTCTTTTCTATTTATTCATCTCTTCAGTCCACACAGGTTGATCTGCGCAGTCAGCTCTGCATAACAAAAAGTAAGTCAAAACTATTTGATCTGTTGCCATGGCACCACTGAATATACTTTCCCTGAATGTTCAGGGAATAAATGTCCCTCAAAAAAGGACCAAAGCCTTCCGTACTTTTCATAACAAGAAGGCTCACATAGTATGCCTCCAAGAAACACACTTCACCAAAGATTCTACTCCAAAATATATTTCTCCTTTTTATCAACAAATTTACACGGCTTCTGCCTGTACCAAGCAAAGGGGAACTCTAATTGCATTTCACCGATCCACACCATTCACCTTATCATCAGAAATTAAAGACCCAGAAGGTAGATACCTGATACTCATGGGTTATATAATGGATACAGCAATCACAGTGATTTCCTACTACGCTCCTAACAAACAACCTACACCATTCCTCTCACATATATTACAAGTGATTAATACACACAAAATAGGAACAGTGATAATGTGTGGGGATTCGAACCAGGTCCTCCTCCCATTTCTAGATAAATCACCTTTTACACCATCCAAAATAACCTCTAGATTACCTTTTTCTCAACTTCTTTCCAAATACAATCTGGTAGATTCGTGGAGAGAAAGTAACCCAATGAAAAAGAAATTCACTTATTTCTCGCACCCTCATCAAACCTTCACCAGAATAGATCATATTTTTCTAACAATAGGAATGATACCAGAAATTATTGCATCAGATATAATTCCGATTCCGTGGTCTGACCATAATGCAGTATACACTACTATAGCCTCAGCCATACCAAAAGCGCATGACCCAACGTGGTACTTACCGGACATAATGCTCAAACACCCACTACATCAGATGGCCATTGAACAAGCTTTAAAGGAATACATATCAATTAATAATACAACAGACATCTCCTCAATAACACTGTGGGAAGCTCATAAGCCTGTCTTGCGTGGTACAATACAAAGACAAATGGCACTATTTAAACGGGAACGCAAAAATCTAGCAAAAAAACTAGAACTCAATTTTAATGCAGCCTACATATCATTTCAAGATAATCCATCTCAGAGTACAAAGTCTCATCTGGAAAAATCTAGATTGGAATACAATCTATTTCTCACTGAGTCAGTTGATAAATCCCTCAAACGCTCCAAACACAATTTCTACATGAATACAAACAAACCAGGTACATATTTGGCTCGGGCATTTAATTCAACTAACAAATCTTTCAAACCAATACGTTTGAAATTATCAAAAAATGTTTACACTTGTAATCCAGTTAAAATAGTCCATAAATTTCACTCACATTTCGCAACTTTATACAAGACAAACAATGAATTTAATCCTACAGAGGCTGAATCCTTCTTCTCAAAAATAACTTTACCTGAGTTATCTCAGAATCAAAAAAGCAGTTTGGATGAGCCTATAACTATAGATGAAATTGCTAACGCCATAAAAGACCTAAAACTTAACAAAAGACCAAGCCCAGACGGCTACTCGGCTTTATACTATAAAACATTCTCAGAAATACTCTGTCCCATTCTCACTGAAACTTTTAACAAACTTCTAGATGGACATTCTTTTCGGCAAGAAACACTAATGGCAATTGTTTGTATGATCCCAAAACCCCTTTCTGATGATACTTCCTGTGTGAATTATCGGCCTATCTCTCTGTTAAACCTCGATATTAAATTATTAGCAAAAATAATAGCAAAACGCCTCAATAGCATTATAGGAAAATTAATACATAGAGATCAAGTAGGCTTCATGCCAAATAGAGAGGCAGGCGATAATATACGCAGGGCAGTGTTATTGGCACATATTGCTAAAAAACGGAAAATCCCTTTATGTTTTCTATCTCTCGATATTAAGAGGGCATTTGACACAGTATCCTGGCAATATATGCAATATTCATTACAAAAATGGGGTTTTGGACCCCACTTTTTAACATGGATCAAAGCATTATATAATAAACCCAAAGCCTATATAAAATATGCTGGATACAAATCTGATGCCTTTAATATCGAAAGAGGTACCCGACAGGGTTGCCCATTATCTCCCTTATTTGCCCTTATACTCGAACCCATGGCCCAATACATCAGAACAAACCAAACTATAACTGGCATTGAAGTAGGAGGTATTACACACAAATTATGTATATTTGCAGACGATATATTACTTTTTCTATCATCACCACAGGTCTCTGGTCCTAACTTAATACCAGCTCTTGATGGATTTGCAGCCCTATCCGGCCTTATGATTAATCCTAAGAAATGCCTAGTGCTTAATATTTCACTCACAAACATGGAATTGATCCCGGCTAGGGCTGCACTCCCATTCACATGGGCAGAAAAATCAATCCCATATCTTGGAATTCATTTAACAGCATCTCATTCTGACTTATTCTCAACCAATTATCCTCCTGTATTAAGACAGATCACAAATATAATAAAACAATGGTCGCAACTTCCTTTATCCTGGATAGGGAAGATTAATGCAATCAAAATGACTATTCTACCCAAATTGCTTTATCTATTCAGAGTCCTCCCTATTCCAATTCCTTCCTATTTTTTAAGAATAGTACAAAAAAGAGCAACTTCGTTTATATGGGGCTCTTCTAAACCACGTATACCTATACACACACTACATCTTCCCAAAAATAAAGGAGGCCTGGGATACCCTAATTTTACTAACTACTACAGAGCAGCACATTTGGCCAGTCTGTCCAAATACTATGCAAAACAGGAAATCCCATTATGGGTATTTATAGAGGCTTCAGAAAATGACCCTCTATTAATATCAAATTTATTATGGCTTGATCCTAAAGACCGCTTTAAAATTCATAATCCCATAACTAAACACTTCTTATCTCTCTGGGATAAACTAAAAACCAAATATCAGTTACAATCTCCACACAATCCTCTCCTTTCTTTTATCAGAAATCCGGCCTTTTATCCAGCATGGATCTACCCAAATTCTTTTAAAGCTTGGACAACATCAGGCATTCAGACACTAAATGACTTCATAGCATCTAAATCATTCCTTTCATTCCCATCGCTTAGAGAAAAATATGTTCTACCAAACTCTGAGATATTTAGATATCTCCAAATCAAAAATTTCTATACACCATTCCTAAAGGGGGATACACCATTATCCCAATTATCCATTTTTGAATCAATCTGTACAAAAGATCCATTTGCTAAAGGTACAATTTCATCACTTTATAATCAATTATATGGAGTAGCAAATCTTAATAGACCCTCTTACGTTCAGAGGTGGGAGGAGGACCTGGGACGAACTTTAGAAGACACGGACTGGTCTAACATATGGCTCACATCTAAGTCATCTTCACCAAACATCTTAGCACTGGAGACAAATTATAAAGTCCTAACTCGCTGGTACCTTGTACCCGCTAGAGTGGCAAAATATTCACCTAATACCTCAGCTCTTTGTTTTCGAGGATGCCCAGAAATAGGCACACATTTACACATATGGTGGACGTGCCCAGTAATCCAAACCTTCTGGAAGGAAGTCTTCGTGATTGCATCTAAAATATTTTAAAAAATAATACAACCAGATCCATATTTAACTTTACTTAATCTAAAACCGGAATGGTTAACACTCTCTCAATTCAAACTTATGATCCAACTAATAACGGCTGCAAAACAAACAGTGGCCAAGGCATGGAAATCTCCTACATTGGTACTAGCAGAAACAATTCACAGAATGAATAATACAATGTCCCATGCTAAGATGGTAGCCATCGATCAAAATCAAATTCCAAAATTTGAAAAACTTTGGCATCCTTGGATAAAACAACAGTTCCTGTCAAACTTCAATGACTCTGTCCTGTTGCCATGGTAACAGATTAAATGACTTACAGAGACACCCATTCTAAGGCTTCAAAGAGAACTAAAAAGAATAATAAACTGATGAGCGGGACAACCTTGTGGACCATACCTCTACCTTTCAACCCTTTTTCTTCTTTCTCTTTCCTTTTCTCCACCTTACGATTAAAGCTCATTATCAGAATTTATTTGACCTATATACACTCTACTTGTAAACAATATGTATAGTAGGTATAAATCATTTAAATACCTACAAAAGTAATTAAGGAAATGATATATATCTTTAATTTAGGTTTACGTGAACCCAATGTTTAATATTTGAAATTTCATGATATTTACCTATATAAACCCTACTGTAAAACAATGAGCTTACTTTATAGATCCTTGTAAACTTACTTTATGTATCTTTATAATATTGTATACTCAATAAACTTCTTTTGACAAGGAAAATGTTCCTTTATGTCTATTGTTTAAGTTAACTGTACCTCTGTACCATTTTTATTTGCTCCAGCTATAGTTTTTAATTTTTATTTTGGGATTGGGGGGTTTTAGGTTTCTTGGGTGCCATATTTCCAGACCTCCTTTACCCCACAGTCCCGCACTCAGCAGTAATTGTATTAATTAACACCAAGGATATTGTTAGTGTCCTCCTCTTTTCTTTTTTTTCTCCCTTACTTCAATCCTCAGGGGTTCAGTAACCTCTCCTTTACAAGATCAAGATGCACAGTTACTCAATTACACAAGATACACTGCTCCCGCCCTGTCTCAATTGTATTTAAAAATGCAGGTTCACCATAGGGTAGTTGCACCTTTTAAAGTTGGAATTTTTATTTTTTTGTGCAGGTAAGAAGCACAGGCTCTTTTTTTTGTGGGTAACCTGTAAAATTTTGAGGGTGGTATACAATATACAATGATTTAGGTTTAGTTTCCTTCAGATCCTGCTATCTTCCACTCTCTCTCACAGGGCTGCCTATGACTGCATAGCGTCCATTCAATGCCAATACACTACTGCCCTGATCTTATACTGATCATACATTGACCAATTGAGGTCTCCTCCGCCAGTGTGGGTGTTTTTACCGTTATTGCCGTTTTACCGTTATTGCCGTTTAGCCGTTATTGCCATCTCAACCGGTCGCCACCAGCCTGTCACTATGTGACTCACCATCCGGGAAATGCCGAAATGCTGACAGTAGACGATGGGAGCGCCTTCTCTCTGATGACCTCCGGAGCTTTCCGACAGCAGCTGTGAGTCTCTCCGATGCTATCGGCTTTCTCCGCCACCTCCACGAGGCAGCCCAGGGGCTCCTCTCTGCAGACTCCCGGACACCGCCAATCAGTCCCAAAACCTCAGTCAGAATGAGAACCCTGACCAGAGTTCCCTCACACTCCAGCACAGATGGACCCACAGATACCAGGGTGCCTTGAGGAGGCTCTGTGGCTTTCGCATGCATTTGCAAATGTGTGCAGACTAAACGCCTGCTTTAAAAGCATACTGTTAGACAGGTTATTTGGTTGTCTGTGGGCTGGTGGTAAGTTAAGCTTGTTTTTTTCCTTGGATTTATCCTTGGCCTTGTTTGTACGTGCTGGAGGAGTGCCCTGCTGTCGGAGAGGAGTGCTGGAGTGTGAGGGAACTCCAGTCCGGGTCCTCATTCTGACTGAGGTTTTGGGACTGACCAATGCTTCTTACTGCGATAGCCAGCTATAGTGAGAAAAGTGGCGTCTCTTTTGTATCACTGTCGTGTTTTTTGGTCAGGCAATGCACCGACACCTTTGCAGCCGTTGTGCTATATGCTGGGTGTTCAGTGTGCCCCTGTACCTTTAAGAAGGGGTGGCTCCCCTTCAGTCCACCTGCTCTCACCTATCTATCAGAATGCATGTGCCTCCACTGTGGGGACACTTATAAGTTAGTGTTAGGTACCACAGATACTAGGGTGCCTTGACGAGGCTCTGTGGCTTACGCATGCATTTGCAAATGTGTGCAGACTAAACCCCTGCTTTTAACGCATACTGTTAGACAGGTTATTTGGTTGTCTGTGGGCTGGTGGTAAGTTAAGCTTGTTTTTTTCCTTGGATTTATCCTTGGCCTTGTTTGTATCTGTTGTTGGTTTGGATCCAGAACAAAATCTGATATTATTATATCTACCCCTTTGCCAAATTAAAAAAAGCATCCATGCAATGAAGTAATCACGCTCTGACACTCAGTTCAGAATGAAAAAACTTCTGAGTTTATTTCCGCTTTCCTGGTTAGTTTTATACACTTGCTGTTAAACAAAGAATACAGTATATGCAAAACATGTTGTTATGACAATACACAAGATTCTAACAGTGTCAGCAGTTTTAGTACTGATTTCAGCATTAAATCATAACTATTATTATATGTTGACATCATGTCTGCTGTCGGTGCGATTTCTCGGAGGAGACAGGAAGCAACAGTCTTTTTATAACTCATTGCAGTTTGGCTTCAGACTGAAAAAGAGGAACTAGCAGATATCTGAAAATTCTTATGGTTTTTAACATTTCAAACCTCTAATGCAATATTACATTTGAAATAGCCATTTTAATATTTATACCTGGTGACACCTTATTCACATCCATTACAGTTCCCCCCTTTCAAAATGTCTATTTAAAATCTGTCCCTTACACTTAAAATCCTACCCCTGGCCTGTTCCCCTGCAACTTTTTTCAAGTGTATATAGAGGAAAGCAATGACTAACTCATTACCCTACTCGATACAGCTGGGAGGGGCAATCAGGTGCTGTCTGTCCCTGTAACCTTATGGTGTTGCAGCACGAGGGGAGGTGACTGTAACGGAGTGCATTTCATAATTTTCATCTGGTATTTCCTGATTCATAAAAGCAAAAGAACATTGGTTAATAGCTTTCCCTACACACTTTTTAAGACAGGGGAGTATACAGCAAACTATGACAGCCACGGTCACCAAAAATTATCAGGATGGTTATTCCTATTTGTGTTAGTAATCCCTGCTACCCTCCCCTAACCCAGGTGAAGTATTGATCCCAAGGGTTGATGAGCCCTGAATTCTTTTTTAATTCTTCGGACAAATTCTCAAGTTTCCTGATGGCCAAAGTCACCTTACCGTTTGGGCCAGTGTTGTCTGGAATGTAGGTACAACATGTACCTGTTTTAGGCACCATTTTACACACACCACCCTTTTCATCTAGGACCATATCTAAGGCCATGCGTTTTTATAAAGTCATGTGTGACGCGGCTTCTAGTTGTTCGGCTAAACCTTGGAGTGCATCTCTGGTATAATTGACAAACCTTTGTTGGTTATAGTAGATGTAATTTATCCAGTCTACATTTTTATTTACAGTGATGATGGGGATCAAAGATTCAAATCCTGCTGCTACTTGGTCTCTTGCTTTGAACTCATCTGGAACCCCTCTAGGGACCCCTATGTTGTCTATGTATACATGAGGGTTAAAGCTTCCTGCTTGGGCACTCCTATGCCTCCTGTTAGGCCTGGGTATGTCGTTTAAGTCTGGTTCTATTTGTGGAGCGGCCTCTGGAAAAATATGCAGAGGCATTATGGCCTTGGCCAATGCGCATTCTCCTGTCCACTGCTCTGTCAATCTGCTTCTGATTTTCATGTCCCCGCAGATCCAGTATATGTCTCCCAAGGACTGGACTTGATTTTGTATTAGATCTACGGAGGCCTCACTATAAGATCCACAGTAACCCCTAGTGAAATTCCCAAAGGGTTTCCCCATTCCCTGATACCGTCCATAGCATGTGTAATTGCCAGGATATACGGTGATACCTTCTCCTGGCTTGGGAGTCTTGGTGACTATGGGATATTCCTCCTTACAATGTTCACACAGGGAGTGGTTAGTGGTTATGTTGGTAAACAGGCTAAGGAAATGTGTCTCATGTTCGGGGGGTATGTTTAGGGGTACTGTTCCCAGATGAGGCCTAGCCCCCCCACATACATAACAATTGGTCTTGTTATGTTTCTCTGCATTGTACCTCATCCACTCTAGCCACAAGGTGATATCTGAGAAGCCGGTTTCTGCGGCCATCGTGTCCTTAAAGGTAGGGTCTGCTATGGCCACCATGTCCCCTAACTTCTGTATATGGGGCTTCAGGGTTTGAGCTAGATGTGGATTGGGGAACTCCCCACTCAGGATTATTGAACATACCTTTCAGTTGGAAAGGCTTTCTAAAACTGGGATGCCCATCTTTGTGAAAGAAAAACAAAAAACGGGATGCCCACCTCCCCACCATAGGCCCAGAACATAGGTCCCACTGTCTTCTGGGCTAGGATTCTCAATGGTCAGCCTGAACTCTTTGGTGTAAGGCTGATCTGTGTGTTTGTTGATTGTCATTCTAAGAGTGACTTCCCATTTTTGTCTTTCCTATTTTGAGCGTTTTCAGGTTTGTACCCCCAGTTTGTACCCCCAGTGTTCCAACCCACTGCTCCCCAAGAATCACAGTTGTCGTCCCAATAGGTGTCAGTGACGCATACATACACAGTCATGGGTCTCACTGCTTCGTCCCAGGGCCGGATTTTGTACATAGTACCTGGAATTGTTTGTTCATAAGAGGATATAAAAGTGGCAACATGTGTATTGGATGAGTTAGACCAGAATTTTTGCCTGATGGCTACCTCCTGTGCCTGAACAGTAGTCACAATGAAAAGGATATACAGAATCATTTAGTTCCCTTGGCCTATTCCTCAGGTTCAGGGACTTTCTTGCAGTGGGAGGCGTGTATCCTTGAGTTTTTCCCGGCCACCGTGACTGATGTGGTGGTTGTTAGGAGAACCTGGAAAGGACCATCATATCTGGGTTCAAGGGTGTGTTTCCTCACAAACTTATTTACCAGGACCCAGTCTCCGGGGACCAACTTGTGTGATCCTGTATCTTGTTCAGGATCTGGAATGGAGGAGAACACTTGAGAATGGATACGGGTTAATTCTCGAGATAAAGCAGTCACATAATCAGTCAATACATCAGATTGGAGCTATAATTGCTGTGGGAAGTAACAACTCAGCCTGGGGGCTAAACCAAACAATATCTCATAGCTTACAAACCATGGTTTCCCCTTGGAGTGTACCTAACACTGAATAAGGCTATGGGCAGGCTATCTGGCCAACTCATCCCTGTTTCTTGAGACATTTTTAGCATCCTAGATTTTATTGTGCCATTCAATCTTTCCACCTTCCCACTGCTCTGAGGATGGTATGGGTTGTGGAAAGATAATGTGACCCCTAGAGCTGCCCATATTTCCTTGGTCACTGAGGCCGTGAAAGCCGGCCCCTGGTCACTCTCTATAACCTCTGGGACACCATACCTGCACACTATTTCCGTTAAAAGTCTTTTAGCCATGGTTTTTGCTGTCATGTTGGTGACGGGATAGCCTTCTGGCCATGCAGAAAACATGTCAATGACAATCAATGCGTGTTCATATCAGCCACTCTTTGGCATCTGGATGTGGTTGATCTGAATCCTTTGAAAGGGGTACTGGGCCTTTGCTAGATGCTTCAAAGGTACGTTTTCCGTTCTTCCTGGGTTACATTTAGCAAAGATAGTGCATGACTTGCAAAAGTTGTTGGTAAGTGGTGTAATCCCTGGGGCTAAGTAGTATTTATTGATTAGGGCATTCATCAAAGTTTTTGACAGATGAGAGGCACCGTGGGCCCACTGTACCACTGCAGGATACATTGATCGTGGCAGACACGGCCTCTTGTTTAATTCCATGATCCCTTCCGTTTCTGTGGCTCCTTTCTTGATCCACACTTCTTTTTCTTCTTTGTCAGCTGCTTCTTGCTGCTCCTTGAGATGGGTTCTGCTTACAGGAGGGTTTTGTAGAATCATGGTGGTCTGTACCATTTCTTCAGGGGTACCCACTGTATCATCCAGGATGGGTGCATCCACTCCACTGACCACTTCTTGTGTTCTGTTTGCAGCTTGTTTCGCAGCAGTATCCGCCAGGTGATTGCCTCATGCTTCTTGGGAATCCAGCTTGCCGTGTGCCTTTATCTTGAGTATAGCCACTTGTGCTGGTAGGAGTAGGGCATCCATTAAATCCTTGATAGCTGTACTATGTTTTACAGGTGTACCTGCTGCTGTTAGGAACCCTATGATTTTCCAAATGACCCCTAAATCGCAGGCAACGCCGAGGGCGTATCTTGAGTCTGTGTGGAGTGGAGCGCAATGCGGTCCAACACCCCGGAACATAGATTGACGGAAAAACTAGGCATCAGAGAGGGGAATTAATACTGGATAAATACAAAATATAGCATTAAGGGACAAATAATAACATAAAAATGCTTATGGGGACGTTATGGAGCAAACAATTCCCAAGGAACAATGCATATAATGTAAAATACAACATAAAATATATTATAAATATTAAAAAACAGACTAAAAGCAGATGTGAACATTACTCCATAAATATATAACTACAAATAGCAGCTTGGATAGAGGTTCAAGGAGGTGAGGTAGATGTAATAAAAACCAAAGGAATAGGTATCAAATGCGGATGGGTATAAATGTAACTGTTATTAATAAAGCTATTAAAATGTAATATTATTATATCTACCCCTTTGCCAAATTAAAAAAAAACATGCATGCAATGAAGTAATCACGCTCTGACACTCAGTTCAGGATGAAAAAAATTCTGAGTTTATTTCTGCTTTCCTGGTTAGTTTTATACACTTGCTGTTAAACAAAGAATACAGTATATGCAAAACATGTTGTTATGACAATACATGAGATTCTAACAGTGTCAGCAGTTTTAGTACTAATTTCGGTATTAAATCATAACTATTATTATATGTTGACGTCATGTCTGCTGTCGGTGCGATTTCTCGGAAGAGACAGGAAGCAAAAGTCTTTTTATAACTCATTGCCGTTTGGCTTCAGACTGAAAAAGAGGAACTAGCAGATATCTGAAAAATCTTAAGGTTTTTAACATTTCAAACCTGTAATGCAATATTACATTTGAAATAGCCATTTTAATATTTATACCTGGTGACACCTTATTCACATCCATTACATTGTTAGCCTTCCAATGCTTCTTACTGCGATAGCCAGCTATAGATGGGAGCAAGTGGCGTCTTTTTTGTATCACTCCTCCAGCACTCCTCCCTTGGCAGTTAGGCGACCGTCCACCCGGAGCTGCAAAGCCCCACGCAAAGAGACTGCCACACCAACCAAGTGACCAGGTAAGCGCTGGCTTAATCAGACAGGTCAGACAGTCAAACAGGTCCACACGTGGGTCTGTCAATAGCTGTGTCTTGCTGGCTCTCGTAGGGTCTTGCTGCTCCAGGGACGGTCAGAGCATGGGCAGATGCCTGTAGCTCATTTGTTCAGCAGTCCAACTGCATACTCCTGTGGCTAAGCCACTCAATGTGCGGCCATGTTGGTCAGCAGCTCCACCCCCTCTTATTCCGATATTTGGTGGATACATGAAACCACTAAAAAAGCCAGCAGTTTTTAATCCCTTATGAAAAATATTTATGCAACCTTTATTAATACTTAGTCCTTTAATTATTTAAAACTTATTTCTAATGGTACTAAAATATTTATATACATACTTTACATATTATGAACTATGAAGAAAAAATATGTTAAAATGAAACTATATTAGTTTGGATTCATTGGTTTTGTTATATCAAATTATATCCTTTTTACAGTTCAGAAGTAAAGAATTGCAAGAAACTTGCATTCAGCAGACTCTTGAGCTGCACTCAATATGAAAAATATGTTTCATATTTAACTGCCTAAAATTAAATAAAAGCTTACATTTTGAATCTTTAATTCTGAATATACCGGTAATAAAAATACAAAATGACAAAGGCTACTTGTGCATAATAGGATTTCTTGCATCTGGGTTTTTCTAATATATGGTAGTTTACTGTGAATAGATACCATTATTACATCATTTGGAAAGGCAGCAGAAATTGATAGAAAGCAAAATTCTGATGAAGATACACTATATTGCCAAAAAGTATTGAGACACCTGCCTTTACACGCACATAAACTTTAATGGCATCCCAGTCTTTTCCTGCGATGACATGCAACAATATATGGAATTAATCCCCCTATGGAGGAGGTTTATTGACGACATTTTTTTCATATGGATAGGCCCCAAAGATTTCCTTTTGTCCTTTTTGGAAAGCCTAAAAACTAACAGGTACAATCTTAGATTCACGGTGGAATTTAGTCAATCTAGTCTGACTTTCTTGGATACTCAAATCACAGTTAAATCTGACGGCAGTATCAGAACAACCCTATACCGGAAACCCTCAGCAGGTAATTCTCTACTGCATGCCAGCAGTTCTCATCCAACTCCTCTGATTACAAGTGTGCCCTACGGGCAATACTTGCGAGCTAAACGCAACTGTAGTGATGAGTCTGACTTTTAAAAGGAAGCTAAATGTTTACGTTTACGCTTCCTGAACCGGGGATATAGCAAAAAGTGCCTCAAAAAAGCATATCTTAGAGCTAAAAATCAAAATAGAGTTTCTCTCTTACATAACACTAGACCTAAAAAAGCTAATCCCGGCGTCAGACTCATCACTACTTACTCCAGTCAACATAGACAAATACGTGACATTCTCAACAAATATTGGTATTTGTTAATGGGAGACGAAAAAGTGGCTAAACATCTTAACTCATACCCGGAGATCACTTTCAGACGAAGTCGATCCCTGAAGGACTCATTGGTACAGAGCCACTATGAAAATCGCGTTGTTAAAATCAAAGATGCTGACAAAGGCAGCAGACCCTGCCACTGTTGTTCCTACTGCAGATATATTTTAGCTACTCGTAGCCTTTTGTTGCCCAACGGGGAGTTGTTCAAACCAAAATTTGCAGTAACGTGTCAATCAATTGGTATAGTGTACATTATGCTATGCGAATGTAAAATGTTTTACATCGGGAAAACTAAGAGGCCCTTCTTCTGTCGAATTAGGGATCATGTTTCCCTCATACAGAAAAAAAGAATGGAGACCCCTATCAGCCGACATGTAGGCCTACAACATAATTTTGACGCTAACTGCTTACATTTCTTTGCTCTAGAACATATTCCCCCTGGTGTTAGAGGAGGAGACTATGACAGGCTCCTCCTACAAAAAGAGGCACGCTGGATACACAAACTGTCAGCTCTTCAACACCCCGGCATGAATGATGCGTTCAGCTTCAAGCCATTCATTTGAATAATGATAATCCCCTTAATCTCTTAACCTTGATGAGGCTCGCATCTTCTGCCATGTATTACCCTTGCGTTGGCTCTTTTTCCCCCCCTCCTTTTCTCTCCTTCCCCTTCTTTTTGCTTCCGGTCATTTATTATACCCAGTATTTTCATGCTATGCTATGGCACCATTTATATGTTTGAGCCATAGAATTTACTTAATAATAGTTATAATATGACCATAACATCTTTATCTTTATGTATGTTACATTTTTTGTCATTGAATTTCCACTGTTTTAACTGTATTGTATCTTACAGGCTGTAGCTGCAAACTTCATTTATGAAGTTTTCCAGGCTTTATATACTCAACATTTTTTGTTCATTATCTTAAATTGTTCGCCGGAAATATTCTCATATTGGGACTATCTTTGTCAGTTTGGACCACACGGACGCCCCGGGCACCCACCACTGGGATGTTGAACCAATCGTCCCTGTGGCTGGTGGCCCTTGAATTTGAGCCGGATCACGTCTGGTATGGGCTTTGATACCGATTTATTGGCATGAACATGAGCCTTTATCAAAAACGTATAGGGAATACATATAATTATTTTTCTATCATTTTTGAAAATTAAAGTAGGCATTAAGCCTCAATTTATACCCTATTCGGTTGTTACCTTTCTTTTTCCCTTAACCAAAATGGCGCCTCCTGCGCTTTCATGTCCCACGGGCTCCTGAACCGCGCAGACATGCGCAGTAACCCCTACACACGTTGATGACGTCAGAGCTGACGTCACTGCGTTTCCCCACGTCCCGACGTGACCGGCCCTATTGAGCGTCCGCATCACGGCGGCGAGAACGGACGCCGCCGTGATGGGGGTATATAAAGGCGGTTACACACCGCCCACAGCTCCGTCACCGGTGCAATCCTACAGAGGTAGCGGGATGCTTTCCTCAGTCTGTATGCCGGACCATCACCTGTGAAGTAAGTTTTCCCTGTGTGACACTGTCATCAGCTGACATTTAGTTACACTTTGAATCCTCCATTGACCCTTCATTGTTTTTTCTCTTCTATACTTAGAAAATATTTCTGCTGGTGATCGCTTATCCCTGCAGCTATCAGTGGAATTCTTTCAACGATTTTACTCATTTATGATGCCATTTCCATCTATATGACATCATTTGCCGATATACTTTTATGTATCAGGTAATATATCTCAAATTGGTTCTACTTTTAGGGTATATATCCCTTTGAAATTATAGAAACTATACCATTAAAGAGCCTGATTGTGTTTCCCCCCCCCCTCCCCTCCCCCCCTCTTTCCATTTTTCGGTAAATTTTGAATGTATTTTCCCTTTTCTTAAAGGGCCGCTTCGTAAACTTTATGTTCCCCTGTGGTCACAGTATGGCATTGATATCCCTCATATATGAGAACTTTCCGGTTCGAAACTAGCAGTAGTATTACCGATCCATTGAAATATTTATGCCAGATTAATGTGCTACAGCCTGGTAAGATGTACAAATTTTGATTGATTGTTCATTTATACTTGATCAAAGTGTTCAATATTGAAACCTATATGCCTATATCTAAATTCTCTGTATCTATCTCTATTTTGATAATGGAATCTGTGCATATTCGAGGGAAGAAATTGGATGCTCTCTATTTCATGTTTAAATGTATGTATTGATTTTTGTTTATTTTCCTATCATTTAGAGTCCGTCACAATCATTGCCTTTAAACTCCTGAAGAAGCTCACATCTAGAGCGAAACATGTCGAGAACGGCAGATTGTTTTGGCATCTTTTGAGTAGTTGCTTTTTGTTGCATGATCCAATTGTGATATAACCGAGAAATTCCTTTGGGTGACACTGTTTATGTTATAGTGTTCTTATCTACATGTCTCACTCCTGAAGTATGACATGAATATTTTAATGTGATTCAATATCAATAAATATTAATTTTACTCTATATGATCGTACAGAATTTTTTGAATATACTGTCTATTAAATAGCACCTTAAAAGTCCCTGGGGAAGATCCCCCCCCTCCCCATTCTTCTCTAGGCCTAACAGCCTTGAGTTTTTGCTCATCATTTAATTATGGGATGTGGTGCTTACAGTTGACTATCTCTGTCCTCCTCATACTTTACCATTACAATTTGGGGTGTTACCCACCCTTCATCTTTTTGGACAGATATAGTCACTGGACTATCCAAAATTTTGGATCCATTAACAGATATTCAGTGGAATTCTTTACTCAATGATTAATCCCCCTTCTTCTCTCATCTAAAATCTTTTCCTCTCCTACTTCTACCCCTTCCCATTTATACTTATTTTTGTTTATCATTGTCAGACAATATTCAATTTAGTGTTTGTTTATAAGCTAAGTCTCTTTCTACCTGTTACATTGGGGTTGATTTTGTCTAGATTCATTGGCTTTATACAATGGCTAACTATTGTGGACAGGCCTTTGATGGCTTGATGGATCATATCCATAAATCACAAAATACCTCCAGTGGAGGCTTGTCTATGGAACGTTTTTTTTCGAGGCTGCAACGCATGCTCGAGAAAAAATCAAGACTATTTTGGAATAGATGGTACTTCCTTAAATACATTGAGGAGAATATCACTCCATGGGGTTTAAGAATTCAGATCTTCCCCACCATCACCCAGTTGGAGCCAGAATTTAAATCTGAATGGGAGGATAATTTGCAAAGTTGCTCCAGCAAAATGATGGAGCTCCTATGCAAGCATTACTCTGCCGAGTTGTCCCTTGTGGATAAGGAAATTGAGAAACTATACCATGACAATCCAGTAATTATTTCAGATAGTCTTTTTCCTACACGTGAAAATGAACTCAAGGGTAATTTAGAAACCTATGTAACAGAGATTTTAAAAACGAAGGAAAAAAAATATATCAGAGACAAACTAGCTTATGACAATAAACAAGCCTATAATTGGTCCCAAAACAATTATAAGAGGAAAAAACGTAATAACCAAATACGCCAAACCAGACAGGCGAATAGTGAACCTAGTGATTCTGATTCATCCGTCTCTTCTATTTCCTCATTACAGGCACAAGAATTCACGCGGCTCACCAGAACTCAGGATTCACTGAACTCCAAACAGTCCAAAGAAAATGCACCCACAGGCACAGCTAGACGCACGCTTAACCCTAAGACACCCATGGTCACTCGAGCGGGTGCGAATAAAAGTTCACTCACCAGCGCACCGACACATTCTGAATCTCTTTCTAACACTTGCACAACCACTTGTGCACTCACTATCGGTCCGAGCACCTCGGTAAGTAACGTTAACACTTTTTCTTCGCAACAGGATTTTCGTCCAGCCCCAATTTTCGCACAATTGATGCCCGATACCAAGAGAATCATGAACCCAGATTCGGGGAATTCCAAACCCCAGAAACTCAACTCGAGGTGATCAATATTTCTTCCTGTCCTCTTTCGGCAGAACAAATTTCTGTGTTAAAATTGGGCCTTACCTTTTGCCCTATGCAAAGGGTAGATCCTTTTGAATTAATTAAAGATCTCAATTTATTTTCGAGAAAACTCATGTTTAAAATCCTTTATGATAGACCACCTCCATCAATCCAGAGTTCGTCTCTGGACAATCCTCTTTGGAAGGATATGTCCATCAATGACATTAAGGCCATGGAGGACCTAATGGAGCTGTGGGAGGAGGGGGGGATCAATGAAACAGACCTGCTCGAGGCTCTTGCCCTCGAGACGGCTGTTGATCCCCCGCCTCCTCCCCCACCTCCATTGGCCCACCCTCGTCCCTTGTCCAATACCATACCTCGTAATTATAAACCCAAATCCTCCAAATTTCCTGCCCTTCAAGGCAATCCGAACGTATGGGCATTCACTAACCAAGTCACCAAAGAAATTATGGAAACTAGATGGAGAAACATCTCCGAAGCCAATTTGACTTCTTCCCAAACCAAGGCTTTAAAATCTTTACAACTAAATCAAAGCATTATAATTAAGCCTGCCGATAAGGGCGGCAACCTAGTGGTGATGGACAGGGGACAATATGAGTCCATGGTACTAGCTATTATTCAAAATCGTGAGTGGTACCGCAAGGTATCACCTACTCATGTTACGTTAACCATTAACCGTTACCAACATCTAATAGGCTCGGCTTACCGAAGTGGTCTCATCAATAAATCTACCTGGGAGTTTTTGAATGTTACATCTCCACGTACACCCACACTATACGCTCTCCCTAAAATTCATAAAAGTCAGACTAAACCCCCAGGCCGCCCGAAACGGCAGTCTCACCGAAACAGCTAGCCAATTAATTGATGACTTTCTCAGGCCCCACGTCGAGGGTTTGGTGTCCTATCTTCAGGACACCAATGACCTGCTACGCGCCCTCGATGGGATTTTCCTCCCCGTGGGCGCGTGGCTGGTAGCCCTCGACGTGGAGGCCTTATATAACTCTATCCCCCACCAGCAGGGAGTAGAGATCGTCAAAGATTTTCTCTTTCAAAATCATGAGACATCGTCTCAATATAATGAATTCATCCTGAATTTGTTAATGTTCATCCTCTCCAACAACATCTTCCTGTTTGGGGGATCCCACTACCTCCAGATACAGGGGGTGGCTATGGGGACCAAATGCGCCCCCTCTTATGCCAACCTGTATCTGGGGGGGTGGGAACGGGAATTATTTTCCCGCGATGACATGCAACAATATATGGAATTAATCCCCCTATGGAGGACGTTTATTGACGACATTTTTTTCATATGGATAGGCCCCAAAGATTTCCTTTTGTCCTTTTTGGAAAGCCTAAAAACTAACAGGTACAATCTTAGATTCACGGTGGAATTTAGTCAATCTAGTCTGACTTTCTTGGATACTCAAATCACAGTTAAATCTGACGGCAGTATCAGAACAACCCTATACCGGAAACCCTCAGCAGGTAATTCTCTACTGCATGCCAGCAGTTCTCATCCAACTCCTCTGATTACAAGTGTGCCCTACGGGCAATACTTGCGAGCTAAACGCAACTGTAGTGATGAGTCTGACTTTGAAAAGGAAGCTAAATGTTTACGTTTACGCTTCCTGAACCGGGGATATAGCAAAAAGTGCCTCAAAAAAGCATATCTTAGAGCTAAAAATCAAAATAGAGTTTCTCTCTTACATAACACTAGACCTAAAAAAGCTAATCCCGGCGTCAGACTCATCACTACTTACTCCAGTCAACATAGACAAATACGTGACATTCTCAACAAATATTGGTATTTGTTAATGGGAGACGAAAAAGTGGCTAAACATCTTAACTCATACCCGGAGATCACTTTCAGACGAAGTCGATCCCTGAGGGACTCATTGGTACAGAGCCACTATGAAAATCGCGTTGTTAAAATCAAAGATGCTGACAAAGGCAGCAGACCCTGCCACTGTTGTTCCTACTGCAGATATATTTTAGCTACTCGTAGCCTTTTGTTGCCCAACGGGGAGTTGTTCAAACCAAAATTTGCAGTAACGTGTCAATCAATTGGTATAGTGTACATTATGCTATGCGAATGTAAAATGTTTTACATCGGGAAAACTAAGAGGCCCTTCTTCTGTCGAATTAGGGATCATGTTTCCCTCATACAGAAAAAAAGAATGGAGACCCCTATCAGCCGACATGTAGGCCTACAACATAATTTTGACGCTAACTGCTTACATTTCTTTGCTCTAGAACATATTCCCCCTGGTGTTAGAGGAGGAGACTATGACAGGCTCCTCCTACAAAAAGAGGCACGCTGGATACACAAACTGTCAGCTCTTCAACACCCCGGCATGAATGATGCGTTCAGCTTCAAGCCATTCATTTGAATAATGATAATCCCCTTAATCTCTTAACCTTGATGAGGCTCGCATCTTCTGCCATGTATTACCCTTGCGTTGGCTCTTTTTCCCCCCCTCCTTTTCTCTCCTTCCCCTTCTTTTTGCTTCCGGTCATTTATTATACCCAGTATTTTCATGCTATGCTATGGCACCATTTATATGTTTGAGCCATAGAATTTACTTAATAATAGTTATAATATGACCATAACATCTTTATCTTTATGTATGTTACATTTTTTGTCATTGAATTTCCACTGTTTTAACTGTATTGTATCTTACAGGCTGTAGCTGCAAACTTCATTTATGAAGTTTTCCAGGCTTTATATACTCAACATTTTTTGTTCATTATCTTAAATTGTTCGCCGGAAATATTCTCATATTGGGACTATCTTTGTCAGTTTGGACCACACGGACGCCCCGGGCACCCACCACTGGGATGTTGAACCAATCGTCCCTGTGGCTGGTGGCCCTTGAATTTGAGCCGGATCACGTCTGGTATGGGCTTTGATACCGATTTATTGGCATGAACATGAGCCTTTATCAAAAACGTATAGGGAATACATATAATTAGTTTTCTATCATTTCTGAAAATTAAAGTAGGCATTAAGCCTCAATTTATACCCTATTCGGTTGTTACCTTTCTTTTTCCCTTAACCAAAATGGCGCCTCCTGCGCCTTCATGTCCCACGGGCTCCTGAACCGCGCAGACATGCGCAGTAACCCCTACACACGTTGATGACGTCAGAGCTGACGTCACTGCGTTTCCCCACGTCCCGACGTGACCGGCCCTATTGAGCGTCCGCAACACGGCGGCGAGAACGGACGCCGCCGTGATGGGGGTATATAAAGGCGGTTACACACCGCCCACAGCTCCGTCACCGGTGCAATCCTACAGAGGTAGCGGGATGCTTTCCTCAGTCTGTATGCCGGACCATCACCTGTGAAGTAAGTTTTCCCTGTGTGACACTGTCATCAGCTGACATTTAGTTACACTTTGAATCCTCCATTGACCCTTCATTGTTTTTTCTCTTCTATACTTAGAAAATATTTCTGCTGGTGATCGCTTATCCCTGCAGCTATCAGTGGAATTCTTTCACCGATTTTACTCATTTATGATGCCATTTCCATCTATATGACATCATTTGCCGATATACTTTTATGTATCAGGTAATATATCTCAAATTGGTTCTACTTTTAGGGTATATATCCCTTTGAAATTATAGAAACTATACCATTAAAGAGCCTGATTGTGTTCCCCCCCCCCCTCCCCCCCTCTTTCCATTTTTCGGTAAATTTTGAATGTATTTTCCCTTTTCTTAAAGGGCCGCTTCGTAAACTTTATGTTCCCCTGTGGTCACAGTATGGCATTGATATCCCTCATATATGAGAACTTTCCGGTTCGAAACTAGCAGTAGTATTACCGATCCATTGAAATATTTATGCCAGATTAATGTGCTACAGCCTGGTAAGATGTACAAATTTTGATTGATTGTTCATTTATACTTGATCAAAGTGTTCAATATTGAAACCTATATGCCTATATCTAAATTCTCTGTATCTATCTCTATTTTGATAATGGAATCTGTGCATATTCGAGGGAAGAAATTGGATGCTCTCTATTTCATGTTTAAATGTATGTATTGATTTTTGTTTATTTTCCTATCATTTAGAGTCCGTCACAATCATTGCCTTTAAACTCCTGAAGAAGCTCACATCTAGAGCGAAACATGTCGAGAACGGCAGATTGTTTTGGCATCTTTTGAGTAGTTGCTTTTTGTTGCATGATCCAATTGTGATATAACCGAGAAATTCCTTTGGGTGACACTGTTTATGTTATAGTGTTCTTATCTACATGTCTCACTCCTGAAGTATGACATGAATATTTTAATGTGATTCAATATCAATAAATATTAATTTTACTCTATATGATCGTACAGAATTTTTTGAATATACTGTCTATTAAATAGCACCTTAAAAGTCCCTGGGGAAGATCCCCCCCTCCCCATTCTTCTCTAGGCCTAACAGCCTTGAGTTTTTGCTCATCATTTAATTATGGGATGTGGTGCTTACAGTTGACTATCTCTGTCCTCCTCATACTTTGGCATCCCAGTCTTAGTCTATAGGGTTCAATATTGAATTGGCCCATCCTTTGTGGCTATAGAAGCTTCAACTTTTCTGGTTAGGCTGTCCACAAGGTTTAGGAATGTGTCTATGGGAATGTTTAACCATTCTTCCAGAAGTGCATTTTTGAGGTCAGGCACTGATGTGGATGAGAAGGCCTGGCTCATAGTCTCCGCTCTAATCCCAAAGGTGTTCTGTCGGGTTGAGGTCAGGACTCTGTGCAGGCCAGTCAAGTTCCTCAACCCCAAACTCACTCATCCATGTCTTAATGGACCTTGCTTTGTGCACTGGTCCAAATCATTTGGTGGAGGGGAGATTAGGGTGTTGATGGTTTTCAGGGGTTGGGCTTGGCCCCTTAGTTCCAGTGAAAGGAACTCTTAAGGCGTCAGCATACAAATAGATGTCTCCATGCCATCTATTCTGTATGAATTTCAGCGTTTTGGAGCTCTGAGCAATTTTAAAGTAAATCTGTCCAAATCAGAAATTCTTAATGTCTCTCTATCACCACGTCAAGTTCAAGCTCTAGGGAATAATTTCCCATTTAAGATCTGTACTTCGACACTTAGATACTTGGGCATAAAAATTCCACAAGATCTTACTAAACTATATATAGAAAATTATTATCCTCTTATGCAGCGTACAATACAGGACATTAAGAAATACGAGCGAGCCCATTCGGGAGGATCAATATATTAAAAATGGATATAATACCACGCTTTCTCTACCTTTTCCAAACCATACCTATAGCGGTCCCCCGTTCCTTTTTCACCATTCTACAATCTACCTTTACAAGGTTTATCTGGGGATGTAATAGACCTAGATTGCAAAGGAGAATTTCATCTCTCCCCAAAACAAAGGGGGGCGCAGGGGCACTCGACATATATTACTACCACGCTGCAGCAGTGTTAACTAGACTAGTAAATTGGTTCCATCACTCCCATCTCAAACAATGGGTACACATAGAACAGTCAATTGCTCCCTTGGATCTCCAGGCGCTTCCCTGGCTAGATATCTCTGCCCGGGGCCCACCTTCCTCGGTATCCTTTCTTACAGCAAATTTATTGCGTACCTGGGATAAACTACAAACCCAATTAGGACTTTCGCCTAAAGTGGGATTATTGAAACCCCTGTTTGGTAACCCAGGGTTCTTACCGGCAATGGCACGGAGACATTTTTTGGTATGGAGTAGGGAGTCAAATCGTTGAATATCCCAAATTATTCATCAGGGAGATCTCCCATTACTTTCAGATTTGATCCCTACTCAGCAACAATCAATTAAACATTGGTTGGAATATCGGCAAATAACGTCTTTTTTTTCTTCTTTTCCTTCTATAGATGTGTTTAATAGAGAGCCAGATACCTTTGAGTCTCTTCTGTTGCAACAAAATACACCAAAACATATTCTGTCTGCAGTGTATGGGGTACTTATTCTTAGACTCCATACATGTCTCCCGGAGTTCACAAATAAGTGGAAAATGGACTTGAATGTTGAAATTAAGCCAGAGGAATGGGAAAAAGCATTTATTCTTACACATAGTATGTCGTTAGCAATCAAGGCCCACGAGACAAATTTTAAGCTTCTCTCTCTCGGTGGTATAGATGTCCGTTGTTGCTTCACCGGATATATCCAAATGTTTCAGACCTGTGTTGGCGCTGTCATTCTGCCAAAGGTTCTTTATTACATATTTGGTGGGAATGTCCTTAGGTACATAATTTTTGGGACATGATACTGCAGCTTCATACCCATGCAACTGGGGTGACTATTCCCAACACATCTCAACACACCTCAAATTACTTTATTATCCATCTTACCTGGCTCGTACAAAAGCATAAAAAAAGGCCTTTTAAGACACTGGTTGACAGCTGCAAGGGCAGTAATACCGCGCCACTGGCGGTCAGCACATGCTCCATCGTTGACTGATTGGATTCTAGAGATGGACCATATTGAGAGGATGGAGACTCTTCTATCACAGGAATTGGACACGTACGAACAATGTCGTCAAATTTGGCTTCCTTGGAAAGTGCTAAGGGAGTCCCCTGAACTACGGAATCTGTATGTGGTTTGGAGGTAGGAAATGGAACTGGTGGAGAGGTGGTTTGAGTGAGGCGATCCTGGTTTGAGTAACTACTTCGGGTAGTGTATTTAATCAGAACATTTTTTTTTTGTTTTTTTTTTCTCTTTGTTTACTTTTTTTGTGTTGTGTCTGTGTGTGTGTTTTGTGTGATTGTAGCTAATATTACTGTGGGAGTTGAAGAAAGGGAGTAGGAAATTATATATTTTAATTTTCTAAATGGATGAAAGAAAATAAGGCAGGGATATCCCTATTAGGGTTTAGGGATATATGGTCTTGGGCGGTGGTGGCAGAACTTGGTGCAGGGGATGTTTTGGGACCATGCCTCCCTTGAGTGTGGGGAGGGTAGGGGAGTGTCTGGGGTCCCGGGGTCCGTCATCACGGGTCTGGAGTATGATCAGGGGTTGTCTCTCTCCCTTGTTTATGATTTATTTTATTTTATTTTTTAATTTTTTTCTTCTCTTTTCAGAGATCCCTTCAGTGTGTTGGTATATCTTTGCTTTATGTTTTATATATTATTGTAATGTGGTATTTATATATATGAATGTGTTTATATTTAGATTTATATGTATATGTGTATATATGTATATATATATATATATATGTATGTGTATATATATATATATATGTGTATGTATTTTTTGTTTTTTGTTTTGGCACCCATTGGATGAGATTAATGCTTGTCTTTTCTTTTTTTCTCCTTTTTTTTTCGTTATGTAAATTTAAAATTTTCAATAAAAATGGAATGCTGTAAACAAATAGATTTTGGACAATTTCATGCTCCAAACTTTGTGGGAACAGTTTGGGGATGGCCCCTTCCTGTTCCAACATGACTGCACAACAGTGCACAAAGCACGGATTATAAAGAAATGGATGAGTGAGTTTGGGGTAGAGGAACTTGACTGGCCTGACTTCAACCTGATAAAACACCTTTGAGATGAATTAGAGTGGAGACTGTGATCCAGGCTTTCTTGTCCACATCAGTGCCTGACCTCACAAATGAGCTTCTGAAAGAATGGTCAAACATTCCAACAAACACCTAAACCGGACAACAAGAGTTGAAGCTGCTATAGCTGCAAAGGGTGGCCAACTCAATATGGAACCATATGGACTAAGACTGGTATGCCATTAAAGTTCATGTATGTGTAAAGGCAGACATCCCAAAACTTTTGGCAGTATTGTGTATATAGCCATTTTTATTTCTAAAACATATAAAAAGTTACTTCATCACCATATTCATCACACCTATCATATCATGTATAGATAGCACCCGTAAAAATAAATTCCAACAAGTCTTCTATGTGTTGCAAATCCAAATAATGGTGTATCACCCTCTGTGGCATGCACACAATGCATCCAAGCACTTGGTTACACTCACCAAATAAACATGCCTTTCAAATCATGAACGGGATATATGCTTGTACAATCTTTTTGGCTAATTGCCCAACTTTAGAAATAGTGCAACTCCATTAATAAGTAAAACACTTTATTTACACTCATTTAAAATCCTGCTTACAAGCATCTGCAAATTTCAGGCATATCAGACAAAATATCCCATATAGTGACTGTCAGCACCCTCTGGTCTATGGCAGAGTGATTGGCATCTCACCCAGCCTTAGTGCGATGACTTCTGCCGTGTCACTTCCAGCAAGGGTCAGACATCACTTCTGGTACCGCACGGTGTGCTCTAACGTTTCTTCGTACAACTTTGTCTAAGGGTTTGGCACACAGTCCACAGCACTGACCTATATAGCCTCCTCTTCCACAGGAGTTAACCCCTCCCACTCCACTTTCAAAAATCTGGTCGACGGTCACAGAATGGCTCCCTCCAGTAGACAAGGGTAAAATCTATGCTGTCCCTATGATGTCCCTTACCATCTCACATTCCACATAATGGTCAGTGGCAACGGAACGGCTCCCTCCAGTGGACAAGAAGAAATATACCATACTAAAAGACAAAATTCCATTAATATAATAAACACATAATAAGAACATGAATTGAATTAAATTAAATTACAATATCATAAATATTATGAAATTTGAATGTGTTTTATATCAACCATATTAGTAGCCTTCTAATTTCATCATTAATCATTTTAGTATCCAACCTAAAATCCAATATTTTCAGACTGAACCTTTTTACAATATACCCCCTACTAAAAATATTTAATGCCAACAACATTGATGTAAACATTTATATTTACCAAGTATAACATATTCTGCATCACTATACGCTCTATTAGTATCAACAAATTTTTCTGGCTATATTAATACATCATACCTATACATTACTATTGAAACAATTTATATTGACCTCTACAGTCAATCCTCCAGGATTAAGGGTCTTTAGCTCATAAATCCATCTGTTTTCCTTCCTGGAGAGTTCCCTAACTGTATTTGAACCTCTCCATTTGTGATATATCCTGTCAATTCCCCATAATTGTAATCCAGACGGATCCTGGACCATGCTTAACGAGAAAAATAGGAAGGTTTCCCAGCAAGTACACAGACAGCAGTGAAATCCTGGGAAGAGTTTTGAAAACCTCCACACTCCATCCAAAATTAAACAAGAATAATTAGTTTTAAATGCTTTTTTAATTTATTTTTTAAACCATAGATTTTTATGGTTTTTAAAGTTTGACAAAACTAGAGAACATGAAAGGGGAACACACAGTTGTGAATTGTCATTATCATTATTGTCATGCTTGTCATTATTATACAGAATAATACATATGATCAGTGTCAAAAGAACAAATCTTTAGGGCTGAGGACCTGCGCAGTATTCAGTCCAAATTTTCCAGTGTTTTAGATGCATTTTAAAGAAGAACTTTTAGGATCCATTGAAAATAAAATACTGGTCTACAAAGCATGTATAAATAAACTTTTGTTTGAACTGCAATAATTTTTAGCACAAAATTCATCATTTCTTTATTCCATTCTTCCTCTCTGTTCCTCCCCATAAAGCTTCTTTATCTCGGAATGTTGGTGGCATCTCTCTGCTGTGTAGTGAGTGTGTCAGTAAACATTCAGTGAAAAGGGAAAGCTGCTCTCCTGTACCCTGTGCCACTGCTCCATCCTCCAGAGCTACTAATACACCTTCTTGTGATTGTGGTGAGGTGCTGTGAAGTGCATGGGACTGTGCCTGAACCACTTTGCAGTGGGTGTAATGCATGCAGAACTGTGGATTTTTAAGGGTTAGCACAGGTGTTGAGGAGGAGACATATTACCACCAGTCAAAACCTCTAAGAGGTCATCAACCATGTGGTGCTTTTCAGAGGAGCAGTAAACAAAGCTGCAGGTCTTAATGAGGCCTTAGAAAGATGAGACAAAGTACTACATGTACTTTGTTCCTTGGGGGAATTCTTCTTTAAACTATGATAGGATATCCATAAGGCTTAATGTACATGGGACGTTTTTACAACCTCTCCTGAATGATTTAACTTGACAGAAAAAAACCCACGTTTAAAACGTCCGTTTTTGCTGCGTTTACATGCCCCGTGTAGCTGTGTTTTGCTGCGTTTGCATCTAGAAGCGTTTAAAAAATATATATATATACTTTTTTTAAACAGCCAAAAATTAAAAACGCCTGTAAACGAAATGCGGCTAAATGCCGGTACCACGTTTAGTGGCGTTTGGCGTCTTTTGCCTTCAAAGAAAAGCCTCTAAAGGAAACTGCCTAAAAATGACATTAAACGAACCTGTGTACATAGTTACATAGTTAGTCAGGTTGAAAAAAGACACAAGTCCATCCAGTTCAACCTTAAAAAGAATAAATAAATAAAATAAAAAATATCGTACAATCCAATATACCCAATTTTATACCCTCAGTTGATCCAGAGGAAGGCAAAAAACCCCAGCAGAGCATGCTCCAATTTGCTACAGCAGGGGAAAAAATTCCTTCCTGATCCCCCAAGAGGCAATCGGATTTTCCCTGGATCAACTTTACCTATAAATGTTAGTACCCAGTTATATTATGTACATTTAGGAAAGTATCGAGGCCTTTCTTAAAGAAATCTACTGAGCTGGCCAGAACCACCTCTGGAGGGAGTCTATTCCAAATTTTCACAGCTCTCACTGTGAAGAAACCTTTGCATATTTGGAGATTAAATCTCTTTTCCTCTAGACGTGAAAGAGTTCCCCCGTGTCCCCTGGGTTGGGAGAATAACTCAACACCAAGTTCACTACATGGACCCCTTATATATTTGAACATGTTGATCATACCTGCCCTTATTCTCCTCTTCTCAAGAGTGAATAAATTCAGTTCCTCTAATGTTTCCTCATAGCTGAGTTCCTCCATGCCTCTTATGAGTTTGGTTGCCCTTCTCTGCACTTTCTCCAGTTCCCCAATATCCTTTTTGAGAACTGGTGCCCAAAACTGAACTGCATATTCCACATGTACACATAAGATAACATTGGATGAGTTCAGGGGCAGCTGAAAAAGGCAGCCAACTGCCTCTGAACATCCGTTTACCAGCATCAGTGTACACGAGGCCAAACTGTTCAGAAATCTGAAGTAATCTGCTTCATATTTTTATTCAAGAAAAAATCTGTTTAAGAAACTTAACATTTATCAAACCCTGGAAAGATAGCATTATCATGCAGAACCAAACGTGTTGCTGAAAGACCCAACATTAAACGTGTCTATTACTTTTTTCAAATACTTGAAAGTCTTATTGAAAACAGGAGCTTAGGATCTCAAATGTCTATATTCTTTCTTTGAGATTCAGAGCAAATATTTCCTTCTGGAGGCAACATCCTGAAGAAACGGTCATAGTTTGAGCTAGTTATTGTACTTATATCACGCTTACTTTATAATTACATGCCTTTTTCTTGTCCTTGATAGTATAGAAACTGTTTCTTTTCTGTCTTTTGAAGTCAAATAATTCACATTTTGCTGTGCTTGTCTTAGTATTGCTTTAACGTATAATGCAGCAGAAAGGTAATTTTTGCTCATCTTCTTTAAATGTCTAGAGTGCTAGTAAATAAATACATTGCAATATCGATTGACTTTAAAAGGAAACTTTAGTGTATTTTCAGTGAGCAAACATTTAAAGTTATTTTTTGCAGTGTTGACATCAAAGTGAACCTGTGCTTTGCCTACACAGGGCAAAACAATAAGTTCACTTTCATTTAGCCCTTTACAGCAGTACACACTTACCTTTTATTTGCTAGTTCACCACTCCATTCAGCCACTCAGGAGTAAAGGAAAGTCCTGTGTAAATGTTGCTGGGGTCATGTCTTCCCATGTGACAGTGCAGATTTTTCCAGTAATCAGCAGATAGCAGCTGCAGCCTGAATGCAAAAACAAATCCCATTCTAGCATGCTGTAGAGAAAGACTCTTGTTCTCTATATGGAAGCTATGGTCTCTCTCAAGAGGTCTCATATGCCCCCCTGTTGAGTCAGAGTTAGGGCTTTCAAATGAGCATGGATAAGCTCTACTAATTGCAGTGATGTAGGCCAGTTTTGGACCTCTGCAGAGAGACCACTTATATTAAGTAAAGGTCTATCTTGCATGCTAGCAGGGGACAGACCTTTTTACTCAGGCTGCTGCTGTTTTCTGAAGAAAATAAACTGTAGGACTTTGAACACTTTTTGTTTTGATGCACCTGTAACGTATGTAATTCAAACTTAAAGATTGTTAGTGTTGACCTTGACATCCACTGATGACCAGTGAAACCCTTTTGCTACAGTAACCGCTAAAATGAAATAGCCAACCTGTGTAGCTCAGTTCCTAAGCCATTTCTATAGAGTATTATGGGCTAGTTCACCAAATGTCCGGACAGAATGTTGTGCGTTCACATTTTGTTTCAGCTTTGAGTTGAGACTTCTTCATACTGCAATTAGTACTGAAACACAGTACTGGTTTTCCATTGTTCTTCTAAAATTTCACTACTTAGCAGTATTCTTCAGTTTGAATTAAATTTCTTTGTCAATGCACTCAACACAGCTGCAATTTAATAATTATCATTCAGACTCATTGAAATAAATAAGAGATGTGTATCAGACGTTGATTGTTATCATATGACCTTGAAAGCAAATAGATTAAAATGTAAATCACAGAAACAACTCAAGTTTGAGATAATGGAGTGTTTACCAGATTACACAGCATTAGACAAATTAAGAGACTTGTTATGGTACATGCATATACCGGTAAATATACTGACTTGCAGCAATCCATGGTATATCAAAAATAAAAATAGGTTCTATCCCTTTTCCAACCACTCATGAATTGTGCATCACAGGTATCAGTTCTGCCATCACACCTGTTTGTTCTAAGATCTTTGATCCACACCTATTCTTCACTATGGGAACCGACTTAACCACTTAAGCACCAGAAAGTTTTACCCTCTTAATGACCAGGCCAATTGTTGCGATGCAGCACTGCGTTACTTTAACTGACAATTGCATGGTTGTGCAACGCTGTACCCAAATTAAATTGATATCCTTTTTTCCCCCCACAAATAGAGCTTTCTTTTGGTTGTATCTGATCACCCCTGCGGTGATTAGCAGGAATACTAGCACTAGCACCTCTGATTAGCAGGAACACTAGATCAGAGTGTCCGTGCCTGACAGCAGGGCGGTCTGCTTGTTTACATCGACAGACCGCCGTTCTGTCTCTGCGTATAACTATCGCGGGTGTCTGCTGGGAGTGCTGATTGGCTCTCAGGCTTACAGGGCCAATTGAACATGTTTATTGTTACCCTGTGCAGTGTATACCCCTAATGCTTCCAAGATAATTTTCCTCAAATATGCGCTACTTCTATCTGTTCACCCTATACCATGCCTTTTGAATATTTGGTGAGGATTTTAAAGTACTGCCTAATCCTCAAATAGACACTTACCCCTAAAAAAAACATCCCCTCCTCCCATGTCTCAACTGTCACGCCACTTTAAAGAAATTCAGAAAATAAGGCTTTTTTAATGCTTCGTGTGTACTGTACTAAACAGAAAAGGAATACTCTTTTTAATCTATACCTCACCATATGTGCACTAGGAGTGACTACTTTTTCATTAAAGTGGAATTCCAGGAAAAAAATGATAATCTACAATTGATTTCTCTAAATAGTAACATCAAATTTTGTATTATGCACTTTTTAGTTTTCTAAATTGCTGATTAGAAACAACTGTCTAATGAAGCTATTCAGCAACCCTGACCAGCAACGCTTGATTTGTGCAGCCGAATATGACTGCTTACTGCCACATACAAGTAGCATTGTCGGTCTTCGTTTTCCTCCACTGGCCATCCTCACCTCAACCCCCCTATCATTTCCCCTTCTTATGACATATGTAGCACCCTCCTAGTTTAGAGTAGGCTGCTTGGTAAATTCAGTTTAGGTCCTCTGTAATCAGTGGAGCAGGTGGTTGATTGCTTATGGTTGCTCAGCATTTCACAGGCTGTTGTTCTGCCACTTTCCCCGTCTTCTGGAGACCTCTAGAAGTATAGTAGGAGGGAGAGCAGAACAGGCAGCCTGAATATTAATGGAACCCCAGCCAAACCCTGGGAAGTTGTGCTCAGAAGGTGGAGGGAAAGCCCATAAATATGTCTGAGGACTGGGCAGCAAGTGCAGTTCCTTTGTCCAATCCTGTGCAGGGGCTCTGCCCCTGGCAGGTTTCTGGAAGGATCTGTGAGGAAGACACCGATGTCCCAGCTAGGCTTAGCTCGGGGACCTATTAACAAGCTGAAAACCAAGGATCAAGCAGGGGGTCTCAAGATGCTCACTAGATAAAGCCAGGAGGACATTAGTTGGAAAGAGTCCAGCTGCCCTATGGTGAAGTGAGTCTGCATCTCTTTCACTAGGAAGAGCCTGGTGGATATCAGCAGGAGGCAACCGATGATCCTGTGGCTAAGTGAGTAAGGAACTCTACTGCTGAGAAGTTAGTGATTTTGTGTAGCTTTTAAACTCTGGAGGGAGAACAGGTCTTTGCCAGCACAGGAACTCCTATGGGACATTCAGCAGTTGTACAGTACAGCCTGCAGTCTGTGAACTGCAGCCAGAAGCCTGTAAAGTGCACCCAGGGATTGAGAAGTCCTCAAGTTATCCAGTTCTGCAGTTTTGGGGTATCCCATATTTCTTTTCCCATCCCGGTTCATCATTCTCAATAAAACACAATAAAGAAACACTTTGGAGCAAATGGAAGAATGCAGGGAATGCTGTGTGCCTAGTTCTGTGTGTTCTAAGGGGTTGAAATAGGACCAAAACTTCCAGCGGCTATTCAGGTGGGGACAGTGACTTTTCATTTAGGCTGCTGCCTGGCATTCTATTCTTATAGACACAGCATTGAGCAACAGGAGCAAATTACTTCTGGAAGTGATGGCACTAGATCAGAATATACATGCCCATAGTCCCCTCTTTTATTTGCCAATGCAGGGGGGTTACAATCACGTGACAGGGAAAAATTATGTATAAAAAAACAAATTTAAAAAACTGCTATTTATATCAAGAAGTTTAGTTATCACATACTGTATGATTGTAGTGGCCCATTCAGGGCATTAAGGGTATTCAGCCACTTTATTATTCTATGATATTTAGGAAACACTCCTCTGAACTTCAATAAGCTGGTTGGACCATGCTGCTATAATTCTAACTCTCTACTCTCACTCTAAACCAATTAGGATATGTCACTGGCACTTTAATAACTACATTTGAGCCTACTAAAATTTGCCTACAACAGGTGCTTGACACTTATTTCTGGGAGAATCTGTGCACAGTCCCTCACATCTATACAGTCTGGGAAGCACATAAATCTGTCAATAGGGACCTCTGCATTCATGAACCATGCACACTTAAGAAGAATAACTTGGTGCTCTGATCTGAACAAAATCACAGATTTATCCCATGCTGCAAAAAATAGTGTATCTTCCTATGCAGTTAAGGGAGATAAAAAAACGACTTTGGGACAAAACTCAAAACAATATACCCTATGCTATTAGAGATCCCAAAGGTTTTACCACGTAAGAGCAAGAAGCAGAGATTTTAGTTAAATGTGTGGTGTGGTGTAATGCATTAGATGTTACTGCATGTTACTGCTCAGTAATGCACCACACTGCTGTACAGAGACATGAATGAAGTGTACCTTTTTGACACTTCAAATAACCTTGGAAAAATAAGCAGTGTGAAACAAGCGTAACAAGCTTTGAACCACTTCCTGCCAGAGCTGACACTGACGCTAGCTGGCACAGAAAAACTGCTTACATCTGGTGGCTAATGCCTAACTTTTCCCCTCCCCTTGTTTGTCTTTTTCCCTGAAGGTGACATCTTTTCCCCCTTCAGATATATTTCATCACTAACTGCGTTTCAAGTCTTGAAAAAAAATGTAGTATATTGCCTATACTTATAATATTAGTTTAGTGACATGTAAACTTCTAATGCTGTACCTAACCTCACAAAAATGTTATAAAATACACTCCTACATATGGGATTTATTATATGTCACATGTAGGCATGAAAACAAATGCAGTATTTTTTATGATAGATTTATTAAACTCAACCATTGACGTCCTCATCTCTATATTTTCTGACACCCTCCTTATGTTACACCTAATGTGAATATTGTCCACGTATTATTTGGCATACCGATTTTATGGTATTGATGCCTTCTTTATCTTCCGCTACTTTAAAACCTAAATAAACATTCAAACACAAACAGGGCAAATCAGAGAATAAAATTTATAACAAAGTTAATAGCAAAGAAGAGCTGATGACAACTTCTACGACTCGGAAGATGTTTGGTAATCTGCTCTTCCTTGTCACACATTTATCACAGAGGACCCTTAGGGTAACTTGCCCCTTCCCAAAGGTCAGTAAACTAAGAATGACCTCTGCTACCCTTGATAAAATAGGCTACCTACCTTCTGAGCTACCTACTCACTTCATCCTCTGCCCCTACTAAAGTCTATGTAACGCCTCCTTCCTTCTACCTTCCGTAACATGTTTTTTTTTTCCTCTTCTTTCTACTATTTTCTCTTCCTGCTGAAGACAACCTCACAATCCTTTCATGCTACAAAACTAACATCTAATATTATGTCACTTAAACATACATTCCAGAATATTAAGGGATATAACACTCCAGAAAAATGCCCCATGTTCTTTCATAAAATGTGGAGAATGTGCACACATATTACTATCTTACAAGGGATTAGGCATAATACCCAAGTTACATGATCACCATTTCCTTGCGATAATAAATATTACAACCCATCCCTAAATTTTAAATCAAGAGGAGCTAGTTTTCTGATCACAAAGTCAATCCCCTAGCACCTCTTCACCCGTGAATCTTGTTCTTATTAGCAGGTTATTGAATAATTATGAGCTGAATGCTTCTTGTTTCAGCAATTAGCTTTACTTTCATGGAGAAATACATTACATGCCTTTTATCATAGAACAGGAAGAGAACACAAACAAGTGCATACTTAGATGCAGAGGGTACTTCCTCTCATATCATAGAATACATGAAGTATACACTATAATACTACAGCACCACCTGCTGGCATAGATAGGTATTTATATAGTCAGTTTATAAGCAACTTTGCTATTGTACTTTTCCAACACCCCTTCATTATATTCAGCTACTTCTGGAACTAACTATGACGTTCCTTCAATAAAGGCTTGGTGAGTGCAGTCATCTCCTCTGACGGACAGTATTAAATGTCAATAACACCTTGCTCTTGATTGTTCCTCAGATTGACCCTTTTTGACTGTGTAAGCTTAATACATCCCTTGTTGTCTTCAAAAATGGGAACTTTGACATGTCTATCCCAATGTCCACAAAAAGTTGACAGATCCATATTGCTTCTTGACATGCGTGTGTTGCTGCAATGCATTCTTCTTCAGTTTAAGACTTTTAGCCCATTCCACATCCACATATTCGACCAGTGTTGGATTTGATGTTGCTGGTAACTGTAACTCATCTGAATTGTTCAAAAAAAGACTGCGCTAAAACAAAAGACAATAATCATGTGATATGACTAATCAGAACATATACAAATGTTTAAAAATGAGTTATTCAAAATAAATATTTGTGAATAAAAAACACCAGAGCTTTCTTGAAAAAGTGACTGAAAAATATATAAAACCCAAATGAAGATACAAAAGTCCCAAATGAAGGTAAGAAAAGTGACTGGCGTCACAAAAACACACAGTCCCTGGAGCCAAGGCAAATGCAAACAGTGATCGTGGACATGTAACGCAGTCCTTGGAGCCAAGGTAGATGTATTCAGTGTACATAAACGTAAGACACCCAGTGAAAAATCCTCCACCTAATAAGATGTCCGCTTACCAGAGGTAAGCTGTGAATCAGCTTAGTATTAAACCTCTCCACGGGGAAGATCAGCTCCTCAGGTCTCCAACCAAGGAAGGGGGTGGCCAGGATCTTACGGTGTGTTTAGCTCTGACAGCTTGGGTTTCATTCTGTAATTGGATGTTATCAATGAGAAACTCACACAATGTCACTGAACCACTCAGAAAGTTTACGTTACCTATGTCATGTTTGGAGACTACCCCCCAACGCTGATCAAGTCACTTGATCAGCGTTGGGGGGTAGTCTCCAAACATGACATAGGTAACGTAAACTTTCTGAGTGGTTCAGTGACATTGTGTGAGTTTCTCATTGATAACATCCAATTACAGAATGAAACCCAAGCTGTCAGAGCTAAACACACCGTAAGATCCTGGCCACCCCCTTCCTTGGTTGGAGACCTGAGGAGCTGATCTTCCCCGTGGAGAGGTTTAATACTAAGCTGATTCACAGCTTACCTCTGGTAAGCGGACATCTTATTAGGTGGAGGATTTTTCACTGGGTGTCTTACGTTTATGTACACTGAATACATCTACCTTGGCTCCAAGGACTGCGTTACATGTCCACGATCACTGTTTGCATTTGCCTTGGCTCCAGGGACTGTGTGTTTTTGTGACGCCAGTCACTTTTCTTACCTTCATTTGGGACTTTTGTATCTTCATTTGGGTTTTATATATTTTTCAGTCACTTTTTCAAGAAAGCTCTGGTGTTTTTTATTCACAAATATTTATTTTGAATAACTCATTTTTAAACATTTGTATATGTTCTGATTAGTCATATCACATGATTATTGTCTTTTGTTTTAGCGCAGTCTTTTTTTGATTTTTCTTTATATGTTTGTGTGCACGCCTCACGCTAAGATTGCAGCTTATTATTCTTTCCACTCTGCTAATCATTAGTAGAACAACCTTTATGTTAGCGCGGTATTGTTTATGGTTTATTTCATCTGAATTGTTCCTTTGAGGTATTGCATCACTCTTTTTGTTGCGTTCCAGTTGCGCTGACAGGGAGACAAAACTTTCTAGCATAGTATGCCCACTGCTGCAGCTATATCTGGTCTTGTCACAGTGGCAACATATAGCAGCTTACCGATTGCTCTGCCATACATGTCATTGTTGGGTAGCAAGTTTTCTGCTTCATTGCTCTTTAGCCTGGTTCTATAGGAGTTTTTACTTCCTTTGCATCTTGCCATTGACATAGATAATGATGTGCCCCTGGACGACGTCATCTTTGACGAAACGGCGTAGGGAGGAGCGGTGTACTGACGTCACCAACGCAAAGTCCCGGAAGCTACGAGCAAAGATCCGACAGCCGGCCGGCTCAAGACTTTTTTATGCCACTACTTTCCGCTAACACTGTAAGTGCAAACCTTTGGATTTTAAACATTAAAATTTACAGTTTTACACTATGTAAAATTTTCTTTCTAATATGGCTGATTGATGACCATGAGACCACCAGGGGTGACTTGGGAGGTGGAGAGCTGCCATCCTGTGGATAACAGCAGAGACCTTGGCTGGGTTTAAAGCCTAAAGCGGACGTGATCTCCCTAAAAAGAGATCAGAGCAGCTGGGAAGAGGCAGCTTTTTCTGAGGGGGAGGCTTCCTTCTTTCTAAAATTACCCCTTCCATGGTGTATTGTCCAGTCTTTATGTCACTGAAATATCAACAAAGATAATGTTCATACCAATGTGAATACTTCGTGATCAACTTTTCATTTTCCTTATGAATCCTTGTTTGTATGAACTCTTTTAGGGACATTTGCTTTTGGAACATATTATGCAGATGATTTTATATTCATTATTTTTCAACATCCTCACAATTGTTTTTTAGCATTGTTCATCTACTTATATTGATTCATATGGAGAGTGGATATTCATCTGTCCCTCAGCTAAGAGGGATATTCAATTACACAATAGTAGATGTCATTTTATTTTAGGGTTTATTGATGCACGGCTTTTTTCTTTTTAATATATGTTTGTTGTGTGTATCTCACATATAAGCTGCAGCTTGATCTGCTGGTTGTTCATATTTTTCCTTATTTCAGACAGCGCTGTATTTCCATGTATTATACTTTTTAATAGATAAGGATGTATATCCATCTGTCTTCTTCATTCTTGGAGTAGAGACAGGGGTCTGCTATACTTCTTGAGAATCCCTTTGTTCACTTTCTCATTCCACATCCTTGCAGATTGCTTAAGACCATAGATGCTTTTCCGAAGTTTACACACAAGGTTATCTCCTTGCTCAAACATATAGGAAAGCAGTTTTAAAGTCTAGGTGTTTCACTTGCATGCCCTTGCTGGCTGCAACGCTAAGAAGCGCTCTGATGGTGGAGTGCTTTACGACGGGAGCAAATGTTTCATCATAATCTTCACTGAATTTCAGGGAGTAAACTTTGGCAACTAGTCTGGCTTTGTATTTGTGGATATTCTGCGTCTGACTTTATTTTGAAATTCCTTTTACTTTCTATAGTTTTGCGGTTAGGAGGAAGCTCTGTGAGTGCCCAGGTTTGTTTTTCTTGAAGTGACTTTAATTCTTCTTCTGCTACCTTTTTCCATTTATTGGCTTCATGTTTTGATGGTTTTTCTATGTCTTCCCAGGATGTTGGTTCAAGTATGCTGTGTGTTTTGACAGTGTGTGACAGCTTATGGGGTGGAATCCACTTTGTGGTTTGAATGGATGTTCTGACTTTATGCAGTTCAGCAGGATCTGGTGGAGAACTTGATTTAGGCAATGTGAGTTCCACCTCTTGTTCTGACTCCTGCAAAGGTTCGCTTTGGTTGACCTTTTCTCCTGGTTTGCTTGGCATATTCACTTCACAGCTTTCAGGGATCAGTGTTTCTGGTAAAGGGCTCTCATCAAAATAAACACTATGGCTTACTGTAACTTTGTCTGTCTTTGGGTGTATAATTCTGTAACCCTTAGTTTGCTCATTATAGCCTACTAGAATGCCCGCTATAGCTCTGTTCTCCAGCTTGGATCACTTTTCACTTGGAATATAGACATATGCATTACATCCAAACACTCTGATATGTCCTATGCTAGGCTTTGATCTATGGCGCATTTTGAATGGAATACTTTTAATAGCTCTTGTGGGTAGTCTGTTCTGTAGGTAGTAAATAATCTCCTGATTTCGGCATAGGTGTCACTGCTGCAAGACACCACAAAGTCGGAGACACAATCAAGCAAGTGATCATTGGAACAGGACCCTATGGTACAGCTCGGGTTTTTGCTCCTTCTCCTGGGTGAACCCGATCCCATCGGTAAAGATTGCAGGTTGTGGGGCCATTCGGAACCTTCCACTACTGATCGAGGACAGCTTTAACCTTACCGTATAAACGGGGAAAGCCTATACGACTCACCGCCAACGGCCTGTGAGTCCATCACTTCTGGTACGGGCATTTCACTTTACTTCCCCCCTTGATGAATATATGAAAGATCACTCTGGATGTGAATAGATACCACTGCAAGATCCATATCCATGCGTTAAGAACCATCTGTATGATTGGATGAACTGTTCAATATCCCAGAGACTTGTTTCTTATCTCACCTAATGTCTTATTGTACACGTTTTGCTGTTTTTTGGACGTTTATGGGATAGTTTTGGTATAATCACATAGTCCACAACAAGGACTAACATTTAGTGTGGTGGTTTAATTTTCATTTGATTATTATTAAATTTTTTATATAGGTGCTGTTATAAGACTTTTTGTCTTTTTTGCTTGAGTGGCAGCACTGATTGCAGGTGTATATATGGGTGGTTCACACTATGTTTACACTGAAGTTTACACTTATAATATAGCGCTACACTTTCTTTCCTTTGTTCTGTAGGTAGGTTGCAGTCATGACTGCTTCTCCCCAGTACTTGTGAGGTAGGTTGGCATCCGACATCATGCATCTGGCCATTTGTATAAAAGTGGGATTTTTCCTTTCTGCTACACCGTTTTGTTAAGGAGTGTACGGTGTGGTTGTCTGGTGTACTATTCCTTGTCTCTTAAGATATGAGGCCACTTCTTTGCTTATGTATTCTTCTCCAATCTCGGTGCGTATTATTCATGGTTTGTGTTGGAATTTGTTGCTAGACATGGCAACAAACTCTTGAAGTTTCTCTGATGTTTCATTCTTGTGTTTCATCAGATAAGTAGTTGTGTACCTGGAATAATCATCAGTGAAAGTAAGTAGATATCTGTTCCCACCTGACGTGGGAGTTTTCATTGGACAGCATACGTCACTGTGTATGAGCTGCAGGGGGTGGGTAGTTTTTCTTTGAGATGACTGTGGAAGGGGAGCACGTGCGCTTTTGCTTTAATACAGCACTTGCATTGCATGAGCACTTTGTAAGGCGTTAATGTTAAATCTTCTGATAAACCTCTTTTTGTAATGTCTTGTATATCTACTGGACTTCTGTGTCCCAGCAGCCTGAGCCAAAAGTGAATACATTTGCTGTGTATGTCATTAGAGACTATATTGGCTTGCTGGTCTGTGGTGATGAGCCTGTATAGGTGATCATCCAGTTTTCCTTTTGTGAGGCATTGCTTATTATTGTGAATTTTGTGAATTGTGCATTCATCACCCTGGAACTTAACTGTGAGACCGTTGTTTCCAAGACTTTTCACTGATAGAAGGCTGCCTTCTAGTTCTGGAACATACAGCACTTTCTTTACAAGGATACTCTGCTTGCCTCGTGGTGTAATGCAGTTCAGGAAGCCCTGGCCTTTACCGTCTGATGTGATTCTTTTTCCATTTGCCAGGAAAACTTTGTCTTTTGCACTGTAATCAATGTTTGTGCAGAAGGTCTCATCGCTAGTCATGTGGCTTGTTGCACCTGAGTCTATGCACCAGCCGCATGGCTTGCCACTCTGTGTCATTTTAAAGGTGCCACTCCATGAAGTGTCTGATGTTTCCAATGTGATTGCTTTGACTCTTTCTTTTGTGGATAGCTTAAGCTTTCGCTGCTCGGCTTTCCAGATAGAACAGTCCTTTTTTAAGTGCAGTCTGCAATTGAATCAGAAAGAACTTCAATGAAAATCAGCTAATGTATGGAGTAGTCCTGACAGGGATTTATATTCTATTCTACAGCACATAAAACCTATTCTAGGCTGGATTTCTTCTTCATCAAACATGCTTTTCTCACTCATGTCATTCAATCACCCTCTCTATTTGTAATGTTTATTGTTATCATTGAAAGTAAAAAAAAATTCAAAATTTTGGGTTGTATCCCAGTAATAGAGGAGAAATCTTACAATTTGGAAACTAGTTCTGGTGACCCTGGTGACAACCAGGGATTCCCTCACATTGGAGGGATTTACTGTCACTTTGTGTTTTGACTATAATGCAAGAAGTGAAGAGAAATTTCCCCAGTGGGACACAGGTGGACACAATAAACCTGACAGGATTTTGCCTTTAGTTCTACTTTAACTGTACATGCTATAGACTGATTTTTCTCTTAATATTGACTTTAAACTTTTTTCAACAATGTTGGCTAATAGGTTGTATCCCATAATACAAAGAATAATCCATTCTGACGAGGCAGGCTTTATCCCACTGATAAAGGACCTTGAACCTCACATCCAGGGCCTGGTTAGAGGCTGTTTCCATGTGCCATTTAACTACTGACGGCTTTCTTAAGGGTGGATTCCGATTTCATGAATCAGACGCCGACTCACATAGGCATCTTTCTTCACATGCACCTCCGGATTAGGTTCCTCTATACCCTCAGACTTCTATTAAAGTAAATGGTATATGGCATGCTATGGCCTTTCAGCATCGGCAATATTTTTTCTTTTTTTTTTTTTCAAGAAGTTTTTATTGAGATATAAAAACCAAAAACATTGACAAAAAATAAACATTTGTAAAGACGTTTTTACAAAATATTTTGTGAGCAAGGTAACAATGTAACACTCTAGGGGTTGTAGACATACATGGTGAGGTATCTAAAGGAGATGTACATAGCCCAACCGGGCAAGAGTTGTCAACAAAAAAAAAAGATACCTGGATGGATCTGCTTACATTATCTGTTAACAGTAAACCCCTATGTTTGCAGGAGGAAGCAAGGGGGAACAACTGGAAGTGGGAGGGGTGGTTGGGGTGGTGTAATAGGGGAGGGAGGTATAATAGGTAGTGATAATTTCGTCTTTACAGTGCGAAGTGAGGGGGGCTCCATGACCGATAAGGGGGTGGATTGAGGTAGGTTTCTTCACACTATTGGTAAAGATAGATGGAGTGATCGGGTGGATAGCCTGTGGAAAGACTCGTGTTGCAATCCGAGTCTGGATGGAGCTAGTTTCCATTAGTTATGGGTTTTCCAGTGGGAGGGTCCATGTCCCCTAGATTTGAGGGTAAAGTTCTGTAATATGAGAACGTAAATTGATTGAGGTTGGCTAGCTCTTCTGGAGAGAGTGCTGAAAGCATGAAGGTTTGCCATCTGGAAAAGAAGTGAGAGCAGGATTTGTCATGTTTGAAATCGGTGTTGAGTCGGTCCTTAAATAGTAGGAGAAGGAGTTCTCGTTTGATTTGAGCGATGGTAGGAAAATGCGATAAAGTCCAGTGTTTTAATATAGTTCACCGTGCAAGTGGGAGACAGATCAAAGACCAGTCCTTGTGAGAGGGGGGCTCATTGGAGATTCCACTGGTATTTGTATTGGTAGTTTGAGACCATGGCAGCAGTTGGGGGTCCCAGTGACCAAAGATGAGCAGCAGCGGGTCTTTAAGTAACTTTTAGTAGGGTAACTTCAAAAATGTAGGATAGGACCTGGTCCCAGAAGATGGATATGGAGGAGCAAGACCAAAAGCGATGTGTCAGGGATGGCCTCGGTTGGTGGCAGAGGGGGCAGAAGGCTTTGCTCTGTTCTGTTTTGGAGGATAAGAGAGGTATGTGAGCTCGATGGGTGATCTTTAGTTGAGTTTCTCTCCATAATTCATTGGGGGTCAGTTGTACTTTGTTAAGGCCTTGTAGAATTTTGTGCACCAAGTCCGGATCCGGGAAGTCTTTTTTCCAGTTGGCTACAGATGAGGAAGACAAAGGAGGAATGGTCTCTCGTAGAAGAGGTTGGTAGATGTCAGAGATTTTATAGGAGTTGTCCAGGAGCATTCGGTCCATAATGTTAGGTTTAAACCTCTTGCTTTGTTCTTTGCATGCAGCCTTTAAGAATGCGATGCATTGACCATAGTGGAAAGCATGGGCTTGGGGAAGAGAGAAATATTCCGCTATGGTTGAGAAGGGAAGAGGACGTCCTGTTTCCGTGTCACATAGGGAGGAAAATTTTGTGACGTCTTTTTCCTGCCAGACGATGAAGGGCTTGTGGTCCAGTCCAGGGGGGAAACTATTATTCCCTTGAATTGGTAGGTGGCTAGACATGAAAGGGGACAGCTTGAGGAGTTTCCTGACTTCTCTACAGGCTATAGCTGTGTCTCTCAGGAGGAGGTTGTGTTTGTACAGAGGGGGGACTGATTTCCATTTGCAGTGGAGAAGGGCCACTAAGGAGTAGGGGTAAGCCATTTTAGTTTCCATGTGATAGTTGGAACAGCGGGAGGATCGTGTTATCCAGTCCAGGCTAGTTCTTAATTGACATGCCAAGTTATAAGTCCTAACATTTGGGAGACTAATTCCCCCTTCGCGTCTGGGAAGATGCAGTGTTTTTAAGGCTATACGTGGTCTTTTGTTTTGCCATATGAATTTTGAAATGGCTGAATTTAGAAGTTTGATATCTTTGTGTTGCAAAAGTAGAGGAATAGTTTGCATCGGGTATAGCAGTCTTGCAAAACTAACCATTTTTACTAGATGACATCTTTTTACTCCCAGAAAGAGGGGCAGATCAATCCAGTTTGCTAGTTTCTGAGATATTTTAGTGATCAGTGGGGGGTAATTGAGGTGGTATAAAGAGGAGGGTATTTTCTCTATTTTAATTCCTAGATAGGTGATGTGGGATTTGGCTACTGAAAAGATGGAGTGTTGGGCCCAGGGTGGATTGGAGAGGGTGCCTATAGGGAGGATTTTGCTCTTGCTATAATTGATACGTAGGCCTGAGCAGGATCTAAATTAATCGAAAATCTTTTTGATAGTGGGTATGTCGGAGAAGGGGTCAGATGAGCATATAAGGACATCATCCGCAAAGAGGGAGGTGCGTAGATCGTGTTTACCAATTTTGATGCCATGTAGTGGGGCTTATTGGGCTAGATATATGGATAAAGGTTCAAGTGCAATGTTGAAAAGGAGTGGGGACAGTGGACAGCCTTGCCGCGTACCTTTGTGGAGGCGGAAGTCCTCTGTGAGTAGACCTGCCGCTACCAGCCTAGCTACAGGGGCTGTGTACATGGTATTGATGAGAAGGCAGAAGGGGCCTGTGAATCCCATTTTTGACATGGCCAGGGTGAGCCATTCAAAGCTGACATTATCGAAGGCTGGCGGTCCTGCCTTTTACAAAGCCGGATTGGGCAGGGTGAATCAGTGAGGGGATGATAGCAGCGAGTCTAGTGGCAATGATCTTAGATAAGATTTTGACATCCAGATTCAGCAGTGAAATTGGTCTATAGGAGCCTGGGTCCTGGGGGTCTTTGCCTTAATTGGAGAGTAATTTAATAATGGCCTGATTTTCCATTTGAAGGTATGATCCGCCGGACCATATACCGTTGTATACCGTGTGGAGAGTGGGTTCTGTGATATTTTGTAGGGTTTTGTTGAATTCACTAGTGAATCCGTCAGGGCCAGGGGCCTTGGAGGGAGTTAGGTTGCGGATGGTGGTTGAGATTTCGGAGAGAGAGATGGGAGCATTGAGAGCTTCAAGTTGTAGGGGAGTGATTTTGGGCATGTCGATTTTCTGTTAAAAGGAATGAGCTATTTGTTTATCTATGGGATCAGGGGCGTATAGGGCTGAGTAGTATTTGAGCATGGTATTGTTTATTGTTTGGGGTGTGGAATGTATGTTGCCGGTGGAGTCTCCTAGAGAGGTGATATGGGTCGGGCGAAAGGGGCCCTTGCAGAGTCTGGCTAAAAGTTTGCCTGCTTTATTTCCGAATTTATGAAGAGTGGCATCCAAGTGTGTTTTTTTGGTTAATTCAAGGGTGTCTGCCCATGAATCGAAAGCCCTCTTGGCTGCCTGCCATTCGTTTCTACTGTCAGAGGAGTCCTTGGTGATCAGGGAGCGTTGTGCCTGATGTAGTCGTGCGCTGGCTAATTTGTAGTTTGTTAAAGTGTTCCGTTTAAAGGAGGTGGCATAGGAGATGATCCGTCCCCTAAGGTATGCTTTTCCGGCATTCCAGAAGAGATTCGGATCAGCAATGTGGGGTGCGTTAGCCGTGGAGTATTCAGACCAAGCTTTCTCCATGAACTTTTGGAAATCAGTGTTATTGTGTAGGTAGGAAGGGAAGCGCCATATTTTGGGATAGGGAGGTAGAGTGTCACCTCGATAGGAGCATGGTCAGAGATGGCAATGTCATGTATGGATGCCCCGGACAACAGAGGGACTAGGTTGTCGGAACCAAAGAAGTAGTCGATCCTGGTGAGGACCTGGTGTGGGTTGGAGTAAAAGGTGAATTCCCTATCAACAGGGTGTGAGAGTCGCCAAAGGTCTTGGAGGTGAAGAGATTCCATAGAGGATGCGAAATGCGTAGGGGTGGTAGGATCGGATCCTGCCCTGGGGCGTTTGGGTGGTGATCTGTCGTCAGTGTGATGGAGAATGTCATTGAAGTCTCCTCCAATCAAGTGTGGAAGGTGTGTGTTGCTAAGTAGCCATGTAGAGAGTTCACTATAGAAATGTTTGTTGGGACTATTAGGGGCGTAAACATTAGATATTATTAGGTCCTTGGAGTCTATTTGGATATGTGCTGATAGAAGACATCCCTGTGTGTCTGCTTTTACGGAGAGGACTGTGCAGGGGAGATTTTTATGTATCAGCAAAAGAATTCCTGCTTTACGCCCAACAGCATCTGAGCCTATGAGTGTGCCCACCCATAGTTTTTTCATACGGTGAAAGTCTTGGGATAATAGGTGAGATTCCTGGAGTAGGGCGATGTCCGTTTTAAGTCTTTTAAGATGTCTGAGAATCTTCATTCTCTTGTTAGGGGATCTGAGGTCTTTTACGTTCCTGGAGACTATTTTCATATTGGGGGGCCGCTGTTGTATATTTATCGCTGTGTAGGTGGTCACGTAAAGTATTTTTTATATCAGGAGGATAGGTTCTGGTCTCGTGGTAGTGGTGTAGTGGAGGGGAGTCTGGGGTAGTGCATGGGTCCCGGGGCTTTTGGAGAAGGGGGGGAGTAGAGGTAGGAGGGGGAAACTTGAAAAAAGAACATAACAATCAATCGTGTGAACATCTCTTTTTTCCGCATGGGGACACTGTGTAGATCAGCTCCCAATACAGGACCCTATTAGAGTGGCATATGAGCACGTAATTTAGTGAGAAGAGTATGCTTGGCTGCCTCGGGTCATATACGGGGGGAAGACAAAAATGGTAGGAGGTACACAGTGAGGCCAGGAGGAGAGGTAGAGCAAGCAGAAGCATTTTATATCAGAAAGAGTACTATTTGCTTAACATCATAACATGAAATATAGTAGTTATTATACGGCCACCTAGAAACAAAATGGTGCTTACAAAACATGTAGAGCTGGTAGAGAAAAAAAGAACAAAAAAGGAGTGCCTTTGAGATGTACAGTACAAAAGAGGAAAAGAAAAACTGATACTGTCAGACTGTGCGGCATTGCATTGAAGACGCCCTTGATGGAGAGAGTGACGAAGGCATATTATGTGACTCAATTGCAGCTAGGGGTGACACGGTGGTGTTCTGGGGCGGAGGTCTTGAAACGTTTAGGGGAGTCCTTTCGCAGGCTCCTTTGGTCCAGGGAGCAGTTGAAAGGAGCAGCCTTGGAAGGGGTGTGGGGGTGTAAGTCTGCATGCAGACATCGCAATCAGGCTTCTGCGTCAGAGGGGTCTTGAAAAGATAGATGTTCTCCAATTGGGGTCTTGAGGCGGAGGGTGGCCGGGAACGCCAGTGTGAATTTTATTTGCTGTTTATAGAGTTCTGTGCACACTTACTGAAATACTTTTCGTTTTTTAGATACCTCGATGGAGTAATCAACAAATATCAGGACCCTTATTCCTTCGATTTGGAGAGAGTGGGTTTGTCTGAACTTTTGTAGGATGAGGGCTTTGTCGATTTAGCGATTATTGGCAGGGGTGATTTGCGCTCAGTGTTAAAAGATCACATGCGATGAGCCCGTTCCACTGTGCAGGGGCCTGGAAGGCCTAGTGCTTCAGGGAATGGGCCTGGCGCAGAATTCAGAGAGAGCCTGCGTATGGAGCGATTCTGGGATACCCACAAATCGCAGGTTGCTCCTTCTGGACCTATTCTCTAAATCGTCCAATTTTTGGATGATGTATTGATTGGTCTTATCCTGCGTTTGTTCAGTGGCCTGAGCCTGGTAGAGCTCCTCTTCCACAACAGATAAGCGGTGCTCTAAATCATTTAATCTGGTGGTGTGCTCTCCTAGCTGGGCCTTAATTTGTTTCATCCCCGCGTTCACTGCTTTCTCCACAGAGGCAGCAATCATGGGGGATAACAGAGCTGCCACAGCTTGTGCTATGCGCTCCGTGCTGTTATCATCTGCGATTTGTGTAGCAGAGGCCTGCGGAGAGATGACCTGTGGAGTGGAAGCTGTATGGGGAGGAGGCATGTATGGATGAGGCATGCAAGGAGGCTTGAGGAGCCGAGCAGCCGCTTACCTCCATTTCGGCTGGCTGTGATTCAGCAGGAGGCTCCGTGTAGGCAGAAGCCGGGGCCTCAAATTGCGGCTGGGCTGGCAGCGCCATCAGGGCTGTGTGCGATCGGGCGCTGGTTTTCTCCACAAACCGGTCCATGTATAGGCAGCGGTCACCCGGAGGAGCCTGTGGATGTTTGGGGCGTCTCAGGCCGATTTGGGGTCTTGTTGCAGGAGCCGAGGAGAGGAGCAGCTACTCCATGCGGCACCGGAACCGGAAGCTATATTTTTTCTTCACAAAAAGAGGGGAGACACCTGGGAAAGGGAGAGGCTGCCCACCCCAAAATCATAAAAATAGGAATTTACCCCCAAAAGGTAAAGGGGCTTTGGAGGCAGCAGACAACAATTTGTATGGTTTAAAAAGTAGCTTTATTATTATGTATAGCTTATTATATACTTCTGTGCCCTTTTTATAGCTCAATGTACACAGTTCATGTTTTTATTTAGATGTTCCATGCAATAATAAAGCTACTTTTTAAACCATACAAATTGTTGTCTGCTGCCTCCAAAGCCCCTTTACCTTTTGGGGGTAAATTCCTATTTTTATGATTTTGGGGTGGGCAGCCTCTCCCTTTCCCAGGTGTCTCCCCTCTTTTTGTACATGACTGGGTGGTTAAACGCCCCTTCCCCCATTTCTGACACCTGAGTCAGTACATGAACTGTTAGCTGCTATTCGGCTTATGATTACAGTCCAATTTATATATTTGTTTGTTCATACCTTTTTCAGAAGAACGTTCGAATTTTACACATAATGAGTCAGTTCGTAGGTGACGAATGGGATGCTTTGATGCAAAATTATGAGGCTACTTTTGCACAGGGAGAGCAGAAAAATCTATCTGTTCCTCCCTGTTCCAGAAACTTACAAAGATTTTGGAAAAGAAATCGGCCTTGTTTTGGCATATTAAAACCTTCAAGAAATATACTGAAGCACAGATTAGCCCTTCTGGACTAAGAGGCACTCTGCGCGCTTACTGTCTTGTATCCAATATAATATATTGAAATCGCCTTGTTATCCTCCCCTTTTTCCCTCTTGTCTCCATGCGATTTGTACTCAATGTGTTTTTTGGTTTGTTTACATAATGTTTCAATTAAAATTTGTCTTTTTATTGCATGTATCCCCCTAGGAGGTGGAAGATTAGCACAAATAAATTTGCAATAGAAGGAGATGATGTGTTAACAAATGCAGGGACTCTTTAATTATGGGCCAATAAGCTCTCAGTGTCTAGAACAAATATTCTTATTCCATGCCTTCGGTATGAATCAAAACATGTGGTTATAATTGCTGTAACAAATAGAATGATTCCATCGGTCATGGGCTGATACTCAATATCCCAAGTGCCTTGTAAATCAATCTGCTACAAGGTATATGTGTGTCCAGCCTGCCCTTTCCATCTAGGTCCACATCTGGTCCACTGGTTCCCTTTATGGGGGGGTGGCGGTTGCAGTGCTAAGCTTCTTCCTGGCAGGGGGAGACAAGCGTAGTTATCTGCGCTTATACACATGACCACTAGAGGGCTTGACCCTCAGGGACGTGTACTCCCCCTGCCAGCGCCATTACGAACCCCTCTGGGCGTCATTCCCTGCGCGCGCATCCTGGGGCGCGCACATGCGCGTGATGTCACGACGCCACGGTATTACGTCGGAGGGGCGACGGAGCCGGAACTCAGTCCTTCAGAATGCCGGGTGACATATACATGGAGTGCTGACAGTCAGCACTACCTCCACACAGGTGAGTAGGGTGGGGGTGGCCGGCACACACCTGCGATTTATCATCAGCAACCAATCAAAACTAGAGGCCATTACTTCTTAAAGACTGCAGGTCCCCCACAAGGGATCTGCATTTGATATCCAAAGCTCTATCAGGAAACACTACTTCCATAAGAGGCTCCTGAAACTCAGGTATTTATCAACTCTCATATTAGATTAACTCTTGCACTGTTAGCCTGATTGTAACATACTTTGCAATCTCATACACAGCCACGATATCCTCTTTGGTGCAACTTCCCAGATTGTCTTTTGTACGTGGGGCACTGCCGTTTGCCTGGCACTTAGAGGTAAATCTCAGATTCGCATTCTAAACACTTCCATAATTTCTCACTTACCATATTTTTACTCTCACACACCGCTATAGTTTTCCTCCATCACCCACTTATCACTCATTTGCACTATATTCCTTTTCTCATTTCTCACTTATTTGCACTATATTCTCAATTGTTTCCTTTTTAGCAGTCTCCATATATTATATCGTAATTTCTTCTAGCCATTGCACCTGTTCACACATTTTTTCCTTTAGCACTACCCCCATCCATTTAACCCTTCCCCCTCCCCCTGCTCACTTCTGACCATCCTTTTCTTTCTTTTCTTTCTCTATCTTTTTTTCCTTTCCTCCTTTCCCCCTCTTTATCCGAGGCCTAGGTATACCTTCTTCCCTTTTCTCTTTCTTTTCCCTGTTCTTTCAGTGTTCTTTGTTTCCCCTCTGTTCTTTCCTCCCCTCCCCCTCTGGTCCCCCCATTGTTTTTCCTTTCTTTGCCCCTCTTTTTATGTCCCTTCCTCCCCCACTTTCATTCCCACCCTGAGGTTCCCCTCCCCCCCCTTTTTCTTTCCCCCCCTCCGCCCTCTCTTCCCCTTTCTTTTTTTCTTCCTTGTTCCTTTTTGCTCCTTTTCATTTCCTCAACTGGTCTATTTATTTAAACTTTATTTTATTTTTCCTTTTAACGTAAATGCTCATATACTTGCTTTAAAAATCTTGACTAAAATATATAAAGATTTTTACTCTGATACAATTTAGGCCCACCAGCCTGTAGAGAAATTTTATAAATACCCTGATACTTTTATCATTGATCAATATAAATTTTCCAAAAAACCTCTACATGCTTTCACTTATGTCGCTGCTTGGTGTTTAGATGGCGGGTGCTGCTGATCCACATGCCCGTTACCAGGCGTGGGGGTTCTTCCTAAGTGTAAGCCATCGTAAGTCGCACAGCTGCTGCTCAAGCTCCCCCCCTGGGGGTGGTGGCTGACCATGGGGCCTTGGCGTTGAAATCTGATGGTAGAGGCGGCTTCTAAAATCGCAATCCCAGAAGACACAGCTATACGCATACCCTTGGGTAATTATGCTCAAAAAGTTTTATCATATATAACTGTGCTCATTGTTTACAACCATATTGGTACCATTGTTTTATGTATACAAAATTCTCCTACAGCGCATGCATTTCCTCTTAAGAAGACCCGATGGGGTCGAAACGCATCAGGAATATACAAGCGCTTTTTCAACACATTACTTATGTATAGCTTATTATATACTTCTGTGCCCTTTTTACAGCTCGATGTACACAGTTCATGTTTTTACTCCGATGTTCCATGCAATAATAAAGCTACTTTTTAAACCATACAAATTGATGTCTGCTGCCTCCAAAGCCCCTTTACCTTTTGGGGGTAAATTCCTATTTCTATTGCTATATTTTTTCTTTAACACAATCCTGTTATCAAGGAACTCATGTTAGCCAATTACCACCACAAAGTTGTGGCTTACACCAACAACTCACTGTTCTAATTTACTAGACCTATCACATACAGTATCTCCCAGCTATTTTTTTAATTCTTTTAATTATTTTTCAAAGTTTTACAAACATGACAATTCATTCAATAAAACAACATAAACCAAAAAGAGCTATGCAACAGCACAATTGGTCAGCACAGCTCTAATGAGGGTCAAAGGGCAGGACAAGAACAATCAGCATATCCACATAGAAATAATTTTCCCACAACAGTTATCACATAGCTGGCTATGGTAGTGAGAAAAAACAACATTGCACAAATAGATATTGTGCACAGTACAATCAGATACCTATCCCCGCCAAATCGTAATAGGGATCACTATATCAGGTACTGTGGTGTTTATAGATAGTTTAATGGGGTTCTCAAAGAGAATAAACTCTCACTCTGATACAGCAGATGCATTGTTCACCCATTCTCCTCACACTTTATCAAATTTTGCTGGCACCCCTCTACTGGCAAATGGGACCTTTCAAAGAGGCAGGGCTTTTTTTTATCAGTGCCTTCCAGGTCACTGGGGCAGTAGATTTTTTCCATGAAAGAATAATGAGTTTCCTGTGTTAGGAGAGTTTAGATCACCTTTTTAGGGGAAAAAGGGTCTACCAATACCAAGAAACAAATCTCCACAGTAGGGTGTATGCTTATTGTCGTGACTGATTTTTCACATTGTACTACGTTCAGCCAAAATTGTTGGATGCCCATACAGTTCCAAAATACATGAATTAAATCAGCATGAGGGGAATTACATCGCCAACAACCAAGCGGCTGGGAAAATTTTAATCAAACTAGCTGGTGTTAAATAAATTCTATGTCTGGATTTTTATTGGATAAGGTGATCTCTCGCCGACACAAGTCTGATGAAAAAGGAATCCCAGAAGTCATCCCAATCAGCCTCATCCATGTGAGTGAAGTTAGCCAACTAAGCATTACTACAGGGCAAAAGAAGCCTGGCAGTATCAATAAACAATTGTTTACATATGGAGGATAGCGCCTTCTTCAAGGTATCCTCCCTTAACCACTTCAGCCCCGGAAGATTTTACCCCCTTCCTGACCAGAGCATTTTTTGCGATTTGGCACTGCGTCACTTTAGCTGACAATTGCGCGATTGTGCAATGTTGTACCCAAACAAATTTTTTTTTTCCCCACAAATAGAGCTTTCTTTTGGTGGTATTTGATCACCTCTGCGGTTTTTATTTTTTGCGCTATAAACTCAAAAAGAGCGACAGTTTTGACAAAAAAGCAATATTTTTTACTTTTTGCTATAATAAATATCCCCAAAAAATATATAAAAAAAAACAAATTTCTTTCTCAATTTAGGCCGATATATATTCTACATATTTTTGGTAAAAAAATTGCAATAAGCGTATATTGATTGGTTTGCGCAAAAGTTATAGTGTCTATAAAATAGGGGATAGATTTATGGCATTATTATTATTTTTTTTTAGTAGTAATGGCGGCGATCTGCGATTTTTGTGACTGCGACCTTATGGCAGACACATTGTACAATTTTGACACATAGTAGGTGAGGTTGAAAAAAAGACACAAGTCCATCAAGTCCAACCTATGCGTGATTATGTGTCAGTATTACATTGTATATCCCTGTATGTTGTGGTCATTCAGGTGCTTATCTAATAGTTTCTTGAAGCTATCGATGCTCCCCGCTGAGACCACTGCCTGTGGAAGGGAATTCCTCATCCTTGCCGCTCTTACAGTAAAGAACCATCTACGTAGTTTAAGGTTAAGCCTATTTTCTTCTAATTTTAATGAGTGGCCACGAGTCTTGTTAAACTCTCTTCTGCGAAAAAGTTTTATTTCTATTGTAGGGTCACCAGTACGGTATTTGTATATTGAAATCATATCCCCTCTCAAGCGTCTCTTCTCTAGAGAGAATAAGTTCAGTGCTCACAACCTATCCTCGTAACTAAGATCCTCCAGACCCTTTATTAGCTTTGTTGCCCTTCTTTGTACTCGCTCCATTTCCAGTACATCTTTCCTGAGGACTGGTGCCCAGAACTGGACAGCATACTCTAGGTGCTGCCGGACCAGAGTCTTGTAGAGTGGGAGAATTATCGTTTTATCTCTGGAGTTGATCCCCTTTTTAATGCATGTCAATATTCTGTTTGCTTTGTTAGCAGCAGCTTGGCATTGCATGCCATTGCTGAGCCTATCATCTACTAGGACCCCATTTTGGGACCATTGTCATTTATACAGCGATCAGTGCTATAAAAATGCACTGATTACTGTGTAAATGACACTAGCGGGGAAGGGGTTAAACACTAGGGGGCAATCAAGGGGTTAAGTGTGTCCTAGGGAGGTCTTCTAACTGTAGGGGGGAGGGGCTACCACTGACATGACAGCGATCACTACTCCCGATGACAGGGAGCAGTGGATCTCTGTCATGTCACAAGGCAGAACAGGGAAATGCCTTGTTTACAAAAGCATCTCCCCATTCTACCTCTCCACACCACAATCGCGGGCCGCCGGCGAACATCGAGTTCCACGGCGTGCGCGCGTGCCCAATAGGCTGCAAATTCAAAGGCACGTACAGGTACGCCCATTTGCCTGCCTGTGCTATTCTGCCGACGTACATCTGTGTGCGGCGGTCGGCATGTGGTTAATAAAGCCTCCAAATCTTCCACACGCACTACCATACCTGAGGACTCAAACTGAGTCTGGAAGGTGTGTCTAAACTGTAGGTATCTAAAAAGGTGCGAATTAGGCAGCCCAAATTGAGCTTTCAGAGCATTCCTTTTCATACCACAGTGCCTACAGTCTTCACCCAAAATTTAGTCCAAATGATGGACTCTGGATAAGTATAAAATTGATGCAACTAAGGGTTTTTCTAAGGGCATATATAGGAGAGTACCCTCAAGCTCCGCCCGCCCAGTCGCCTCCCAAGCCCAAATTGTGGCTCTCATAGTTATTGTGAGAGAATAAGGGGCCTTACCTCCCCAGAATACCAAATGGGACAATGCCTCATAGGAGCCAACAACAGCCACCTCCAAAGACACTGCCCCATCATCATCTGGAAGAGTCAACCGCCTATGGGCCTAGACAATTGACCTGCAAGAAAGTAACAAAAAAAAAAAAGGAAATGGGAACCACCAAACCCTCCTCCTTCCATGGTTGTTGAAGTATCTGCAATTTGATTCATGTGGTAACCCCCTACCACAGAAAATAACAGGAGTAATGTTTAAGGGTATAAAGTCTGATACAGTGTTAGATATCACAACTCCTAGGTATTTCAACCTATTAACCCACTGTAGCAGGCAGGGATCTGGGGGCCACATGCTGGGAGAAGGAACATTCAGAGGGATTATCTGGGATGAACTCCAGTTAACTTTGAGACCAGAATATTTGGAGAAATCATTCAGGGTGGTTAAGGCTGCAGAGAGTGAGGTATCTGAGTCTTGGAGAAATAGGACCATATCATCTGCATATAATGCCATTTTTTTTTAGCTGAATTACCTACCTGAATGCCTTTAACATCTAAGGAAGCCCTTAACAGCGCAGCCAGTGGCTCGATCATCAAAGCAAATAACCCGGGCCCCTAGCTACCTGAAAGTGCCCCGAAATCATCCCATGGAGTTTTATAGAAGCCATTAGACAATTATAAAGGAGCTGGATCAATTTTTGGAAGCTCAGGCCTAGCCTAAATGCAGCCAAAACCACCCCTATAAATCCCTTTTCAAGATCGAAAAATACAAGGACACCCCCACTAGATATTTCCTGGCCTGATTGAATATGAGTAAAAACCCTCCGGAGGTTGAAATCTGTTGCCTTACAGGGCAAAAGGCCTTTAATCCAGGGAGCTGATATGATGAATGACTGACATAAGCCGGCAGGCTAGGATTTTTGTAAGAACCTTAATTGATATTCAACAATCAAATGGGCCTATAAGATGCACATGAGAGGGGGTCCTTTCCCAGTTTAGCTGAGCACTATATGGGCCACGTAAAAGGAAGAAGGGAGAAAACCACGCTGAAAGCAATCCTGTTATAAACAGGTTGTGGAAGCTCATTGTAATGTTTATACCATTCACCAGGAAGCCCATCTGGGACAGGCACCTTGCCCTACCAGCTCTATTAAAGGAATTTCTCTTACTTCAAAATGAGATGACAAGGTGATCAAGTACCTTGGACTCACATACCAGCAAACTAAACTTCCTGGCACTCCTTAGTATGTTGAGAGTCCTTGTTAAACGGAAAAATTTAGCTTTCAGGTGGTTTAAAAGTGGTAATGTGTTAAACATTAATACAATGCCTGTACTCCTTCTACAAACCCTACCAGGAGTTGTGTCACAACACCTTCTTGGCTTTTTCAGATGAGGTTTAATCAAATTCATCTGGCAGAGAGAGCTTGCTAGATTCAGCAAAGATGTCTTACTCCTTTCAAAGGTAAAACAGGGTTCCCAGACCCTGTCCTTTACCATTTGGCGATTTATAGATTGACTATTGACATAAGGAATCCAAGCTTTGGGTTCTTTAGCTCTTCAGTTTTTCTGTTGGAGTGCATTCTGTAAGCAGGACCCAGGGCATTATGTATCCTATGAAGGCACCACCTGATCTAGCCCACATTAGGTGAAACCCTTAAATATTTTAAATTTGCCAAAATAGAAACCTACCCTTCTCTTATGATCTCCCTCTTAGGACACCTTCAGTTTATACCTGGTGTAACTGACAGGCAATTTTAAGTATGGGCTACCACTGGATTTCTGTGGGCAGACAAATTTATAGTACAAAATACCAGGAAGACTGCATGGAAACTCCATGCTGAGCACAAGTTTCTTTTATTGGGCTTCTGGAGACAGTCATAACTCTTACACATTCTTCACTCTCTCCCTAAGCCCTACTACACACACACACTTCTGTAGACTTCAAAGGGATGCATAGAGAAAAAGAAGAACTAAGACAGAATAGCTCATTTTCGGAGCCCTCTTTTCTTCAACGATGGAAGAGTGTTTTGCAAACCACTTTCCCCAACATCCATGAAAATAGGACACATTTGCCCACAGGCCCTTAATCTGTTTCAAGTATTAAAAAAAACTACAGGATTTATCTCTACAGGACTTTATCCCTGTGGTAGTGACCCATCCTAGCAACCCATTACCATTAGATCTTCAAATTCCTGTGAATAAAGACCCCCCCCCCCCCCTTCAGCTGTACCTTTGCTTTGGGAATGTAATAAATAAAATAGTTTTAAAAAATCTGGACAAAATTATTCTTTTTTATCACTGAAAAAGTGTGAAAAAACTATTGGAAAAAAGAAAACCTTGTTTTCTCTCAAAAAATATTTATTACTTCAGTTTTATGAGCAATGAAAAAGTTGCTGTCAAATCAATTGGCCCATGGATCAAATGTAAAAAACTTCTGGTCAAAGGGCAGGTGCAAGCCCCAAAGTGCTTAAACAGTATGTTGCTGATACTGACCTTATCTCCAGGGAACAAGGGCAAACATTTTTGAATATCTTTTGTAGATGATCAAGAATGACTGCACAAGTTAGGAGAAGCCATTCAATAACTTCCTAAAACAACTGTAATCAACCAAATTGGCACCAGATGTCTGTGAATAGTAGTCTAGTAGGTCCAGTTAGCATGTACTACTTAAGTTAGACATTAAAAGTTGACAAGGAGAGAAGCATGTCGCCAGGCAGCCTGTTACTGTTAGTAAGATGGCACCCAAGGCACACCTGCCTCTAGTCTGGCTGCAGTGGCCCACTCAACTGCTGCTTCCTTTCATGTTCCTTGAGCCATAAGAGTAACACTACTTGTCAGAAGTTTTATGAATGGTAAAGGGAACCTAATTGCATTATTCCATGTGGTAAAGGCATCTCTTCATCCTGCCATTATTAAACCTACTCTGGTGACCGGACAAACTGTGAGTGAATGAGAACCTGAGTAATGGGAGTGGAATAGGAACAAAGTAAATTATTATTATTATTATTATACAGGATTTATATAGCGCCGACAGTTTACGCAGCGCTTTACAACATTAGGGCAGACAATACAAGTACAATACAATTCAATACAGGAGGAATAGAGAGGTGTAGGAGAGAGTGGATAGAGAGATGTTAGGGAGAAATTATAATTGTGTAAAGAGGTTCTGCCAGGCAAATTTGGGTAACCTCCTGATGTAAAAAAATCCCTAAGAAGTTGTCACCTTGAATGAAGAAAAAAGCCATTAGACCACAAGAGTCCTGAAAAACCCTCAGAGAAAACTGCGACAATAGCGAAATGTGAAGACTTAACAGGTTCACAGCACTCAAGATACAATGATGGCAAGGTTATGTTCGCAAGACTAAATTTCAATATGAAAGTTTATTATATGCTTGTATGATTTCCTCTTGTTGGTGTTGGTTTTCTGTGAGAGTTTTGGTTTCTACTGCACCCCAAAAAGTAAAAGTAGTGAAGTAAGTGGTTCTTGCCCAAAACAACCCAAGTGTGCATGTGTCTTTCTGTATGAGTGTCGTAGGAACACTGGGTCATGTAGTCTGTGCAATCAGTAAAGAGATATAGAATTAGTGGGCACTATGAAATAAATAACTATTACACTTAACTACTTACTGACCAGCCGCTGTCATTATACTGCGACAAGTTGGTACGGCTGCACAAACCGTCTTAGGTGTACGTCGGCCGATTTAAGAGCTATAGGGGGCCGCGTGCGAGCCACTGGAGGTGCTCATGCCCATGGCGCAATGCCGGAGCCGATGCACGTGGCCGACTGCAGTGATGTCCGCCGGCAACCCGCGATCGCTCCTCAGAGAGCCAGAGTGGGGATCTGTCAATGTAAACAGACAGATCCCTGTTCTGTCAGGGAAGTAGAGAGAGATCTGCTGTTCCTAGTAATCAGGAACAGCAATCTCTCTCTACTCCCTGTCAGTCCACTCCCCCCACAGACAGAGACACCTCCCTAGGGAACACTTAACCCCTTGATTGCCCCTAGTGTCAACCCCTTCCCTGCCAGTGACATATATATATATATATATATATACTGATCGCTGTATAGATATCAATGGGCCCAAAAAAGTGTCAAAAGTGTCTGATCTGTCTGCCGCAATGTCGCAGTCACACTAAAAATCGCTGATCACCGCCATTACTAGTAAAAAAAAAAAAAATTATAATAACAATGCCATAAATATATCCCCTATTATGTAGACGCTATAACTTTTGCGCAAATCAATCAATATATGCTTATTGCAATTTTTTACCAAAATATGTAGAATACATATTGGCTTAAACTGATGAAGAAATTAGTTTTTTTTACATTTTTGTGGGATATTTATTATAGTAAAAAGTAAAAAATATTGTTTGTTTTTTTTCAAAATTGACGCTCTTTTTTTGATTATAGCGCAAAAAATAAAAAACACAGAGGTGATCATATACCACCAAAAGAAAGCGCTATTTGTGGGAAAAAAGGGCATAAATTTTGTTTGTGTACAATGTGGCATGACCGCACAATTGTCAGTTAAAACGATGCAGGGCTGTATCACAAAAAATGGTCTAGTCAGGAAGTGGGTAAATCCTTCCAGGGCTGAAGTAATTAATAGCATTTACTACAGGTAACAGCTGAGTTTGTCAAATATAGTAGGTTGTTAATAATATCTAGTGGTATAAATGGTGCCTGCCAGTAAATATCTGAACTCTAATGAAAATATATATTAAATTTATAGCTGAAAAAATAGACATTCTCACTAATATAAATTTCAACACAACCTTTAAACCGACATCCATCTGTCTGCTATCAAAAGCCTTCTGTGATTAGAGAAATTTCATATGCAAGTTTCGTAGTGCAGTAACCTAAAAGTAAAAATAAATCTTAGTTTAAACAATTAAATAGTTTTTCTAGGAAAAACAAATTATACATTTTATGAATCCTTTTTTAAAATTAGATGCTTAATTATGAAGGTGAAAAGTTGAATAATTAAGTCAAGATGCAATACGGATATCTCCCTAGAGCGCTAATGCAGTCTGTGAAGTTACCATGGTAACCTCACATTCTAGACAGTCAAGAAACAATTATTTTTTATTTCATATAAAAAATATAAAAGAAAATAGCAGGCTGAAAATGGATTTTATTACTTTTTTTGTGTGTAAACCACAAATTCTAAATGTACAATTTTAAATTTAAACAAACGAAAAACTGTATATAAGATTACCACAATTAAATTCTTGCCCAATATTGTTAGGTCTCTATGTTCTTACGTGTTTGGTTATCATTTCAATCAAGACCTTTGGAATTTTTATACTATATTCCACCACACTGCCACCTTTCTTTCCTGTGCTCTCATTTACCTATTCCTAAACAGTTTTGAGCAACTGTATTCATGTGTTGCTTATATGCGTAACTGGAATGTGAAAACAATGAAAATTAATTTTTTTGTTTGTTATCCAAAGAGCCCAGGAAAATAGGTAAAAAAGGAACACACTCTATGGATTTATATTTATCTAGATATTATGGAGGTGGGTTTATTAAAAAGACACATGGAAGATACCTTGAATAGGAATTGACTGGGGAAAATATGTAAGTAAGGCAAATAGATGAAAAAACTAGGTTAGGAAAATTAGAGAAAGTAGTTGACAGGGTGTGAGATATTGTAAGGGTTGGGAGTTCATGGATAATGCAGGAATGCTAGATAGATACATCCGAATAACATATGGACATCAATCCTGTGACAAAGCAGAGGTGAAGCACGATAAATAAAAACATGGAATAGTTAAAAATCACACTAAAGCAATAGAATGCACAAACCAAGTATATAGGAGTTACTGTAAAATCAACACAAGTCAAGACTAGAAATTATCTTCCTTGTCTCAAAGCAATTGGCAAGCACTAGATAGCTCTTCAACCACTGCTATCTGCTACATTTATTTTTGGCATGAGCCTAGTTAAAGGAGTCTTCCTTTTTTCTATGTGAAAGAGAAGCATCATCATTCAAACGCCTATGCTTAGATTGCTTGTGAATATCATATAACACATTACCAGGCAAACATGTGGGGCACAGATGGGGCTAGAAAAGCTGGCAACTGGAAGTTGAGGCTACAAATGGGTGATCACAAACAATCATGTAAAGTGCCTTGCAAAAGTATTCATACCCCTTGAAATTCTTCACATTTTGTCATGTTACAACTAAAAACGTAAATTATTATTGGGATTTTATGTGCTATAAAGTGGCACATAATTGTGAAGTGAAAGGAAGATGATAAATAGTTTTCATTTTTTTTTACAAACAAATATGTGAAAAGTGTGGTGTGCTATTGTATTCAGCCCCCCTGAGTCAATACTTTGTAGAAGTTTGTAGAACCACCTTTACAGCTGCAAGTCTTTTTGGGGATGTCTCTACCAGCTTTGCACAATTAGAGAGTGACATTTTTGCCCATTCTTCTTCGCAAAATAGCTCAAGCTCTGTTTGATTGGATGGAGAGCGTCTGTGAACAGCTAGTTTCAAGTCTTGCCACAGATTCTCAATTGTATTTAGACTTGGCCATTCTAACACATAAATATGCTTTGATCTAAACCATTCAATTGTAGCTCTGGCTGTATGTTTACGGTTGTTGTCCTGCTGGAAGGTGAACCTTCACCCCAGTCTCAAGTCTTTTGCACACATAGTGTTTTGCTTTTAGGCCAAAAAGTTCAATTTTGTTCTCATGTGACCAAAGCACGTTCTTCCACATGTTTGCTGTGCCCCCCAAATGGCTTTGCAAACTGAAAACGAAACTTCTTATGGCTTTCTTTCAACAATTGCTTTCTTCTTGCCACTCTTCCATAAAGGCCAGATTTGTGGAGTGCATGACAAATAGTTGTCCTGTGGATAGATTCTCTCACCTGAACTGTGGATATCTGCAGCTCCTCCAGAGTTACCATGGGCCTCTTGGCTGCTTCTCTGATTAATGCTCTTCTTGCCTGGCCTATCAGTTTAGGTGGACAGCCATGTCTTGGTAGGTTTGCAATTGTGCCATACGCTTTCCATTTTCGGATGATGGATTGAACAGTGCTCTGTGAGATGTTCAAACCTTGGGATATTTAACTATGCTTTAAACTTCTCCACAACTTTATCCCTGACCTGTCTGGTGTGTTCCTTGGCCTTCATGATGCTGTTTGTTCACTAAGGTTCTCTAACAAACCTCTGTGGGCTTCACAGAACAGCTGTATTTATACTGAGATTAAATTACGCACAGGTGGACTCTGTTTACTAATTAGGTGACTTCTGAAGGCAATTGGTTCTACTAGATTTTAGTTAGGGGTATCAGAGAACAGGGTGCTGAATACAAATGCACGCCACACTTTTCAGTTATTTGTAAAAAAAAATTGAAAACCATTTATCATTTTCCTTCCACTTTACAATTATGTGCCACTTTGTGTTGGTCTATCACATAAAATCCCAACAAAATACATTTATGTTTTTGGTTGTAACATGACAAAAAGTGGAAAATTTCAAGGGGTATGAATACTTTTTCAAGGCAACGGTATCTCATCTATCATCAGCTGTTGACATTGTGATAGATGTAATGTCCATCACAACTCTTTAACTCATGAGCAATTACATCTCAGTGGAGAGATTTCTGGTGTATAAAAAATTAGGATATACTTTTAGTAATAATGGAAAACATCCAAAATATTTGACAAGAAAGTGGTTAACAAGTACTTCTGATATTTATATTTTACCCATACATGATAAAGTGTATGTATAGCCAAAACTTTTTTTGTTTAAAATAGAGTAAGGAAATTTTTGAAACACAACAAGAAGTTAGAGGAAATTTCTTTCTTAGACAGCTGTCCCGGTTGTGCCTCCATGAGAACATTTCCTCTTACCTCTTGTTCTGAGGACAACTCTAAAATTAGGGATTTCCCCTTACTTTCTTTCTATGTAACAACCCTTATAAATGCAGGATTTAATCTTCCAGTGAGGACACCGAAATCAGAAAAAAACTTGACAGATAAAATATGGGTTTGTAAATGTTGTATAATAATTGTAAAAAGCTATGATAAATAAAGATTATAAAAAAAAACTTGACAGATGATCTTGCCCTTCCCCACTCTCTGTAAAAAAAGTTAAGTAAAAAAATTAAGTTATCATTTATTATAACAATGCTAATAACAACTGGTTGCCTTGCTTAGAGGAATTGCGCCATCTAGGCTACTCTTATGCCCCGTACAGACGGTCGGATTTTCCAACGGAAAATGTGTGATAGGACCTTGTTGTCGGAAATTCCGACCATGTGTAGGCTCCATCACACATTTTCCATCAGATTTTCAGACACACAAAGTTTGAGAGCAGGATATAAAATTTTCCGACAACAAAATCCGTTGTCGGAAATTCCAATCGTGTGTACACAAATCCGACGGACAAAGTGCCACGCATGCTCAGAGTAAATAAAGAGATGAAAGCTATTGGCCACTGCCCCGTTTATAGTCCCGACGTACGTGTTTTACGTCACCACGTTCAGAATGATCGGATTTTCCAACAACTTTGTGTGACCGTGTGTATGCAAGACAAGTTTGAGCCAACATCCGTCGGAAAAAATCCTAGGATTTTGTTGTCGGAATGTCCGAACAAAGTCCGACCGCGTGTACGGGGCATTACTTTTAATATAAGTTCACAAGAGAGAGATGGTTAAATTGCAAAGGACAACAAACCTGTAGAATTCCTTTTTAATATGTTGCAGATATACTATATGGTAAATATCCAGGGTAGACATAATATGAAGAAAAGGCACATGCAATTGATATATTTATACAAAAAAAGGCAGCAGAACATGCTGAGGAACATAGGCAAAGTGCTACAGAAAGATCTGTTATCTCTGGAGCCTGTATGTACATTATCTTTGGCACCCAAATAAACACTCTTCTGATAGCATTAGATCTTTTACAGAAAACTTACATATTTTCTTGTTTCTCATCCTTACAGAGGAGTTCTAGGAATCTTGGCAAAGGAGGCTGTGAGAACTTTGGATGTGACCAAGAAGCAAATTTTGGGAAAAAATATGCATAATATCTACCAACATTATAACTGCCACCAAAAACATAATAATGTTATATCACTCAAAACTTGGAGCATCCTAAATACCCCTAGTGTCATCATAATACAAAAATATTTGCCCCTAGAATGGTAACACTGTTGTCTTCCAACCTAAAGAGACACTCCCATACACACATCAGTCACACCCCGAGATACCAGTATCTATAGGAATGCTACTAAAACCTGCTAAGAAGCACAAGGTCTGCAATTAGGCAGGGCCTAATCAGTGTTTGTACAGGAACAATAAAGCATATGTGTATAAGCGTCCTTGGTGATCACTTCTGTTTATGGCCACTGCATTTACTATATTCCCTCTTGCAAATTTATTGGCACCAGTTATATTATTTTTTTTCCTGCTTGTCTGCTCACTCTGATTAGGGCATTATGGTATTTACTCTGAGTAAGGTTTAAACATTTTTCTTAATTACATGCTACAATTATTGCTGATAGCTGGGAACTGGGTGGTTGTTAACCTTTAAAAATAAGTCTGTGTGTGTACTAGGGTGATAGCAAAGTGCTTAAAATCAGAGAATAAACATGTTACAGCAGATGGAATCATTTTTAGTATATACAGACGCTATAAAGAAGGCAGAAGAGTTTTTAACATGTTGGGTTGCAAATTATGGGAGGGTCATGATCCAACCAAGAGTGAGTAGGCCAGATCATATTTTCATAAACTTTTTGAAAATGACATTATAAGTCTGCCCTGATTTTAGCATTGTAGTGTCGAGAAGAGGACAAATGTTTAATTTGTGCGCTTGCACAACAAGAATCCTTTTATTCCATAAACGTGTGTTCTTACTGGACTCTCCAGTCGATATGTCTGCATCCCAACTTAGCACAGACATGTAAAATGTAATAACTCTCATCTTGTGCAGTGCACAATCATAAAATTTTCCACAAAAGCCTGTTTGTGCAGGGAGAAGACTTCAAAAGGGCCAGTTTTATGCCTTGTACACACGGGCGGACTTTCCGACCGGACTGGTCCGACGGACCGAATCCGGCGGACAATCCGACCGTGTGTGGTCTGCATCGGACTTCCGACGGACCATTTCGGTCGGAAATCTGACGGATTTTAGATTTGAAACCTGCTTCAAATCTTTCCGTCGTAACTCAGCCGGACTCAGTTCCTAACGGAAAGCCCGTTAGTCTGTATGCTGGTCCGACGGACCAGATACGACGGAGGGGCAGGGTACTGCCTCTCACGCTCGCTGCAATAGGAAAAACAAATTTTCCTATTGCGGTGAGCAAGAAGCGCAATGTCCCTTGGGTCTGGTATGAATTTTAATGGGAACCCCCTAAGCCGAAAAAACGGCGTGGGGTCCCCCCAAAATCCATACCAGACCCCTATCCAAGCATGCAGCCCGGCCGGTCAGGAAAGGGGGTGGGGACGAGCGAGCATCCCCCCTCCTGAACCGTACCAGGCCGCATGCCCTCAACATGGGGGGGTGGGTGCTTTGGGGGAGGGGGGCACCCTGCGGCCCCCCACCCCATAGCACCTTGTCCCCATGTTGATGAGGACAAGGGCCTCTTCCCAACAACCCTGGCCGTTGGTTGTAGGGGTCTGCGGGCAGGGGGCTTATCGGAATCTGGGAGCCCCCTTTAATAAGGGGGCCTCCAGATCCCAGCCCCCCACCCTATGTGAATGAGTATGGGGTACATCTTACCCCTACCCATTCACCTAGGGAAAAAAGTGTCAATAAAAAAAAACACTACACAGGTTTTTTTAAGTAATTTATTAGACAGCTCCGGGGGTCTTCTTCCGACTTCGGGGGTCTTCTTCTGACTTCGCCGCTGTCTCCGGCCTCTTCTCCCGGTGTCTGGTTCTTCTTCCACTCTCTGGCCTCTTCTCCCGGTGTTCGACCTCTTCTCCCAGTGTCCGGTTCTTCTGCCGGCTTCTCTGCTATCTTCTGCCACTCTTTTAGTAGCGGTGGCCCGGACTTCTGCGTTGTCTTCTTCCCTTTTCTTTTCTTCCGATGTTGACACGACGCTCTCTCCCGCTGTAATGGTGTGTGATCGCTCCGCGATGACTTATATAGGCGTGACCCCGCCCCCTTATAACGTCACAGTCCCTGGGCATGCTGGGACTGTGATGTCATAAGGGGGCGGGGGCTTGGGGAAGATGCAACAGCCAGCCTTCTCCATCCCACTGGATAGTCTAATTGGGTGCATCTCACTTATTCTAAGGCATAAAAATGAAGATCTGCACTTAAAACGTGGTAATATCTGAGGGGTCTCATCTATGTTAGAGGTATGATCTATGTATTGGATCCAACCCCGGAAGCAGGAGAACTATTTTGTCCTGTAAGATTTATACTTTTTTTTTCAATACTGTTTGCGTATAAATGTCTTACTTTTTAACTTTTTGTTTTAACTTTTGTCCAGTTTTACAGCCAAATGGGTATAACAGCTACCTTATAGTTGTTACATGTTCCCATTCATATAGCATAACTTAACTACTTGCCTACCGGGCCAATTCTGACACTTCTCTCCTACATGTAAAAATCACATTTTTTTTGCTAGAAAATTAATCAGAACCTCCAGACATTATATATGTTTTTTTTAGCAGAGATACTAGGGAATACAATGGTGGTCATTGCAACTTTTTATCTCATACGGTATTTGCACAGCAATTTTTCAAACTCGTTTTTTTTTTTGAAAAAGAACAGTTTCACGCAATTTAAAAAACAACAACAGTAAAGTTAGCCCAATTTTTTTTGCAAAATGTGAAAGATGATGTTACGCATAGTAAATAGATTCCTAACATGTCACGCTTTAAAATTGTGCACACTCGTGGAATAGCGCAAACTTTAGTACTTAAAAATCCCCATAGGCGACGCTTTAAAATTTTTTGCAGGTTACCTGTTTAGAGTTACAGAGGAGGTCTTGCACTAGAAGTATTGCTCTCGCTCTAACATTCGTGGCGATACTTCATGTGTGGTTTGAACGCCGTTTACATATGTGGGCGCAACCTACGTATGCATTTGCTTCTGCGAACAAGCACGCGGGGCTTGTATTTTATTTTTTTTATTGTTCATTTTACTTTTTTACATTTTTTAAATCACTTTTATTCCTATCCTTGTAATAGGAATAGGGTATAACAGGTCCTCTTTACAGCGAGATCTGGGGTCTATAAGTCCCCTTGTCGCGCCTCTAGGCTGGAAAACCTGAAATAAAAAATAAAAACAATCTCGGCCAAAGTGGCGGCATTTTTTCAAATGCAGAGGCCGAGCGTGACATCATAACATCGCGCCCGGCCTCCGAAAGGTCATGGAGACTTCTGGGGGGCCATATGGCCCGACAGATTCTCTATGGTGGACTTCTGCCACTGCTCGATTCATTCTCTGGCTCGCCCGTGCAAGCCGGTAGAAGCACTGGAGGGCTGTGGGAGTCCCCTCCCGCCGCCTGTAAGAACGATCAAGCTGCTGAACAGCCGCTATGATTGTTCTTACGGTGATGGGAATCGCTGGCTGAGAAAAATTATATCTGAATGATGCCTGTAACTGCAGTCATCATTCAGATATCACCACTCAAATTCTGCAACGTTGTATGACGGCGTGCGAGCGGGCAGTGGTTAAAGAAAATATAAAAACGCACGGGTTACCTTTTTAAGTTTAAACCAGCTACCTACTGTAGCAGTGCTGTTTATAATCCTGCTCCAAACAAACAACTAGAAAGTTAATATTTTTATAAAATAATTTCTGTGTATGCTAAATGGGAACACATAACACACGTATAGTGGGGTTTTTCAAATTTCACTGCAAAAGTGGAAATTCACTTTAAGGAAGAAATGTTCTTTACTTCACCTAATAATAGAAAGTGTACTAGAAATAATTCTAAAACCACAACAAATTATTGTGCTATCCAAACAAACTCTAGTACATAAAACAAACAAATAAATATGTTGCTGCTTGCCACTGTTGTGCGTTCCCACACCGGTGAATCAGAGAATGTAAGTCGACGTTCCTCTTCAAATATTCTGTGCTCTCTCTCAGTAGTATCTAGTGCATTCATAGCATGCTCCACAGAGAAATATATATGCTCCACCAACGTGTACCACCACCTCTCAATGCAGCTGCTTACCTCTATAATTTACCCACACTCACGTAAGGTCAACATACAATTTCCCAATAACCTGGGTCAGTTAACTGCATCAATTCTTCAGGTAGATCTGTAACTGGTCTACAATCCTCTATGGAGCACAATCCAGGTCCCAGCCCATTCAACAGGAAACAGAAAATAAAGCTCTCATGGTGTAGTAATGATGTAGTAATTTCAAGTAGCTTCAGAAGCTACTCACAAATAAAGTGCACTGAGAACTCCAGTGCACAAGACAATACCGCCTTTTTAAATGCCATCACATTGTCCCTTAAGGATAAACATCAGTAGTTTTGATATGTAAGATAACCTGTTTCCGGCTTCTGGGCATGAGGACATCACATGGCTCCACCCCTAATGCAGAGATATACAGGCAAATACTTATCCATCATGCCATACCGTCAGGGAGGTGTGTGATTGGCCCCAAATGTATTCTGCAGTATGACAAAGACCCCAAACATGCAGCCAATGTCATTAAGAACTATCTTCAGTGTAAAGAAGAACAAGGAGTCTTGGACGTGATGGCTTGGCCACTACAGAGCCCAATCTCAACATCGGGTCTGTCTGGGATAACATGAAGAGACAGAAGGATCTTAAGCAGCCTACATCCACCGAAAAGCTGCGATAAGTTCTCCAAGCTGTTTGGAACAACATACCTTCAAAAACGGTGTGCAAGTGTACCTAGAGGAATTGATGCTGATTTGAGGCCAAAGGGTGAACACACCAAATATTGATTTAATTAATTTTATTTCTCTTCACTCACTTTGCGTTTTGCAAATTGATAAAAATAAACAATTAAAATATATATTTTAGAAAGCATTCTTATGCCGCGTACACACGGTCGGAAATTCCGCCAGCAAAAGTCCGATGTGAGCTTTTGGTCGGAAATTCCGACCGTGTGTATGCTCCATCAGACTTTTGCTGGCGGAATTCCAAAAGAATTGAGAGCAGGTTTTCTATTTTCCCTTCGGAAAAAGTATCTATCAGAAATTCCATTCGTCTGTATGCAATTTCGACGCGCAAAAAAACACGCATGCTCAGAATCAAGTACAAGACAGAAGCGCTGGGTCTGGTAAAACTAGCATTCCTAATGGAGATAGCACATTTGTCACGCTGTAAATTTTTGGATCTTTTAATGCAGCGCATTCTTTTGTTCTTTATAATGTTAGAAGAAAGTTGTTTTGCTGCTGATATTCACACAGAGTTCTGACAAACTTATTTCTTTATTATTTCTTGAGATCTCCTTAATAATATTGTTAGTTTTCAAAGCCAGATCTCCATAATAATGTTTAGAATTATTTTTATAGTAATTGTGTTTCCTTTTTTTATTTAAGTCAAGATCTCCTTTTTTTTTTTGATTATTTAAAAATTATTTTTTTAGTGATCTCCATAATTTTTTTTATTTTTTTGTGTGTCAAGTTACCACAACAACATTATTATCTTGTATTTTTTAACCTCATGGAGGTTGGTGTCCCTTGTTAATTTGACATTGTATTTTTGAAATGTACCTGCCTACTCACAAACAAACTGTCCTTTTTTAATAAAAATACATAGGCAAGTATTTGTTGAAAACAAAATTACCATTTATTCTGAGTCATAACAAAAGAAAGAGGGAAGGCAACTCTGGAGAAACTGCAGAAATTTGTGAAGCCTTTGTACCCTAGGGCACACATCAACTATTTGAAAAAGAAAATTGGTAGCCTGAGAAGTCCATACAATAGGGAGCACAATCTGGTCCTGGACTCCAAGAGATCAGGAACAGCAGCAGATCACATATATGTCCCTAGGCTGTGGTACTACAACAGCCTGCGTCTTCTGTCAGACCAGACTAAACCGAGGCCATCACTCTCTTGTCTTCCTTCCACGCTTCCCTGCACTCTGTGGCTTTTTTCGTCGAGTTGTGGCAGGAGGTGGAGGAGGTGTAGTAGGAGGAGGCGGAGGTGGAGGAGGAGGAGCAGGATGGACGAACTCAGAAAGGTGTGTATTTTCTGTCATTTGGCCACTCAACCTCTTATTTAGGGTCTGTAAAATGATGTTCTCACATAAGAGGCGTTTTCCCTCCTCCATTTCCTGCATTATTGCTGCTACTATGCAGCCATAGCCCTCTTGAACGCTGGGGGGGTCTCTCAGGGTCGCATGAGCATCCCGAATGAGAGCAAGTGCTGCCTCCTCCACATTTCTCCCCTTCCTTGGCCTTTTGGGTGGAAGGCGGAGGGGAAGGACCTGGGATTGGGTCAGTCCACTGGGCCCAGCCACCTCCTGGCTGCCACTTTCCCCTGCTACCTCCTGGCTGCCACTTCCCCCTGCCACCTCCTGGCTGCCACATTCCAGACCCTCATCCTGGCTGAGGCTTTCCTGTGTATAAAAAAAGGGACATAGTTTTAGTTTTTGCTTCATTAATCACACACAATTTTCAGCTCATGACTGTTGCAAATTGAATGTTAATAAATGGAAAAGACTATTATTCTGACCCCAGCATTTTTCATTCGTGGCCCAATTATTTTTGGCCACTACTGTCTATTGATATGTAAAACAATTTTTGTTCAATCATTAATTTCTTATCAATAATAATATCTAGTTAACATCATTAATGTTAGGACAAAAAATATGTAGAAAAATACTATACCTGCCTCAAGCTGGGCTCCTCCACTTCTTCCTGGATGGAAGGCCCAGGTTGGTCCTCGGAAGCCTCAACTGGGGGGGAAGAAAGTGTGGAAAGTGATGACCTCACTTCAGTCTGGTCTTCCAGGAAACATCACGATCCCAGAGGAAATTTAAGGTCTCAAATATGGCCTTTGTAGAGATGGTGGACATCTTGAAGAGGGCCGACTATGATGGGAAGTATGGACCTTACCTAAACCCAAATTTGAGAAAGGCCAAGATCATGTCTAAAGTTGTGAGAAGTCTGCATAGGAATTTTGGGGTACGGCGATCCAAGGAGCAATTGAGGAAACGCTGGTCAGACCTGAAATTGAGGGAGCAGGATCAGTACAGAAGGATCAAGAAACTGCTTCTAAAAATAAAGTAAGTATTTGTCTTGTGTTCCTATTATTATTACTTGCATGCTGCTCCATGTGCTTTTCTTTACTGTTGTACAGTTTAAAATGGCAACTTTCAGGCTCGTGGGCACAGTAATCAGTCATAGTAAACATTGTTCGTTCGCCCACTAATAATACAATGTTTTTTGCAGATACAGGGTTACCTACATTTGCTCCTGCCTATTTTAAATCAGTTTAGTACATTGTTGTCTAGATGTGTTTGTAACTAGAATGAAATGCAAACTTGATTCAGTGTAATGTAAGGAGAGGACACTCAGCAGCTGTTTACACATCTGGACGCAGGAGCACTAGTGTGGGTCTCCATGTGTGAATATTGTCCAAAAAAGGTAAGTATTCCAGCTTTGGTAAGGGAAAAAATCATGTATTCAGCTTGGAACTCCGCCAAAACAGACAATTGCACCACACTTCCAAGCAATGTTTCATATTCCTATTTCTGGTGTCAAATATCTGTGTGCTAAGTATAACTTTTGTTTAATTCTCATAGGGGAGAAAAGACTTGGGACATCTGAGGACACCAGGGACCCCCCACCTTCTAAAGAAGGGGAACTCAGCACACCACAACCTGAGGATGTGGAGGAAGGAAAGGTGGATGATGTGGTTGAAATAGTGACCACAACAGGTGAGTGTCTGAGACCACAGCTTCAGGTAATAGATGTATGCCTGCATATTTATAATACATGGTGTGTTTTTTGATTTTAGGTGATGTGCATGTTGTGGAAGAACAATCTCCTAATTTCACCAGTCAAAGTGCACAAATGCTAATCCAGGACATAATGGTGTGTAGTTGGGATTTAGACATCATAAAGGAAAAAACCAATGATGTTGAACAAAAATTGAAGAACATGATTGATGTATTAGGGAGCATCTAAATAACAACAAAATGACACCACTTTATAATTTTTTGGAGAAATTTCCTAAAGTTTTAATACATTTTAAAAGCCAAATTTTGAAGATGCACACAGTGTGTCAACATGTGCTATCTGCCATCATGGGATATCAACGTACACGTTTTGTGGGTGCAACCTCTTCCTCACAACTCAAGTAGGTGAAAGGAAGGAGTTGCACCCCCAAAACACGTCCTTTGATCCCCCATGATGGGAGCTAGCACATGTTGACATTAGGCATGGGATCAGGAGGGAAATTTTGAATCCCAATTTTTGTGCATCTTCAAAATTTGGCTTTTGCAGGGGTGACATCACTCCATCTGATGAAGGCACTATCAACACAGTTTTGACATACTAATGTCTGATATTGCCTTCCCTTTTTGTACGTTGAACTTTGTAAGTTCCAGAGTTGTGTATGTTATGGTTTGAAACATGCCTGTTAAAGCAAAATATAAAACTAAAAATGTCAAACTTAATTAAACAAAGATGTATTTTTGGTGGAAAAATGTTTTACAATGCACACATGAATGTGCACGGAGTAAAAGTTTTTATACTTAACAATGTGTGGCTTCTTCTTTCAATGCTCAATACCAGTTTTTGTATTAAGTTGGTGTTTACAGTGACAATGTGGGTTATTTAATAAAGCAAAATCCACTTGGCACTACAAGTGCACCAGGAGAACCTAGGAGACAGCTAAAAGAAACACAAGCAGTAAATCAAATTCAAGATGATTTCAGATCAAAATAATTTTCTATTTTATAAAAGAATCAAAAATTTGCTGGCGTAGCAATGGCCCCCCTACCCATAAAATAGTCCAGATACTTTTGTCGCACATCACGGGCATTTTGGGGGGCAAGCCAGGACGGCCAGCTTCCAGGGCCGTCATTGTATTTATGTCCTGAATTGCGGCCTCAGGCCCAACTGAGGCCACATAATTTGGAGCATTTCTCCTTAAATAATTATGTAGAATACCACATGCTAGCACTATGTGATTCAGTTTATACTCTGCCATGTTAATTGCTGTAAGGAGTAGGTGGAACTGGCTGGCCATTATACCAAACGCATTCTCCACAAGTCTTCTGGCTCTGGCCAGCCGGTAATTAAAAATGCTCTTCTCCGGGGTGAAGGTCCTCTGGGGGAATGGCCTCATCAGATGTTCACCCAGACCAAATGCTTCATCTGCGACAAACACAAATGGGAGTCCTTCCACGTTCTCTTCAGCAGGTGGCAATCCCAAGCCACCACTCTGGAGACATCGGTAGAACTCTGGTCTGGGCAAAGACTCCACCATACGACATCCGGCCATTCTTCCCCACGTCCACATATAAAAACTCACATGTCACCGACACCACCGCTATCAACACGATACTATGAAACACCTTATAGTTAAAATAGTATAAGCCCGAGTGGGGTGGTGGGACGATGTGGACATGTTTCCCATCGATTGCCCCTCCGCAGTTGGGAAAGTCCCAACGCTCGGCAAACTGGGAGGCCACAGTCTGCAATTCCTGTGGCGCTGAAGGAAACTGTGGAGTCAAACCAGAAAAAAAAAATTACTACTTTTAAACATAACATTGCAAGCAGATTAGACACACACACATTCTTGTCCAACATCAGTATAACATTTATTTTAAGGAGTATTTAAAGACAAAAAGATAAGGTACACTTATCAGATTCCTCACCCCCTCTGATGGCCCATTGTAAAAATTTTAGGGGGGTTCTAGATGAGTTTGGGACCCCAAAAAAAGCCTCTGGCACTCTGCCTGAATTTAAGGACAACAATAACATTTGTACACATTTTAGGGGGGTGTTTAGGATAAAGCACTACTATGGAGCTGACAAAATACATTGTTAAGTGACTAGGCTAGGTGTATATGGGCCCAGGATAGCATGCTGGGGAGGTTAGTGAAGGCAAATATGCATGAAGGAGAAAAAAGGAGCAATAAAAACTTCCAGTATGCATGAGGACAAAGGGGACATTCATAGCATATTACAATCATGGTAATTAGGGAATGATGAAAGAAATACAATACATTAGCAAACATTAATTACATAGAATGTGATGTTAAAGGAGAAAACTTACCTTAATATAGTCCTTCTGCAGGACCTGTATGATGGCAGAACAGGTCTCTGGAATAATGATCCCGAGAGCCTGGGGGGAGATGCCTGTTGAGAACTTGAGGTCCTGCAGACTTCTCCCTGTCGCTAAATACTGCAACGTGGTGACTAGCCTCTGCTTAGGTGTGATGGTTTGCCGCATGCAGGTGTCCTCTTTTGTAATATAAGGGGACAGCAAAGCCAACAGACGGTGAAAAATGGGGTCCGTCATCCAGGGAAAATTCCTGAAATCATCAGGATTATTCTCCTGGATCTCCCACAACAAAGGCATATGACAGAATTGGTCATGTTGGAGCAACCAGTTCTTGGTCCGTGAACTCCTCCCCACCCTGTTCATGGACTGGGCTTGGGTCAAAGCAAGAACCCCAACACCAAGCCCCCGCACAGCACGAACTCTATGACGAGTACGTAACTGCAACATGGCTTCAAAACAGTCGGCTGGTCAAAACGAACTAACAGAAAGCACTGAAAAACAGAAACCTGAGAAGAGCGAGCTGAAAATCAGAAACGAGCGGACAAGAACGCACTGAAAAACAAATACATACTATAATAATAATAATACGCACTGAAACCCAGATACAAACTGAATACACGCACTGAAGAACAGATGCAAACCCACAAGCACAAACTGAAGAGCAGTAACGATCTGAAAAGCGCAAATCGTATCTCACCAAACTTCTACTAACACGAGATAAACACGAGATTAGCAGAAGGAGCCCAAAGGGTGGCGTGCTTCGTATGGAACTTCCCTTTTCTAGTGCCGTCGTACGTGTTGTACGTCACCGCGTTCTTGATGGTTGAAAGTTCAGAGAACTTTTGTGTGACCGTGTGTATGCAAGCCAAGCTTGAGCGGAATTCCGTCGGAAACAACATCCAAGGTTTTTCCGACGAAAATTCCAATCGTGTGTATGCGGCATTACTTTACAGCATTTCCTCATACCTGCCTAAAACTCTTACACAGTGCTGTATATAGTTTTTCCTATTATATATATAGTATTATTTTTATTCAATAATACAAACCTATTCCGACTCAAGGAGCCACCCAGGTTTGGAGCTAACTGGTATACATTTAAAGTATATATATATTTATATGCCTTTTCTACGTGCAGCAGGAGGTGGGCTCCTTAACCCCTCCACACCAAGCACTGGTGTCCCTGTACACCTGGGGGGTGGGAAGGATTTGCAATCATGTGACCGCTGTGGCTACTGTTTGTTAGTGGGACCGAGAGTTGTCTTTGACAGCACAGTCTCTGTGCTGGAAGCATGCAGTAAGCATGTTCCCAGCACAGAAACAGCAGCCGGCAAGCTACTATATGTACAGCGTGTGGGCATTAAAGCTCAACCATTCGCGGCAACAGGTTAGGTGAGGCAGCATGGGTTAATCAAGCAGAGGGCTGATAAGGGAGCACGAGAGAGAGTTTATGGCAGGCATGTCCAAAGTTCCGGTTTCAAACGGTCCCACTGGTAATTTGGATATATATATCTTTTGTGGCCCCCGAGTCCCCAAGCGCCACAGGGGGCCACAAAAGATATATACTTATATTTATCAGTGCCTCGGAGGGGACAGAGAGGGGGCAAGACAAGTGCCGACAGATTACATACAGGAGAATCTCCGGCTTACTCTGCGGCCTCTAATAGGAAGTCCCGTCTCCTGGGCTGCAATTGGATGACTGTTCTGTCTATCATAGGAGGTGGGACTTTGTATTAAAGAGGCCGCTGAGTAAACAGGAGATTCTCCTGTATGTAATCTGTTGGCGCGTGTCCCGCCCCCTCCCTGTCCCTTCTGAGGCTGCAGATGGGCATCGATCAGGCTGCACTGATGGCAATGGTGAGGCTGCATTTATGGCAATGGTAAGACTGCATCATGGCAATGGTGAGGCTGCATTCATGGCGATGGTAAGACTGCAATCATGGCAATGGTGAGGCTGCATTCATGGCAATGGTGAGGCTGCATTCATGGCACATGTAAGGCTGCATTTATGGCACTGGTGAGGCTGCATTCATGGAAATGGTGAGGCTGCATTCATGGCAATGGTGAGGCTGCATTCATGGCAATGGTGAGGCTGCATTCATGGCAATGGTGAGGCTGCATTCATGGCACTGGTGAGGCTGCATTCATGGCAATGGTGAGGCTGCAGATGGGCACTGATTATGCTACATTGATGGGGACTGACCCTTATTTTACTACACAGTTCTCTTTTTATTTAAGTTTTTTCCGGAAACTTCCCTCTTAAAGTGAAGGTGCGTGTTATACGCCGATAAATACGATATATGCAAATAACACGCCCGAGATCATCCTTAGTCCTGAGTGGACTAAGATATATATATATATATATGTGTCCAAAAAACATGCCTGAGCTGATCTCTTCACCACACACAGCCACAAAGGCAAGAGAATTCTTGTTGGGCAGTGTATTAGTGCTCAGACGAACACACTTATGCCCCGTACACACGGTCGGACATTGATCGGACATTCCGACAACAAAATCCTAGGATTTTTTCCGACGGATGTTGGCTCAAACTTGTCTTGCATACACACGGTCACACAAAGTTGTCGGAAAATCCGATCATTCTGAACGCGGTGCCGTAAAACACGTATGTCGGGACTATAAACAGGGCAGTAGCCAATAGCTTTCATCTCTTTATTTATTCTGAGCATGCGTGGCACTTTGTGCTTCGGATTTGTGTACACACGATCGGAAATTCCGACAACGGATTTTGTTGTCGGAAAATTTTATAGCCTGCTCTCAAACTTTGTGTGTCGGAAAATCTGATGGAAAATGTGTGATGGAGCCCACACATGGTCGGAATTTCCGACAACAAGGTCCTATCACACATTTTCCGTCTGAAAATCCGACCGTGTGTACGGGGCATTAGACTGAATGGTTCAAACAATGTCAGGCAAAATGATCAGCCCTCACGCATGTTCTCTTCATCCAATCTGGCCCTCTTTGAAAAAAGTTTGGACACCCTGGTTTATGGGGAGTGTTGGGAAGTCTGCTGACAGCTGGACCTAGGAGAGCTTTGGAGACACAGGGTAGAAACCTTTACTGTTGGATGGTCTCTGTTATTCAAAATTTACCTAGCTGATGGAAGCATTTTTCTTTTATGTTACTGAGACTGTGTTATTCTTTTTGCCATTATGGAATTTTTTTGTTGCATGCAAGCCTACTTTGAGTTGAGTAAACAATACCCTATTTCAAAAAGCCTGTGTCCTGGGATCTCGCTGACCCCCAAACTTTACCATGCATATGAGAAAACATTTCTTTACTTATATTAAAAACAATTACAGTGTTTGTCTCCCTTGCAAGCTACACTATGGCCATAATCCTCACATAACCCTAATACATAAAGAGATAATACAGGCATCTGTGGACAAAGGCTTTATTTGGCGCAAACTATGTCAACAGTCTTCTCAAAAATCCAAAATAAATTGTAGTGCAATCTCTATATTCACGTTAATGAACTTTGCTTCATCACTATCCATTTCTTAGGCTCTATTGTTAAGCAATTATAGCCTTTTATATTGGCATGTGTTGTTCAGTAGAAAATATTTAGTGATACCGTTTGACACTGGTAAGCAATTATGTAGTCACCACCCTCTTCATTTGTTGTAACCATACTTACTATCACTATTTATTAATCATGCATCATCAGTTGATTGTTATTATGCTCTCTTACAGATAGTATTGATTTGCTCCCCCTGAAGAAGTAGAATTGTCCGCGAAACATGTAGAGGATTCACCGCAAATTGCACACGTAGTTCTATTCATCTTAAGGGTGTCACAATATCAGTGATTCATGTTTTTATATGGGTCAAATCACATTCTGTTAATTATGTGATAGATGTTTTTTTATTTATGTGTTTGATTAAATTAATTTTTAGATTCTGTACTAATCAAAACAATTTTTATAACACTTCAGTTGTGCAGTCTTTGGGTACCTAGATAGTCCATTCTTTAGTTTTTTACCCTGCAGTCTTCTCAAAAATCCATATAAATTGTAGTGCAATCTCTATATCCACCTTGATGAACTTTTGGTTCATCACTATCCATTTCTTAGGCACTACTGTTTGATATCACTTGAACTAGAGCTCTCAATTGGCCATATAAGCAATTATAGCCTTTTTTTTATTGCCATGTTTTGTGCAGTAGTAAATATTCAGTGTGCCTTCAGATACTAAATCTGCAAGATGATACATATCAGGCACCATACAACAGGTGTCCAGACAAATCTACGGGGGTGATTGGGTGGCCGTGCCCCACAGATTTTAGTTGCGCCCCCTTAGTTTTTAGGAGTGCATCTGTTGATTTATGAGCCAGTCTGATGGGAGCAATTGATGTAAGGCAGAACTCTGATGCACACACTCTGATGAGGACAACTAATGTAAGGAGGCAATCTAATGGGGAAAATCCATATAATGGGGCACGTTATGGGACACTAAATGTAAGGGGAGACTCTGATGGGGACACCTTATGCAAGGGGGGACTCTGATGAGGACAGAAGTCTTTGAGGACAAAACGCGTCGGGTTCCTGTGTTTTTATCCCTACCATCACCTACTCACCATCACCTACTGCGCTAACTCTTATACTTTTGTACTTTTTTGAGCCGAGTTTTTACTGCCCATATTTGTACATTTTGTTGGATATTACCTCCCTTGATATCAATAAACGTTATAACATTTTAAATAAGGATTTACACTATGTGGAAGTTTTTCCTTTTTCACTTTGCCGATCCATATGGATGGTCGCTGAGGAAGTTATCTTTCCAACTGATGACCGAGGCGGAATTTTGAAGACATCTGATTCCGGTCCAGCCTTCCCAGGGGCACGCCATCTGGTGACATCTGATGAGACCTTGTCCAGGATCACCATACAGTTCGCTGTACTACACCGCTTGACGGTACAAGCTCGTTTGACTCACCGCCAAGGGCCTGTGAGTCCACCTTGTCTGGTAAGGGCATTTTATGCTTATTTTTTGAGTGAAAATCTCCATATCAAGACAAGAATTCATCTGTATGCAAGGACACTTTCAACAGTTCCCATTTACTCTATATGAGGACTGCTTACACCCAAGTTGTCGGGGAGCTATCTGAGATCACCCCATTGCATAGTGATGGACTTTAAATATTCACACATACATACTACTCTAATGAACCCATGTTTTTATACTCAGGTTTCGTCTTGAGGAGCAGGCCTATTGTGGGTTATTGCACATCACATTGTTGTAATTTTTTTGTAATTTTTTACTATTTATTTATTGTGATAGATCTTTGAGTCATTTTTTGGTTGGGTTACTCATTGGACACAGACACGTTCCACACTTTTGTATGTGTTTACACACTTGTCCATCCATGTTTTAATTCTATTTTTATCTGTTTGCTTTATGGTGTTATATGAAGAGTTTTCACTATCTCTCCACACACTTTATAAAATCATTACTAGTTAATTTGGTACATACCTCAGGGTCTTGGACCTTCACCTTCTAGATATCACTGTTATTCGTTTAACAACACTATTTCCTAGCGCCACACTTTTTTCACTTTATACACTCACAATAGTCAGGTTGTTGTGTTGGCTGCTTCACTTTATTCTTTTTTAGGAGTTGGCGCAATTTTTTATTTTATCTCACAATGGTAATGTGTCCAAAGGTAAAGTCCCATATCACCACAATGCTAAGTATTTAATTGTCATCCTATATAGGACAGTATTCAACAATCACCTAACCTCTTTAGTTGTAAGCATTTTTCTAGTTCTAAAACAGTGGAAAAAAGTGACAGATGACATTAATGATAACCAAAGAAAAAAAGAGGAATTTTGACTTACCTGTAAATTCTATATTTTGCAAAGTATTTACAGACCCCGGGTTATGAGCTTGTACATTCAGGTGATTGGACACTGGCAAAGATATGCACGTCCCCTAAAACCCAACCCCACTCCGTCAGTCCGTGGCTGCTGGGCCATATGGCTCATATATACCTGCATTTATTTATATAATGGTTTACATGTTTTAAACTAAGCGCTAGTTTTAGCACCTATCTCAGTCCCGTGGAAAGAAAGGAAACTGTATATCTTCCTAACTTTTCTTCTTCAAAAGACTTTTAAAAGCAATATAAACTTTTTATTTATGGATATTTTTTGTATTGTCTATAGAAACATCTTGTCTGCACATTCACGTCTTCAATAAACACTTCACCATAAAACACACACCCAATTAACTCTATGTTAAGAGGCCATACAATCTAACGATCAGCTGTTCAGAGTTATACAATCAGTATGGGGTCATGTGTGAGACGTATAATGTGTATATAAGCGACTTTCATTGTTGCACAAACCAGCTATGAGTAAGCGCTCTATGGGAGCGTGAAATGCGTCAGCGGTTATGCTGTATCACTTCAACAGAGCAATGTACGCATTTTATACCATGTCATTTTTTCAATAAAGAAGATTTTACCTTTATTATTCCAATCCGGAGTGCGGCAGTCCAGATTTTTCATTGCACCTATCCCACCTCGTCAGTCCTCGTTAAGCAACCCAGGATTAACAAAGGAATTGTCGGGGCTGGGTACAGCCCTTCCTTCTCTGACCTGGCCGCTCAGCTGTCAGCTAATTGCCAGCTCCCATCTCTCTCCAGAGTTACACAGCTGTTGATGATCCTGCTTGTCAGTCCTACCTACTTAAGCCGTCCAGTCCAGAGGAGCTCTGCCGTCGCCTTGGTCACATCACAGGAAACTATCTCCTGTGTGTTTAAAGACTGGCTTTGCTGACATCCCTTCTGGCTACAGATCCTGCTTGCTGTTCTACTACTTTGATCCCTGGCTTCTGGCTTGGCTGACTATCCGTTCCGGTTACTGAACTCTGGCTATGTTTTGACTATGTTTGTTCTTTTTACTTTTATTATTAAACAAGTGTTATTTAACTGTACTTCTGTCTCGGTCTGATTTCATGGTTTCTGACAGGAATGGATTGTGCCTTGTACTGTACTCCTAGATATGGAATTTATAGGTAAGTCAAAATTCCTCTGATCTTGTACATTACAGAACACAGGCAATTTCACAGACCCTTTAACATCCCCAAGCAATGAATGAGAAGGGTTGCAAACAGCTAGGCAAACAGAAGCTTCACACCACCGCTAAGAGTGGCTGGCTGCCAAACCAGCTGTTAACAAGGCCTGTGCTTGCAATTACACTAGAAAAATAACAATATAGGTCCAGTTTACTTCTAGTCTATTCACATTATTGTCAATTAAGCCCTGATGAAGGAGGCACTCTTGGACCCCCGAAACATGTTAAATAATTTTTGGATTTTCCCCTTGCCTTTTTGGAAAAAGTTGTATCTGGACTTTCAATATTCTTTTTTGTTTTATTACTCCACAGAAGATTGGACATCCACCTGGTAGGACTTCAAAAAGTTGTGAACAGGGGGTGGTCTTACAAAGCTGTGCTACCAAGGCCTAGTGCTGGAAAGCCCAGGAATTGCCCACTAATATGGTGGAATGGGTGTGTAAAGCGCAGGAGGAGATTTGGCCTTCAGAGTGAAAGCTCTAGTGATTAGTCCAGTCACCTTAAGGTATGAGCCTATAGCCCAGCTTTGCCTGTGTCCTGTACTATACTTTTATGATATTTAATATTAATGTTAAAAGAAAAAAAAGTGGCAGAAAAATAATAGAGGATAATAGGAGGGAGGACTAGTTGGGCTAACCAGGGCTTATTAAGCGGGTAAATATTAATACATTTTATGTAAAAATAGAAAAAAACTACTTGTTTTTTAATAGATTTAATATGCAGATGAAAGTTCACACCTTTGATATACATATGAATAAAATAGCAATTAGAAGAAATGTATTGATTTATTGTAGAGATGCACTGAAATTGCGACTGAAACATATCGGCTGAAAATTGTGTTATCGGCATTTTGCCGATGAGAGAAAAAAGTGCCGATAATGGCACAGAAAGCGCACATGATGTTGCCATGAATTTACAAAGATTTTGCTATGCTTATGGTGTTTTTCATAGGTCATGTGATTCAAAAACTGCATAAAAAAACGTAACACAGGTGCGCTTTATTAAAGCGTTCTTGTTGCATTTTCAATGCATTTTTCAGCAGGGAGTTGCGTTTTTTTTAAGCTGGCCAAAAATGCAGCAAGCAGGATTTTTAACACAACGGACCAGTGTGAAGACATACAGTTGTGCACAGAAGTTTACATACCCTGGCAGAATTTATTATTTATTGGCCATTTTTCAGAGAATATGAATGATAACACAAAAACTTTTCTTTCACTCATGGTTAGTGTTTGGCTGAAGCCATTTATTATCAGTCAACTGTGTTTACTCTTTTTAAATCATAATTACAACAGAAACTACCCAAATGACCCTGATCAAAAGTTTACATACCCCAGTTCTTAATACCGTGTATTGCTCCCTTTATCATCAATGACAGCTTGAAGTCTTTTGTGGTATTTGTGGATGAGGCTCTTTATCTCCTCAGATGGTAAAGCTGCCCATTCCTCTTGGCAAAAAGTCTACAGTTCCTGTAAATTCTTGGGCTGTCTTGCATGAACTACAAATTGAGGTCAGGAGACTGCCACTCCAGAACCTTCACTTTATTCTGCTGCAGCCAATGACAAGTCAACTTGGCCTTGTGTTTTGGATCATTGTCATGTTGGAATGTCAAAGTACGTTCCACGCGCAGCTTCCTGCCTGATGAATGCAAATGTTCCTCCAGTATTTTTTGATAACATACTGCATTCATCTTGCCATCAATTTTGACCACATTTCCTGTGCCTTTGTAGCTCACACATCCCCAAAACATCAGTGATCCACCTCTGTGTTTCATAGTAGGAATGGTGTACCTTTCATCATAGGCCTTGTTGACTCCTCTGCAAATGTAGTGTTTATGGTTGTGGCCAAAAAGCTCAATTTTGGTCTCATCACTCCAAATTAATTTGTACCAGAAGGTTTGAGGCTTGTCTCTGTGCTGTTTGGTGTATTGTAAGCGGGATACTTTGTGGCATTTGTGTAGTACGTCTGGACTATAAATGGGGCAGTGGCCAATAGCTTTCATCTCTTTATTTATTCTGAGCATGCGTGGCACTTTGTCCGTCGGATTTGTGTACACACGATCGGAATTTCCGACAACGGATTTTGTTGTCGGAAAATTTTATCTCCTGCTCTCCAACTTTGTGTGTCGATGGAAAATGTCCAATGGAGCCCACACACAGTCGGAATTTCCGACAACACGCTCCGATCGGACATTTTCCATCGGAAAATCCGACCGTGTGTACGGGGCATTAGTGTCATTTTACAAATTTTGACAGCTGCTCCCGCTGTGTAATCAAAAGCAATTATTTTGACAACCAGTAATGTCTGTTACTACCCCTTCAAAGATTAAGGCTACCACGAATATTATATTATTGCTAAAGATAAAAATTGATTTGACCAATGCATAGCATCTAATATACAGTCATGGCCAAAATTATTGACACTCTGCATTTCTGTCAGATAATTCACCACTTCGCCCAGAAAATTGCAGCAAATTGCTTACAAATGTTTCGGCATTCTCATGTTTATATCTTTTATTTGTATTGGTATGAGACAAAAAAGTGGAGTAACAAAAAGCCAAATTTGACACATTAAACGCAAAACTCCAAAAATGGGCTTGACAAAATGATTGGTACCTCTTTAAAATTGTATGAAATTTGTAATTAGACTTACCTGTATTAACAGGTGCTGACAATATAGAAATCATACAGGCAACCAGTTAATATGGTGAAAAATGTACTCAGCCCTTCTGTTGTGTGTCTCTGTGTGCCACATGGAATATGGAGAAGAGAAAGAGCAAGAAAGAATTGTCTAAGGATTTCAGAACAAAAAATGTGGAAAAGCATGGACAATCTCAAGGTTACAAGTTCATCTCCAGAGATCTTAATGCTCAAAATTCTCAGGAAGTTTGTAGCTAATCTCCCTGGATGTGGATGAAAAAAGAAAAATTGAGCAAAGAATGCAAAGAAGGATTGTTTGAATGGTGGATAAAGAACCTCAATCAACTTCCAAACAAATTCAAGCCGACCTTCAGGCAAAGGGTGTCCCCTTGCACTATACATCGCCATCTGAATGAAAAGAGATACTATGGTAAGAGACCCAGGAGGACCCCACTGCTGACACAGAAACATAAAAAAGCCAGATTGGAGTTTGCCAAAACATATCTGAGGAAGCCAAAAACCTGTTGGGGGAATGTGCTGTGGACAGACGAATCATTCTACTGTTTTCATAAAAATAAATGAGGCCTTCAAAGAAAAGAATACAGTCCCTACAGTCAAACATGTGTAAAAAGGGGGGGATTTGGGACTTTAAATAAGGCACGGTTAGGCGCCTCCATCCCGGTATCAGGTATATACAAAAGGAGTTTGGGACTTTAAGATGAAACAGTTGAAATGTGGAGGATGAAGTAAAAATATATTTATTGTTCATAATAAGTATAATAGAAAAAGATTTCATATATATACATACACATATAGTTGGCACAGAGTATGGGCATGATAGATAGAAGTCAAACATGTGGAGGTTCACTGATGTTTTGGGGTTGCTTTGCTGCTCCAGGCACTGGATGTCTTGACTGTGTGCATGGCATTATGAAATCTGAAGAATATCAAAGAATTATGGGGTGCAAGGTAGGGCCCAGTGTCATAAAGTTGGGTCCCTGTCTGAGGTCATGGGTCTTACAGCAGGACAATGACCCAAAGCACACGTTAAAAAAGCACTCAGAAATGGTTTAAGACAAAGCACTGGAGAGTACAAAACTGGCCAGCATTAAGTCCAGATCTAAATCCCATAGAGCACCTGTGGAAAGATCCCAAAACAGGAGTTGGGGAAAGGAACCCTTCCCATCTGAGAGACCTGGAGCAGTTGGCGAAAGAAGAGTGGCCCAAAATTCCAGTAGAGAGGTGTAAGAATCTCATTGAGGGTTACAGAAAGCAATTGATTTCAGTTTTTTTTCCAAGGGTTGTGCTACCAAATATTAAAGTGAGGGTGCCAGTAATTTTGTCCAGTCAATTTTTGGACGTTTGCGTGGAATGTGTCAGATTTGGTTTTTTGTTTCTCCACTTTTTTGTGTCCTACCAATACAAACAAAAGAAATAAACATGAGAATGCTGAAGCATTTGTAATTGCAACAATTTTCTGTTTGAAGTGTGCATTATCTGACAGAAAAGCAGGGGTGCCACTATTTTTGGCCTGTAGTAAATGTTTTAGCTGAAAAAGTATACAGTTTATACTATGTTAACCAATCTGTAAAAGTGTCATTCTAGAATACAGTTTATCATTATGGGCACTATACATAAAATCCTAAGTTAAGCTCAAAATGTAATCATGATAAAAAAAAAAATAACCAATCTCCTAAAAAATACTAAACCTCAGACTATCATTCAACATGCAGTAAATGCATTGTTCTGAAAAAAAGGCTATTTATTTCATCAAACCATTAAGTTTTATTTTTTATTTTTTTTACTTTGTGATATACAGAAAGCCATGCAAGCAGTGTGCAGAATGAAATATCAAAATGATAAGGAAGGTAATGTTAAAAAAACCATATAAGGGATATGTGAGCTGATATTCCTGCCTCCTATGGGAAGAATCAAAGTTTCTTTCACTTTAATGCTATTTCATGCAGATGTGGGTGTGAGAGGCATATCATGTCATTCACATATGTGTGTTGGCAGGAACCCAGTATATTAAAATATGAACTTTTATATGCCAGGACCAATATAATTTCCAAAATCATTTTTTTTAAGACCAGAACATCAACAACAACAAAAATTGCTGTTAACCGGCCATCTTAATTCTAAGTGCATGTCATGGCTGGTTGGACAGATTAAAACAAGATATAAGGAAAATAAAATAGCAACAAAAGAGATCATGAACTGTATCAAAGAGAGCTCATGGTGAAGATCAGCAGCGTGTAATTCTTTAATACCATTATGTGATGAAACTGGATTATTCTATAAAAATCTAACCAGCACACACCCTTACCACCAAAAGCAATTTTTATAAATGAGAAGCTTTTGTGCAGAGAAGAGGCCAAGTTACTCTTTTGATCTATGTCAACACATCTGGAAGGCAAGAGGCCAAACTTCTGATGTCTTTCTGATGAATTCTAATGGGAGCGAGAGAGATCTACAAATCTCTATATTAAAAATAAAAAATATTGGAATAGCAATCTTGTACTTTACATTAAATATGAACTAAAAATATGCAGCCACAGAAAATGCATTATACTAAATAACATAAAGCCCTTTACCTTTCAGAAGAAATAATATACAGATGACTAGCTTCAGATTTGAGGCCTGGTTCAATAAAAATGATGGATTAGCTGTTTGGGTTAATTTAGAGCCTGGACCGTCTGTGTCGCCAGCCAACAACGGACTTTAGCCCACTGTCGACTGAATCTAGGTCACAGGAGTGCAGAACTAATTGCACTCCTGTGACCCGAAGGAGAAGTATGACCAAAAGAGCTTTGGCCATACTTTTCCTTTATGCATGAGCAAAAAATATATTTCACAATTAATTAATGCATTACTAATTCCAGCAGGATTTTAATTTTAGCTCTTGGTTTGTAGGCATCACATCTACTTCTGAGCAAGATTACTACCATATGATTATTAAGTGGGTGATAGCAATAAACGGTGGCCCTAATAAGACATATTTGTCATCATTCAACCAAGAGAAATCTGCTACCGTGGCGGTAACACCTGGAAAGCTATATATGCATATGTCTTTGAACAATGCTGTATGAAAGAAACAGGACCAGCATGTTCACCTTCTACAGATAACGATCGAAGCAACAAGAAGTTCAAGTGAACAGGATTATTGAGGATAATAGGTTTAGCTGAAGAAACATTCAGAATCTGGGAACATTTTTACCATAATGTGGGCTTTGGCTGATGACATGTTTAAAATAAATGGGACTCTTACATTGCTCTAGCTTGATATTTAAGCAATACTAAAAAATGGGTTTTGGCTCTTTTGATCAAGCAGTAGCTTTCTAAACCCACAATAATGTTGAAGCAGTGCTCCACCAAATTTTTTATTTACTTTTGGCAGAATGCTTAAACACTTAGATAACAAAATAACAAGCATCCCAAAAAAAAGAGGTAAAAGGAACAAAATCTAAGTCCATGAGCATCAATTATGAACATGAAAAACATGACAATCTAGATTTCTTTTTTTGAAATGTTAGAAGCAGCTGAGGGTCTAAAAGCTAGACTGTGCTGGTTAGAAAGATATGAAATTCTCCATCTTAAAAGCATTCTTGATTTTGACAGAAACCAGCAGTGTGCAGGATAGAGTCAACACTGGATAACGTACTTACTTAAGCTCTACTTCATGTAAGCTATGTTAGCAGAAAAAGGAAAGCTTTTTGATCTTGGACGTGGGCCGGTGCTTTCATTAACCAAGATTCACAGTAAAAGTGAAAGCAGAGATCCAGTTTCTAGTTGTCGATGATAAATAGTGTTTGAAATCAAGCATATATGAAAGGAAGTAAGTCTACATTAACTTCAGATAGATGAGTAAAGTATCAGTAAAAGCCTTTCTATTCTATATACACTGTTCATATACATGTACTAATTGCACAATTATGGGGGTCATACAATATTGTGCTGAAAGCACTGATTAAAAGTACAAGTGCAAACAACTACAGAAATGTTCTGCAGTATGTTTGCTTATATACTGAAAATGACTACAAGCAAAAGTTTTACAATAGTTTGCTTGTGTGGTCACATCACACAGTTCACAAAAAGTTTAAGGTAACTGAATTTAAACAATAACAGTATTAAAACACTTGCAGTACAGTGGTTTATGAGCTTATGTAAACCAGTTATATAGTATGAAATATTGTGTTTGAAGATGTTCTTTACTTGTAAGAGCCTATCCAGGTTTCATAATCACAAATAATGCTGCTGAACTGAGCTCTTTTCTGTTTTAGAAAAATAGACGTGTGACGCCATAAAAAGACCTGGTAGTGCATCAAGCTTGCCCTTCTATCTAGCACTCGGGGGTGTGCTGCTTTTACGTTTATGCCAAACATGTTTAAAATATTTTTAAATATTTTGTTAATCTATTGAGAATAATGAGAATATTGTAGCTATGATATAATGAAACTCTGTAAATAGTACAATAATATTTTGTGGACTCCAATATTGACTTTATTCAGTAAAGAATGCTAGCTCTTAAAAGCACTAATCCATAGCAATCAATTAGAATTAGAACTAACAGCCCATCGTGTGATCATTCTGATTGGTCACACTAAAGAATTAACACTCTGTTTTCAACAAGATTTTGCTTTACTGGTAGAAGTGATTAGCAGTCATAATAGGTTTTACTGTAAAGGAAATATATAGTGGTTTGTACATATGTATTTATTTTAGGTAGATATCAAATATTAGTCACAGAAGTGACTCATGATAGTGACTGCTCCCTTATCTGACATTTCAGTCCAAAATTTCAATCAGACAGACCAGCCTAAAAAGGTGCCAGTTTTTGCTGTGCTGTCTTGTTTGCTAAGGCGTAGGGCTCTGAGAATCCTTTATTACGTATTAAACATGTATTAAAAACTCATCAACTTCAAACAATTAAAATTAAATAAAATCATTATAGTTTCCCTTTAAAGTCCAGCCTACTCAAAAATAATATCTCACTCATTGCTGGGTCTGTTGGGTAGAGTCGCCTGTTAATGTCTTCTATCCTTGGAGGATTTCAGCAGGAATTTCTTCCTACCATAGTAGTTCCAGACAGAAACAAGTTTTTTTTTTTTAATGCACTCTCTGAAATTGCATGGTAAAAATAGTGCATATATGTTACTTGCAAAACTATATAACTTATGGCTTTCTCAAAAGGGTGGCCAGATGCTGTGCAGGCTTAGACAGGTCCCTGATTTCCCATGACCTCTTGGCTTAATATCAGCTGGCTGTAAAACTCAGAGGTCGAAGGCTTTCCAGATCGTTCTCCAAATGTTATACTCCTATAGTTGCATAAGAAGCAGTATATTACTGCATAGAATATGGCCCCTGGCAAAGAATGAAAGTATTTCCTACAGAGAACTTCTAAAAGGTAAATTACATCACTTCCCTCAGATGGTGACACCACCGTCACCTCCCACTAATGCTGAGAAAGTAACCAGAATAGAATAATATAAAATATGGATAAAGCAAAAACTAATACATTTGAGATACTATGCATGCATGCACTATTTTGTACTTGCAATTTCAAAGTGTTTGCGTTAAAAAATACTTTAGATTTGCTTTAAGTGTGTCACTGTGTATGTTGTGGTTACACAATTCTGCCGGCCAATTTTTCATATTTTTTTTAATTCAATTTTTTTTCTTAGTTTCACAATGCATATTTATCCTTTTTAGTTACATTATGCTATAATCATTATTATTGTGCCCCGAATTTTAGAAGATAAGGAAAAAGCTGCGCAACATGAGATTAAACAAGGAAAATAATTAAAAATCATCATATAACTAATATAGGTGGAAAATATGATTGCTCTCAGTATAATGTTTAACACAAACTAATAAGATAACCATATACGTCATGTAATCAGGACAAATGTACTATAAATTAGACTACACAGTATATCTCTGAAATGTCCTGAGTACAGTTCTGGTTAGCAGAAAGTCCTCATAGAGAGCAATATGATTAATCCCAAATGTGTGATGTCCTCAATATGCTGTTATTGGTGACTTTAAACTGAAAAAACACCTCAGAAGGAGTGATCAGGGATAGAAAAGGATTCCTCCACCTGTAAAATAACTGCCGCTTACCAGCTACATAGATCTCTTTTTTAAGGAGATCGTATCCGCTTGTGGCATATATCCCTGCCAGGGTCTTTATATACTTCAGCCAGATATCACCTCTTTTCCCTCAGATTGCCTCTGAATGACTCCCGATCAATAATTCCCCATGTTGAGAAAAGGGCTATTACTAATGACTCAAAGAAAGGTCAACGTTTCGCTATCGCTTCTTCAGGACCTGATTCCATTGACTGCAGGCAAAGGGATTCAAAAGACTGGCATGAAATAGCAACCAATGATTTGCATTAGCAGGCAGTTGGAATCATCAGTGCTAGCGATGATTAGAGATATAAATCTGCTCCTATGTGTCCTGGATCAGCATGCCGCCACCACAAATACTTTAGATTTGCTTTAAGTGTGTCACTGTGTATGTTATGGTTACACAATTCTGCCAGCCAATTTTTCATATTTTTTTTAATTCAATTTTTTTTTCTTAGTTTCACAATGCATATTTATCCTTTTTAGTTACATTATGCTATAATCATTATTATTGTGCCCTGAATTTTAGAATATATAAATTCTGCAACTAGATGCCCAATACAGTTATTTATAAATGAATAAAGAAAAACAAGACAAACTTTTCTTTTCTTTAATACTGTATAGAGCTGTGCCCATCATACATTTAATACTGTATACCTAAACATGCATATACAAGCTGTATATCATCTGTAACTGTGACACAAATCTTTACCAGGTATTGACCATGTGAATCCTTTGCATTGAGAGTCCACATGTTTAACAGACAGTTCACGCGTAGTCATAAGCTATAATGATCAGAAAACATTGCAACAAACACAAGTACTTAAAACAGCAAGTCAGAGTTCAGATAATACACAATGGGGAGAACAAGCTGCAAATACACCTAAAAAATGTGTTTTTCAGATTTTTTTTTCTTTTCTGTGACTAGCACCATCTGTACACAAGAAAATATGAACATAAATGTTTGGATATTAAAGATTTAAAAGGCACTTAGTCTCACTGGATTCTTCTCCTTTGTACAGTACTTCTGAAGGTCCTTCTTTCTTCATACTTCACTGCTCAGAGGAAAAGTTTAGTTCTGATACCAGTCCTTATATACAAAAATTAACCTTTAAAGTTTCTCAAAGTGCTCTCTTCAATGTTCTACTTGTCCTTAACTTTTTATTAAAAAAAAAAAATGTTCGTTTGCGAATGTGCTCAGCCTCACCAAAAAACTCCTTCTTGACCCCTCTTTACACATTCTCCGTCAAATTTCAACATGACATTGTCCATCTGAAGTCTTGTATTCCAAAGTCTTTGGGTGTTTTGGAAGGGTGAAAATAATTATGGGACAAGTTTCTTTAATTGCATTTATTTTTTTTAACTTCAGTTCTACCATCCAGTTTTACCGGCGTCTTGAAGTAATATCAAAACAGGTGATCATCATGAGATGAGCCTTGCAGAAGTTGACTCTGTTTTCCAAACGTTCTGTCACACATTCCAGTGCCTCTAAATATTCTATGGAGTCCACTTCATAGGTTTGTTCCAAATCAACTGAACAAAAAAAAGTGTGTGTTAAAACAACATCAAACATGTTCTTAATTTGTTTACTTCTAAAAATATATTTTATAGAGGAAACTTATTTTTGATCAATCATTGAAAAAAAAGACCACAAAAGGTCCAAGGCAAGAATGGCTATCAGGCCAGAGGTATCAGTAATCTGAGAATTCTGTACACAAAACTGTACTGATTTACCCACATGGAGGTATCTACATCTAATAATACATTTTTAGTCCTCCTCATTAGTATATATCAATCTGAATGATGAAGGCTAAAAAGATATTTATTTTTATTTTACCACCAGTGTGACCCAAGGGTGCATTACATAATTTTAAAGTGTATCTATAGGCAAAACTTTTTTTAGTTTTATATAAAGAAGAAAAAATAAAACCCCTGTTATTTTATATCTGTATTGCCAACTGGGGGGATTCACACTTTGTTTTTGTGGTCTGGTGACCATCGTTAGCTAGAAAGAGAGTTAGAAAATCCAAAATGTCACTAGTGCAAGAGGGGAGGTGACATCTTCTTATTGGGACACCTGTTCTTGTGACAACTTTTGAAGAGGGAATTCGCCTCACTTTTACAGATTTCCTTTTACTTTCTGCTGCATCTCTGGGTCAGGAAGTGAAGAGAAATATCCTCAAAACGACAGACAACAAAAAATTGAATTACAAGGGTTTTATTCTTTCCTTACTCTATCCAAAACAAAAAATAGTTTGGGCTATACATACACTGCTATGTTTTGCTTTGCTAAAGGGTTGTTTGCACTTCACAACTAAAAAAAATCTGTTCTACAGCCTGATCATCCCATCAAATGAATGAACCATTGGCTTTTGATCCCATCTGCCTAATGCAAGGTAAATATTTATTACCTACACTTCACCACTTGTGCAATAGCAGAATATCACAAAAAATGTACATGCAAATATTTGTTTCTATGTTGAATTATGAGGAATAGAGTCTATAGTTATAAATGAGTGCTATTAAGTACTTAACGATTCCCTGAAAATCTGGAAGCTTTGCCTTGTTTTGTTCTTAATTGCTTCACCTGGAGGCACTCTTTGAGCTTCTAATGCCAATCATGTTGTTTTCATGTTCTCCATAAATATCTCTATCTATCCATACTGCTAAAGTCATAGTTAATAAAATAATTATATAAAAATAAAATGTTCTTACATTCACTGAGCCATTTATTTGGATCCAGCATCAGGTATTGTTTTGTGGTCTCCAGTTCCTTCATAAGCCACTCGTATTTGGCCTTGACCTCTGCGATTCTCTGTTGGCGGTGTTCTAAGATCTTGAGCTTTGAACTAAATCTTGCAACCATCTAACAGGAAAAAAAAATTGCATTTAAAAATTTTATTTTTGTACGTACCAAAAAATCCTTTTCTTGGAAGTTTATTAGGGGACACAGGATTCAGAGACAACTGAGTTTTACTGCCAAATACAGGAGGATTTTGACACTGGGGAACAAAAAAGTGACCAGCCTGGTATAACTCCTTCCATTCCTAGCATGCCTCCATTTTCTAACAAGCAATGCTGAGACCAAGAGCATAAACACAGAGGTTTAGGGCCTGTCTCTCAATAAACTTTCAAGAAAAGGGTTTTTTAAAAGACTGCCTGTAGCTTAAACATCTGCCTGTGGGACCCAAAGCTGATATCACATAAGGCCTCAACATCCATTTTGTCTTCTCTTCATACGTTCTTCAGGTTTTACAAAGTGGCAATCTTGCAAAGCTGGGAACAATTGCCTGAAGCAGAGAAGCTCCAGAAGAACTCACAGATCAAGTAGAGTGTTCTTTAAATAAAAAAAGAGTGTAACCTGATCCTTAAGACAATAGGCTTGAAAGATGGTTTTTCTGAGCCACCAAAAATGGTGAAATGAAAAGCTGGTTCCCCTTTAGCATCAATCTTCCTAATGGAAGCAGTGGCTGTAAGGTAACACACACACGGCTCAAACTACATCAAGACAATGACGTTGAATCCGCTTCTGATGTCCCAAGGCCAGACAGAGGGACAGAAATACAAAGTCCTGGCTGAGGTGAATGGCCAAGACCACCCTGGGAAAGAAGTAGACTCCAGGCCTGAATACCACTTTGTCCTTGTGTAAGATGAGAAAAGATTCTTTACAGGACAAAGCCACCGATTCAGACACATACTTTACAGAAGTGATGGTGACAAGGAATGCAACCTTGTGAGTGAGCGTGGAAAGGGGAATATATCTGATAGGTTAAAAGAGTGGTTTCTAAAGTCCCAAAAAGCAAATTCAAATCACACAGGGACTCAGGTAGGCACACAGAGGGAGCAACTTGAGAAATACCCTGTAAGTCTTAATCAAACATTGGGAGCCTAGCAGTCTCTGGAACAAGACTGCAAGCACTGCAATCTGACTCTTGATTTTCTGTTAACTCTGGCCAACTGTTGATTTAGGCCTGCCTGCAAAAAGGTCAACATTCGTACCATGGAGTATTTTCTGGGATGAAAGGTTATTACCTCATACTAGGCAAATATGCCTTTCCTGTATGACGGTAAACTTTGTAGGAAGTAGACTTCATGGCTTTTAATATTGTGGGAATCACCAAGTTGGACAGGCCCCTGTCCCTCAGGATTTGGGTTTTAACAGCCATGCTGTTAAAGAAAATGACCATGGTGCAGGATGATAAACTGGTCCTAGGATATGAAGATTCGGTCAGTCTGGAAGAGCCCATGAGGCATCTGCCAGGAGTCTGATCAGGTGCAATTACCACATCCATTTGGGCCAGTCTGGAGCAATAATATTCACATGAATGCCTTCCTAGTATATGAAGATGCGGTCAGTCTAGAAGAGCTCATGAGGCATCTGCCAGGAGTCTGATCAGGTGCAATTACCATATCCATTTGGGCCAGTCAGGAGCAATAAGATTCACTGGAATGCCCTCCTAGGATATGAAGATGCGGTCAGTCTGGAAGAGCCCATGAGGCATCTGCCAAGAGTCTGATCAGGTGCAATTACCACATCCATTTGGGCCAGTCTAGAGCAATAAGATTCACTGGAATGCCCTCCATCTTCATCTTATGGAGCAGACGAGGAAGGCACTTCACAGGGGAAAGGGCATAGATCAGATTGTACTGAACCCATGGAACCACCAGAGCACCCACTGCTTTCACCACAGGATCTCTTCACCTGGAGACAAACCTTTGCAGTTTGATGCTGAATCTGGAGCCCAGGATGTCCACATCTGGCTTCCCCCACCTCTGACACAGGTTCAAGTGCTATCAGCGGAAGTGGTCTGCCTGCCAATTTTTCAATGCCTGGAATGTGAATGGAGGACAAGGCTAGAACGTGATGTTCTGCCCAGGACAAAAACTTTTCTATTTTTCTTGCTGTGGCAAGACTTCTGGTTCACCCTGATGGTTGATAGATACCACTGCTGTGGCATTGTCCAACTGGATTCTGCTAAGACCCTCCTTTTGAGATGTCCTGGATAACAAAGACAACCAAACTGCTTAAAACTCCAGAATGTTGATTGGGATTTGGGATTCCTTCCCAAATGGTGTCCATTTGATGATCTTTCTAAGAGACCAGAGGGAAGAATTTCCCCAACGCAAGAGCTGGCTTACTGAGCCACCAGCCACCAGGCCTGGTCATTGGTGTCAGGTGAATTAGATTGTCCAGAGGCTGAACCAATTTGTCAATTAATGAAAGGATGTTAAGATGCAGGGGCTTGGAGTGAAACAGGGCCAGGGACTGCCTCAAAAGAAGCTACTATCAACACAAGCACAGGGGCTAGAGCTTTACTGACTACGTGGGGTGCGGATAACAAAATGAATGGCAGGGTCACTGATTTGCTGGAAAACAGGGGCATGTAAGTTTACTTCCTTAAGTTCTACAGAGGCCATAATGTCTCCTTGATGGAGTATGGCTATGACAGACCAAGTGGATTGCAAGCAGAATTTGTAGGACCAAATGATGGCCTTGACATCCAAGATGGGACAGTTGATTATTTTGGTTTTGGAACTGTGAAAACGGTGGATAAAACCCCTGAAATCTTTCTGATAACCCTTTGCTAAAGAAGACCCACTAGCAAAACACTCGTTTGTAGCCCACTGAAACCACCTCCTTTACCCCAGCATCTGAGATGCTGTCTGTCCAAGTGCGCACAAAGGCTAATAGACATCCCCCAACTTTGCAAAGTGGGGGCATTCCTTAACGTTGAAGTGATGTTGTCAGTAGGTTTGGGGGATTTAGGGGCCCAGGGCTTGGGGTGAAAATAGGCTCTAGGCTTGGCCTGGGGGTTGGGGTGGGTAATGGGGCTGTTCTGCAGCCCAACATTTCAATCAAGGAGTTCTCCAGATCTTAACTGACAGGAGACTCATACAGGAAACAAGAAGGGAGACATCCACTAAGCCATTTACACAGCAAGGCAAGGCTGTTGGCATGAACTCTTAAATACTCTACACATAGAAGATCAATGTGGAGGAAAGCTGGATCTCTTCTAATGAGTTTAATTCATTCTCTTAAAGCATGATAGACTATCTTCATGGGCATGGAATAGCAGTGCAGGGCCTTACAGGGAGAATAAGATTTTGGAGAGAGTGTAGTCGTTAAATACAGGAATTTTCAATGCTTTATTACTCCTGGATAACTTTTGGGAACAGCCTATTTCTTGATAAAGGTCTCCTATTGATATTTGACTGCAAATGTTAGGGTGGTGTAAAAAGCTTTTCAGGAGTTTCTCAGTCAGTCTCCTAGGAATAGTATGTGCACAGGAAAGGTTTTAATAGCCTATGGGTTACTAGACTGGTAGCAGCACTAGAGAAAGCTACATGTTGCTCTTCCATTGTTAATTTGGTACACACTGCATTAATAAGAGTCAACTTTTTAAACTCTTTATCAGATAGACCCTACACATCAGAAGCTGTTAAGGTTGCAGGCAGGTAAGGTAATGATTCTGCAGAGTAAGGTAATGATTCTGCAGAGTAAGGTATGCTTATGACCTTAGTTATCAGAGTCAGTAAAAAAGTTGCCTTTTGGTAAAATTCTCCTGGGTTAAAACCATGAAGGGACCACACTTGAGGGAGATAAGGAGGACTTAGAGGAATGCAAGGACTCAAACATGGGACAATGTTCAAGGCTTTCAATGTCAGGTTCTTAATAGAGAATGCAAAAGATAAATCAAAGCTTTAAATAGAAGCTTGAGATGGAATGCATTGCGGTATGAGTACAAAAAACTTTAATTGATGCAAAAAAGCACATAGAAACATTACAGCTGGCTAGTGAGCCAAAATGATAGAGAATACTGCAGGCAGGTGTGGAACAATTAGTGGATCATTTGCTGGAGGGACCCAAAACAATGGCACTGCTCCTTTAGCGTTTGAGATTGGACATGTTGCACCTAAAGCCTGGACAAGCCTCTAACAAGATAAAACTCTAAGCACTAATGAACTGACTTCTGGAAGTAGACGAAGCTCAAATGGCCAGAAGTCGGCAGCAGGGACTAACCAAAAGTGAGACCGCATGTCTCTTGTGACAAGGTGCAGTTGTAGGAAGACGCTACCTAATGCTTAATGGTGGTAAAAAAGTTCAGCGTATGACTGTGACACTCCACCTAGTGTTGCAGCACCTAATTCCTTCATTTTTTAACCCCTTCTTAAGAAACCAACAGAAAAAATGAATAATAATGTTGCCCAATAGTCCTAATAAACAACTGTAGCTCCGGGGGAGGTCTGGAAAGTGTTGCAAGCTTATTCCAGAGCCTGAAGGTCCCTTTCAAGGTAGGCCTTGCAATAGTTCATTCTAGCGGGGTCTGGGTATGGCCTCCAAAGCTACTGTTGAGTATGCACTGATCTGGATATCTGCATAAAGAGACCAGCTCAAGCTACATGTATCTGAAGTGTTGATTGAAGAAATCAATAATTTTGAAAAAAGAAAAAAACCTAGTAAAATGTTAAACTTTTCTCAGTAGAGAAAGACATTTGAAAATAATAATAAATTATTTTCCTAAGATTCTATGGTGACGCCATCCACCAATTCACTACAGCATACTGCATAAGCTGTGGGCAAGCAAGTAAGGTGTGCAACTGGTACAACACAATTCCTCAGTAAAGAAAAGACATTCATCCTCCTAGGACACTAGCAAAACACTGCACTGCTGGGGGTGGTTCTACCAGGCTGGTCACTGTTTTTTGTTTGCCAGTGTCCAAATCCTCCTATAGGCAGCAGTATAACCCAATTGTCTCTGAATCCTGTGTCCCTAAATGAACGAGAAAGTATATTATGGAAAATATATGGGTATAAAATAAGTACCCTCATTTCCACAAAGAAGAGACACTTTAAAAATGTGCCCAGCATAATCAAATTAAAAATCCTAGACTAGAGAGGAAGATAGAAGTTAAATCATATATACAGGAAGATACATCATCTGTCACTTTTGTTCATCGTAATAGCATTCTAGTATGTGGATGCAACACTATATATTCTGCCAAGGGTACATAGGCAACAAATAGCTATCTAGTGAAAAAGTAACCTCTTGTTAATAATTGCCCTAGCAATGCTGCCAATAAGAAATTAAATAATATATAATCCCACCATTTCAGATCTCTGATATGTAACTACTGTACCATGAACTTGTATGAGGAACTATAAACTATGCTGTTCTCTTTGTATTGCTTCCTTTGTGAGAAATACCCCGTGTTCCTGCCAGTCTCTCTGCTTTCCTATTAAAAACTGACTACACTAGGCATGAGAGCAATGTCTGGTCATTTCTCTAGCTGTGCTGGAAACTCAGCATACTCTCCTCCAATGATCAGACTTCTGCTCACACGCCCCCACTGCACAGCTATTCAATGGGAAGATCAGTGTACTGCTGCTTCTCCCCCACCTGTACTCTGAACTCCTTATGCAGTTGAGACCAGAGAGTATGTGATCACTTACAAAAAAGGGGAAAAAGGTATTTATAATTTTTTTTTTATATGTATACACAAATGTTTTGCCTTTCATTTCTATTTTAAACTGAATGGGTTGTTTTACAGAGTGAGGGTTTACAAAAACTGTAATCTAATGCTACTAGGCATTTGAAAATCTTACATTTAGTTTAGCCTCAGCACACAAATATGCATCAAATTTTTCATAACTTCATAGCAAGAGACCCATCACTTGATAGCAAGAGACTCAATGCCAAAATTATTGAAAATGGAGCAATAATTACTTTATGGAAATATTATGTTATTAAATTAATAAAACATAATTTAACCCCTTTTCATGCCTGAGAGGTTTGAAGCACCTTTCTAGAAGCTTGTCAATGCTGAAAAACAAATAAACATGTTACTATATTGTGCCCAGTCTCGTCTGAGTGATGTCGCTTAACGCTCAGAAAAAGAAGAGGAGCTGCTTTGGGGAGTGATCACATGTTTTTGGCCCCAATATACCTTACTTGAAAATTGCGCGTAACACACATTTTTCACACTTTCCTAGTAAGCAGCTTTCTATTTGCTAAAATGCTTCAGCCTAAAATGCATGATCATGTGTAAATTCAGGCTTACAGCCCAGCCCTTTAAAAGTGAAGTGAACTCAAAAAAGAGAAGATTTGCTAATACAGCCACCACATCTAAGGACTTTAGTATATTACATTTTCATTTTTGTGTTTAGATACGCTTTAAAGAAAATCTGTCCTCAAGTAAAGGGGGCTTGAATAAACAGAAGTTCACTATTAACATAAAATAACATGTTTCTCCTATTTCTGTTGGCATTCTCATTACTGGTAAATCGTAAGACTGTACTCACCCTGGACATCACTATTTTAAATAATTATCTGCAAAGTTCTGGCACAGAACAGCACCAACAAAAATGATTTACTTTTAGAGCAAATATTGTATCTTTACACATACCAGTGTATTGCTGACAAGAAAGCACTTGTAGCCTAATGACATACTATAAGCATTAGGTGGTGAAATTGTTTTTGTTATTTAGTCACTGTTACTAGTCTTTCATTGCAACTCATTCTTGTGTGACAAAACAGTAACTGCTGCAATGAAGAATAATATTGTTGGAAAATTCCCATTATGGATGGTACAACTACCACCAGTAGTTGTACAACAATATCGATTGTCAGCTTTATCTCCCTAGAGGCTTCCCCTTTTTTTTAGCATTATGAAATGTATTTAGGTAGTGTTTAGGGAGGGAAGTGTTAATGTAACACACCACTATGTTCTTGGGCGTACAATATTCCATTCTGAAAGTGTTACATGTACAGTAGTTCCAGCCTGGAACCATTCTTGAAGTTTTAGTAACATTCCTCCTGATGGAAAATCTATTACATGTAAAATGACGGAAAGGATGTTGTAGATTTGAAAGTTGGGGATTTCACCAAAAGATATTTCAAACAGTATACTGAAGGATTGGGAGCATAAACATACCCTGATATGTATGTATCGCCATCCAATAAATACATTTCCCCAGGTTCTTCTTTAATTAAAAACAAAATTTACCTTGCAGTCTTCACCACGACGCCGCTGGAGCCTCTCTACATCATCTATTTCGTACACCTTTATTTCAAATGGTTCGCCCAGGCCCCGCTGACCATTACATAACGGACCATCTACCCAGCGCACTCCAGGGCTGTTGGCTGGTTTTCTAACCGGAGAGGTGGCATCAAGTGATAATGCTGGAATAAGTCGACGCCTCTGAGATCCTATTACGGAGGAAAATATCGATTACTATTTTTTCAATTAATTGCTTGCATCATCTGCAGACATTTTTACTAAAACTAATAACCTAGTAAAAAAGTTTTATATGTAGATTGAGAGCATGGCAGCAAAGTGGTTAGCACTGGCAGCAGAATGGTTGAAGGATAACAAAATCCAAGAACAAAAACTGAATATATTGCTGCCTACCAGTCCTTGTGGTGACTGCATTAATTTTCTTTTTCAGGCAAAGAATATTTTCAGAAAGTACAGGAGATACCTGTTGGTCTTGCTAGAAAAACAGTATTCATGTCACTTCCTGTGAGCTGAACTAGTAGTGTTATTTTCCTTTTGTGAACTAATCATTTGTCTATCCCCATAACACAGTTGAACACTGTCTGCTATACTTTTTTATCTGCACTGCCATTTTTCTATGACAAGCTTTCGGAGGTCTACCCCTTCTTCTGGGTCCAAGTAGAAGGCGAACATTAACCACTTCAATACCAGGCACTTAGACACCTTCCCACCAAGGCCAATTTTCAGCTTTAAGCGCTGTTGCAATTTGAATGACAATTGCGCGGTCATGCTACACTGTACCCAAACAAATTTTTTTTATCATTTTGTTCCCACAAATAGAGCTTTCTTTTGGTGGTATTTAATCACCTCTGCGTTTTTTATTTTTTGCGCAACAAATAAAAAAAGACCGAAAATTTAAAAAAAACACATGTTTTTCTTTGTTTCTGTTAAAATTCTTTGAAAATAAGTACGTTTTCTTCTTCAATGATGGGCACTGATATGGCTGCACTGACGGGCACTGATACGGCGGCACTGATGGGCACCGACGAGGTGGCACTGACGGGCACTGATGATGGGCACTGATAGGCGGCACTGATAGGTGGCACTGATGGGCACTGATAGGTGGCACTGGTATGCGGCACTGATGGGCACTCATAGGTGGCACTGATGGGCACTCATAGGCGGCACTGATGGGCACTCGTAGGTGGCATTGATTGGTACATATGGGTGGCACTGATGGGTACTTATGGGTGGCACTGATGGGCACTGATAGGTGGGCACTGATGGGCACTTACAGGTGGCACCGATGGGCAATGACAGGTGGCACTGAACACACTGATTAGTGGCACTGATAAAACATATTGGGGGGCATTGCTGGGCAGATCTGGAACATAATGGTCTGAGGGGGGGCTGCACTGATAAACAATCAGCGCAGACCCCCCCCTGTCAGGAGAGCAGCTGATCTGCTCTCCTCTACTCACGTCTGTCAGATCAACGGCTCTACCTATTGACAGCGTGATCAGCCGTGATTGGACACGGCTGATCACGTGGTAAAAAGCCTCCACCGGAGGTGGAGCGGTGTGTCAGGCTGACACACTGCTCCACCGATCGCCGCGATGCGTGCTCCCGCTCCCCTGTCCAGTGCTGTGCTCCGCTGTAGGTCTCTCTGCATCCTAAATCAGTGAAAATGTCATTCATCGGTTTTAATTGGTTTTAACTTTTTTAATGCTATATTTAATATAGCATTAAAATATTTATTTAACAAGGCAGTAATGATGTGTACATTGCTTATATAGCCAATTATACTTTATCCTTATTGTATCACTGTCAGATCAATAAAATATGTTTCATGTTAATATTGTTAAAGTTGTTGTTGTTAATATTTATTTTTGTAACCTAATTCTGCATAAAACATTTAACAGTGTAATTTCATGAGATAATTTACAAGGGCGTGTATAGGGGCGGGGCGGGGTAGAGGTTGGGTGGGGCAACTGGTGGTGAGTAACTCTTAAGGCCTGGCTAGTAGCTCAGGACTTGACATTGTGAGGCCTGTTTACAATGTATGTTCTTATTTAAAGAGGAGTTCCACTCTCAAAAAAGTTTTTTTTTAAAAGTCATCAGCTACAAACACTGTATCTGCTGACTTTGAATCAGGACACATACCTGTCCAGGGAGCCCACAATGTCAGCCCCCCCAGGCTGATCGGTCCATCAGATCGGATCGGGTGCAGGTGCCGCCATTGTAAGGCCTTGTAACGCCTTCAGGCTTCACAGCAGGTTTCCTACTGTGCATACACGAGTCGCGTGGCGTTTTCTCAATGGCCCCGTCATCTTCTGAGACACACACTGGTCCCAGAAGGCATCGGGGGAGAAGGAGGAGGGCTCGCTGCAGAAAAGGACATGATGTACTGCATCGCGGCCGGGCTAGGACGGAAGTACACTATGTACTTCTAAAAAGGTTAGAAAGAAAAAAAAAATAGATATCCAAAAAACGAGGGATGGAGGGGTGGTCTTTAGTTTAAGACCACCTTGTAAAAGTGGGTGGAACTCCGCTTTAAGAAAGATTTGTTTAAACATGGATTGAGAACTATCAAATATTTCTTCTGAAAACCCACCAACACAATTTAAATGTAGGTCACATATCTCATATCAATTCAAATAGCTTCCATTAATTTAATGCTCATTACATTAAATTTACATTTTTACTTATTAAAGTCAGAATGCTTTTCTTTCACTTCTGCAGGAACATTGCAATCTGCAGGCTATAGTACAATCAATATTACCCTTATTTATTTACAAATGAACAACTATTTCATTCATTGCATTTTAAATTGGATCAATCAATGTTAATGAACCAGTTAAGCTTGTATTATTAGTTTACTTTGTTGCCTTTTGTAACTTTACTTATGGCAGTGTTTGCATGCTATGTTTGCTAAACTAGTCTAAACTCTTGGAACAGAATATCCTATGCTAGATATTGACATACATTAAAAAATATATATACTTTATTCTATTCTTTTTTTCTTTTAAATACTGATTGGGCATTAAATAAACTGTGCAGAAAAATACTGACCATATTTCTGAGCCCAAGCACTCAACAAAGCAAGAAGTGACAAGACCTAGAGCACAAGGAAACAAGAGCTCCCCACTTCTTGTGGTTTTACTAAGTGGGAAGACGCTTAAAGTATATTTTTATGACACTGTGACTGACATGATCAGCATTACTTAGCTGAAAGATTGAATCAGTTCCCTATTTGTGAATTCCTTTTGGATTCCTCTCATCACTCCCTCATGTTTGTGGTTTACATGACAAACAATTGATAAGCTTAGCTAGAGAGACACAGGTAACAATGAAACAGTGTTTGGTATAATGCCACATAACAAGACAGAACTTGTCTCCTCGCAGAGAAGAAACATGAGCCACCACTGACTGTTACACGTGGGGGGCCAATATAAATTACTGGCTGCATTTTAAAGTGCTTGAAAAGTGATATTATTCAAACGGATGCAATACCAACTGAACACATGCAGAGCCATAAAATAGAAAGGCAACAGTGACAGTGAGAAAAATGTTTACCTCAATAGATTAAACTGGACAATGCATGGCTCACAAAGGTCTAACATTTATGAAATCTTGAACATCCGATTACTAGAATAAAATAACCACAGGAGTCAGTTCTGAGAATATTACAGGCTACAAGGATGTTCCACAACCACAGGAAAGCGTAGAACTTCTAATTTCTACTGTACAGCACCGGGTGCATTATCCCTTATAATACACCTTTATATATAATACACCTTTAACTGTATGTCTGAAGCCAAACTTCAGACATACAGCTAAAAACACATGATGGAGCCGAATGGTATGTACTTTACTCCTAAAAAGAAGGTACCTTCAGCAAGAACTGAGGGTGTTATAACTGCTGACAACCCAGAAGGACACAGAACCCTCCAGAAATGATTTATGTCTGCCATGCAGCAGATAAAACGCACTTAAGTGTGAAAAAATCTCCTTTGGTGCAGAGGCCACCAAACTAAAGAGATCCAGATGCCAATGCATGGTCTCTAAGGGGAGGCAGTGCACATCTAACTCAAAATGACTCAACATGAGATCCCTTGGTGAGGCAACCAGACTGAGGCCCTGGGTATGAGAACACCTCAGAAAGTGGGGTCCCTCTGGGATGATGGTAACAAAAGACCACCCCACGCATCTGAAGACAGTGATGAGTTATGCCAGGGACTTCCTGGTTCATAGAAACCATCTGGATGTCTTGCCCTGAGCCCAGGCCTGCAGCAATAAAGGCTGAGGCTGAAAAAGGCTGAGATGTTTGAAGCCCTATAGACCCCTAATAGAGAAGATGGAATGTAGAGTCTAAATACACATAGGTATAGACATTTTTAGAGCAGAACAGCCAACTGGTGATCGATACAGTCCACCCGGAAAGTATTCACAGAGCTTCACTTTTTCCACATTTTGTTATGTTACAGCCTTATTGCAAAATTGAATAAATTCATTATTTTCCTCAAAATTCTACAAACAATACCCCATAATGACAATGTGAAAGAAGTTTGTTTGAAATCTTTGCAAATTTATTAAAAAATAAACGAAAAAATCACACCCCTCACATTTTTGTAAATATTTTATTTTATCTTTTCATGTGAAAACACTGAAGAAATGACACTTTACTACAATGTAAAGTAGTGAGTGTACAGCTTGTATAACAGTGTAAATTTGCTGTCCCCTCAAAATAACTCAACACACAGCCATTAATGTCTAAACCGCTGGCAACAAATGTGAGTACACACCTAAGTGAAAATGTCCAAATTGGGTCCAAAGTGTCAATATTTTGTGTGGCCACCACTTTTTTCCAGCACTGCCTTAACCCTCTTGGAGATGGAGTTCACCAAAGCTTCACAGGTTGCCACTGGAGTCCTCTTCTACACCTCCATGAGGACATCATGGAGCTGGTGGATGTTAGAGACCTTGCGCTCCTCCACCTTCCGTTTGAGGATGCCCCACAGATGCTCAAAAGGGTTTTGGTCTGGAGACATGCTTGGCCAGTCCATCACCTTTACCCTCAGCTTCTTTACCAAGGCAGTGATCATCACTCATGCAGCCCCAGACCATGACACTCCCACTAACATGCTTGACTGTAGGCAAGACACACTTGTCTTTGTACTCCTCACCTGGTTGCCGCCACACACGCTTGACACCATCTGAACCAGATAAGTCTATCTAGGTCTCATTAGACCACTGGGCATGGTTCCAGTAATCCATGTCCTTAGTCTTCTTGTCTTCAGTAAATTCAGTAAACTGTTTGTGGGCTTTCTTGTGCATCATCTTTAGAAGAGGCTTCATGCAGACCAATTTGATGCAGTTTGCGGCGTATAGTCTGAGCACTGACAGACTGACCCTCACCCCCTTCAATTTCTGCAACAATGCTGGCAGCACTCATACGTCTATTTTCCAAAGACAACCTCTGGATATGACGCTGAGCACGTGCACTCAACTTCTTTGGTCGACCATGGCGAAGCCTGTTCTGAGTGGATGTCCTGGTAAACCGCTGTTCTTGGCCACCGTGCTGCAACTCAATTTCAGGGTCTAGGCAATCTTCTTATAGCCTAGGCCATCTTTAGGTAGAGCAACAATTCTTTTTTTCAGATCCTCAGAGAGTTCTTTGGCATGAAGTGCCATGTTGAACTTCCAGTGACCTGTATGAGAGAGTGAGAGCAACCAAATTTAACACACCTTCTCCCCATTCACGTGAGACCTTGAAACACTAATGAGTCACATGACATTAATGGCTGTGTGTTGAGTTATTTAGAGGGGACAGCAAATTTACACTGTTATACAAGCTGTACACTCACTACTTTACATTGTAGCAAAGTGTAATTTCTTCAGTATTGTCACATGAAAAGATATAATAAAATATTTACAAAAATGTGAGGGGTGTACTCACTTTTGTGAGATACTGTAAGTATTCATAGCCTTTGCCATGACACTCAAAATTGAGCTCAGTTGCATCCAATTTCCACTGATCATCCTTGAGATGTTTCTACAACTTGATAGTCGACATTTGGTAAATTCAGTTGATTGGACATGATTTGGAAAGGCACACGCCTGTCTAAATAAGGTCTCACAGTTAGTGCATGTCAGAGCACAAACCAAGCCATGAAGTCCAAGGAATTGCCTGTAGACCTCTGAGACAGGATTGTATCGAGGCGCAGATCTGGAAAAAGGTACAGAAAATTGTTTGCATCATTGAAGGTTCCAATGAGCACAGTGGCCTCCATCATCCATAAATGGAAGTAGTATGGAACCACCGAACCGCCCAGTCAACTGAGCGATCGGGGAGAAGGGCCAAGAACCTGTTGGTCACTCTGATAGAGCTCCAGCATAGAGCAAGGGAGGGTCATAACCCCTGTCAGAATTTTTTTTCGCCAGCTGTGTTCCATTGCAGAGATTTCCCTTCACTTCCTGTCCCATAGCCAAAAGAGGAAGTGAGAGGAAATCACTGCATATTAAGGGAATTCCTTGGGGACCCCCAGGTCATCAGAACTAGTGTCCCCATTGGAAGATTTCCACTCTATTACTTTTCTGGGGACAACCAAAAATGTGGGACTTTCTTTTACTTTCATTTTCAATAAGAATGGTAAACAGGGTAAATAGAAAGGGGGAATCTCATTAATGGGGTACAGACAGCAATAAAAACTGAGAGGTGTTTTAATCCTTCTCCACTCTATCCAAAACACCCCATAAATGTTGCCTTTAGTTATACTTTAAGTATGCTGGCTACAACTAAGTCGCAAGTATGCTGAAAGTATGCTGAAAATCTGTATCAGGATGTCTTCTAATGCCTGAATACAGCTTACAAAATAAGTCAAAACCATTTTTCAGTTTTCTGAAGGGAGAATACTGAGATCAGATTGGTGTCTATTGGTTAGTGAGCATAGCAACATTTTATTGATTCTTGCAAGCCTGTAGGTTTAATAAGTAACTTTAGATGAAGTTAAGCCTGGATAGGACACTGACAAAAAGTCCATAATCTTTCATTATGTGCATCAGCTCAGTAAAGCTTGCGCAGGATAAGCTGTCATCACATCCATCAGTCCCATGTAGACAGTTAACACTGCTATGCAAAACATAAATGAACAGAAGAAGAGTGCAGGAAACGTGAGAGCATTCCAAGCACGGGCTCAAACATAAAGAAACAATTAGATCTTTCAATAGCTGTGTCATCCTGCCGCTAGCACACTGTCAACTTATGTGGGATAAAGGAAACAGCTCATGGGGAGACCAGAGTGATCTTATGGATAATGAAAATGTCCTATTCCTTCTCTTAAATTGATTGGATGATCTTTTCCAAACCAAAGATTGATGATCATCATCTGCAATAAAATAAAATTCCCTGCGGATGTTGTTGTAGTAGGTCAAGCATGCACACTCTACACGTCTGCACTCGGGCTGACCTCGCCCGTTTTATTGAAATGGCTCTATCAATAAGTGTAGAGCATCAGCATTTCATTTATTTCACCAATTCAATTACGGGAGCTGTTAATGACAGATATAAGCATTCACACAAGAGATGCACCTAAAGTATGACCTTAAATCCAGAGCGTAGGCATGTGGTCAGTCAGATTTTTATCAGACTAATATATTCTAGAGTGATGTCACTAAGCTCCTTTACTTTACATGACAGTTACACAAAAACACAGAAAAATTAGAAGATGGGATACATATTGTATATGGCTGGGGTTTACACCAGAATAAGGGTGGTAATACATATACAATCTAGATTTGGATCAAATATTAAATCATTTTTATAGGTTACCTCTAGGAGGCATGTGTCAGTTAGTAAATATACTGCTTAAATTACTGAAAATGTACTATTGTAGTTTGAAATACACCTGCTATAGTAATATAATAGAACAGCCCTGTAACTTTAGGGTCCAAAGTAAAGTTAAGCCAACCTGTTAAATTAGATGATATATACTTACATTTCCAGTTAGCCTATTACTTAAAACTCTGCCGCATTGCACATTTCCAACCACTGCAAGTATCAGCACTTCTGTGTGTGTTAAATACCTGCTCCCCCACCATGTGTTGTAGTTTTGTAATTACATAGGAGGTTGTGGGAGGAACCACAGCACATGGCAGGAGGAGTATAATGAGTATTATTATTTGAATACATTAAATACAGTTATTATCACATACAGTTATCAAAATAAAATGTTTTTTCACAACAGTGGTCCTTTATATGGCAGTTGATTTATCAGACAATTCCAAGAGCATTATTATCATTTTTTACCACATAGAGTCAATCTGGCTAGGACTCCACAGGCAGTTTTTAATCTTAGAGACTGAAAAAGTCTGGCGCAGAAATCAATCTCTGCAGGAGACTGTTGAACCATTGCTAGGATATTCTCATGAGATTAATCTCATAGGGTATAGCTGAATGGGAAAAAAAATCGCCAAAGAATCTCCTAAATGAAAGATCATTCAGCGATTAATCTTCCACTCCCATTCCGGTCTGTGGAGGAGCAGGGATAAGATTAATCATGAATAGTTTCGGCTATGCAAATAAATTGTGACACTATGTAATAGTGGGAGATTAATAGCTGAATCATGCTCCTAAAAATAATGTCACGGCTAATATTAAATGTAATGCGACACAAACAAAAAGATCAATCCCATGATATTTAAGTAATAAAATGAAGCTACCAAAGATTACCTATGTAGCACTGGCTTCAAGCTGGAGCACATAGGACAAATTTGCCCCATCACTATGGAGCATTTAGGCTCAGTTTGGCAGCGGAGCAGATGCATGTTTTGACATTCCTGCCAAGTGGAGCACTGGTCAACAATTCCAGATCATGCCTTAGACTATATACTAGCTTTTATATATCTGCCTTATTTTTTCTATGCTTGCGGAGGTCTAATATTGTTAATGATGCAGCCCATCATAGTGCTAGTTTATTACAAATGTTTCACTGGGTTTCAAACAAAGCAGGAGCACTTAAAGCTGTCAATGCACCTTTGGGGGCCTGCTCTTCATACATCTTGTCAGCTTGATTTTATTTAAAGTGACAAAATCATAACTCTGGAACTTGCAGATGTCTGAAAGTATCACAGGGGGTCTTAGCTGAGCTGTGGCACTTAATACAACCCATTATGTGTGTTAAAAAAGGTCTAATTTTCAGCTGTTTTCTTCTTGACGCTTACAAACCACTATCATCAGTGATATTATCATTGATTTGTGCTTGCACATGATTGAATGATTGTTTGATTTTACTTCATTCATTAAGACATGTAAAAAAAATCACTTAATCATATCATCATAAAGCGATCATAAAGTGATTTTTCACTTAACGTAGTGAATAGTGAAATTGTGCTTGACATTCATCATCCAACCATGGGAGCAAAAATGCATTTTTTTTAAAGTTACTTGCACAGAGTTGGGTGTTCTTTGCACAGTGAATTTTCACTTAGCTTTGCCTTATTGACTAAGCTATGTGAACATTCGCCTTGTGAAATGAAACTTACATTCCAAAATTAACTTGCTCTACTCTTTGGCATATCACCTGTCCCTGAGGTTTAGCAACAGGTGATTTAACATACAATTCAACAAGTATGGCACAATTATGATAGCACTCACTGATTTAGACAAAAATACTGTGTGGGGCAAAACCAAACATGAGCAAGCTGGGGGATCATGTGCAAAACCATAGCATTTAAAATAGAAAGGCTTGACACTCAATGAGAAAAAGTGAAAATTCAGAAGTAATAAAAAAGGTTTTCATGGGTTAGTTCCTGTAAGAAAAACAAATTGTCCAGATGATAGAAAAATCAAAGATATTTTTAATGCTAGAAACCATATTGAAGTGTGTCATTTTCTTCAGTTAATACAATACCGGTGCTAAAGTTATTCCAGACATGAGTGTGAGTGAGCTTGTATAACAATTAACTCTGAAGACAGTTCCATGGGGGGGTCATTGAACAGCATGAATGTAATGAACTAAAGAGTTGACTTAATTGTGCTGTGATTTATTTTGATCCAGCTGAACCAACCCACATTATTGTCCTTGTGGGTTTTGGTGACATCTTAGTTCAGAAACAATATGCTGGGGATTATTACAGACCTATTTAATATGCAAGTAGGGCACTGATGCAGGTAGATAATACTCCCAGAGTAAAAAAAGGAGCTTTAGCACACATATTTACGCACATTATAGAGTTGAGTTTACAATGAAGACAGACACAATCCAGGAGGAGGAGGTGATATACTCTCCTTATTCTAAACCTTCTGCCAAATTGGGAAGTGAGTTCCTCTTCTTTTCCCATTAATAATATACCAAAGTGGGCCTGCAATTCAATTTTCAAGATTATGCTTATGCCCCAAATCACATCAAAAGTGCCCATGTGAACATATGTGTTTCAAACTGTCCAACAATCTGAAATCACTTTAAAAGTATCCATGGAAGCATCCATCCACAATACCACCTGGGCAGCAAATGTCAGTGGTTGTGGATTACTTTTCACAGTGTGAGGTAGTGAGTTTCACAAGAGTAACTGCATTAACTGAAGTTGATGCTTTGAAGTGCAGTACCACTTCTCAGACTTCATAAAGTCACAGTAAGTGACAATGGATCATGGTTTTACTGTTCACAAACATGTCAGGATTATTTGGCACCAAACAGCATTTTGTATCACCATACTACATTAAGTAAGCCATAAGCTAATAGAAAGGTGGAATGCCAAAACAGGACTTTGTTGAAAGCCATAAAAAGGCAAAGAAAAAAAAGTAATTCTAGCAGTTTCTTTTTGTGTGCTAGACAATGTCTTATGCACCGATAGGGCTAGGTCCTGCAGAAACTTTTTGTGGTCATAAGTCTAGGATGAAGTTGTCAGACATTGTAGCCCACCCTTCTAATGCTACAGTTGATAACGGCAGGAAGCAGGTCAAAAACACTTCTGTAAGCCTAGTGTCCTCCAACAAGAAAATAAAGTACTGTTCCAAAGGGACCATTCTGTCAACCTATCTGTTTTTTATGAACTGGAACCATACACTGTGCAAGAGAAGTAAGGTCCCAAAGTCGTTTTGGATAATCTAAAGTAATATACAATTATTTAGAACTCATCAACTTTTGTTAAAAAAACATCTGTGTCCTGGAAGAAGCTATCATCTTCCTGAAACCGATGCACCAATAACTACATCAGAACCAACAAGAACTATGTATGCAGTTGATCAAGTCACCAGAATACCTTAAAGGATTTTTTATTGATAAGAGTTTTATTTTTGACATGTTATTTGTTTCTGTGTATGGTTAGTATAGAAATAGGAATCTACATTAATATTATTCACATTCACTGTCAAGGCACCTTTGATTTAAGGAAGTAAAGGATTGGAGAATTTTGTTTGGTTAGCAATATGTTAAACATATTTACTGACATTTACACTAAACAGCATTAACTGCCAGGTGCCAGTATTCCAGTTAAGTTGTCCTGCAGAATGCCCTGCTATCCTGTGACCTTGGTCCATTCTGTAATAGAAATCCCAGCTTCTATAGTCAGCCCTGGCCCTTCCATCTCTTGTGCTTTACTATTAACTATAGAGGCTTCCTATCACAAAAGTTGGCCACTGTTTCCATTACAGACTGACCCAGGAACTGTATAAAAAAACATATGGGTTGTGTGGGTGAGTACCAGTTTACATTTGTGTTAGTGGCTACGAATTTACATTAAAAAATTAAAAGAATTCTTTAAATTTAGTGTGAATTTATCTACTGCCTGCAAGCTGGGAATATTGCTGAACTATGCTTATCACATCTGACAGAAGCTGTTTCTGGACACAATACCTATAAATAAACTGGACAAGGTTTCATGACCTGAAATGAGCATATCTTTACTGACATATTCTTTGGAGCCCTATGAATTGTGGGTCTTAGGATACAAGACTCAGGGGTGCTGAACATCAATAACAATGATGTGATCCTTTCATACAGCTTGCCCTTTTTATGATTAGCTGTAATGAAAGAAATCCAATTTTTAAAAGGATAGGTTATGGGAGTTGTCTCCTTTAACCCCTGATCATCATACCGCCAAGGGGCATCATTCTCATAGCTGAACTATCCTCTGCCACTGAGATCACCTGATACGGGAACTAAATTACTTTGAAATAAAAGGTAAGATAAGAGTTCTTCATATGATATAACAGGCCTCTTGTGGCTGCTAATATGGGAAACATGCTGCAAAAAAAGACAGAAAGAATTATAATTGTTTCTGCTAGCTGCAACTGACTGATGTATTTCCTATCATAGTAATTAAAAGCAAACATAAAGGCTACAATACCACAAGCTATTTATAAGGCAACTCCAAACCAATCTAGGAAGCCAACAAAGTGATAGGAATGTTCTCTGAAACTAGATTCGTCTTGATGTTCCCAAACCTCCCTGGCAATCTTTGGATTTAATATAGGTAAATATGCTGTTCACTTTAAATTAAATAAATAAAAACCTGCGCTCAGTGCAAAAATAATCAATAGTGATAAAAAACGTGAATTGGGTCCTGCTGCTGAACACTATAACCCCGATATAAGGCAAGACTAGTTGTAGATAATAATCAGTGCAGCGCTGGACAAGAGCAAAGTGAATAATAGTAAAAATAGATATTACCAAAAATTAATAGCAACAATAAAATGATAACGTGGGTACTATAAACAATCCATAATATTGAGAAACCATCAATGTGTAAATATTCATCTATAACAGTTCATTGTAATAGAGGAATGGTGAAAAAAAGGGGGGGTGAAAAAAAAAAGGAGAGAAAAAAAATATAAATCCAAACTAGGTGAAAAAAGTCCAAAGATATATTGGTGCAAAATCAATCCAGCGACGTGATCAACAGTGACATCCACCACCAGAGAGTAATAAAGGCTTACCAGAAAGCCTGCGACCGCCCTTATTCAGGGGGGTCAAAACAGGCTTAGTAGATCAACGTTGGTATCCTGTTGAAACCGCAATCGATGTCCTGTTGTTCGCTCTCCGCATTAACTTCCCATCAGCAATAATTGATACCCAGGGAAGATGGAATGGTTCCAGGAAGGACCATATGGCCAGTGTCCAAACAAGGAAAAACCATAAAAAGAGAGAAGGGGACTCCAGTAGTGCAGATAACCAGGGACGTTTTAATAAAAATTAAATAAAAAATAGAAATACATTGCACCAGTTCGTACATAAAGTGCATATGAATTACAAATAAAGTGCATAAAAATGACAGATGCACTGCAATACATCAAATATACGTGCACAAGATAAAGTGATGTATGCAGGAAGATGCCTATGGGCACCAGCAGTGAGACTGTCACGACCAGCGAGACAGAAAAACTTCACCGCTGTTTAAATTAAAATCGCGCATGCGCGAAGCGAGTTCACATTGTGACCCTATGGCCGTTTCGTCACAACTTGCTGGTCGTGACAGTCTCACTGCTGGTGCCCATAGGCATCTTCCTGCATACATCACTTTATCTTGTGCACGTATATTTGATGTATTGCAGTGCATCTGTCATTTTTATGCACTTTATTTGTAATTCATATGCACCTTATGTACGAACTGGTGCAATGTATTTCTATTTTTTATTTAATTTTTATTAAAACGTCCCTGGTTATCTGCACTACTGGAGTCCCCTTCTCTCTTTTTATGGTTTTTCCTTGTTTGGACACTGGCCATATGGTCCTTCCTGGAACCATTCCATCTTCCCTGGGTATCAATTATTGCTGATGGGAAGTTAATGCGGAGAGCGAACAACAGGACATCGATTGCGGTTTCAACAGGATACCAACGTTGATCTACTAAGCCTGTTTTGACCCCCCTGAATAAGGGCGGTCGCAGGCTTTCTGGTAAGCCTTTATTACTCTCTGGTGGTGGATGTCACTGTTGATCACGTCGCTGGATTGATTTTGCACCAATATATCTTTGGGCTTTTTTCACCTAGTTTGGATTTATATTTTTTTTCTCTCCTTTTTTTTTTTTCACCCCCCCTTTTTTTCACCATTCCTCTATTACAATGAACTGTTATAGATGAATATTTACACATTGATGGTTTCTCAATATTATGGATTGTTTATAGTACCCACGTTATCATTTTATTGTTGCTATTCATTTTTGGTAATATCTATTTTTACTATTATTCACTTTGCTCTTGTCCAGCGCTGCACTGATTATTATGCTGTTCACTTTGCAAGGGATTTGTCACATTGCAAGGGAATTTCCCTTGGTTCAGTGAATAAGGTGACCCTGCTGACTTCTATCATCCAATCATGTGCAAGCAAAAATGCTGTTTTTTTCCCTAGCACATAATTGGGTATTCCTTGCACAGTGAATTTGAAATACTCTCATTAGGCTAAGGAAAAAATCCTCTGCAAAGTAAAAATTCCTTTGCAAAATGAATAGATTATTTACCTTTAGTAAATCAAAACTATTGACCTCAGTGAGCTGTTTTGATTCCCCTCTTTGCTAGATGGAGGCGCATCTGTGTGGAAATCTTGAGGTCAAATGGTCCTGGAATCTCTCCATGATTGTAAAGCACTGAACATTAAGCAGAACTATACTTACTTTTTATACTGTATAAAATATCACGGTAACAGAATGGCTAAACTAACCTAAAACAATTTTTATGGATTTTTTAACTTAAAATGTAAATCATGCCAATAGGTTCTTTTCTAGTTTTAGAGTAGGGAAGGATTTGAACTACTGTCAGTTTTTAACTTCTAATTGGCTCAGTTAAAGAGATTTATCCTCACTTTTTAATCCTGCTCATGTCTTACAAGACAGGGACGCAGAAATAAAAACCTGGCAGGCATTATGCTCCCCCCCCACTCTATTAAAGAAAATAACTTTAATTTCTGCCTGTTTTGCTGTGGAGTTACCTTCATTTACTCTCTAGTATAATGTGATTAAAAGGATAGGAAATGTGGGTAAACTTCTTAAATTGAGCCCCGGATAGCAGTGGAAAACTCAAGGGGTTTAAGCCTTTCATACTCTAACCAAAACTAGGAAAAAGGTATTGGCTTGACATACAGCCTAAGCAATCTTTGCTAAGTGAATCAAAACAGGTGTACAGATAGGTAATGTGTCCTTGCTGAAAAAATGTCACGGTAACTAAGCTCCACATAGGCTCGAGAACCAGATGAAAAGCTGATACATGAACATACACCTCCGAACCAAAGGATCCTTTACCCAAGAGGTTAAAGTGTTGTTGAAAAGTCAAGCATGACTTATGTTTCTGAATAAAAGTTGCATCAAAGTGTCTCTATCAGTGCTCAAATTTGCACAATAATAATGGGTCACTCATACCATAGTTGGGCTACATAAGACTACCTGTGCCTAACACTATACATAGTTAGTAAGGTTGAATAAAGACCATCCAGTTCAACCTGAGTGAGTGTGGGTGTGTGTCTACAATTATCCCTATTTATTTAAGGTACCCATATAGCGCTGTCAATTTACGCAGCGCTCCACACATACATTGCACACTCACATCAGTCCCTACCCTCAAGGAGCCCACAATCCAAGGTCCCCAACTCACATTCATATACTAGGGCCAATTTTGGACAGAAGCCAATTAACCTATCAGCATGTCTTTGGAGTGTAGGAGGAAACTGGAGTACCCGAAGGAGACCCACGCAGGCACAGGGAGAACATGCAAACTCCAGGCGGGTAGTGTCATGGTTGGGATTCAAACCAGCGGCCCTTTTTCCTGCTAGGTGAGAGTGCTACCCACTACACCACTGTGCTGCCCAACATTTTTCAGTAGGCTTTTAGAATATAATATCGCAGAGACATATTCTGGGCAAAGTGATAGTTGTCTGCTTGGGGCCTTGCCAAGGACATACTGGTTTATTAGACATCTCACCTACCATGCATAGGAGGGAAGTTTCTCCTCTTTTCTGCATGTCAATCAGGAGTCCTTTAGCCTTGTCATGTGATTTGTGTTGTCACCTATGGAGCTACAAGACTCCTCTGAGGGCCGTCAGAAAACAACAGGAAATTTCCTATGCAGCCAAGCTTGATGGATGAACTGCAGGACACTTATTCAGTTTCTGTGTCTCTCTTTTTATCAAACACTGGGTCACGCTTACTGTAGAGAGTCTCTCCCACACATAAACGCCAAAACACAAACTCGACTTTTATACGGCCGTCTCTGATTCACAAGGCTTTATCGGTCTCTCTCTCTCTGACACATAGATGACCACTATTACAAGACAACGTCTCACTCACATACGGCACTGTTACTGAACAATTAAGAACAGTTTAAAGCATGCCCTAGACATGGAGGGGCTCCAAGGCCTACAGCAAAAAGACTTGCTTAATAGTAAAAAAATTGTAGTGCCTGCTCTTTGGCAAATCATGAATTTATAATAAGGGCAGTAAATTAATCTCTGGCTCTGTAATAATCAAAATGACAACTCCACACAGGAAAAATATTAAAATGCATGCAAACAGTATGCTTTGGTCAAATTGGCTAAGTATAAGTAATACTGAAATATCCTCAATATTGACTTCATGGTACATAATCTAAAATACGGTAATTCATGTTTTGGATTCCCCTCCATAGGTTAAAAACCTCTAAGGCAGATAATAATCAGAAAACAAACCTTTTGCAACCAATGAATCTACTATAGATATTCTCTGTTGCAATCCCTAGAAATGTAATGGCTCTGAGCTATACTGATTTCCACAGAAGGATAGTCCTGCTGTGTTAGGGCCTTTCATATTTTAAATGAAAAATTACCTACAAATTACAAATTCTAAATCATAATGTGTGCAGAGTATAGTATCCCTTCAGTCAGCATAATCAATTTTATTGCCTAATTACTGTATATCCAATGCTACTTTCTCATATCACCTTTTCTTGTATGATATTGATTACTAATATAGCATACAGCTCCAATTTTATGGTTGCCATCTGGTGTTCTAATCAATTTCTCTACTGGTGAAGTCAGCAACAGTGCTCATGGGTGAGATACACTACCATGCCTGTCCTCTGGCACATAATAATAAACTAAGCAGATATTTAATGAAACCACTGTGCTCTGACTGTCATGTTCTTACACTGTAGTGCTGTGCTCATAGCAAATATCTAATGCACGTGGTAATCCTACTAAAACAAACACGTGTAAGCAATCAAACACAAACCACACATATACATATGTATGCATTTTCATTACATTAAACATTTTAAATGACCATAGACCATAGCCACTTTTTAAGTGACCAGTTAAAGTATTTGCTATTGCCAAGATAACAAAAATACCAGCTTCTTCAAAAATAACAGTAACATTCAGCAAAATTAACTTTACTTAAGCTACATCAGTGTAAGATTCTCATTGATTGCTACAGGTACTATACTTTGCACTCTGTTCCCTATGCTGCTTTGAATAAGCCTAATTAACACTAACATCCTACAAGCTTAGCATAGGTTGTGTGCCAGTTTGCTGTACTTATCGCTACATTTGCAATAAAGAACAGTGAGGATCAAATGGAAGTTTCCATCTGGTGTCCCAGGCTAACTGTTCTGCCTAATTATATACTGCCTAATTATCATCAAAGTGTTTTGAAACTAAGGCATCATTTGAACAGCATGCATCAATTGATCATTAGATGTCAATTTACAACCCTCTCGCTGCCAGACCAAATCATGCATTTTCTGAAATTGTATATTCATGATTTTGTACATCCCACTATGCTTTCAAAGTTTTATGGAAAGCCATATTTGTAATTAAAATGTTATATTAACATGTTATAATAAACTCCAAGCAATTTTTACTTTTTTGGGGAAGCGTTAGAACCTTTCACAGGCTTTTACTGCACTCGTTTTTGTTTGAATACGTTTCTCATTGGCGTAAAGTAAGAAGGATAGGAATGATGGAATGTCTCACCAATGGGGACAGAAATGGCAACAAAACACATTATTTAGTACAGTAGGGAAAGATTAGAACCTTGGTCTGCTTTTATTGCTGCATGAACCTCCAGGTTCCGGTAACCCCTATTCACATTCTTTCTTTTTCTAGTGTCATAGGTGGTTACTAATCTCCCCAAGAGAAATAAAAACCTAATTATCACCTGAACTCATCATTATTCTATTCAAAATTATTTTAAAAATCCTGGCTTTAAATAGGAAAGGAAAGCCTGTGTTAAATGTTTATCAAAATATAAATCTAGCTTTAATTGTTCACACTTAAATGATCAATACCCTACAAACTATTATTATTTCTTCAGTTTAGAAACTGAATTCCAGGTATGCTGAATTCCATCTTGGACCAATGTAAGCAGGCATGTACCATACCTGGCTGACCCCTGTGGAAGCTGGAAATCACTGTAGCACCGCTATGACAGTGATAGCCGCTAACTTCCAGGTCCCGTGCTGAGCAGCTGACATCACCACCCCACTTTGTAAAATCAGAGAATGCTTTGCATTCACTGAAAAAATGCAAAGTGTTCTCTGAATGGTGTCCATGCCAAGGGGGCATGGGGGCATGGCATGTTTTCACAAAACAGAAGGCCAGCCCCCCAGCATGGGGACTGGAAGCTAGCAGCGATCAGTGTAGTAGCATTAGAATCTCCTGCTGACAGCAGAGTGTGTCGGGGCAGAGATGAGCCACTGATTGTTAGGACCCAGTGGCTACCGATACTCTAACAATCAGGTGGAAGCTGTTACATTTAGCAGTGGTAATAATACCACTGCTAAATGCTTAATTTCACACTGCAGCTGGAGGTTTGTGTGGCTGAACACCCATTAATTTGGCTGTTTGCACAGTATTCTCCTTGGACAGTACAAAGTGAATAAATCTCCTTCATATTATTTCCCCTGCTGGTCGAAGGTTCTTATCCTATTGTGTTAAGGTATTTTCTCTATTGTGAATAAGCTATTTTTCTCTTTTACACTACTGAAAATTAGGCAAGACAACTTAACCACTTGCAGCAAAATTACGTACCTGTACGTCATTCTGCTTCAAGTGGTTGTACCGGGGTGATGCCTGCAGCGGTACTTTTTTTTAGAGCCGGCGGTCGGCTTTCTTGTAATAAAAACAGATGCCGACAGTCGGCTTTCTTGTAATAACAACAGATGCAGCCAAGCAGCTGCTCAGATTGTTATCACAAGCAGCGGGAGCCAACACCTCCCTCCCACCACATTTTGCTGCTCCACCTGGGCTCTCCCATCCCACTAGGTGGCTCACGTGACCAGCCGGCACCTCCAAAAGAGGAGAGGGACCTCTGAGTCCCGTGATCCAAGAAATAGATTTTTTCAGGTAAGCTGTAGGAAAAAAACAATTTTCTTCATCGTACATTATGGGACACAGAGCAGCCATAATAATTACTATGTGGAATGTCCTAAGGCAATGCCCCTGAGGGGAGAGAGACACAATCACAGAAACTGCCACCTGAGAAGGACTTATTCTGCCACCTGTAATATACTGTGGCCAAAGCAGTATCCTCCATGGCTTTGATATCCATTTGGTAAAATCCTGCGAATGTATGTACCAAAGACCATGTAGTGGGCTTAAAAACCGGAGCCACTGACCCCTGATGGCAGATGGCCTAAGATGCCCCCACACACTTGGTAGCGACCTCTCTCACCAAAAAGGGGTGGGGATCTTGCCCTTTCAAGCCACAGGCTTGAATAATTAACTGGCGGATCCAATGAAAAAAATAGTTAACTTGGATGCCTCCTACCCTTCCTGGGCCCTGCTGGCAGCACAAACCAGGATTCCTGACCTGTGCTGACAATTCAAGTAAATCCTGACCACCTGAACTACCTCCAGAGTATATAGCAATCTTACTCCTGAAAACTAAGGAGTAGAAAAGAAGGCAAGACACTGTCCTGATTCAAGTGCAAACTAGAAACCACTCTAAGCAATAAAGATGGATGAGGGCGAAACATCACCTTATCATGATGTAAGACCAAGAACGGCTCCTTGCATGAGAGAGCCGTCAGCTCTTACACTCCACTTGCTGAGGTGATAGTAACCAAAGAAGCCACCTTCCGAGTCAAGGACTAACAATTGGTTCAAAAGGTGTCAAAAGGCACCGAAAGGTGACCTCTGCAAGGACAGACAAGAGCAAATTCCCAAGGACACAAGAGTGGCTTGACAGGCGGAACTGTCTGCGTTACACCCTGTATGAAGTATGGTTCAAGGAGTAAGGAACAACAGCCTCTGACACAAAATGGATGGGGCGAATCTGACCCCTAATTGTACTTAAGTCCAATCTCCTTTCCCCTACCGATTGGAGAAAGTTAAAAAAGACTCCCACTCACATATATCTGTGGGTGCCTCTACCTGGCTTCACCTCAGGCATAACATATTTCCAAGTCCTGTAATTGAAGCTCCCTGAAGCCAGTTTCCAGGCGCTCAACAGTGCGGAGACAACAGGACCCAAGACCATTAGGTCCAGCTGGACTGGAAGTGTCCAAGACTATGTCAATGTACCAAGCCCTCCTGGGCTTATTTGGCTAACACTATTATCAGTGTTACCACCTCAAAGATTCTACAGTAGTTGAAACAGAGGGAAAGCGTCAATTAGGGAGCACTGGTCCCTAAGGTTTTACCAGTGCATCTACCCCTATTGCCAGTGGGACTCTTGTACCGGACACAACCTGTCCAATTTGTTGTAGAACTTGGAATCCAGTAGATCCACCTGCAGAGTTCCCCAACATTGGCAGATTGCCAAAAACTGTCTCAGGAAGCAGGGACCACATGGTCCCAGCATTAGTTGCTGATGACTGGAAACCCCCTGTCTTTTCTCTATACCTGGAATATGTACTGGTGACAAAGACAGCACCTGTTGTTCTGCCCACGACAGAATGTGGTTCACCTTCCTGAGCCACACAACTCCTGGTGCTGCCCTGGTGGTTATTATATGCAACTGTAGGGGAATTGTTGAATTGAATCTACAACCTGATCCATTCAATAATCCAGAGCCAGGTATACTGGCCAAAAGTTTAAAATATTGCAGGGCAGTATTCTCTCCTGTGGAGACCAAGTCCATTGAACTGTAGTCACCTTCAAACCAACTGGAGAGACTAGCACTAGTGGTTATTTTCTTACAAACTCCTGAAAGGAAGAATTTCACCTTCTCCAGATTTCAAAACCATCAACCACCAATTTGAGCTCGGCAATGCCCTCGAGTCCTCCGACAACCCAATGCTTGAATCCTCATGTTTCAGACAGAAAAAATATTCATCTACAAAAGACCTGGAGTAGGACTATACGTAGAAATGTATCGAAGGAGAAAATGGAACCGACTGCTTCCTGAACAAAGATTATTGAGTTATATTAACCGCTTCAGCCCCGGAAGATTTTACCCCCTTTCTGACCAGAGTACTTTTTGCGATTCGGCACTGCGTCGCTTTAACTGACAATTGCGTGGTTGCGATGTTGCACCCAAACAAAATTGACGTCCTTTTTTCCCACAAATAGAGCTTTCTTTTGGTGGTATTTAATCACCTCTGCGGGTTTTATTTTTTGCGCTATAAACAAAAAAGCCTAGTCATTTCGGCGATCTCCGATTTTTATTGGGACTGCGACATTATGGCGGACACGTCGGACATTTTTGACACATTTTTGGGACCACTGGCATTTTTACAGCGATCAGTGCTATAAAAATGCATTGATTACTGTAAAAATGTCACTGGCAATGAAGGGGTTAACCACTGGGGGGGGCGATCAAGGGGTTAATGTGTTCCCTATTGTGTGTTCTAACTGAAGGGGGGAGGGGACTGTTTAGGGGAGATGACAGATCGCTGTTCATACTCTGACGGTTCTCCGTGTGCCCCGAGCGATCGCGGGAGCCTGGTGGTGATCAGCACTAGTGCGCGCCCCTAGTGGCCAAATCTAGAAGCGACGTAACGACCGATGATGGCAATTCACGCAGCCGAGCCATGTTGCCGCAGTACAACTGCAGCGGCTGGTCGGCAAGCGGTTAAGATTGGCACCCCCTTCGTTTTCAGCAAGTCCAGCACTGGGGCTGGGAGCTTTGTGAACCTTCAGAGCTGTGGCCAGCCCGAAGAGCAGAGTCACAAAAGTAAAAAAAAAAGACGACTTTGCATTGCAATTGCAAAAACCCTTGATGAGCCTGGAAAAAAGCGTCACATGAAGATATGCGTCATTGATGACTATGGACCCCGAAATCTACCTCTACCGGTTGAGTTTTTTTTTTTTCTTTTTCTTTTTTAATAATGAGCCCATACCTTCTGCTTCAAGAATCAAATGCAAGGCAAAAGTCTGGCAACTCAGTGGCAAACCCAGAAGGCCCAAAGAGGCGTACCTAACCTACCAAGCTTCTGCCGGCTAAAGATGGAGCAAACCACCTCAGAGACTGCCCTACAAACTACTGGCCTGAGATACGCTCAAAACACAGCATCCTCATATGCCTCCCTCACACAGCTAACAGCATCTGGTATTTCAGGGCAGCCTCCCATCCATATACTAACCAGGCTTGATCCTGCTTAGGCTTCGATCAACAGAGATCAGGCATGATCAAGGTTATGCGGCTGCAGCCCATCTGATGAAAAATGAATGCGTCAGGAAACATTGCAATGCCAAACACCACAGTGGCTCAGATGCACCTGACATCACTGTCCATCGGGAGATGAGGACACTGCCAGATCACTGAACCTGAGAGTGGCGCAACTGCCTCCACCCGTTGCCTCTCTTTTCTGGAACCATTTAACTGGTATAACATAGCAACTATATTAGCCAACCTAATACACAGTCCACCAAGAATGCAGGCCTAAAACAACGTTGGTTTACCACTATGTAACCCATTAGGTATGTAAGTATGCAGGTACCCAGGTATGCCGTTATGTAGGTACCTAAGTATGTCTGCAAACATGCAGATATACAAGTATTCTTGCCATTCATGCATTTAATTATGCAGTTCAAGGCAAATAAGCACATATGTATGTATCCCAAAACAAATAAGCACATATGTATGTAGTCCTAGGCAAATAAGCACATATGAATGTAGTCCTAGGCAAATAAGCACATATGTAAACAGTGTAATGTAAATAAGCACATATGTTTTCAGTTTAATGTAAATAAGCACATACGGTATGTATACAGTTTAGTGCAACTAAGCACATATGTATGCAGTTCAAAATAAGTATATACAAGTATATGATTCTTAATAAGACCCTCCAGGCCTCCAAGTATGCTCCAAGAGCACATGTACCACATCAGTGACCACCACATTACAGACAAAAAAACTGAGGTACTTCCTGTGTAGGAGGGGTTATATAGGGGAGGACTTCCTGTTTAATTGATCTGCCAGTGTCCATTCACCTCTAGGTGGCGTATAACCCACATAGTAATTATTATGGCTGCTCTGTGTCCAGTGTTGTACAATAAAGAAAAAGGATTTACTTTGCAAAAGGACTCTGAGTTGCCAGCCTTTACGTAATTAAGAAAAAACTCTCAGACTTTAGAACCACTTCAGAACCATGTAAGATAAGAAAACCATGAGAAGCAACGCACCAGCATCTGCCAAAAAACCCATGAAATTAGCAGTTTTCTTTAACCAGTGAGTTATTTTTTTTTAGAATAGCAAATTAATATCATACCTGTATTAGACCGTTTTTTTGAGGACTTAAGACTCCGGCACCTTCCACTGACAGAACTACTGTTTTCACTCATAGAGTCTTGTGCAGAGGAACCACTTCCTGTGGCTTCACTGTCCCTCATCATGCTTTCATAACCACTGCTGCCTCCACTGTGGTAAAACAGGGCTGTTTTGCCCATTGCAGGTGGCAACTCCCCACTAAGCACACTGCTGTTATCACTTCCATGACCACTGCTGCAACGGTGGGGTTTTCGTGGGGGAGTGATTTTACTGTATGGGGAGGGCAGTGTGTGTACAGTGGGCTTCTCTGCATGGTGAGTTACACGTTCATCGGAGTCTGAATTTCCACGTGAATGCACACTTCGACCACCTGTGCTTCCCTGGAGTAGCTCTGAGATCCTGCCATTAACAGCTCTTAGAGGCAGCTTGGAAGCAAGCCCAGAGCCTCTGTTTCTGCTAAGAGATTGTGTAGACCAAGACATATTTTTACCATTTGGAGGTAGGCTTGAACTTCTTCCAACAGACTGAGGGAGTGACTTGGTTGAGAAGCTGAGTGTTTTGGTTGCAGATGCTGAAAGGCTACGAGCTTTAGGACTAGCAAGTAGTAGTTTGCTTACTGCTGATATTTTTGAAGGGCTACATTTAGGCGAAGTACCAGCAGACTGTGGGGTGTTAGTTGGAGATGACATCACATTTCGATTTAAACTTCTCCCAGATCTTGGCAATGTGCTGTCTTTACTAAAGACCATTCTGGAACTGACTGAGGAAAGACTTCCAGCTCTTTCTAAAGACAGACATTCATAATGACTTCCACTAGATGTCCCTAATGAGTTTGCCCTACTAGCCAACTGCTCAAGTTTGGCACTAAATAACTTGCTACTACTGTTGCTTCTGGTGTCCATGCTAAATCCAGACAATTTTCCACTAAGTTCATCTGGAAGACTAGGAAGGGAAGAGAGAGATTGTTTTGAAGGGCTGCTTGCAGCGTGCTGGGGACTTGCTCTATTCCGATGATCTAGGCTTGACTTCCTCACTGGAGGCAGGGGTGGAATTCCTTTGGGACGAGTGAGAACACAATGCTTGGGAGATGCAACTCTTCTTTCTAAAGTAGATCTGGATGTTTGTAGTGAAGGGACAGAATTGATCTCTGCATCTTGTTCCTCCAGCTTATACAATCTTTCTAAACCTCTAGGGAGGCTACCGGTCAGTGAATAGTCAGTTACATGGGTGAGACTTTGTGTGGAAAATGTCATTTCACATCCATCTACAATTCTTCTAAGGTTCTCAGAGATTGGTGAGAGAATTGCTTCTCCACTGCTGCTGCTTAATCTGTCTTGGGTATTTTGTTTTTTATGCACATCATGGTCAGTTACACAATTAGCAACTTCAGGCATTTCTCCTTCATCTGTTGAATTAATGTTTTCCCCCTTGATACCATCTTCTCGTTTTAGCCATGGATCATCAAATACAGCTTTCACTTTATAATCAACATCATTGTTTTTTACAGAGTATGCAGACTTGTCAGGTAGATTTAATCTTTGCAGGGATTCATTAGTCTCTTGAGTTTTAAAGGGACTCACTGCAATGCAGGGGTAAACGGTGATGTTTGTTTTCATTGGAACATAGTTTTCACAGCTACCAAGAGTTGAAGTGTTTGATATAGTAACTGTGGTTTTCCCTACTGCAGAAATTGTGCAGCCCTTTATAGGGGATACATTATTCTGTACGGTTTCTGCCATTTCAGATTGAATGAGCACATTGTCCACTCCCGGCTTCTGTCTGTTTGAACACATCACACTGATATTCTGCAAAGCGCTTGTAAATTCTGAAATAGGAGGGTCAGCCATTGCTTCTCCATGGCCATAACATGCTTGAGCAATAAAACTGTGGCATGATTGTTCTCCATCACTACCTGTGCTCATTTCACTTAACCAGGAACTGATGGAAGACCGTCTGCTACTCCCTTCCGGACATTTCTCATCTGTTCCAGACTTAGGAAGGGGTAAGAACTGTGTAATGCTGACCTCAGAAACTGGTGCAGAATTAGAATAGCATTCTAGGTCCTCACTTATGCTACTTATAATACTTACAGGTCTTGACCCAGAAGCTAAAGCCTGCACTGAACAATCACTGTTAAAACTGATTATACTTGTAGGGCGGCCATTGTTCAGGACTCCACTAATTGTTAACTCTTCAACTAATGTGAAAACCAACTCATCCTCTCCATTCAGCTCTAGAGGTTGTTGCACGGTGACCATGGTTGTACTGATGACTTCCTTTTTGGAATCTTCAGAACCATATGTCTGTTGATCTTCAAGTGCACACTCTGCAGAAAAGCTACTTGAATTAGATAGAGATCTCTTCATGATTTGTGGACTCATTCCTACAGGAGGAGTTCGAATTTCTGGTTGTGGGAGAGATTCTAAAAGTGATCCTGCATCTTTATTTAGAGGGGGTGCTGAAGTTGGTAAGACACCCTTCTGTGTATAAACTTTACACCTTTGGGAAGGAGAGTGGGGCGGCTTGTATTCTGAAGTCTTAGCTAAACTGGCTATTCCTAGTCTTGGTGATCCCATTGATCTTGGTTTTCCTTCTACAAATCCACAACTGTTGAGGCTTTCCCTGCTTCCTTGCAAACTGGAATTCTGGACAATCTGGGACGATCCAGTGTGGAGTGCACAACTACCCGTAACACTCCTAGGAGATAATGGTGTAGCTGTGTCAGTGACATGCCCGGTGGGAATGGGTGAGTGGTTTCTTTGCGTTTTGTATGCTGTTCCAGTATTATTTTCTCTCACCTCCTTGTCGGACTGTATACTTTCACAAATGCTTTCTTCAATATTTTCATCTATTAGGTTTTTTGGTTGAGCCACTGGACACAAACCTTTGGCTGTTTGCTCTCCACTATACTGTGCAGGAACCTCTTCAAAAGGGAAACTATTTATTTCCTCACTACCATCTATACAGTCCAATCGTTCCTGTAGTTCTGCAAAAGTATTGCACTTTAAACAATCCCTTTCTGGCTTGCTAGGAGCTACTTCATGTACTTCCTCTACCTTAGCCTCATTCTTTGTCTTCTGCAAAACTGGAACTATTGGAACAAAGTCTGGTGGTCCCTCATTATCTGTGAGCTCTTTGTCAGATAAAGCTGTTCCATTGGGACCAACATAAATAACTGTATCACATGACTGTTCACTGCTTGAAGAGTAATCTGGGTCACTGGATAAACTAAGCAGGGGGAAATCAGGATCAACTACATTTCTTGAATGGAACGGTCTCAACTGAGTTGGCCTGCGCATTCGGCCTTCTTCACAGGAACTCTCTCCTCCAGATGAACTTGAAGTATACTGTAAAATAGGGATTCCACATACATGATAATTATATTACCTGAAAACATACTGATCTTCATATTTATAAACATCCTTATTGCTACATTGGTAAACAGGTATTTAACTGCTTTTATTAGCTCATAATTTGATGGAACCAAACCTTTAAAAAGTTATCTATAACATAATCTACTAATGTTGCACTCATTAAGACCTGTAAAAATGTATCTATACATGCGTATGCACTTGAGAAAGTTCAAGTATGAATATCTGTTCTAAAATAAAATAATTTCTTATAGAAATAAATCTATACATGCGTATACACTTGAGAAAGTTCAAGTATGAATATCTGTTCTAAAATAAATAATTTCATATAGAGATGTATCATCAATGTCACAATTCTGGGTCACTTAAACATGCTTTTAGTGCTTCTAGCAAAAGTTAATGCAGATGTGTCCTAGATCATGAAGTCATGGAGTTGAAAATGGAAGAAGCTGTTTTAAGTTAGCTGTGTTATATCTGCAACTGCAACAAATATTTTACAATCTATTGTGCACAGCAAGAATATAACCTAGCCTAATTCTAGGTCTATAGTCCTTCAATCTACCTTACACATGATAACAAATGACGCCAATCTCATACAAACCAAAACCTTGACTGTCTACCCAATCTGTTACGTTAATGAACACTTCCTCCCACATATTTATCTTAATAGTGGCCACTGATTTATCCCACAAGTCCTTACCTTGGTTTTCTTTTTCTTCATTCTCAGCACTCGGGAAGCAATCTGGATAGTGGACAGCGTCTCAGCGTAGTTTCCTGCAGCAGCTGAAATGTGAGCTATCATTGTTGTGCGGCAGTTCATGTTCCCCAGGGACTCCCGAAGAAGCATTGTGAGCTTGCTCTCTCTACAGAAACAAAATGAATTAAGGCTGCATTAGTGAAACATGTTTCACTTGTACTGTCATGATATGACTTCAGAGCCCTGAAGTTTTTTCCCTTTTCCTAATGGCATGCTAATCAGCTTCATGCTGCAGACACACATGGCACCCCATCTAAGGGATGAGAAATATAAAGGACAGGTCAATTAGGGTTTTTTTTTTTTTTTTTTTTAATAAAATGGAATCAATTCCTGACCATATGACTTGATACTGTATCTTACCGCTGTAAAAAAAAAAAACTACTAGCAACTCAACTCTTAGTGTAATTTATTGCTGGCAGCTTTGCTTTATAAAGCAGGTTACTTAGCCAATATTTTATGTTTTGACACACAATTTTTTCATTTTATTAACCACTTCATCCCCGGACCATTTGGCTGGCTAAAGACCAGAGTTTTTTGCGATTTTGCACTGCGTTGCTTTAACTGACATTTGCACGGTCGTGCGACGTGGCTCCCAAACAAAACTGACGTCCTTTTTCCCCAACAAATAGAGCTTTCTTTTGGTGGTATTTGATCATCCCCCAAAAATATATAAAAAAACATTTTTTTTCCTCAGTTTAGGCCGATACGTATTTCTCTACATATTTTTGGTAAAAAAAAATCGCAATAAGCGTTTATTGATTGGTTTGTGCAAAAATTATAGCGTCTACAAAATAGGGGATAGTTTTATGGCATTTTTATTAATAATTTTTTTTCACTAGTAATGGTGGGGATCTGCGATTTTTATCGTGACTGCGACATTATGGCGGACTGACCGGACACTTTTGCCGCTATTTTGGGACCATTCATATTTATACAGCGATCAGTGCGATTAAAAATGCATTGACTACTGTGTAAATGTGACTGGCAGTGAAGGGGTTAACCACTAGGGGGCATTGCAGGGGTTAAGTGTGTCCTAGGGAGTGATTCTAACTGTAGGGGGATGGGCTACGTGTGACGCGACACTGATCACCTCTCCCGATCACAGGGAGCTGTGATCAGTGTCCTGTCAGTAGGAAGAATGGGGAAATGCTTGTTTACATCAGCATTTCCCCATTCCTCCTCTTCGTGAGACGATCGCTGGTATCCCCGCGGACATCGAGTCCGCGGGACCCGCGACTACACTCACAGAGCTTGTGGCGGCGCACACGAGCCCACAATGCTGTGTCTTAAAGGGCAACATACAGGTACGTTAATCTGCCTGTACGTGCCCTTCTGCCGACGTATATCGGCGTGAGCCGGTCGGCAAGGGGATAATGTACATTACTGTTATCTATATGTCCTGCCATTGTCAACCCTTCAGATCCTTTTTTTTTTCACCTTGCATTAGAAAACTAACAGTGGGACTGATTGTGTGCTGTAGGTAACATACATGTCTTATTATTTTTATAGATCAGTCTTTTTTCTTAAAGTGATTGTATTTTTGTTTAATATACCAAACATGCTTAGAGTTGCAGAGAGTGGCCTTGATCCTTCTATTCTGAGGTCCCTGCTGGCACTCCTGGCTACTCCTCTTCTCAATTGTAGCACACCTATGGGCTTCCTGCTTTCTATGGTGACAAACCTGTGTGGTTGATCCTGAGCTGCATTGCCTGGGTCCATAGACACAGACAGCATGGATCAGTCCCACCCTCTGCCTCCCACTGCCTCAGCAAAGCCTATGAGTGTGGGGAGAGCCACTACAGATGGGCACAGCGCTAAATTGAGTGAGGGCTCAGGTAAGTATAAGGGGGCGATACAGGTACTTGAACATTTTTTACGCTAATGTACGGAAATGCATTAGGATAAAAAAGTTTAGGCTTTAGAACCACTTTAAATACTGTACATGAGTTGTTTAAGAAAGATGTGTTTAAGGCATTCACTTTATGTGCTATAATTACCTAATACCCAATTACACAGCAACATAAAGTAGCACCTGAGCAATTTGGGGTCTCAGTTCAAAGTCTGTCTATGTTACACTGAAATGCATATTGAACAGTTTGGCCAAAACATTTGGGGCCCATTCACACTTTGCATAAGCACATGCACACTAAAGTAGTATTAAACCATAGGCATGTTAGCTTAACACATTAAGCACAGTAAAAAAAAATCTTTCCCAGTATACTATTTGTTAAAATTCTTACCCTCCTCCAGTTTACACCTTTCAATGCTACTGGCTCCTTTGCTCTCAATACTGCTTCCCTGAACTTCTAATCTTCACATGAAAGTTTTTACAGTACACAGTGCAGTCTCCATTCAGTTTGTTGACTTGAAGAAGGGGGTGGAGGGAGGTAGGGAGGAGCAGAGGAGTACCTTGGCATCCTAGGCTAAGGGGTTGTGTGTTTCTATTGATGCACAAAGTGTAGGGAGACACAACTCTAGTCCCTGCATGCAAATGTGGCTCCATAGGATGGTACAAGAGAAAAGGAGTCATCTAAAACAGGAAACCTGGGGCAGCAGTTTACTATAATCTGTTCAAACACGAAATGAAGATGCTGCAACAGGAACATTCTTGCCTGCTTTTATACTGTAGGTGAGAAGTGTATTACTGAACTGTACCACAGCCCAGCCTATTTCTGTTTCACATGGAGAGCAATGCAGTTCATCATGGCAAAAATGAGCTGCTTATTTCTGATTGCCTCCTCTTCCTTATGCAATTTAACCACACCATGAGGAAGTAAGGTGTTGTCTACTGAAATTCTTCATGTATCTGGATGAAATAAAAGGATATGTTTAAACCAAGAATGCAGGATCTTTATTTGGATACCAAAATTTATCTGCCTGGCATCTATTAAGAAAAATTATTTTTGAGCACCTAGATTTTATTTGACAATGGGAAGTGGAGCAGGCACAAATAGGGAGAAGTTTAAAAAAAAAAAAATAACGTCTATAATTGCACCTACAGTCAGGTCCATAAATATTGGTTCATCAACACAGTTCTAATTTTTTTGGCTCTATACACCACCACAATGGATTTGAAATGAAACGAGCAAGATGTGCTTTACCTGCAGACTTTCAGCTTTAATTTGAGGGTATTTACAAATCAAGTGAACGGTGTAGAAATTACAACATTTTGTATATGTGCCTCCCACTTTTTAAGGGATCAAAAGTAATGGGACAATTGGCTGCTCAGCTGTTCCATGGCCAGGTGTGTGATATTCCCTCGTTATCCCATTTACAAGGAGCAGATAAAAAGTCCAGAGTTCATTTCAAGTGTGCTATTTGCATTTGGAATCTGTTGCTGTCAACTCTCAATATGAGATCCAAAGAGCTGTCACTATCAGTGCAGCAAGCCATCATTAGGTTGAAAAAACAAAACAAACCCATCAGAGAGATAGCAAAAACATTAGGTGTGGCCAAATCAACTGTTTGGAACATCCTTAAAAAGAAAGAACGCACCGGTGAGCTCAGCAACACCAAAAGACCCGGAAGACCACGGAAAACAACTGTGGTGGATGACCAAAGAATTCTTTCCCTGGTGAAGAAAACACCCTTCACAACAGTTGGCCAGATCAAGAACAGTCTCCAGGAGGTAGGTGTATGTGTGTCAAAGTCAACAATCAAGAGAAGACTTCACCAGAGTGAATACAGAGGGTTCACCACAAGATTTAAACCATTGGTGAGACTCAAAAACAGGAAGGCCAGATTAGAGTTTGCCAAACAACATCTAAAAAAGCCTTCACAGTTCTGGAACAACATCCTATGGACAGATGAGACCAAGATCAACTTGTACCAGAGTGATGGGAAGAGAAGAGTATGGAGAAGGAAAGGAACTGCTCATGATCCAAAGCATACCACCTCATCAGTGAAGCATGGTGGTGGTAGTGTCATGGCGTGGGCATGTATGGCTACCAATGGAACTGGTTCTCTTGCATTTATTGATGATGTGACTGCTGACAAAAGCAGCAGGATGAATTCTGAAGTGTTTCGGGCAATATTATCTGCTCATATTCAACAAAATGCTTCAGAACTTTTTGGACGGCGCTTCATAGTGCAGATGGACAATGACCCGAAGCATACTGCAAATGCAACCAAAGAGTTTTTTAAGGGAAAGAAGTGGAATGTTATGCAATGGCCAAGTCAATCACCTGACCTGAATCCGACTGAGCATGCATTTCACTTGCTGAAGACAAAACTGAAGGGAAAATGCCCCAAGAACAAGCAGGAACTAAAGACAGTTGCAGTAGAGGCCTGGCAGAGCATCACCAGGGATGAAACCCAGCGTCTGGTGATGTCTATGCGTTCCAGACTTCAGGCTGTAATTGACTGCAAAGGATTTGCAACCAAGTATTAAAAAGTGAAAGTTTGATGGATGATTGTTAATCTGTCCCATTACTTTTGGTCCCTTAAAAAGTGGGAGGCACATATACAAACTGTTGTAATTCCTCAAATTAAAGCTGAAAATCTGCAGTTAAAGCACATCTTGTTAGTTTCATTTCAAATCCATTGTGGTGGTGTATAGAGCCAACAAGATTAGAATTTTGTCGATGTCCCAATATTTATAGACCTGACTACCTCAAATAACAACACTCAAATTTACCAGTCTTAATACGAGCCACCTAATGTTCTTACTCAATATAAGGAGTATATGGGAAATCATGTATAATGCTGAGCCATAACCATGCTTTTTAAAATCAGTTAAATATCTAAGGCTGGGTTCACAGCAGGGGTCCGGTGCATCCCCATTCACAGTTTCAGGTCCGATTTCAGCCCAAATTTTTGGCTGAATTCAGACCTGAAACAGACCAAAAGACGCACAGGACTCCTGTGCAAATTAGCACCTGAGCCACAGCGGAGATATGTGAACTGGCTCCATTGAGAGCTGGTCAAAATCTCCTGCTATTGTGAATTGGAGGCAGAGAACCCACATCCAAATCGCAATAGTGTGAACCTAGCTTGATACTTAATATCTGGTACAAATTTTTACAAATTACTATTTCTACAAAGCAGGATTTAATGAGTGCATCCAAAGACACAACCATCTAGGCATTCCCTTTACAGTGTAAGTCCAGTGAAAACTTTTTTAATAGAGTGGGGAAAGATTAGAATGCATATTGTTTTTTGCTAACCTGGGCTCCTTTTGATTGAAATCCCTGAGATTTCCCCTTGCTTCCTGTTCTGGCGACAAGGTTTGACCAGACAGGAAGTGAGGTGGAATCTCCAAAAGCAACACAGACAGAAATAAAACCTCTTTACTCTTTGAACTTTTCATTAAAAAAAAAAATCTTTACATGTATACTGTACATTTTTCAGGTTCTTCAGTCCAATCACTTACATCACAGGCGGTCCTCTTTAAACTATGGTGGTTAGTGGGTCCTGAATGATGCAGAGAGCCGTGCCACCTAATGACACGGCGTGTCTCTCTGCAGCATTTTCCTGTGAACCCAGGGAGGCTGGATGACATACCCCCAAATGGCAGGTCCTTGACGCCCTGGGCAGACAAGAAAATGGTTGAATGACAATGAGTGTCATTTAACCAAAGATTGGTAATATTTAGGGATGAAGAATAAGTACCGTGGAGTGGACCATATGCATATTCCATATTTGCCTGACTCTGAAATATTTTGAAAAATTGCACTTTTTACTCCTGAATAAATGAAGGAACTAAACGGAAAACAAATATACACTCCTTTAAATGCATACAGTATTTTAGGTACTTTGGTCAGCTATGGTTTTATTAAAGTGGAACTACAGTAGGGAAAATAATTATTTGATCCCCTGAAGATTTTGTAAGTTTGCCTACATACTAAGAAATTGAGGGACTATAATTTTTATCATAGGTATAATTTAAATGATAAAGACAGAATTAACCAAAAATCCAGAAAAAACACGATACAAATGTTATAAATTGAGTTGCAGTGCAGTGAGTATTTGATCCCCAAGCAAAACATGACTTAGTACTTGGTGGATTTCACTTGTTGGCAAGCACAGAGGTAAGACGTTTTTTGTAGTTGCTTACCAAGTTTGAACACATCTCAGGAGGGATTTCGGTCCACTCTTCTTTAAAGATCTTCTCTAAATCCTTAAGGTTTCTTGGCTGTTGCTTGGCAACTTAAAGCGTTAGCTCCCTTCATAAATTTTCTATAAGATTAAGGTCTGGCTAGGCTACATAATGACCTTAATGTGCTTCTCTTGAGCCACTCCCCACTCATTTGTTGCCTTGGCGGTATGTTTTGGGTCATTGTCATGCTAGAAGACACATCCATGACCCATCATCAGTATTCTGGCTAAAGGGAAGAAGGTTCTCATCCAAGATTTTATAATACATGGCCTGTCCATTCGCTCCTCAATACAGCAAAGTCCACCTGTACCTTTCAAAGAGAAACAGACCCAAAGCATAATGTTTCCACCTCTGTGCTTGACTGTAGGGATGGTGTTCTTAGGGTCATAGTCAGCATTTTTCTTCCTCCAAACATAGCGAGTCGAGTTAATGCCAAAGAGCTGAATTTTGCTCTCATCCGACCACAGCACTTTCTCCCAGTCCTTCTCTGAATCAGTTAGATGTTCACTGGCAAACTTCAGATGGGCCTGCTTCGTGTGCCGTGTTTGGAGGAAGAAAAATGCTGACTATGACCCTAAGAACACCATCCCTACAGTCAAGCATGGAGGTGAAAACAGTATGCTTTGGGGCTGATTCTCTGCTAAGGGTACAAGCCGCATTGAGGATTGTGCATTGTCACATTGAGGGGCCAAAGAACTGGGCCATGTATTGTAAAATTTTGGATAAGAACCTTCTTCCGTCAGCCAGAACATGGGTCGTAGATGGGTCTTCCAGCATGACAATGACCCAAAACATACCGCCAAGGCAACAAAGGTGTGGCTCAAGAAGAAGTACATTAAGGTCATAGAGTGGTCTAGCCAGCCTCCAGACCTTAATCCTACAGAAAATGTATGGAGGGAGCTGAAACTTTGAGTTGCCAAGCAACAGCCAAGAAACCTTAAGGATTTAGAGACTGATCTGTAAAGAAGAGTGGACAAAAATCCCTCAGAAGATCTTTGGTGCTATGCAGGGCTCTTGCAGGCTCTGTGTGTAAGCTGTTTGGCCATACATCATACAGCCAAGCAGGTACACATTAACAGAAAGCATCAATGAACTACCAAAGTGCTCAGCAGCGGCGTGGTGGTTCATTGAGAACTACAAGACGACAGCTGCAAAGGCTGCCAGACCTTGTAGCTTTTAATTTACAGAACTCTGTGAATCAGTGACGCATTCTTTGAAGATTCTCACAGAGAGCAGGGGAGAAGATCCCCCTGCCGCCTGTGACATCGGGGGGCCGGGAAGGTACAGAGGATAGTGGATTTGCAACATGCTGCATGTTACACCTTGAATATGGGTGTAATATGTAACATGTTACAAAAGGTGAACTTATCCTTTAAGTGTGGTATATTCGATTTTGGGTTGGCCTTCATATTTATTGCATTCGATTAAAGTGGACCTATCAATAAAATTTATATTACACATAAATCAACGGTAAACATTGAGCATTAAAATACCTCTTGCTTGCCATATACAGAATACATTGATCAGCGCTGCAACCACTGGATTAAAGTGCTGATTGGATGCAAGTTTTTCAGCATAAAAAATTTACAGAAGCCTAAAGACTGGCTTCTGCTAAACAGTCAGCGGTACACACAGACCTAAAATCAGCCGGTTCCTGCTGAACCAGACAATTTTCGGTCCATGTATGCCCTTCTTAAGATCACTTGGATTCTGGATACCAGGCTACCACTTTTCATAGAGACTGCAGAAAGATTTTCTTTGCCTTGAACAAGACAGGCACTGTCTAGAACACTTGCAATAAGATAAGAGAATAATCTGGACAAATTCAGGAAGTAGATCTTGCATGTGTAATAAAGAAATACGGACCCCCTCATATATATGTAATGTATAAATTCAAGTTATATATATCGTATAAACAAGGTTAGTTTATAAATACTATCTGATAACATTATTAGGCCTATCCCTTTGACATGTACATCTCTAAAACCTTCTATTTTAAATTAAATCTATTAATAAAACTAACATTCTCAACTCTTTGGAATTTTTATTCTATGTGCACTGTAAACTATGACAAGCTCAAATTACTGTACTTGTTAACGGAAACTGATGTGAATAAACACGGATTAGGTTTTCAATGCATTAATGACTTTAGAACCAATACTTTCCTATATACTATAAAACATACACAAGCATTTAGCCATAATACTAGTCCTGAACAATACTTGCCCCTTTTATCACAAGACAATTCATACTACATTTAAACCCTGCTCTGTTGATAAAAGCTGGTTTATAATGAATATACATTTTCTATTAAATCCACTAGGGAAGTTTTATTAAGAAACCATTAATTACACTTATCAGCATCTCTGTAGCTATTTAGGCTCTAAATGCAGCTCGTACTACTTCCATGTTATCTCTTGCTTTGTTCCTCACAATGAAGAATCTCAAAATTCATTATCACATGGCATTGTTAATTAGATGGCTTCGGAAATGGGCACTTGCACATCAACTCTACAGTAAGAATTATGTATACCTTTCGCACAAGAATGTCTGCTCTCAGTGCTGTTAATATAATAGCATATACTGCACCTGGCAACAATTTTCACATTGTTACTTGTGTTGTATATATGGTGCCGTCATTAGTCAGATAAGAACCATCAGGCCTAATTTTTATAAATCAATATCTTGCTATAGTTTGGACCTGAATAGAAGAGAATTAGCTGTGTCAATGTGTATTTGAACCCCAAAACAAAAACATAATATATTGCAGCTTTGCAGTCCTTAGATGTGGTGACTGCATTGTTTTTTTCTTTCAGTATTGTTTTCTCTTTTATTTTAACCCGGAAATAATATACACTATAATACCAAAAGTATATGGACACCTGCCTTTACACACACATTAACTTTAATGGCATCCCAGTCTTAGTCCGTAGGCTTCAATATTGAGTTGGCCCATCCTTCGCAGCTATAACAGCTTCAACTCTTCTGGGCAGGTTTAGGAGTGTGTCTATGGGAACGTTTGACCATTCTTCCAGAAGCGCATTAGTGAGTTCAGGCACTGATGTGGAAGAGAAGGCCTGGCTTGCAGTCTCCACTCTAATACATTACAAAGGTGTTCTATCGGCTTGAGGTCAGGACTGCGCAAGCCAGTCATGTTCATCCACCCCAAACTCGCTCATCTATGTCTTTATGGACCTTGCTTGTGCACTGGTGCGCAGTCATGTTGGAACAGGAAGGGGCCATCCCCAAACTGTTCCCACAAAGTTGGCAGCATGGAATTGTCCAAAGTGTCTTGGTATGCTGATGCCCTAAGAGTTCCCTTCACTGGAACTAAGGAGCCAAGGCCAACCCCTGAAAAACAACCCCACACCATAATCCCCCCCACCAATTGATTTGGACCAGTGCACAAAGAAAGGACCATAAAGACATGGATGAGTGAGTTTGTGGTGGAGGAACTTGACTGACCTGCACAGAGTCCTAACCTCAACCCGATAGAATACCTTTGGGATAAATTGGGGTTGATTTGCTTAAAGCAAATATATTGTGCACTGCAAGTGCACTTGCTCCAGAGCTTAGTAAATGAGGTAAAGCATCACTTTGCAAAGAATACTCAATCATATGCAAGGAAAATAAAAAACAGCATTATTATTTGCACATGATTGGATGATAGAAATCAGCATAGGTTCCCTTTCAGAGCTCCCCCTTAGATCTAGTGTACTGTATATTTGCCTTTAGTAAATTAACCTCTATGTGTATGAGGGGAAGGGCAAGTGTTCCTTTATTTGGTATCTGAAGACACAATGAGAAGTGAAGTGAGATAAAGAAGATTCCCGCTTGGACAGCTGCCACTGGTATACATTTCGGCATTCGAAGATTTCCCTTCTATTTTGTGCTCCAGTGACAACTAGTGATTTTCCCTCAAAGTTCCAGTAAGTATTCTGTTAGAGCCCTGCCATCACTACAATAAACAAAAATCTGAAAACACTACTACTCCTATACAAAGCTAGCAAAGACAGCCTTGAATAATATGTATTGCTGTATGTTACTACCATTTCCTTTAAAGTGTTTGTAAAGTAATGTTTTTCTTTTAAAATAAGAAACATGTTATACTTACCTGCTATTGCACAGCCCTGATGCTCATGTTCTCGGGTCCCCCACCAGTGCTCCTCCTCTTTTCGGTGTGCCACTAGAGGAAGCCGCTTCCTATTGTGGCACACCTGTGGGCTAGTTACTGAGCCTGTGCTGCCTGTGTCTACAGACACAAACAATGAGTCTTGGTCTGGCCCCTGGCTCCCTCATCTCAGGATTTGACTGACAGTAAAGCCTGTGAGAGCGGGGAAAGAGGAGAAATCCACTGCAGATGGGCACAGCCCTGGATCAAGAACAGGCTCAGGCAAGTATAATGGTGGGTGCAGGGAAATGCAGGGAAAGTATTAAGGCAAAAAAATGTATAAGCTTTACAACCACTTTAAGCTCATTATCTCTTCCAGGCCATTCCACAAGGGAAATATGTTCTGATGACATCTGGAGGCTGGAAAACAGGGAATTATGCTTATCCTCCTCCTCCTTATTTTAAACATATTTTTTTCTGGGAGCGAGTACCTAGTTTTGACAGGTACCCTCTCGCACTTCTGCTCGGCTGACCAAGGCAAGCTGAGCAGAAGTTCAGCCCTCCCTCTGACTGTAACCTCCTGGGACATGTCACAGGTCCCCAGGAGGCTGCAGCACTATTTAGAAGGAGTAGTGTAACTCATATATGCACAGTTGGGAGACAGCTTCCCACAGTCAACATGGTGGTGCCAGGGATCTAAACACTGGCGAAAAACAGGGTGACGACAGCGCTGGTTCCCTGGACTAGTAAGTATCTTTTTATTAAAAGTCACTAGTTACAGTATTTTAGATGCTGACATTTATTTTTTTTAAACCTGACCAGAGTTCCTTTTTAACAGCAAGATCTGAGCATGTAGGCCCCTAAAAATGACAGCAAAGTGCTAGTCATGGGGGAGGGAATCTTTAGTTCTGTGTAAAAAGAAACATGACTTACATGACATACGAACATTGCCACAAATGTCACAGATATACTACAGTGGCATAACATTCATACTGTGTACGCTGTAGCTAAGCATTCCCCAATGTAGCTAATGGTCAATTCCCAAAGACATATAAGTCAAGTCAATTATGTTTGTTATTTTATTTCACAATAATTTTCCCATCAAAGTATTCCATTCATATACTGCATATGAATTAGTATTTTTCCCACAGATCATTCTTATATACCCTACAAAAATGGCTCCTTTTTCAGCTCTCCTCAATAAATACCTCACAAAAGCGAACAATTAATGCCAGCCAAAAACTAGTTGTATTTCAAAGAGTGAGGACCCTAGTAATGCAACAATTAGTTAAAGTACAACCCTAAATAAATGATGTCTAGTCTGCTAAAGCACTGTGTATTACAACAAATAATACATTGCTATGTTATCAAATACATGTTTCCACCTTTTTTTATCCTTTGCTGCATCCTTAGCGCTTCGGATCTCGTATTTGCAGCCACTTCCTGTTTTATGAGCTTCACTCCAGAGATGGCTGCATGGCATTTCTTGAGGTAGGTTTCCTGACAGTGAACCATTCCTTTGCAATTTGTTCATGTAAGGGAACAAGCAGGAGTAAGGGACTAAGTGCTGGTTCACACTGGTGTAATTTCTGATGCAATCCGAGTTATACAGAATCGCATGACAAGGGAAATCACATTATTTTCAGTGGTGCCTATTCACATCAATGTGACTCTGCTGCATTGTGATTTTAGAAAAGGTCCCTGTGCTACTTAGGTGCAATTTCAGTGTGATTTGGCTCCATATAATATGCTAACCACATTCAAAGTTGCATCAAAGGGACACTATATAATCGTACTGAAAATTGTATCATAGTAGTGTGAATTGAGCCTAAGGCTGGTCATACATGTTCAATTTTCTTGTACAATTTTCCATGAGATTTACCTTAAACGATAGTGCAAAGGCCTGCCTAATGGATACAATTGAAAATTGTATATAATCTAATTGGCCTTATATTACCTAGACCAGTGTTTTTCAACAACTTGGTCATGGCCGCCCTCCTACCAGACCACGCCCTTCTGTCTGCTCCCACAACTAGAATTTACAGCTGGAATAGCCCCAAATACTCCATCAAGGGTCATGTGCGATTTTAATTGACTACATTAATACATTGCCCAGTAACAGGTAACATAACCCGTTAATGAACCACAAAGGATGAGAACCACTGACCTAGACACACTAGATGATTGGGCAAAGCAAATAATTTTAATCAGGACATAGTCCAGAGTTTTGAGAATAAAAAGAGTAAAAGTGGCACATGTGAATAAGGAGCAGGAACTGATTTTATTAGCTATTATAAATTGTTTCCTGTACAATTATGTTTATAAAATTTTTAAAAGAATAGCAATGAAGCATTCAATCTGCCCCCATGCAGGGGCTTGGCATGGCAATTATAGATTGTTTCAAAATAGGGTTGGATGGTTCCCTAAATGAAAAAATACAAAGAGCTGTAAGAGATCTGTTGATCTTGATATGTATCTGATTTAAAGCAATTGGTGCATGTTTCATAATGCTTTCCTTTAGACTATCAGTGATTCTGTTAAGAATCTCACTGTTAAGGGGGGGGGGGGGACGGGTAGGTAAGTAACTTTTGCCTGTCCGCCCATTTTCATTTTCTAGCATAAAGTTCCACTTTAAATACCATGAAACTGAAAAATACTGTAAGTGTAGTCTCTACGTTCCATTCCTTATTAGCACATCTTTGTCTTCAGTAATACAGATGTCTTTTAACCGCATGCCGATTGTATTCTAAATATATATGTGGTGGAAAGGCGGCTCTCCTGCACAGGATCATGTACCTAGTGTGATTAGACACAGCAATAGCTGATTGGTGGGTACGGCGGGCTCGATGTCTGCCAGCACCCACCGATGCTTTTGTATACAGGCAGAGTGGTGGTCTGCCATTGTTACTACAAAAGACATGGGTCCTGCGTCTCTGCAAGGCAGGGGTACCGATCCATGTCTTCTCCTAGTACAAGCACCTCCCACACAGTATTAAAGCACTGGTCAGGCAAACATTTAACACTTTGACCGCCCCTAATGTTAACCCCTTTTCTGCCAGTGTCATTGGTGCAGTGACAGTGTATATTTTTTTAACACTGATCACTGTATTAGTGTCACTGGTCCCCAAAAAGTGTCAACAATGTCAGTTAGTGTCCCGACTGTCCACCGCAATATCACAGTCCCGCTATAAGTCGCTGATCCCTGCCAATTCTAGTAAACAAAAAAATCCCATAGTCTGTAGACGCTCTAATGTCCTGTACACACGATCGGACATTGATAGGACATTCCGACCACAAAATCCGTCGGATTTTTTCAGATGGATTTTGGGCCAAACTTGTCTTGCATACACACGGTCGCACAAAGTTGTCGGAAAATTTGATCGTTTTGAACGTGGTGACGTAAAACACGTACGTCAGGACTATAAACTGGGCAGTAGCCAATAGCTTTCATCTCTTAATTTATTCTGAGCATCCGTGGCACTTTGTGCGTCGGAATTTAACCTGGATTTTGTTGTCGGAAAATTTTATGTCCTGCTCTCAAACTTTGTGTGTCAGAAATTCTGACAGAAAAAGTCAGATGGAGCCCACACACGGTCGGAATTTCCGACAACACAATCCGATCGCACTTTTTCCGTTGGAAAATCCGAACATGTGTACAGGGCATTACTTTTGCGCAAACCATTCAATATACGATTATTGGGATTTTTTTTACCAAAAATATGTAGCAGAATACATATTTGCCTAAATAGATTTTTTCAATTTTTTTATTGGATATGTTTTATAGCAGAAAGTAAAAGATATAGTTTTTATTTTCAAAATTGTCTGTCTTTTTTGTTTATAGGGCAAAAAATAAAAACCACAGAGGTGATCAAACACCACCAAAAGAAATCTCTATTTGTAGGAAAAAAAAGGATGTCAATTTTGTTTAGGTACAGGGTTGCATGACCGTGCAATTGTCAATTAACCATCAGGAGCTTAAGTGGTTAAATAAATAAATAAATATAAAGCATATGACAATAAACTGTTAAACAAAAACAATCATATCAATCAATTAATTGTTTAGGCCAAATGTTCTCTGAAGCTGCAGTAAACAAGCTCCCGAAAGGGGAACTGCCACATGCAGTGTACACTATGAAACAGTTTTTTTCATTCAGGGAGTAAACTCCCTGAGAAATGAGAAAATGAGAAAAACTGTTTCATAGCGTACACTGCATGGACACAATGGGGTAGAATTACTAACACAAGTACACCCAAAATCTGGTGCAGTTTGCATGGTAGTCAATCAGCTTCTAACTTCAGCTTCTTTAACCCCTACAGCCCCGGAAGATTTTACCCCCTTCCTGACCAGAGCACTTTTTGCGATTTGGCACTGTGTCGCTATAACTGACAATTGCGCGGTTGCACCCAAACAAAATTGCCGTCCTTTTTTTTCCCACAAATAGAGCTTTCTTTTGGGTAGTATTTGATCACCTCTGCGGTTTTTATTTCTTGCGCTATAAACAAAAAAAGAGCGACAATTTTGAAAAAAATGCATTATTTTTTACTTTTTGCTATAATAAATATCCCCCAAAAATATATATAAAAAAAAATGTTTTCCTCAGTTTAGGCTATGTATTCTTCTACATATTTTTGGTAAAAAATATCGCAATAAGCGTATATGAGGGGAAGCCCTGCTGATTTTACCATCCAATCATGTGCAAGCAAAAATGCAGTTTTTTTATTTTCCTTGCATGTCCCCCTCAGATCTACAGTGACTGCACTTCCAGGTGCACTTGTAGTGCAAAGTGGATTTGCCTTTTGTAAATAAACCCCAATATCTTTTACTTTTTGCTATAATAAACATCCCACAAAAAAATGTTTTTCCTCAGTTTAGACCGATATGTATTCTTCTACATATTTTTGGTAAAATAAATCGCAATAAGCATATATTGTTTGGTTTGCGCAAAAGTTATAGCGTCTAAAAAATAGGGGATAGTTTTATGGCATTTTTATTATTATTTTTTTTTTTACTAGTAATGGCGGCGATCTGCAATTTTTATCGGGACTGCAACATTATGGCGGACACAACGGACAATTTTGACACATTTTTGGGACCACTGGCATTAATACAGCGATCAATGCTATAAAAATGCATTGATTACTGTAAAAATGTCACAGGCAGTGAAGGGGTTAACACCAGGGGGCGATCAAGGGGTTAATGTGTTCCCTAGAGTGTGTTCTAAGTGAAGAGGGAGGGGACTGTGCAGGGGAGATGACAGATTGCTGTTCATACTCTGTATGAACAGATGATCTGTCTGTTCTCCCCTCAGAGAACCGGAAACTGTGTTTACACACACAGATCCCAATTCTCCGTGTGTCAGCGGCGATTGCGGGAGCTCGGCAGTGACGTGACCGCTGAGCACTCGCATCAGCGCGGGGGGCAGGCGGGGGGCACGTGTGCGCCCCTAGTGGCCACAGGGCGAATCAACATTACATAACTTCATTTCGCCCAGCCATGCCATTCTGCCGCAGTGCAACTGTGGCGGCTGGTTGGCAAGTGGTTAATTAAACTTTGGCAATAAAACCCTGGAAGCTGATTGGTTTCTATGCAGAGCTGCACCAGGTTTTTCACTCTCTAGTTTTAGTAAATAAACCCTAATCTGTGAATAGGGGAAAATCTGATGAGTCACAAGATTCTCTCCCCCGATTTAGAGATTATGCTACATGCAGAGGGAAGAGTTAGGAGCGTGTTCACCGCAGCTCCACAGAAGAGACTTGGTGCTAATAACTTCCCCGACACTAATAACTTCCCCAGTGCCAGAAGTTCAACAGCGGGAAGGGGATCCCTTATCGCTGCACATGGTTTCTACAGGATCCTGCTCCCTGACAGGGTCGGGGCATACTTAATTACAGGTAAGTTAAGTCACTAAACCAATAGAGAATTTTTTTTTTTTTTTAGCGAAACGTATAATTTATGCTTTAAATTGCCGAATGCTCATGTAGTCTATAGGTAAAGGAAAAAGGAGAAATACCCCCCCCCCCACCCCTCCTAAAGCTTTCTACAGGATTCAGCTGCCTTCACAACGTGGGTCATACTTCATTACAGGTTAGGTCACTAAAACTATAGAGGAGATATAGGAGCTCTGCTTATCTTTACTGTCCGTTATAACAAAGAAGCAAGAATAACATATATACAACATATATACATAAGAACACGTTATTGCAGGTCACTAATTAACATTATACACAATATACAAAGTATAATGTGTTCACAATGACATTTTTCCAATAAAAAAAAAAACCTATCCAGGGGACCACAAATGTATTTTCAGTAAAAAATAGTACATATTTTGCTAGAGGTCACACAAGACATTCAAACCATCATACTAAATTATAAGCCAAGAAAAAACAGATGGATTCTAGATTTGCAATGAAATCAGATCAATGGAAATGTAGTCCACAGGGATTTAAGACACACAGGGGTTTATTTACTAAAGGCTAATCCACTCTGCCATCCAAGTGCATTGCAAGCGCACTTGGAAGTGCAGTCGCTGTAGATCTGAGGGGTGCATGCAAGGAAAATAAAAAACAGCATTTTAGCTTGCACATGATTGGATGATAGAAATCAGCAGAGCTTCCCCTGAGATCTACAGTGACTGCACTTCCAAGTGCACTTGCAGTGCACAGTGAATTTGCCTTTAGTAAATCAACCCCACAGTCCTATATTCTCAAAATGTACTTCAATTGCAAAATCATTAAAGCTTTGTTAACTTTTATTTTAAGCAATAAATGTTACACTAGAAAAGCGAAAAAACAACATTTTAGTTGAACATGTTATAGTAAAATCCCTTTGTTTGCTCTAGCAACTGTACAAATGATATCATATACTGGTGTATGTCATTTTAATAAATTATTATTTTATATAGAGAAAATAAAAATTTCTACATTAATATTGTGGCCAGTTGCCTCAGAAAGGATTCCAAGTGGGAAAGCTCTGCCAATTAGCAACAGGTTGCAGGTTCAATGGTTTTTCACTCTCTATCAACCCACTTCCTGCTGGTATGGGCGTTTTGGACAACCTTTACCACATTTGGTCATGGCTACAAAGCTAGGGGTGATGACTAAAATAATGTACAATGATTTTGTATAATAAACAAAAAGAAAATAGCCAATTACTGCTGCCCCGTAGGCACCACGGTTATTTTAATGCTCATTCCCCTGTCTGATGGGGGAGACGAGAAGGGGCATTACTCCAATAATATCCCAATAATTCATATTTAAGATAAAAGGCTCAATTCACAAAGCAATAACACAATATAACACAATTTATTCAAATGTGTTTAACCCCTTTAGCTCTCCCCAACACCTGTACACTCCCTATAGACCACAACCATTTTTACATTTTTGCTATTAACCTGTTTATTAGCCAATAACTTTGTCATTACTTAGCATAAGGTAATACATATACTGTTTTTTAAGAGAAAAAAAAGCTTTCTTTTTGTGATAATATTGCAAAAATATTTTTTATGCAACCCTTAAGACAAAAAGTAACAAAGCTAACTCTTTTTTTTTGATCAGTGCTAGTTCAAAATAAAATAGTTTTACTGTAGATAAATAGTACATATTTTATTTTATAATTTGTCCTTTTTAAAAAGACAATACAATTAGGATTCTGGTTCAAAGCATTGCAACGTTATTTAAAAATTTAGCATTTAAAAAAAAAGTGACATTAGTAAAAAATTATCGAACAACAGAAATAAAAATGAAAAGGGTTCAAATATTAATGATTAAAGTGTTTTACTAAAGGAATTTTTTCATTACTGATGAATGTGACAATAACAGAAAATCCCAAATTTTGGGCTAAATAGAGAGGAAATCATCCAATGGGTACACTAGTTCTGGTGAATCTGGTGACACCTGGATTTCCTCACTTTGGAAGGATTTAATCTCACTTTCTGTTTTGGCTATGAGACAGGAAGTGAAGGGAAGTCTTCAGAATGTGACACAGATAACCCTCCCTTACTCTATCCATAACTAAGAAACAGCAAGTCCACGTAACCACGCCTGACATGCCGCAGCGCTAATCACAGGCAGTGAGACATTTCCCGATCCACGGCTGCACAAATCGGTAATTGTCTCACTACCTGTGATTAGCGCTGAGCGCATCCTTCTCCATAACGTAAAAAAAAAGTTTTACCATTAGTGACACTTTAATAGTAGAAAAAAGCTAATTGACGGGAGAAGGGGAAGAATTAATTAATTAAGGCTAATTAGTGTAAAGGCTACAGCTTCACACCAGTAATTTAGGCCTCTGTGAATTGCAGCGGCAGAAATCTTTTGATTCCTACTACTGCTCTGAGTGGCTAGGCGAGACTGTTGCCCTGTTCCCTATATTGACAGGTCACCGACAGCCGGCTGTCCACACTGACTGTGCTACAATTATGCTGCATACTCTGATCATTTTTTTAGGGTGTGTGTCCAATGTTGAATTCTACAGTTGAATTCTAGTCAAGGCACTGTGCCTGCTGTTATAGAAACCAACATTAAGATGCATGTAAGAACAGAAAAACAGAAAGAGAAAAAAGAAAGAAAGGAAAAAAAAGGTTAAGTAAGGTAAAGAAGAGGTAGCAGTGAGCTGCAGAGGGATGTGGGGAGGGACAGGACAATGGCTGGGAAATGTTTGAGGCAGGAGTCCTAACCACTTGCCGACCGGCTCACACCGATATACGTTGTCAAAGTGGTATGGGCACGCAAAACGACGTACTCATACGTCACTCTGTCATCGCCGGCTAGCAGGCAGGCGCACGCTGCTGCGCACCGTGGGAATCCCACGGACTTGATGTCCGCCGGTTGCCCGCGATCATGACACAGAGAAGAAGAATGGGAAGTTGCCTATGTAAACAAGGCATTTCCCTGTTCTCCCTAGCAACATGACAGGGATCTACTGCTCCCAGTGATAGGGAGCAGTGATCTCTGTCATGTTCTAGTGAGCCCATCCCCCTTACAGTTAGAACACATTAAAAGAACACACTTAACCCCTTTATCGCCCCCTATTGTTTAACCCTTCCTGCCACTGACATTTACACAGTAATCAGTGCATTATTATAGCACTGATCGCTGTATAAATGCCAATGGTCCCAAAATAGTGTCAATAGTGTCCAATCTGTCCGCCGCAATGTTGTAGACACGATAAAAATTGCAGATCGCCGCCATTACTAATAAAAAAAAATTAATAATAAAAATGCCATAAATCTATCCCCTTTTTTGTAGACGTGATAACTTTTGCGCAAACCAATCAATATATGCCTATTGCGATTTTTTTTTACCAAAAATATATAGAAGAATACATATTGGCCTAAACTGAGGAAGAAATTTGTTTTTTTATATGTTTTTTGGGGAGATTTATTATAGCAAAAAGTAAAAAATACAAATAAAATCAAAAGAAAGCTCTATTTGTGGGAAATAAAGAACGTCAATTCTGTTTGGGTACAACGTCACGCACGGCAGCGCAATTGTCAATTAAAACGACGCATTGCCATAGCGCAAAAAATGGCTTGGTCAGGAAGGGGGTAAATCCTTCTGGGGCTGAAATGGTTAAAGAATATCCATGAATCCCAAACTCATTTGTATATAGGACTGTATTATAGTGGGACTGTGAGAGCTTCCATGAGTTTGATTTCTTGAATTTGAGAGTGGAGTTCAACTGTGGATGTATTCATCAGGGCCGGGTGACGTCACTTCTGATATGGATCAAAATCGGAAGTGGGAGTGAGTTACTGGAATTGAGTTTTCTGGATCATTACTGAGTAGCTCCTTAAAGCTTACCTTTAAGCTATATGTGTGAGTGCATATTTATTTTAATAAAGGAGTATATTGTTTTTATAATATTGCATCATTGGCAATATTTGTTTCTTTCCATGGGAGTGTCACTCTTCATTATGGAGATGTAAAATGGGACCTTTTAAAGGGAATTACCATTCCCCCCCACTTGAAGGATCACATCCTGGAAGGAGGAGAGGTTGATTTCCTTTATGATATGCAGTGAGGGATCAGAAGCCTATGTGACCAATATGATATAATTTGTATAGCTTCCAATATCAGAGATGAGCTTTTCAGTGCACAGAGGTGTACCACGGGTGTAACACGGTCATTCAGGAGTGGATTTGTATGATTAAAGTGGACACTGTAGTACTTGGAAATATTGTTGTGTGTTGGTAGCGCAGGAAGTCTTCAATATACTTTTTTGTCCTAACACCTTTTCTCCCTCATGGGCTATACCTCCTATGTACTATTCAGAACTCACAATTGGATTGGAATGCATTATTTATATTGTCTCATGATTGTATTACTGTATGCACTGTACTTTTGCTGTTCATTAGATGCGCCTTTGTTCAATCTGTATGGCTCTGCAACCGAGAGTTTCTTGAAATAATAAAAAAGCATTCTTAAAAAAAAAAATAGGGAAGTGTAAAATGCAACAATTCTGTGCAAGGGCCAGTTATATATGGCAATCATTATTAGAATATAGTAACCTGAAATCAGATTAATTAGCACTAATACTCCTGTCCTGTGTAGTTGACTTGATTGGGTATTTGTAACCTTCAGAGGTATTTAGAAACGGAGCGTCCCGGCCGGGACAGATGCATAAATAGGCATGACCGTGCCTCATATAGTCGCTATCACCACGCTGAGTGACTCCTGGAGCAGCGGATGCATCAAACAACCTCTTTTTTTATGGTATGTGCTGAACGTTATGGTTCAAATATATTAATAGTAAAAAGGTCAGGTCTGAGCATGTAGGCCCCTTACAAAATAATCTAGAGTCGATGACTGGGGACAAAGAAAAGGAAAATTTATTAAATTTATTCTTCAGTTCTGTTTACAAAGGAGCATGGGGAGCTCAAGTCTATAATGGCTATGGTATTGACGCAGCCCCAAATGATCCACAATGGCTCAAAAGTGATATGGTCTAGAAATATTTAGACAGACAGACTAAAGGTCGATAAAGCACCTAGACCAGATGGCATCCACCCACAGATCCTAAAATAATTTATCTCTGTCATTTCAAAGCCATTGTTTCTAATTTTTAGGGACTCATTTATGACGGGAATGGTACCACTGGATTGGCGTAGGGCCAATGTGGTGCCTATATTTAAAAAGGGAACAAAGTCTTTACCAAGTAACTATAGACCTGTTAGTTTAACTTCTATAGTCGGGAAGATACTGGAGAGTTTAATAAAAGAAAACATAGATGAGTTCTTACTGGAAAAAAATATTTTAGGTGAAGACAGAAGTTGTCAAACAAATCTGATTTCTTTTTATGAAGAGGTAAGTAAAACCTTGGACACAGGGGTGGCTGTGGACGTGGTATACTTGGATTTTGTAAAAGCATTTGACACAGTTCCCCACACACGGCTAATTTGTAAGGTAAAGTCTACAGGCTTGGGAATATCAGTTTGTAAGTGGATAGAAAACTGGCTAAAAGACAGAATTCAGAGAGTAGTGGTAAATGATTCTTACTCTGAATGGTCTAAGGTTATCAGTGGTGTACCGCAAGGTTCAGGTTTGGGACCCTTACTTTTTAATATCTTTATAAATGATACAGGGTCTGGGATTAAAAGTACAATTTCGGTCTTTGCAGATGACACCAAACTATGCAGTGGAATAACGTCCTTACATGATGTCTCCAATTTAGAAGCCAATTTTGACAGTCCAATTTACATTGCACTGTCTAATTGGGCGACTATGTGGCAGATGAGGTTTAATGTTGATAAATGTAAAGTTATGCACTTGGGGGCTAAGAATATGCATGCATCATACATACTAGGGGGAGTACAACTAGGGGAACCGTAGTGGAGAAGGATCTTGAAGTGTTGGTAGATCATTAGCTCAATAATAACATGCAATGCCAAGCTGCGGTTTCCAAAGCGAGGTATGGACTCCAGAGAGAGAGATAGATATCATTTTGCCCCTGTACCAATCATTAGTAAGACCTCATCTGGAATATGCAATTCAGTTTTGGGCACCAGTTCTCAAAAAGGATATCGGGGGAACTGAGGAAAGAGCAGAGAAGGGCAACCAAACTGATAAGAGGCATGGAGGAGCTCAGCTATGAGGAAAGATTAGAGGAACTGAATTTATTCTCTTGAGAAGAGGAGATTAAGGGGGATATGATCAACATGTACACATATATAAGGGGTCCACATAGTGAACTTGGTGTTGAGCTTTTAACTTTACGGTCAACACAGAGGACAAGGGGGCACTCTTTAAGTCTAGAGGAAAACAGATTTCATCTCCAAATACGGAAAGTTTTCTTCACAGTAAGAGCTGTGGAAATGTGGAATAGACTCCCTCCAGAGGTGGTTCTGGCCAGCTCAGTAGATTGCTTTAAGCGCTTGCCGACAGGTTCACTCCGATATATGTCGGCAGAAGGGCACGTACAGGCATATTAAGGTACCTGTACGTTGCCCTTTAAGAAGTGGTTTGCCCGACGCAAGCTCCGTGAGTGTGATACCCACGATCGTCTCACGGAGAGGAAGAACAGGAAATGTTGATGTAAACAAGCATTTCCCCATTCTGCCTAGTGACAGGACACTGATCACAGCTCCCTGTAATCTGGAGCGGTGATCAGTGTCATGTCACACATAGCCCCCCCCCACAGTTAGAATCACTCCCTGGGACACACTTAACCCCTACAGCGCCCCCTAGTGGTTAACCCCTTCACTGCCAGCCCCCTTCACTGCCAGTCACATTTACACAGTAATCAATGCATTTTTAATCACATTGATCGCTGTATAAATGTGAATGGTTCCAAAATAGCGTCAAAAGTGTCTTTTGCATGCAGGGTGAAGGACAGTCAGCATGTTATACCAGAGTACTTTTTTATTGATATACATCATTTATTGTAAGATTTATTGTTTGTTGTTTTTTTCTTCTACCCTATATACTCGAGTATAGGTCGTTCCGAATATAAGCCGAGGCCCCTAATATACCACAAAAAACTAGGAAAACCGTATTGACTCGAGTATAAGCCAAGGGTGTGAAATGCAGCAGCTACTGTGAGTGGAAAAAGAGGGTCAACAATGGCCAACTGCAGCTGCATGCCTTCCTGTGTCCTGTGCAGCCTGCATGTGTCCTGCGCATGTGTCCTGTGCAGCCTACCTGTGTCCTGTGCATGTGTCCCTGTGCATGTGTCCTGTGTAGCCTACCTGTGTCCTGTGCATGTGTCCCTGTGTCCTGTGCATGTGTCCTGTGCAGCCTACCTGTGTCTTGTGCATGCCTCCATGTGCCGATCTGCAGCCACCATGTGGCGATATCCATCCACCGATCAGCATGTCAAAAATAACATTTGGCAGCCATTCTACTATTCAAAAGCCACGCCTCCTCCTCGTCTGTGATAGGCAGAACACTCCATTTCCCAGCAGTCAGCGGTCAGCCTATCACGGACATTCTCTCATCCTCATACCGTGGTATGAGGATGAGAGAATGTCCGTGATAGGCTGTACACTGACTGCTGGGAAATGAGGTGTTCTGCCTATCACAGACGAGGAGGAGGCATGGCTTTTGAATAGTGGAATGGCCGCCGAATGTAATGAATGACACGCTGGCCGCTGTCTGTCTGCATGACACGCTGATCATGTAGGCAGACGGCGGTGACTCAAGTATAAGTCGAGGGGGGCACTTTCAGCCTAAAAAAAAGGGCTGAAAATCTCGACTTATACTCGAGTATATACGGTATGTAGAATTTATATCTAATGTTACAAAATTAGTGTTTCCCCTAAGTACATCCCTTCTTTACCAACTCTCCCCCCTCCCTTATCAATATACTCGCACCTAAATTCCTATATTGTCAATGTATTCTTGTATTACCTATGATTTATCCTATTGAGATTAGCTATCCGTAGTTTCCTTTTAGGTCTAGTAAACCCTTTCTCTGTCAGGATAACTATTCTATTTGTTTTTCCAGCTCTGTTAGACTCACTACTTTTTATTAGGGATGGCCCATTTTTTCCAACCACGGCCTCCACATTTTACCAAATTCCTTAAGGTTACCTCTCTTTATGTACATTGCTCTTTCTCTACAAAGGGTTTCGTTCATTGTATCAGTCCAGTCCCTTACTGTGGGGCGTGTCTTTGATTGCCATCTTAGTGTGATCATTTTCCTTGCTTGGAACAGGCATCTCTGAATTGCTACTGTGGTACTCTTCTTTTACCCCTGTACCTGCCTATACCCCAGTATACATGCTATGGCTTCCCTCTCCAATGTTATACCAAATACATCTCTCAAGCTATTGATCACCCCGTCCCAGTAGCGAACAACTTGGGGCATCTCCACAACATATGTAAGAGGTCCCCAGTCCCCTGACATCTGGGGCACCTGTCATCAGATCTATTACCAAACCTGGAAAGCCGCTTAGGTGTATAGTAAGCTCTATTTAACAGCATCAGATGTGATATCTTCTGTGGGGGAGAGACCGACACCAACGGTCCCAACTCCAATATTCTCTTCCACTGTACCTGTGTAATTACCCCTAGATCCTCCTCCCATCTCGCTCTTACAGAGTGGAGTTTTCCCTCGTTGTTGACTTCTTTACTTATTTGCCCATATATTTCAGAGATTAGACCTTTGGTAGAGCCCACCTGCAGTATATCTTGAAAGAGGGGTGTTTCTGTCCATTCTAGGGGGCGATTCCTAAATTGGGCTTCTAGGGCATGTCTTAGTTGTAAATAGATAAAAAACGTACTCTGCGGTAAGTTAAATTCTCATTTTAACGCCGAAAATTCTTTAAGAGTTTTACCCATATAAAGTTGCTTTAACCTTTTAATGCCTTGTTTTGTAATATTGGAAAAAGGGATAGTAGGGGGGTTTGGGAGAAAAGAAAAAAGGAAGACAAAAAAAAAAAAAAGAATTTATATCTAAGCTCCTGAAGAAGCGCTTATGCGCGTAACATGTAGAGCCGAGCTACAGCATGCCCTAACCAACTTACACCAAGCCTGATTGAATACTAAAATCGTCTTACCCAGGATGCTTCTATGACTATTCAGGACAGAAATTCTCTGGTGTAATTGGTGGTGTGACCTTTATCATTTAGGCAATATTTATATTGCAGTTTTTTTAATAATGTTTGTGTGTATTTTCTATTTCTTTTTTAAATGAAATTTTTGTAATAAAGAAGTCTAGTTTTTAACGTTGTGTATCTCCGTGCCTATAAAGTCCAATATCAAATTGTCCATATAGTATTCCTCCTTCATGGGTTTTTACCTTTCCAACATACCATGCAAATCGACACTTGAGCATTTAAAAACTAGAAGATTCTTTGCTAAAAGAATTAAATGCACACATTTAGGTTGTGTTGAACTGACTTTAATCAGAAAGCTGCAAGTGCATACTAATGAATTCAGACTCTCCTGCAGCCTCTCACAGCATGACACTGATGAAGAAAAATGAGCACTTTTCATATTCTCCCTGTGCGTATTTTTTTCTAATTTTTCAGAAGCTGCTTAGGCTACATTCACAGAGCTGTCACAGGCGACAAATGAAGCTGTTTGTTTTTATTTCTTCTTTAACAAGATAAAACACTGCGTATTTTTTAAAAAAAAACATAAAAACAAAATTTAATTTTTACAGATCATGATATTAGTTCATGCAATATAAAATCATTTAATGCATATATATGTTATGAATTATTTCATGAAAAACAGATCTGGGGAATAAAATGAAGGACAATAAAAGGAGGTCTATTATATAAAACACAGTATACTGTAGTGTTGGATGTTTTATTAATATTTATTTTATTTATGAGATATTGAAAATGGAACTGTCAAGATAAGGTAAACCCTTTTAAGGGATTTGATTACCATATATACTTGACTATAGGCCGAACCGAATATAAGCCGAGGCACCTAATTTTACCACAAAAAAACTGGGAAAACTTATTGACTCAAGTATAAGCCTAGGGTGGGAAATGCAGCAGCTACTGGGTAAACAATGCCCATCTGCAGCCTCACTGTGCCCATCTGCAGCCTCACTGTGCCCATTTGCAGCTTCACTGTGCCCATCTGCAGCCTCACTGTGCCCACCTGTATCATCAGTGCCCATCTGCAGCCTCACTGTGCCCATCTGCAACCTTACTGTGCCCATCTGCAGCCTCATTGTGCCCATCTGCAGCTTCACTGTGCCCATCCGCAGCCTCACTATGCCCATCTGCAGCCTCACTGTGCCCATTTTCAGCCTCACTGTGCCCATTTGCAGCCTCACTGTGCCCATCTGCAGCCTTAGTGTGCCCATCTGTAGCCTCACTGTGCCCATCTGCAGCCTCACTATGCCCATCTGCAGCTGTACCTTTGATAACTAAAACAGCGTGTCTGTGTCATACAGTCTGTTTGGCGGCCGTCCATTGTAACAAAGCCCCGCCTCCTCCTCGTCCGTGATCAACGGAACACTGATACAGTTTCCCAGCACTGTATCAGTATTCCGTCTATCACGGACGAGGAGGAGGCGGGGCTTTGTTACAATGGACGGCTGCCGAACAGACTGCATAACACAGCGGGAGACACCCGCTGTTTTAGCTATCAAAGGTACAGCTGCAGATGGGCACAATGAGGTTGCACCCTCACTTGAGACCCTCACTCGAGTATAAGCCGAGGGTGGGTTTTTCCGCCTAAAAAATATGCTGAAAAACTCGTCTTATACTCAAGTATATATGGTAATCTGAAAATAAAGTTACTAAGAAAGTAAACTAGAACCACTAATTTGCCTCAAATATTTAATAAAGTGGAGAAATTACATTACTTAAAGAAAAAGGGATCAAAAAATGTTGTTTTTAATATTTTCCTGTCTGGCAAACTGAATATAATTTCCGCCTGCTTGTACCACCCCTCTTCTTGAGGTATGGGAGTTGTGCATTAACTTGACAGAACCAGTCAAAGCCTAGTTGGTGTTTATTTTTTTACATCCAGGCTCAAAGCACCTCCTACCTAACACTGAAAGGCGCACAGGTTCATGCAAGCATTGCATAGGTCTAGAGGTTTGCAGCAACCAGACAGATACAAATACAAACCCGTAAGATGGATTTGTTTCTTTTGGGTAGAGGAATTACTTTGTTATATTTACCATTAAGGTGTATGTACATTTACTTGTAAAGTATACACCCCCATTGGTGTATTTCCTGTTGTGTTGCATTACAACCTGAAATTTTCTACCCAAAAATGGAACTTCCGCTTTAAGTGTTGGTGACCCCCTGACATGCCACATATGGCATGTCATTTTTTTTTAGGGGGGGGAGCGGGTACCCTGTTTTTAGAGGCACTCAGCTCCCACTTCCTCTGTGGCGCCGTGGCGCTGGAAGGAAGATCACCTCTCCCCCCTCACTTCCTGCACTATTCTGGGACACATCACAGATCCCAGAAGATTGCCCGGCCAATCACAGCCCGGGTTCCCACAGTTAGAATATCGGCACCGTAGAGAGGAGGGGGAAAGGAGTGGGGCTTTGTGCGCCCACATTACTGGACCGTGGAACAGGTGAGTGTCTGATTATTGAAAGACAGCAGCTACACTTTTTGTAGCTGCTGACTTTTAAATGGGTGGAACTCTGCTTTAAAATTGATTTTTGGGGCTCTGTACCATGTGATGTACACAACATACCTACAACTTTGAAGGTGCAAAATGTTTTTTATTATGACAAACACAATAGTTAAGACGAAAAAAGCAGATCTTGAGTATTCATCCTTTAGCCATGAAACCCCTAAATAAGATGTTGTCAAACCAATTAACTTTAGAAAACCAATAATTAGATCATTACAAAAGGTCCACCTGTGTGCAATCAAAATGTCACATGATCTGTCACATAATGTCACTATAAATACAATACACCCATTCTGAAAGGCCCCTGAGTATGCAACACCACTAAGCAAACATTATGAAGGCCAAGAAGCTTTCCAAATGGGTCATACACAAAGTTGTGGTGAAGTATAGATTAGGGTTGGGTTATAAATAGATGTCTCTTTACCTAAAGCCCAACTCCGGGAAAAGTGCTGCGCCAGCACTGCAATTGCTCATTTAGCTCTAGGGGATTTGTAAGACCCCTTTCCCACTGGGGTGGTTTTCAGGCGCTTTAGCGCTGGAAATGGCCTCTGCTAAGCGCCTGAAAATCGCCTCTCATTCATTCTAGTGTGACTTTTCCCACTTGGGCGGGGCGCTTGCAGGATGGGAAAAAAAGTCTGGCAAGCAGTATCTTTGGGGTGGGTTGGGAGCGTTGTATACAGCGCTTGCAAAACACCCCTGCCCATTGAAATAAATGAGCAGCGCTTTCAAAGCGCCTTAAAAGCAAAACGGGTGTTATAACCCCTTTTTTGGGGTTAAAAGCACCCCGCCAGTGCACGAAAAGCGGTGCAAAAGCGCCGCTTAAACAGCAGTAAACGCGGCCGTGACCCCATTGTGAAAGGAGTCCTAGAGAAGATTTACTTCCCTGATCTTCTGCTTCACAGTGCTGCTAGACCAGTCCCTACAGCATCTTCTCTATTACACTCCACCAGTCTATTGTCCTGATGTCATCAAGACTAATGCAGGTTTCATAGCTCCGTATTGGATGTCCACTATTTGAGTATAAGGGAGGGCCATCTGCCAGGGGTGCGGAGTATCGTGTAAGTTAAAGTGTTTCTCCTCTCTCCTCAACCAAATGAGCAGTTAACCCTAAAAAAATGGGGTTGCAGAGTTGGGCTTTAACTTTGAATATCCCAATGAGCACCATTACATCCATTATGACAAAATGAAAAAAAAAACACTTTTCATTCTAGTTTGTAATGCAACAAAACTGGAAAAACAGCAATAGGGTGAATATTTTTGCAAGGCACTTTAAACCCTAACAATTATCCTGTATGTAAACCATAACTTTGTTAAAATAAAGATCCTTATACAGGTGTGTTAGCTTTGTGAACTGAGTTTAATGAAATGTAATACATTTTTGTTGTAAAACACATCATGATAAACGATATACCCAAACTGTTAAATTCTGCCTTTTAATAATGACATAAAGCCCAATTCTCAAAGCTAACACATCAAGAGAAGGATCCTTGTTTTCAGGGAAAAAAACTATTAGCTAAGAGCCAGTAGATTTGAAAATCACAGTTACATGGTTGAAAGTAAACATCCTTAGGGCACTTTCACACTGCCAGCACCCGGGAGTCGGCGGTAAACCGTAGTTTTTGCAGCGTTTTTCAGGCGCTAGCGGGGCACTTTTAACCCCTGCTAGCGGCTGGAAAAGGGTTAAAATCACCCACATAGCGCCGCTGCAGCGGCGCTTTGCCGGCGGTTCGGCGCCGCTGCGCATTGATTTCAATGGGCAGGAGCACTTTAGGAGCGATGTATTCACCACTCCTACAGCGCTTGCAGGAATTTTTTTGACGTCCTGCCAGCGCAGCGCCCCAGTGTGAAAGCACTCGGGCTTTCACACTGGGATTGCAGCTGAGACTTTTTTCAGGCTCTATTTTTAGCGCTAAAGCGTCTGAAAAACGCCTCCAGTGTGAAAGGGGCCTTATTGTATTGTTAAAGTGGAATTAAATGAAAAAGTAAAAAACTGTGAGCAAGAAGGCTCTTTTTTGCAGAACAGACGTGCTTTACAAGTCATGCTAAAAAGTATATTGCAGTTGTGCTCAACACGTGGCCCACTGGCTCTTTGTGTGAATCCCATGCGCACCAGAGGGTAGCAGATCGGCGGTGCTGCATTCCAGCACTTGCCACTGAAACTCTACTTTCAGGCAGAGTGATCTCCTCCCTACAGTATAAATAAAATCCCAATATCAAGAAGCCATGTTGTTACTTATTACTTTTTTTCTCTTTTTAAATTTGCACAAACAAGCATTATTGTAAAGTCCCAGTCTCAATAGGGAGAGAGAATGGTGTGAGAGTGTGTAACAGGTTAGTAACCCCCAATGCTAGGAGGTTACATTTCACTGCCACTGAGCAGCAATGCAGAGAGGGGGAGAGGGGGGTGTTTAAACAACACTGCTACTGGCATGCAATTTAAGGGTGGGGGGAAGAGTTAAAAAACACTGTCACTGAACAACAACTAGGGGTGTTAAATAACACTGCAACTTGGAGGCGGGGATAACAGCACTGCCACTGACCATCAATTGAAGTTGGGGGATTAAGTAGCACTGCAAATGAGCACCAGTGCAAAGGGGGGTGTTGGCATTATTGCCACAATGTGGGGGGGGGGGGGGTGTTCAATAGTACTGTCACTGACCACGCTAGGTCAGGATAATTTTGGGTGTTTTTATAAAGTAAGATTTCCATATTTTTCTGTATATAAAAAAAGTAAGTACAATTTGTTTCCTAAGATATATTTTCAAAATTTCAAACATGATTAGGGTCAAGCAATGTTTTTGATATGCAGTATATGTAGAGAAAGGCTGAATAAGTTGCTTACTTGTAAGGTATGTGTTTGCTGCCATTCACCAGTGCTAGAATGACATTGCCCAGAGCAGACAGTGAGAGACACAAGCTTGTGTTTCCATCTCTATTCTTGCTCTGCACCTTCACGCAGCTTCCCAAATCAATAAGATGCAATCGACTCCGGCCTCCTGACACTGCCAAGAGAATGGAAAGTTAGTTATGTTTCAACAACTGTATATTTGTTTTGCTATGTTTGATGACTGTATTTCCTAAAAGTTTTTCTCTTTTGATACTATTTGACAAATATGCATTTAGATCTTATTTAAGCCTCCGATAATTTCAGTAGAACAAAGTACAGTTATTGTGATTTTAAGTATATTAAACTTATGCTGCATACACACGAGCGGACTTTTCGACCGGACTGGTCCGACGGACTATCCGACGGACTTCCAACAGACTTTCCCAACAAACGGACTTGCCTACACACGATCACACCAAAGTCCGACGGATTTGTACGTGATGACGTACGACCGGACTAAAATAAGGAAGTTGATAGCCAGTAGCCAATAGCTGCCCTAGCGTCAGTTTTGTCTGTTGGACTAGCATACAGACGAGCGGACTTTTCAAAAGGAACTGGGTCCGGCGGAGTTCCGACGTAAAGATTTGAAACATGTTCCAAATCTAAAGTCCGTCAGATTTTCGACCGAAAAAGTCCGCTGCAGGTCCGATGAAGCCCACACACGGTCAAATTGTCTACCGGACTCAGTCCGTCGGACCAGTCCAGACAAAAAGTCCGCCCGTGTGTACGCGGCATTGGACTTAGCAGGCAACTTACCCTATTGCGCAAATCTCAACCTCAGTTTCTCAGGTCAAATTTGTTCCCTTCCATGCCTCACTAATGATTCATAAGTATAAAAGGTAGATTCAATCAATAAAACTGTCTAAAAAGTCATGTTAGCAGTTTAATAAACTTAAAATTACATCATGTTACTAGCTTAGGTTGGTAGGTATGAATAAATCTAGAAAATTATATTTAGTTTGCTAAATCACTGTATATAATAAAGAATTGCAATTTTTAAACAAAATACTTGTTTCCTACTTTAGCCATTCTTTAATGCATCTAAGTTTTTATTTATTACAGCCTCTTTGCAGTCACATCCAATCAATGTGCATGTACTCCAGTGACAGCTGCTAAGTATTTCTCAGAGTGCGTTTTAAGATGGTAACAAAATTAAACCATGTCAGTGTAAGATGTGTTGAAATAACCACTTCTCCAGTCTAGCCTAGGTGACAACCCAGGAAATTAGTTGAGAGAAAGAGTGCCTGCATGGAGGAACTACCAGGTATAATTTCAATGAGAGCTTCAGATTATAAACTTTGAAAATAACTTTAGGGCCCTTTCATGTGGGCTGTCCGATCAGGTGGACCTTCCAGTCTCCCATATGGAGCAGCAGATGTCTGCTGACACCCGCCGCCACGCGATCCGATCCTGTCCGCCAAAAACATACGGATAGTGGTCCATTTGCATCCGATTGCCCCACAGAGGAGAGCGAGGTGTGGTCCTGTCATCCGCCTGCTCAGTAGGGGTCAGTGATCCCCTGCTGAGCAAGCAGATTCTGTTAAGCGGAGGCGCCCATGTAAAAGGGGCCTTAAAATGACAATCATAACACTTATATTTTAGGTATTGGGTTTACATACAATCTAACTTAAGGAGAAAGATAGCATAATAAATGTAGAGTATGTTGCTATTCAAGCGTAATCACAAATATAGGATTGTCACAGAATGTACTGTACACAATTTGCACCGTACATATCTCAAAATTGCACCACACATATGAGACAATATACATAACCATCTATCTATCCACACACAAATTAGCATCAGCATAATTTCTTACATAAGTAATTTGCCCCGAGGGTTAAAAATGCCATAAATATTTCTATGGCTTACTGCAGTCTCATTAGTTTCTAAAATTTGGAACAAATTACAAGGTGTAATGTGTACCTTGACTGATAATAGAGTGTTATTTAATTACATGGTACAAAAAAGATGGAATTGCCATTACATTACACTAGGTTCCTAATAATTCTCAATGAGATATCTGATTGGCTATAAAAAGTCACAATATATCATTACATTTAGCACTCCATATAATTACTCTTAGGACTATGGTATTAAATAAGCTTTGCATTATTAAAATGCCTTGGCGTGGGTAAACAACAAGAAACTTTGGTAGTTTAATAATGAGTCCAAAATCAACTAAGTCCACTCATGCTGTTGTTGAGCTTTCAGCTGCAGAGGCAAATTAACAAAACTATATATGTAACAAAGAATTAAATTAAAATGTATTATCATTGGTAAGGAAAGAAAACTGTAACCCCAACATTTCTCATTTGAATACAATTAATCCTATATTTTTTCATCAACTTCATTCTTGTTACTTTCAGTAAACCACATTATTTATGCTGTTTGACTTTTGTCACTTAAAAAAAGACTCTGTTTTCCTATCGTACATAAATTGTCTGAAATGACCCAATCAGCTTCCAACTGAAGCTAGTTCAATTAAACTTTGACAAAAAAAACCCAAACAACTGAAAGCTGATTGGTTTCTATGCAGAGCTGCACCAGATTTTGCACACTACAGTAGTAAATCAACTCAATCAACCCCATAGTGTTGTATATCTGGACACAGCTATGTGTTAAATTAGTGATAATTAAATATTAAAATAAGTAATAAAATTATTGCGAAAACAACATTAAATTGAAAAGGATGTTGCAGAAAAAATGCTAATGACATAAAATAAAATAGACCTAATGCACACCACATTTGTATGGTAAAGGAGGGTGAGGCTTGGGTCCATGTGATCACTGAATGCTAAAGACTCATTAGTGCACAAAATCAAGCAAGAAAACATTTTTAAAAACACTAAAAAAAAAAAGAAAATATTAAAAAAGGGGCAGACTTGATGGACCACTAGGTCTTTTTCTGTTGTCACTCTTCTGTCTCCATATATATGTTTCTATGTTAACTATTATGCTTCCGCACTCTTGTTTCAGAACAAGCAGTATGGATGACTCTGACCATAGACAATAGACCCTAAATGAAAGCAACAGCAGTGCAAATGACCACATTCAGAACCTTGCTCAGACCACAGGTATATAAAGTCTGGTATGTACAGCAATATACTACACCTTTGATTTATTTTCCACTGGATTTTTCACAGCTGCCATTTAGCAAAGGTGTAGGTTTTTTTTACCTAGATATTTATGCATCATTACCAGTAATAATATAAAACGGTAATTACATAGGGTTATGACAACAAAGCCAAACATATCAGATCGATATCAGGCGAAAATTAGTTCTTAGAAAATAGTAAAGAGATAGACTTCTACTTACTGCCTCCTTTTCCACTCTTTTCCATCCGATACTGATAAATGTGCAACGTAAATAGCATATGAGAATTTCTGTGGTCATCTTCATCACAGTCCCGTTGGCTACTTTTGCGTGAGGCAATGGCTGCGTCCAGGAAAAAGGCAGCTTTCTCAGCCGTAGGGGCCCTCAACTCACTCTGGTTCTGCAGCTGAAAATGTAAAAAAAATATTTTTATAGTATATAACAATTACATTAATGTAGGAGATAGAGGCACCAGTTCTTTTATATGCACCAGCACATATGTCAGAGAACCATTAGTTAATGGCTCACATATGATTTTCTCCTCTAGAGTGGTTAAAGTGGTTCTAAAGACAGAAGGTTTTCTCTGCAATAAGGTAAAAAAAACACTTTTGTGTGATCCCCCCACCAGCTCCCCTTATACTTACCTAGTATTTAAACTAGGATTGTGGGGGGGGAGGGTGAATAAGATTATAATGGGGCAGACAGGTCAGACAGGGGTCAGTCCCTATTGGTGGGGGGAATGGGGAAAGATGGGGGGAGGGCTATGGCAAGTGATAAGAAGGTTGCCATGCTACAAATAACCATTGGAAATTGTACAATTTGTACTAAAATTAAAAAATATGCAAAATATGTGTGCAAAATGTGACAATGAATTAAAGTGTTTTTTCACCAATGCAAGAAGTCTGCCACGCAAAATAGATGAGTTGGAAGCTTTGGTGCACAAAGAGAACTATGATTTAATTGGTAATGCTAAATCTTGGTTTCATTCTTCACATGACTGGGCTATTAATATTCTTGGCTATGCTCCCTTTTGGAGAGAAAGGGTAAAAAGGTAAGATGGCAGCATGATCCCATTTCGGGGTGTCTGGTCACTGGGGCAGTCGGCTTTTTGTTGCGAATACCCAACTGGATCATATAAAATCTCTCTTTCATTATTTCTACATAGAAATTCCAGATGTCAATAACTACTGTGCAGAGATTTTCATGTTAAATCCGTTTATATTTGTATCTACATGTTCAAAATTTTATATCTGCTCTTCTCCCCTGCGTGGGTAAAGATTTGTTGATGTTTAACTTTTTGCCCCAATAAACATCTTAAAACCAAAAAAAAAAAAGTAAAGATGGTGCTGTCTGTCTCTATGTGAGAAGTGATCTCAAAGCGAGTGTGAAAGAGGACCTAGTTGATGGGAAGTGTAATGACGATGAGGAATTATGGGTGAAACTGTACATTGGTGTGCGTACTACAAAGGTCATCATTGGAGTTTGTTATAGACCTCCCAGTGTTAATGAGGAGGTGGAGACTCTGCTCCTTACAGAGATAGTAACTCTTTAACTGCTGGAACAGTTAAAGGGCAAAAATTTAGAAACCCATTACAAGGCAGTTTTATGGTCCAGTTCATAGAGGTCTTGGTTAGGAATGATGCTCTGCTGGGCCTGGTAATCTCAAACCATGCAGAGCTTATTACTAATGCTCCTATAAAAGAATATCTGGGTAGCAGTGACCATAACATGATTTCATTTAATGTTAGCCGTAAACAACAAACACATACTGGAAAGATAAAAACACCTAACTTTAAGAGAGCAAAATTCCCAAGGACGAGGGCTGCTATCCTAGTCTTAGACTGGGAGGGAATATTGACATCGATGAACACAGAACAGAAATGGGAATTCTTCAAAAAGACTGTATGTGAACACACTACAAAGTATATTCCATGGGCAATAAGTTTAAAAGCTAAAAATAAAACCTATGTGGCTCACGGCCAAAGTTGAAAAAGCTATAAATCATAAGAAAAGAGCTGTTAAAAAAATATAAAAATGAAGGAACTATCATCTTTTAAATGTTACAATATAAATGTATATTTAAGAATATAACAGAATATGTAAAAAGGAAATCAAACGAGCGACAGATTGCAAAAGATAGTAGGACAAACCCCCCAAAAATTCTTCAAATATATTAATAGTAAAAAGGTCAGTTCTGAGCATGTAAGCCCTTTACAAAATAATCTAGAGTGGGTGACTGGGGACAAAGAGAAGATTTTTTAAAATACCTTCTGCAGCTCTGTGTATACAAAGGAGCATTGGGGGAGTTCATTTCCATAATGGGGATGGTATTGACACAGCCCCAAATGATCCCCAATGGCTCAACATTGATATGGTCCAGAAATATTTAGACAGCATAAAGGTGAATAAAGCACCTGGACCAGATGGCATACACCCACAGATCACTGGGATAGTACCACTGGATTGGCATAAGACCAATGTGGTGCCTATTTTTAAAAAGGGATCAAAGTCTTTACCAATTACCTATAGACCTGTTAGTTTAACTTCTATAGTTGGGAAGATACTGGAGAGTTTAATAAAAGACCACATAGATGAGTTCTTACTGGGAAAAAAAAATAAGCAACTGACAGCATGGATTCATGAAAAACAGAAGTTGCCAGACAAATCTGATTTATTTTTTTGAGGAGGTAAGTAAAACCTTAGACAAAGGAATGCTTCAAGTGTCGTCCTGTGCCAGCCACATTCCTCCATTTGTTTTGGGAATGTGATCATATTGCGCCAGTTTGGAGGAAACTAATGACTTTTGATAACTGAAATGTATTTGATTGATCAATCCTGGTATTTAGCACAAATTATGTGTCAGCTCACTGTCTGAAGTTGTCTTTCTTCTGGTTTCACTTGGAGAGTTTTGTATTATCATCAGCCTCACTAGAAGATGACCTTTACCATTTCTCTTTATTTTTATTTTTTTATTATTACATTCACTTGTATTCCTTGTTTTCATAACCATATGTTATCTTCTGAGCTATGTCTCACATAAGTGCTGTGTATATTTGATACAAGATGCTTTGTTTTCCCTTAGACAAAGGAGTGACTGCGGATGTAGTATACTTGGATTTTGCAAAAGCATTTCCCACTCACAGCTAATGTGTAAGGTTAAGTCTACAGGCCTGAAAAAATCTGTTTGTAAAGGATAGCAAACTGGCTAAAATACCAAACTCAGAGAGTAGTGGTTAATGATTTTTACTCTGAATGGTCTAAGGTTATCAGCGGTGTACCCCAAGGTTCAGTGTTGGGGCCCTTACTTTTTAACATCTTTATAAATGGGTCTGGGATTAAAAGTACCATTTCAGTCTTTGCAGATGACACCAAGCTATGCAGCGGAATAACATCCTTACAGGATGTCTCCAACTTACAAGCCAACCTCAATGCACTGTTTAATTGGGTAACTATGTGGCAAAAGAGGTTTAATATTGATAAATGTAAATTTATGCACTTAGGGGCTAAGAATATGCATGCATCATACATACTAGTGGGATTACAGCTGAAGGAGAAGGAACTGGGTGTTCTAGTATATCATACGCTTAATAATGGCATGCAATTCCAAGCTGCGGTTTCCAAAGCGAGCATAATCCTTTCTCGTATTAAGAGAGTTATGGACTCCAGAGAGAGAGAGAGAGAGAGACATCATTTTGCCCCTGTACAAATCATTAGTAAGACCTCATCTGGAATATGCAGTTCCGTTTTGGGCACCAGTTCTCAAAAATGATATTGGGGAACTGCAGAAAGTGCAGAGAAGGGCAACCAAACTGATAAGAGGCATGGAGGAGATCAGCTATGAGGAAAGATTAGAGGAACTGAATTTATTCACTCTTGAGAAGAGGAGAATAAGGGGGGATATGATCAACATGTTCAAATACATAAGGGGTCCATATAGTGAACTTGGTGTTGAGTTATTCACTTTACGGTCAACACAGAGGACAAGGGGGCACTCTTTACGCCTAGAGGAAAAGAGATTTCATCTCCAAATACGGAAAGGTTTCTTCACAGTAAGAGCTGTGAAAATGTGGAATAGACTCCCGCCAGAGGTGGTTCTGGCCAGCTCAGTAGATTGCTTTAAGAAAGGCCTGGATACTTTCCTAAATGTACATAATATAACTGGGTACTAACATTTATAGGTAAAGTTGATCCAGGGAAAATCCGATTGCCTCTTGGGGGATCAGGAAGGAGTTTTTTTCCCCTGCTGTAGCAAATTGGAGCATGCTCTTCTGGGGGTTTTTGCCTTCCTCTGGACCAACTGTGGGTATAGAATTGGGTATATTGGATTGTACGGTATTTTTTTTTTTTTTGTATGGTTGGACTGGATGGGCTTGTGTCTTTTTTCAACCTGACTAATGTCCCGTACACACGGTCGGACATTGATCGGACATTCCATTCCATGGATTTTTTCCGACGGATGTTGGCTCAAACTTGTCTTGCATACACACGGTCACACAAAGTTGTCGGAAAATTTGATCGCTCTGAAGGCGGTGACGTAATACACGTACGTCGGGACTATAAACGGGGCAGTAGCCAATAGCTTTTGTCTCTTAATTTATTCTGAGCATGCGTGGCACTTTGTGCGTCGGATTTGTGTACACACAATCGGAATTTCCGACAACGGATTTTGTTGTCGGAAAATTTTATAGCAAGCTCTCAAACTTTGTGTGTCGGAAATTCCGATGGAAAATGTGTGATGGAGCCCACACACGGTCAGAATTTCCGACAACAAGGTCCTATCACACATTTTCCGTCGGGAAATCCGACCGTGTGTACAGGGCATAACTATGTAACTATGTAACTGACAAACAACGAATGCGTCATATCCAAGGTCTGGTAAGCTGCAATATATTACATTTTAGTTTTTAGGTTTAGATACCTTTAAATATAGGGACTGGTTACTCAGGTATGGACTGATGCCAGTAGCATCTATCATGTATTTACTTAACATTTATAGACTTTGTTTTTGAAATCTACACTGCTGTGACCTTTATTTTTTTCTTGCTTGAATTTATGCAGTCACAGACATCTAAGCCCACCTTACTTCACCACAATAATGCTGTGCCAAAATGTCATGCATGAAGGCTAGTTTTGCTATAGTTCACAAGACATCACCCTCTTGACATTGGTTACAATAAAAAGGCCATTGCATTTTAAGTAAAACTTTAACTCACACAATGGCTTCCTCTGTTAGTGGCCAGCATTAAGTCTATTTTTTATTGCCCTCAGCATTTCTTTCTGCAACATCTTTTTCAAGTTCAAACAAGGGTGGTTTGCCCATAAGTCTCTGTAGGATATTGTGCATGATCCTAACTCTCTTAATTGCTTACTATTAGTTAACACAATTATAATTCAATATATTAAAAAATATATAATTCATTTCCATGACAGGTGATCTCTCAATAGATAGGAAACCCCAGGTAATTGAAAATGTAGCAGAAAAACTCAAATCAAAATGGACTGTGCTATATTTTACAATGTGCTGCATTAGAGACAATTCTCTTTGTGCCAGACTACTTTTACAGTTCCAATTTCATACTTGAAGACAACAGCATTATTATCCGAGTGAATAATTCAACACCATAAAGTAGGTCCTATTCATTCTGTGGCATACAGAATTTCAGACAACACATTGATTTATTGCTGTATATGTTTAATATTTAGCTGCTTGCATGTATGATCTTCAAATTCAAGAATTAAATTAGAGACAAACAAAAGCGTCCTGTCCACAAAGTATAATAAGAAAAATGTATGCAGGGAAGTGAGGAGGCAATGTTTAAAAGTTGTTTTACTATGTAGCCTTTTCTTCTACTTTAAGTTAGCTAATAAAGAGTGTCACGTAAACTCCAAACTTTCTGCAGTGGCTTACACAGTACAAGACACTACTACTACTATGCAGCCTGAAGAGGCATAACTTTTTGACTCCCAGTTTCCATGACATGTCTGTAAATGAGATTCCTTATCCACCCAAGTAACCTCTTCCTTTGCTACTGCCAAAATCCTTTATCTAGCCATAGAAAGGTATATATGGTCACCCTGCAGTGAAGGTGGTGATGCATGATGTGTACAGCTAGAAATCCAGTTGGTATAATTATGTTATTAAGGGAAGGTGCTGCTTACCTGCATTCCACATATTGGGTCCTCACACAGGTAGACCCCTGGTGACTGACCATCTTGCAGACTTCCTGTAGCCACTTCTGACAGCAGGTCCCTTAGGTTCTCTTCCTTCCCCCACACTTCCACAGCTGATACTCTGACTGAGAACCGAGCTCCAGTCTTTTCTTTCCGTTCATTAATCAGCTTAAAGAGCCAGGAAATAGCGCAAGGGATGATGCCAAGATTCTGCATGGAATCATCTTTGCCAATCATAGTATATGACTTCCCTTCAAAGAACCAGGTACAAAGAGAAAACCATATGAGTGTGAGAGCATCACTTTACACAGCTTACCTTATTATTGAAAATTAAACCATTTTTAAAATGCCCAAAGATGGCAGAGTTTCATCTTATCCTATGGCTTCACACCTTAGGGTGTCACTGATCCAGAACATGTATGCCGTTTAAGACTTCTGACTGCATTAAAGTGGTTGTTAATCTACTGGAAGGACTTTATATAATCCTCCTTGTCTCTTAAGGATAGGTGCTCCTGTGTCTGTGTTTTATTTAAAAAATGACGATTATACCAAATTTCAGAGCACTTATCGGCGCTCACGTGACCCGCCATATCTCTCCTCTCCCCGTCTGACAGATGCAGTGGGCGGGGCCGAGATTCCCCCTCTGACAACAGACGGGAGGGAAGGAGGAGAGAAGCCGGGTCACGTGAGCGCTGTTCGGCGCCCTGAAATGAGGTATAATCGTTCTTTTTTTATAAAACACAGACTCAGGAGCACCTATCCTTAGGAGACAAGGTGGATTATATAAAGTATGAAATGTTATTTCAGCAGCAGGAGGGGGGGCCTGACACAGGAGCCAACAAGCAGAGAGGAGGACAGGAGAGACAGGAGAGCTGTGGATGACGGAGGCACGTAAACTGACCACGGTGTCAGAGCTCAGTAGCCATAATACACCGTGGTCAGCTTACAAGGATCAACCAGGTATTTCAGGTGTTACAGGGGGTCAAATTACATAGCATAAGCACGGTGCTATATAAAATGCTTTAAGGGAACAGGATCCAATTTTTTTTTAGGTTAACAAACACTTTAACTGCACCTATTCAGGGACTATGTAGTTAAGCCATGGGATAAGCATGTCAACCAGGGACCAATCAAATACAAACAAATTTTTACAAAAGTTAGGCTACACTCATATTGGCTCTAGTGTACACGAATGTCTGACTGTGGATGAGGCATAAGTCTGTAAACTTCATAAATATAATATATATATATATATATATATATATATATATATATATATATATATATATACACACATAAATATATATATATAGTAAATTATAAGTAATTTTACACATTTTGCTTAACTGGCACTTTTTCTTTTATACTAAGAGTTTATCCTTGAGCTTGCATATGATTAAAATTGTGTGCATATGAACAAATTTTGCTAGCTGATACAAACTTCACAAGAATATAATAAAAATAATAAAAAACAAATAAAAAGAAATTTTAAAACAGGATTTCACACCGGCACAAAATCCAAGTATTCATTTGACTTTTAATCAATTATAGTTTAATGTGTTATTGTAGGAACTCAATAAACATATAAAACATTGAAAAAGCAAAATGGTGTATTTTGGAATCAGGTTTTTCAAGTGAAGTAAACATAAGTAAACCGTTGCAGTAGGGTATCCTAACAGTAGCAAGCACCAAGCTTTACAACTAACAAATGTTATTTAATGTTTATTTAATGAATAACAATTATTTAATGTTTCCCCCCTCCATATGCTTTTTTATGCTACATTTATCAATGAGAAGACATGAAAAAGCTAAAGGGAGGGGGGATTTTATTTTTTAAAGCTGCAAGCCTATATTCATAGTTCCTTAAAGTTGCAACTACTATATGTTTTAGACATGTCTTTTAATGGTATTTTTGTAGAAAAAGAAAAATTATCATATTTTTAGATCAATGGATCTGTGATTCATGGGTACCTCAATAGTAGACTAATGCAAACATGTTTTTCCCTTCCCTCTTTTGTTGTCTTCCTGCCCTCTCAATGATATACATCTAGAATGTGTAATTGAACTATTTTCATTTATGGAAATACATGTAGACAGTGAATGCTCCTGTAAGATAGGTGTGTCTGAGACAGTACATCTTAAAGCTGCTGGATCCAGCTCACTTACGGCTTTATTTCAAAGCATTACACATTTGTCTTTGCTAGTTCAACTTGTACTAAAGCAAACATATTGTATGGTTGTTACTGATTATTGCTCACCTGTAAAGGAACATATTTAAATGATTCTTAAAGATAAAATTGAATCAACACTAACCAAGCTTTGAATGACCAAAACAGAACACGCATCCATCGGCTCCATTCACAACAGACTGGATGACTTCAGCCACTGTTCCGGCGCACACCTCAGCCTGCATTAGGACAAGTTTAATAAAGACATGTAAGCAGAAGAATTGCATATTACTCTAAAAATGTCAGAACTTCTCATTTTTATCTCATATTTCTCTTTCACGAGTATTCAAAATGTTCAAATTACTTTACATGTGTCATTATATATTCCCATAGCAGTTAGAATTAAAATGCCCTATTCTTCAACCACACAAATTCAGGAGTGCTGACATTGTGGCTCATTATTTAACTTTAACGCTGTTCAGTTTTCAGACCAATTTGCAAGTTTTTTCTTTATCTTGACACAGAAACTCTTTCTTTGGACAATTTTTAATAAGCGTGCAGTATGCATCCGGTTTTAGGATGTTAAGCAAGCTGACCCTTGACTTCATTAGTAGTGAATACATTGAGTTTTATTCATATACATTAACACTAGGTGAACAGTAGATTTCCCTCTGAAATCTCATACATAACCTCAATAAGGGTTCACTCTATAAATACTAGACACAGGCACTAGTATAGTAGACAACCAGTAAGAACAATATTTGGCACTGTAAAGATCCTTTGCTAAGCGTTTTCTTATTTTGTGTAACAAGATTACACTATTATATACTGTATGTAACTTCAAATTTCCATGAGCAAATGTGTTCAAAACTGCTCACAGAATCATTGTGGAAATGGCATAACAATTCGAATTTTTAGCTAAAAAAAGCAGTGAAAAGTCTGTGTACTTCGCTCTGTCTAATTGAATTCTGTACCAACTACCAAAATATACTAAGTTAATATGGAGCTTCAGATATATATTTTTTTCTCTTTTGGATAGTATAGGGAAGGTTTAGAACCACTGTCAGGTTTTTACTGATATTTATATACCAGATGGGAGAATATTACTTAGCAACAGGAACTTAATAGAGGCTCAAATCCTTTCACAGCCCAAACTTTGATCGGGGTTCCACTTTATCTGTCTAAAGTAGTTTGCTATATTTTTATTTTTGTGCAAGCTTACAGTGAGGGAAAAAAGTATTTGATCCCCTGCTGATTTTGTACCTTTGCCCACTAACAAAGAAATGATCAGTCTATAATTTTAATGGTAGGTTTATTTTAACAGTGAGAGACAGAATGACAACAAAAATATCCAGAAAACACACCTTTCAAAAAAGTTATAAATTGATTTGCATTTTAACGAGTGAAAAAAGTATTTGATCCCCTATCAATCAGCAAGATTTCTGGCTCCCAGGTGTCTTCTATACAGGTAACGAGCTGAGATTAGGAGCACTCCCTTAAAGGGAGTGCTCCTAATCTCAGCTTTTTACCTGTAAAAAAACTACACCTGTCCATAGAAGCAATCAATCAATCAGATTCCAATCTCTCCACCATGGCCAAGACCAAAGAGCTGTCCAAGGATGTCAGGGACAAGATTGTAGACCTACAGAAGGATGGAATTGGCTACAAGACCATCACCAAGCAGCTTGGTGAGAGGGTGACAACAGTTGATGCGATTATTTGCAAATTGAAGAAACACAAAATGACTGTCAGTCTCCCTCGGTCTGGGGCTCCATGCAAGATCTCACCTTGTGGAGTTTCAATTATCATGAGAACGGTAAGAAATCAGCTCAGAATTACACGGGAGAATCTTGTCAATGATCTCAAGGCAGCTGACCATAGTCACCAAGAAAACAATTGGCAACACACTACTCAATGGAGGACTGAAATCCTGCAGTGCCCGCAAGGTCCCCCTGCTTATGAAAGCACGTGTACAGGCCCATCTGAAGTTTGCTAATGAACATCTGAATGATTCAGAGGAGAACTGGCTGAAAGTGTTGTGGTCAGATGAGACCAAAATCGAGCTCTTTGGCATAAACGCAACTTAACGTGTTTGGAGGAGGAGGAGGGATGCTGCCTATGAACCCAGGAACACCATTCCCAGCGTCAAACATGGAGGTGGAAACATTATGCTTTGGGGGTGTTTTTCTGCTAAGGGGACAGGACAACTTCACTGCATCAAAGAGACGTTGGACAGGGCCATGTATTGTCAAATCTTGGGTGAGAACCTCCTTCCCTCAGCCAGGGCATTGAAAATGGGTAGTGGATGGGTATTCCAGTATTACAATGACCCAAAACACACGGCCAAGGCCACAAAGGAGTGGCTCAAAAAGAAGCACACAATACAGAACACTTTATTAATACCAAAAGGAAATTGGGAAATTGTTACATTGCCCTAGCCAGTCTCCGGACCTTAATCCCATGGAAAATATGTGGAGGGAGCTAAAGGTTCGAGTTACCAAACATCAGCCCCAAAACCTTAATGACTTGGAGAGGATCTGCAAAGAGGAGTGGGACAAAATCCCTCGAGATGTGTGCAAACCTGGTGGCTAACTACAAGAAACGTCTGTCCTCTGTGATTACCAACAAAGGTTTTGCCACCAAGTACTAAGTCTTGTTTTGTGAAGGGGTCAAATACATTTTTACTCATTAACTAGTTGCCCACCAGCCGCCACAGTTTTACTGTGGCACGTTGGCACGGCTGCGTGAATCACCGCCATTGTACGTCGGCCGCTTTAGAAAGCTATAGGGGTCTGCGCGTGGCCGCGATGTCCGCCGGACACCCGTGATCGCTCCTCAGAGATCCAGAATGAGGATCTGTCAATGTAAACAGACAGATCCCCGTTCTGACAGAGATATGCTGAGATCTGCTGTTCCTAGTGATCAGGAACAGCGATCTCTCTCCTCCTCTAGTCACTGCCCCCACAGTTAGAAACACCTCCCTAGGGAAATGCCATAAATCTATCCCCTATTTTGTAGATGCTATAACTTTTCTGCAAACCATTTAATATACGCTTATTGCCAAAAATATGTAAAAGAATACATATTGGCCTAAACTGATGAAGAAATTTCTTTTTGGATATTTATATAGCAAAAAGTAAAAAATATTGTTTTTTTCTCAAAATTGTCGCTGTTTTTTTGTTTATAGCGCAAAAAATAAAAACCGCAGAGGTGATCAAATACCACCAAAAGAAAGCTCTATTTGTGTGAAAAAAAAGGACATAAATTTTGTTAGGGTACAATGTCGCATTACAGCGCAATTGTCAGTTAAAGCGACGCAGTGCCGAATCGCAAAAAGTATTCTGGTCTGGCTTAAATGGCCTGGTCATTAAGGGGGAAAATCCTTTCGGTCGTTAATTGGTTAAAATACAAATCACTTTATAACTATTTTGAAATGCGTTTTTCTGGATATTTTTGTTGTTATTCTGTCTCTCACTGTAAAAATAAACCTACCATTAAAATGATAAACTGATCATTTCTTTGTCAGTGGGCAAACTTACAAAATCAGCAGGGGATCAAATACATTTTTCACTGTATCTAGTAAACACTTTATTATTTATTTATTTATTTATTTCAGGTACTTATATAGCGCCGTCAATTTACGCAGCGCTTTACATATACATTGTACATTCACATCGGTCCCTACCCTTAAGGAGCTTATTACTCATTAATTTTTGTAACATACTGTAGTTTATAGACAACAACATGTTTCCTACTGAGTATCAATAAGAGGTATGGTGGAACAAACATTTTTCATGGGTTAACTGATATAACAGGAAAATTCAACCCATAAGGCATCAGTAATCATCAATGTCATGTCATTTATGGGCTGAGAGTAGTGAACACTGGTGCTATCGCAACCTAGCAGGCAAGGTGTGAGAGAGGTTATTGATAATGATCCTGGTTTCTAAAAGAGAGTCAATGGTTGAATTTCTTATGCATTCAATTAAGGAATTGAATGCTGTATGGAATGTGAAATCCTTTCTATGAGCATCAATCTATCCATTCTTCGTACTTACGAACCAACGTATATATTTATTTGCAAAAGGGTTGAGAACACACATTGGGCTTTATTTACTAAAGCTGGAGAATGCAAAATTAGGCTCACTTCTGCATAGAAACCAATCAGTTTCCAGGTTTTTTTGCCAAAGTCTAATTGAACAAGCTGAGGTTAGAAGCTGATTAGCTACCATGCACCTGATTCTGAGTGCACCAGTTTTAGTAAATCTACACTTAGATTTAGGTCTAGGTATTTTATTCCTAAAGGTTTAGGGCTTTTAATAAAGGAATAAGAAGATATTGGGGTTGATTTACTAAAAATAATTAGGCCAGTGGTTCTTAACTTTTTTGATTCATGGACCCCTTTAAGAATCTACTGAAAGCTAGGGACCCCCTCCCCAGAAATTTTCACATAAACATAACTTTGCATGTAGTGGATATATGAACTTTTTTTTTATTGAAAGTTTGAATAAAGTAAACAGTCTTAACAAAAAAACGGATTCCTTGTCATGCAAAAAATAATAGCAGCTGATTACAAAAATTAAATATAATTATCTTGTGCAAATTAAACAAAACAATTTTAATTCCGCTCAAACCTACTACTACCATTACTACTACTACTACGACTAGAAAATGAGAAATAGCATTTGCTACTATGTAGTGGCACATGATTGTGAAGAGAACAATGATACAAATTTAAATAGTAAACATGGGCCAACAAGTCAAGAGACGATTAGCGGTTAGTGCTATAAGTAGTGGCAGGGTGCATTTTCTTTGATTTCTTTTAATTGGAAAACATTGATTGGGACAAGGGGGAGGGCTGTATAGGGAATGTAGATGTTATTTTTAATCTGACCCTCACGGATACCCTGAAACCCATCCATGGACCTCTTAGGGGTCCATGGACCCTAGGTTAAGAACCCCTCAAATAGGCTGTTCACTTTGCAAGGAAATTTGCACTCTGCAAAGGAAAATACCTTAAGCTTAGTGAATGAGGTGAAGCTCTGTTGACTTCCATTATGTTTTTTTATTTACTTGCACGTGATTAAGTATTCTTTGTAAAGCAAACTTTCACCACCTTCACTAAGCTAAGGGAAAATGCCGGTACAAAGATCAAATTTCCTTGCAAACTGTGCAGCTTTTTTGCCTTTAGTAGATAAACCCCATTAGCTTTATGTCCATGAGGAGTGCAGGCAACTGAAAGTGGTGGAACAGGAAAGCAACTGAAATCACATCTCATATTTCTGATGCATTAGAAATCAAACTGATCGTTGTTTAATCCCTCAATCAACATTAAATCATTTTAATCCTTATGCTGCTAGCCTTAGTAAATAGATACTGTCTGAAGGTATATTATATTTACTTGTTTCAAACATTTTTTACAGTTCTTTAGTTGCTTCCTGGTTTCTGGTCTAGACCAAAATTATGTCAAATGTCTCAGGAGTCTTTATGGGCACTTTTTTCTTCCATTTTGAGGAGGCAAGCAGGAGATTGTCAGCTAAGCAAATCTGCATGCCTGAGCTGGGGGGCAGATGGATTCCAGGAACCAAATGCTAAATGAGTCATCTTCCCTTATCCCAGATATCCGCTGCTAGAAATGCAAGTGATTTCTCAACCAAAAAAAAGCATGGATACATGGATGGATGGGTGAGTTTGCATTAAATATTGAAACAGTTGAGTTCCACTTTAAAGCAGGAGCTGATCTCCACAGTCTCCTGCTGTTTCCATCTTGCGGCTGCCACCATTCACAGCACCTTCCCAGCCAAACGGATGTCCTCTCCCAGCGGCTCCTACAGCCTGATCGTAGAGACCCAGCCACGACCCTGCCGAGCTTTGCATAGTTTCCACCAGGATACATGTTTTTACAATTTTACCAAATGTGAGTGCCCCCTTTTATTTATCTCTCGCTTCAATTGTTTTTAGACTAATTGCACTTACATGGTGGTGCTTCTCACTCCTCCTTGTATACACAGATCCTAAGGTTTCCAATCCTTTCTTGGGACAGCGGCAGCGTGAATCTTAGTGTTTATATGATACTGTCCACCAACACGTTGCTTTTTAATTTTTCTTCCAATAAATAAATCCCCCCCACTCTACTTTGTGCCATAATTTACTTGTTTTTTGCCTGCTATTTAAGTGCTAGTTCCACTTTAAAACAATATTTTCTGCCTTCATTTTATATGGGCTTATTTGATAAGGTGATGGAATGGTCAATGCAAATACAGGAACCCAAGAAAGCCAATTAGATCATTTCACTGAAGTCAAACTATTTGGTATAAGTTACTGCACTTTACATACGGCAAAAACACTTTTCAAACCCTTTTAGGCTAGCCATACATATATAGATTTCTTTCATTCAGCCGAACAACAGAAATCAAAGATACGATGCGAATTCTGAAGGATCAATCGATTGATAAATGGAAGCGGTGATCGCGTAAATATGCAAGTGTACCACCATTTGGGTTCCAGATTCGCACTTGCAAACACTTTTTTTTATGCCAGTATGGGAAGTGACGCAATGTAGTTTGACCTTAAACACACCCCTACTGCACACACCCCTACTGTACAAAATCTTTTCGCAACGTTTCCCAACAGATCATTCTTTCCTCACAGCGCACAACTATTAGGTCAAAGAAAAATGCTAGACAGCATGGGTGGAGGAATCTCCTCTGCAGGCTAATATATTCAGACAGTCTGTACCTGCAACCCTCTGAATACCCGAACAGCGACTGTATCTGATTGGAAGCAATCTCTATTTGGATGACAATTTTCTACTGGGCTCCTTTGATATTTAACTTCCCTGGCGGTATGATTATTTCAGATTTTAGGTGCTGAGTGGTACAATTATTTTGCACAGAAATTTGGCGTTTTATATTATAGGCCTGTAATTCTTAGGAATAATTCACTTAAATATGTCCAAACAAGAGTCTAGTAGACATCCTGGGTATGAAAAAGTTTGAAAATGAAATAAAAAATTATATTATAATAAATAACTATAAATAATTATAACAAATAATAATATAATAATAATAAAAATTATTCAATAATGAAATCAAATCAAAAACACTGAAATTTGCTCAGTTGCAGAATTGTCGCTTTCGTCATTTTTAGTGTTTGGTGACGGATTTCCCCACAAATCACTATCACTCAATTCTGCAAGTGATTCTAATTTATTATCGCTGTTTTCTAGATGGTCTAAAGCCACTTTTGATGTAAAGGGACAGTTTTGGTTGCTATGGACAATCTCCAGTTTCCAGGCAGAAAGAACAGTTTTTATAATATAAACCTGCATGCAGGACACTGGGCAGACCACTAGGGGCAAAGGGGATGTGTAATTATTTGATACAGTACTGTAATCTGTAAGATTACTGTATACTGTATCTATACTGTGTGTTTTACTTTTTGAATTTGGCGCCGAACTCCGTCCCTGTGCGTCGCAACGCTCGCAGGGAACGGAGCTTGACACTGTGAATTGAGCGAGACACGGCGGCTCACAGATCACAGCGGGGAGACATCGCAGGATCCAGGGGACAAGGTAAGTAACCTCTACAAGGATCCTGCCATGCAATCCCGAGTCTGGCTCGGGGATACCGCTTTTGGTATTGAAAATCCACCCCGAGCCAGACTCGGGAATACCGCTAGGGGGGTTAAGTTGATGTTTAGCAAGTAAAGGTTAGTGCAGATGGGGAAATCCACAGCTCAAATTTCGACTAATTTGGCATGAATTGTCTGAAATTTAAACCACGCATTGCGAGTTTTAAATACAATTAATGAGATACTTCCTTCATAACTGTTCTTATAATAATTAATCTTAGGTTACTGAAAAGTATGTGTTTACAACTGTATGTTCTGCATAACTGCAGTTTGCTATTGCTGGGTTCACTGGTAAAGCTGCCTAGCACATAATAAAATGTGTTTTCCAATTTCTCAGTGCTCTATAAACATTTTACCTTGTGATAACAAAGTGATCAATTTCAAATTTTGAAAGAGTCATGCCTTACTTGAAGAATCAATGAATTCATAACTCTGAGAAAGAAGTATGTAATAACATAGTGAGTACATCTTAAATTAAATTACTGATGATTTGCCTTGGAACAGAAAATACATCAATGTAGAAGAATGTAAACCAAAGATTCTGATTTTACTCAGAGGGATTCCTAGTTCCAAGTTAACAAAAGACTTATATTTGGCGTGTAAAAATCTAGTTATAGTTTATCAGTAACCTAAGCGAGAAAATCATAAATGTTTTTTATTTTTTCCCACAAGGTCACCATAAATAAAAAGATGCAGTGATTGTATGATGGAAGATTTGCTTTGTTCTGCCTGGAAAAAATATCAATACATCCAGAGTGTATGTTCATATGGGAGTTGGAATCTATTTTACCAAAGGCTGTTGATAAGTTACAATCTCTGGCACCATGGGAAGGATGCTATTGCCAGAGGAAGCTGAACAGTGAATAGGGACTGAAATGTTAATGCATGTTAACACTGAAGGCAAAACTTCCATGTACTTTGTGCTTGTGTGGATTAGACTTTGGGCTTTGATAAAATTCAATTACAGCTGGCTGTATGTGCGCAGAGTTCTCCAGTGTGCCACGTTGGCAGAATGAACGTATATAGCATTCAACAAATGGTAGTAGGTTGCACCCTGTCATTAGGAGACCTTTATTTATGCATTTTATTCATGCAGCAACCAGACAAAAATACAATATGACAAAGGGCATTCCATACATTTTTTTTCCAATAATATAAACCACCTAAATGAAGGTTTGCTCAGTAAAAATACCTTTGTCAATTCTCTTATGTCTTGCGACCACTTTGCCATCAAAGCACACCAATACTTGCTGCGACAAAGTTTCCCGCTATTTGAAAGGTGGTACACAAATCATATGAAAAGTACAGAGAACCAAGCAACTAGTCAGACCTTAGTTTAAAAGTGGTTCTAAAGCCTTAAGATCTTTTTTACCTTAATGCATTCTACACAATCCAGAGACATGCATGAGAGCAGCGGCTCTCGCCACTGTCTCCCTCCTCATTGGACAGATTGATAGCAGCAAAGGCCATTGAGGAGGATTGGGGCTGCTTTGTGCAACTCTATTGCACAGAGCAGGGGTCTCCAAACGTCCTAAACAAAGGGCCAGTTTACTGTTCTTCATGCTTTAGGGGGGGCGGATTGTGGCAAGCGGGGGTAGAAAATGCCCTGGTTTCAGTGGGAGTAAACAATGCCCTATCATTGGTTTTTAGTGGGAGGAATAGTGCCTCACTGTAGGTATGAGTGGGAGGAATAATGACCCAATGATGGTATCAATGAGAGGAATGGTGCCCATTAGTGTTAGTTAAAAAGTGTCCCAAGGGCCAGATTAAGGCAAGCACAGGGCCCCCAGGCCACAGTTAGAAGACCACTGGCACAGAGCAGGTAAGTATAGACATGTTTGTTATTTAAAAAAAATAATCCTTTACAACCACTTTAAAGTGATTGTAAACAATCACCTTGAAAAAAAAAAAACATTCAGTTTAAAAAAAATCTAAATAAATGTTTTCCCTTATTTATAAGTCATCACATTCCCTCTGTTCTCAGCTGCATAAGAGTTGGAGGGAGGAGAAGCAGCAGCACACAGGGCTTTCCAGTGAATGACTGTGCAGGGGAAGACGGGGGGGGGGAGACGGGGGGGGTGCATCAGGAAAAGTCTGATCATTGGAGGAGGGCATACATTCCCAGCACAGCTAGAGAACTGACCGCGGTGTGTTCACCTGCTTAGCATGGTCAGTATTAAATAGGAAAGTAGAGGGGTTGGGAGGAACAACAGGGATTTCACATAAATGAAAAATGAAGCAATACAAAGAGAACAGGATACTTACTCATACAAGTAGCAGGCACATATCAGGAATAAGTGCTGGGGTAACAAACGTTTTAAGGATTTTGATGAAGTAAAGCGAAATATGATATGTATAATATGTTATCAAATAAGCTTATAAATGCAAAATTGCTATGTTGTACAGTGCAACACAGTGATCATCACAGAGCTGCATCATCAGAGGAATACAACTATTCCATCACAGCTTTGTATGGCTCCAGCTGTAAATTGGTAATAGACCGTGTGAAAATCTGAAGATGGTAAATCATATCTAGCAATAAGAAATAATGAAAAAATCAGCTGCAGCTCACCGATTCACTATTGCAATCTGAATTCACTGTGTTTGGGCAAAGATTCTCAAATATTACACTATATCTAACAGATAAACTACTATTAATACATTAGTTATTTTCTCTTCTTCCAGTTTTTCCTCCACTCTGTTTAAAAATGTTTGGAATATTCAGCATATGCATCATAGCTAACTGATATCTGCTCAATGGCATTTATTTGCCATGTTATTATCAAAAACAACATTGGCTGTACTTTGGAGCTTCCAGTTTTGTAGGGCTACATGTTTTTTTGGCCATTATTTGTGTGACAATCTAAAGATGAAGAATTACAATGAATGGTAAGTAACCAAACCAAATAACTAATAACCAAAAAAAAATAAAACAGCTGGAGTTTATCAATCTGCGCCAGTGATCCAAGTCCAGTGGGTTCAAGATGGCACAGTTCAAGTGCTATCATTCAATTGTTACCTTGAAAAAACCTTTGTACTAATGCCCCGTACACACGGTCAGACTTTCCGACGGAAAATGTGCGATCGGAGCTTGTTGTCGGAAATTGCGACCGTGTGTGGGCTCCATCGGACATTTTTCATCGGATTTTCCGACACACAAAGTTTGAGAGCAGGCTATAAAATTTTCCGACAACAAAATCCGTTGTCAGAAATTCCGATCGTGTGTACACAAATCCGATACACAAAGTGCCGCACATGCTCAGAATAAATTAAGAAATGAAAGCTATTGGCTACTGCCCCATTTATAGTCACAACGCACGTGTTTTACGTCACTGCGTTCAGAATGATCGGATTTTATGACAACTTTGTGTGACCGTGTGTATGCAAGACAAGTTTGAGCCAACATCCGTCGGAAAAAATCCATGGATTGTCCGACCGTGTGTACGGGGCATTAGAATGGTATGGGGACTGATCATGGGGGACACCTGTCTGGTTACTGCTACTGATTTATTATCATCAGTCATTGGGGTGTAAAAGAGCTTGATGCACATCAGCACTAGCTGCAGTTTTTAATTAGCTGATCCCACTTCATTAGGCTCCATTCACACCTGAGCTTATCGATTACTGGCGTTTTTCGGGTGTTTTTTTTAAGCTTTTTTTCAACTTTTTACAAGCTTCTTTTAAAACGTTTTAGAAGTGTATTACAAGCGTTTTACAGCTTCAGGCATTTTTTGTTTAGAGGGAGGAGAGGGAGAGAAAATTAGGAGTTAGAGAGCTGCTTTTTGAGCATTTACAAGCGTTTTTCTGCTCAAGTCAGGTGTATCTATTGGAGTCTATGAGGCCAAAAACGCTTGTAATCTGCCAAAAAAAGCTTATGTACTTTTTTGAGCTTCAGGCGACAAAATGCTCATATGTGAACAGGGATCATTGAAATGAATAGGATTTTGCTTGTTGGGCTTTTTGAAGCTTAAGAGCTGAGCATTTTACAAGCTGAAAAACGCTCAGGTGAGAACAGGACCTTAGGTCCTCCCTGTTAACCACTTCCGGACCAGCCGCCGCAGTTCTACTGTGGCAGGTTGGCTCGGCTGGGAAAATTATCTTACGTCGCTTGGCCTTTTGGCCACTAGGGGCACACACGCCCGCAGCATGTGCCCGGAGCCGATGCGAGTGCCCGGTGGGCATGATGACCACTGGGCACCCGCGATAGCTCGTGACAGAGCAAGACCCAGGAACTGTGTGTGTAAACACATAAACAGATAAATCCCAGTTCTTTCAGGGGAGAAGAGACAGATTGTGTGTTCATACTATGTACACCGACTTCTCTCTCCTCCTAGACAGTCCCACCCCCCCCCCCCACAGTTAGAACACAGTGAGGGGACACAGTTAACCCCTTAATTGCCCTTTAGTGTTGACCCCCTTCCCTGCTAGTGACATTTATACAGTAATCAGTGCATTTTTATAGCACTGATCGCTGTATAATTGTCAACGGTCCCAAAAATGTGTCAAAAGTGTCCAATTTGTCCGCCGCAATATCGCAGTCCCGATAAAAATCGCAGATCACTGCCATTACTAGTAAAAAAAATAAAAATAATAAAAATGCTATAAATCTATCCCCTATTTTGTAGACGCTATAACTTTTGCACAAACCAATCAATATACGCTTATTGCAATTTATTTTACCAAAAATATGTAGAATACGTATCGGTCTAAACTGAGGAAAAAAATAGTTTTTTTGAAAAAAAATGTGGGATGTTTATTATAGCAAAAAGTAAAAGATATTGTGGTTTATTTACAAAAGGCAAATCCACTTTGCACTACAAGTGCACCTGTAAGTGCAGTCGCTGTAGATCTGAGGGGGACATGCAAGGAAAATAAAAAACAGCATTTTAGCTTGCACATGATTGGATGGTAAAATCAGCAGAGCTTCCCCTCATTTCAGATCTACCCCTCAGATCTAAAGCGACTGCACTTACAAGTTCACTTGTAGTGCAAAGTGGATTTGCCTTTAGTAAATCAACCCCATTGTGTTTTTTTCAAAATTGTCGCTCTCCTAACCGCAGACGTGATCAAATAGCACCAAAAGAAAGCTATATTTGTGGGAAAAAAGGATGTCAATTTTGTCGCATGACTGCGCAATAGTCAGTTAAAGCGACGCGGTGCCGTATCGCAAAAAATGGCCTGGTCATTGAGCAGCCAAATCTTCCTGGGCTGAAGTGGTTACTGTACTCTCTGGGGTTGAAACACACAAAGGAATGTAATAGAGTGATATGGATCTGTGGACTACCTATGGACATAACAGTTGTTATACATGGTTAAAAACAAAAAACACATACTCAAATTAATTAAATCTGAACCCAGAGGGTCTGATCATATAAGTGGATTTTTGATTTTTTTTTACTCTTGAACACTTGCAGTGATATCTTCTGTTTCTTTTCTACATATCAAAACCTCCCTGATGTGATAAAAGGCAACAGAAACTAAACTCAGTAGACTTTTTAAAACATTATTAGCATGCAAAATCATGTAATGAAAAAAGATCCCTGGTACAGTTACAAGCACTTTTGGAGTCTGTATTTCATGAATATACTTGTATGTGTGTATATTCACTTTTATTGCACTGCTGTATAGTGTATTTCATACCTCGCATAAGCCTGTATTATGGTGGAATAAAACACACGCTGCCCATCCGTCTAGGTGGTACTGCTTTTTGTTCAATGCCCTTAAAAGGAAATTCTGAATAGAAAAGCACCACCAAAGGGAGGAAAGCAACCAGCAGAGGGAGAATTTGGTTCAATGCTCCTCTTCACACATGTTTGCTGAGGTGAAAAAAAAAAAATCTGCAGCGTCTGCATTCCCCCCCAGACTTGCGTTCGTTCATGATACAATCAACACAGAGGAACATCAATGACACTTTCTGCACATGGAATGCTGAGGTTGCTCCATTACAATTCATGAATTTCTGCCCAGAGATAATCAGCTCTATTACTAGGCAGCTTTGGTGCCAGCAAATTCTATCTAGCTGCGGTATGGCACTGCATACTATAAGCTCGTATTTATAGGTTGTATAAAATGTATGGACTTTTCTTGTGTTTAAAGGTATGAATTTAAATTGCAAAATAATTCGCTGTAATTTAAAATGCAGGAAGAAAACAGCAGCTTTGAATTAGTATCAGCTTAGCAGAAAATACAGGTAACCACTGTACCGATTCTGCATTAACAGCCAATAGAAACCTGGCATGACAGGGGCAGTTGTAAAGATTTAGATACCTCCAATAAAAGAGATTTTATAAATTACTTTCTGGCAGCCCATTTGTTGAAACTAGAGGTGCGCCGAATGGCAATTTTGGTTCCGAAAGCAAAAACCCAGGATGCACTTGCCACCGAAAATGACAGTTGTTAAAAAATATATATTTTTATATATAATTGTATTATTTTCAACTTTTTAATTAATATCATGAATTTAAATTAATATGAATTTATTGTCGGCCATTATCGGCATCTTTAGCGCAAGAAAAGCTCAATAAAAATGCATCACTTTAAATTCTATGTATGTCTTCACACTGGTCAATTGTGCTTCCGCTGTGGTGTAAAAAATCTTGATTGCTGCATTTTTGGTCAGTAAAAAAAACAACCAAAAACACATTGAAAACGCAGCAAGATTGCATCGATAATGCACCTGTTTTACGTTTTTTTGATCCGTTTTTTGAGTCACATGACCTATAAAAATCACCATAATCACAGTAAAATCGCGGTAAAATCACAGCAAAATCGCAGTAAAATCACAGCAAAATAGCGGTAAAATCATGGCAAAATGGAGTGAGTTTTTGGCGCCATTATCGGCACCTTTTTCGCTATTGGCAAAATGCTGAAAACACCATTTTGCCTGATGTGTTTAAGCTGCCGAAATTTCAGTGCATCTAGTTGAAACGATGCCTCTTCAGTGCTGGGCACTGGAAGTATTTGATTGGCCTGAATGAGTGTCTGTTTCTCCCACAAAATGCAATGGTTCCTTCTGTATGCTCGTACATCCTGTACATCTTCCCCCTTAGAGAAAAAAGCTTGAAAACCTCTGCAAGGTAATACAACTATTAAACACTCTGATAAAGGGGGAAATGTTGATCTGATTGATAACTCTGAATATAAGAAAATGTGTGAATTTTAGACAATAGAGATTGGTATAGGCTTATTCCCACCACATTAGTGGAGAAATTTAACAAAGTATTTCATTAATTGGCAGATAAAGTATATGAAGGCGGAGTCATATCTAAAGATGTGCATGGTTTTATTTGCAGTAAATATCTGAAGGTTCCCATCTCCTATAGCTTACCCAAAATACACAAAAATCCATTCTGCCACTGGGACAACTGATTGTTTCCAGCAATGGTAACATAACGGAAATGTTGAGCAGAGTTAAAAATGCCTACTTACAACCACATGTGCTATCATTGACATATTTTGTAAAGGATTCTATTCATTTTTTGCAGATTATAGATGAATTAAGCATTCCGGATAATTCCTTTCTTGTTACAATTGATGTGGAGGCCCTCTACAGCTCCATCCCTCACAGTCAGGGGTTGGAAGCTGTACAGAGGGTTTTCTCACAGAGACCCACACAAGATTGGGCCTTCAATTAATTCATTCTCGGTGGATTGGAATACATCCTGAATCACAATTGTTTCACACTTAATGGTTCCCACTACCACCAAGTACAAGTCGTATTGATAGGGACATGTTGTGCCCCATCTTATGTCACCTTGTACCTGGGGGAGTGGGAAAGCGCCTTCCTCTCAGACAAGGGCAAAATACATGTTCCACATAGGCATAGCACAGGTATATTGATGACATCTTCAGAGTCTGGGAGGGGCCTGAGGCTACTCTTTTAGAATGTCTCCAAAAAATTTACGATGGCATAATTTAAAATTTACCATGATTTACGATCAGGAATGTATTATTTTCTTGGATGTACAGATCAAGCGAGAAATCAACCGTAAACTCGCTAGCACATTGTTCCGCAAAAATACGTCCAAAAACAGCATCTTACATGCGTCTAGTTTTCACCCTGTACCCCTCAAAATTCCATACCGTACAGCCAGTATCTCAGGTTGCGTAAAAATTGCTCCAATGAAATTCTGTTTAAAGTAGAAGCCAATAAGTTGCAAAAAAGACTTTTGAACAGGGGCTACAGTAAAACTTGCCTACGAAAGGCGTTCAATAGGGAAGTTCAACCATCACGCCAGGATCTTTTGTTTTATAAATGAAAACCTGTAGGACAAGCAAACAAGAAACCAACGAGAGTGGTTCCACAGTACTTGAACCAACATGCACAAATACTACAAATTATAAACAGACATTGATCAATATTAATTGATGACCCTATAGTGAAAGTTCTACGTCCTCTATAAACTTCAAAAGAGACAGCTCACGGAAGGACAAATTGGTCCAGAGTGAATTAAAAAAAGAAGTCGAAAGGAATCATTGTCCCATTACGGGCACCTACTCGTGTGGACGATGCTCATATTATCCCCTGATAGACAAGAGAAAAACCTTTACTCCCTAATGGAGAACAATGTATATCCTAACATTCTGTTAATTATCAAACCAAAGGAATTGTATATTTCCTATCTTGTGAATGTGGAGCATTTTACGTGGGAAAAAAATAAACAAGAGTTCTCGCGACACATGTATAAATGTATATAGCATGCAGATAGGGAACGGTTATCTTCTGATAGGGAGACATGCATACAAACTTACAGTGCCTTGCAAAAGTATTCACCCCCTTGGCTTTCTACCTATTTTGTTACAATACAGCCTTTAGTTCAATGTTTTTTTTATCTGAATTATATGTGATGGATCAGAACACAATAGTCTAAGTTGATGAAGTAAATATAGAAAAATACATACGGAAATTGATAATTGGCATGTGCGTATGTATTCACCCCCTTTGTTAGGAAGCCCATAAAAAGGTCTGGTGCAACCAATTACCTTCAGAAGTCACATAATTTGTGAAATGATGTCCACCTGTGTGCAAGCTAAGTGTCACATGATCTGTCATTACATATAGAAACCTTTTTGAAAGTCCCCAGAGGCTGCAACACCGAAGAGGCACCACTAACCAAACACTGGCATAAAGAGCCAAGGAACCCTCCAAACAAGTAAGGGACAATGTTGAGAAGTACAAGTCAGGGTTAGGTCATAAAAAAATATCCAAATCTTTGATGATCCCTGGGAGCACCATCAAATCTATCATAACCAAATGGAAAGAACATCACAAAACAGCAAACCTGCCAAGAGACGGCCACACACCAAAACTCACGGACCGGGCAAGGAGGGCATTAATCAGAGAGGCAGCACAGAGACCTAAGGTAACCCTGGAGGAGCTGCAGAGTTCCACAGCAGAGACTGGAGTATCTGTACATAGGACGACAATAAGCCGTACGCTCCATAGAGTTGAGCTTTATGGCAGAGTGGCCAGAAGAAAGCCATTACTTTCAGCAAAACAAAAAATGGCACGTTTTGAGTTTGCGAAAAGGCATGTGGGAGGAAGGTGCTCCGGTCCGATGAAACTAAAATTTTACTTTTTAGCCATCAAAGAAAACGTTATGTCTGGCGCAAACCCGACACATCACATCACCCAAAGAACACCATCCCCACAGTGAAACATGGTGGTGGCAGCATCATGCTGTGGGGATGTTTTTCAGCAGTCGGGACTGGGAAACTGGTCAGAGTTGAGGGAAAGATGGATGGTGCTAAATACAGGGATATTCTTGAGCAAAACCTTTCTCTGTGTGTGATTTGAGACTAGGATAGAGGTTCACCTTACAGCAGGACAATGACCCCAAACACACTGCTAAAGCAACACTTGAGTGGTTTAAGGGGAAACATGCAAATGTGTTGGAATGGCCTAGTCAAAGCCCAGACCTCAATTCAATAGAAAATCTGTGGTCAGACTTAACGATTGCTGTTCACAAGCGCAAACCATCCAACTTGAAGGAGCTGGAGCAGGTTTGCAAGGTGGAATGGGCAAAAATCCCAGTAGTAAGATGTGGCAAGCTCATAGAGACTTATCCAAAGCGACTTGGAGCTGTGATAGCCGCAAAAGGTGGCTTTACAAAGTATTGACTTTAGGGGGGGTGAATAGTTATGCACATTGACTTTTTCTGTTATTTTGTCCTATTTGTTGTTTGCTTCGCAAAAAAAAAAAAAATCTTCAAAGTTGTGGGCATGTTCTGTAAATTAAATGATGCAAATCCTCAAACAATCCATGTTAATTACAGGTTGTGAGGCAAAAAAACATGAAAAATGCCAAGGGGGTGAATACTTTTGCAAGGCACTGTACATTCGCTGCCCTTGAATGACTGCATATCCTAGAGTGGGGGGTTGGGAGAACAAAATTCTCCTCCAATGGGAGCAAAAATTGATTTTTAGGCTACAAGTCACTGTTCCCTGGGTTTAATTAGTCCATCTCGTTTGGCCCATTTCTAAAAGGGTTTTTGTCCCAGGGAAAATCAACTAATATAAAATATTGTCATTTTGCATCGGTCCCTCATGATGCTGTGGAAATGGATGTGTGTTTTTTGTTACTGGAATACAGGTTTATATATTTTCTGAATTGTGATTTTTTTGTTGTGCACACTCATACTGTTGTCATTGTTAAAAAAGTGACATTTCAATATATACTCTGTTATTATTTCATAATTATTTTGTTTTTGCAGGCCTCTCTTGGTTGTCTGTCCCCTTGGGCGGTGGTGACATCTTTTTTTTTTTTGGGCTTCCCAGAAAGGTAAGAGGAAGTTGGGTTTGGGTTTCCCCTTTTTCATGCCTCTCCAGCATGGTTTTGGGCTTGCATGCCCACTTCTGCTCATTGAGGGGCATTTTGCTGTGCTGGGCCCTGTCCGGGGCTGTGGTTCCATGCGCTTGCAATTTCATCGTGCTGCACGGGTGGCAGCAGTGGCCAGGGGTTTTCTTTCCAGGACGCGAGGGGGCCATGCGGAGGACATCATCAGGCACACTTGCTCGCTAGTGTGATGCCAGTGTGCTATGAAACACACAATTGCAAGGGCTTCATTGTGGGTCTGACTGGCCCAAATGTTGTACCTTTCTGGAGAGATTTATGTTAGTACTCCATAGAATGAATCACGGTTCCACTCAGTGTATATACCTACCTCTTTAAATTATTACCCTTGAGGTCTATTGCTGCAGGTGTGCGCTCCTCATCCTCTCCCATGGCACACATCCATGTGGCCTCTTGTAAGCCCCAAGCAACTTGTCCTGCTGGCCCTGTAGCCAGAATTATTGGGGTGAACCCCTGGATTTTTTTAAGTCGCTTTGGTTAAGGTTCACTTCCCCTGTGTTATAAGGTAACTATATGGTAAACATAAAATGTTTATTAAAGCTTTGTACTGAATGTGATCTAATTGCTGTAATATTAATATCATGTGTCTTTAAATTTTGATAAATTTGTCCCCCTAACGAAGATTGTGATTCATCTAATTGAAATGCATTGGGATTTTTCTGGCAGGATTACAATTTGGAAATCCATTGTATATAGTCAATACCTGTCTCATTTAGGTTATCAACGTTTTTTTGTCATATTTGGGATATAATGACACCAGAGCTCAAATTTTAAACAATATGTTGGTTTTAATTTCTGTAATAATAAAATTTTCATAAAATGTTTGATACCCTCTGCATTTTCTTGCTTTATTTTTGGCTGCTTGCCCTTGGGGGAATTTATTTAATTGTTTTGTGTGTTTACTGGGACAAACAGCACCTCCTTTTTCTCTATTTCTATGTGGCTTTTCTATTTCAGTGGCTAAGTGGTTAGCACTTCTGCCTGGCAGCACTAAAGTCATTGGTTGAATCCCAACCACAGCACAACCTGCCTGGAATTTGCATGGTCACCCTGTACCTGTGTGCGTTTCCTCCCACACTCCAAAGACATGCTGGTAGATTAATTGGCTCCTGTCTAAATTGGGCCTAATATATGTTTGCATGTGAGTTGCGGACCCTAAACTATAAGCTCCTTAAAGGCAGGGACTGATGTGAATGTACAATATATATACAATCAAAAGCAGTGTGTAAATTGATGGTGTTACATAAGTACCAACAATAAATTAAACATGTGCTTTAAAGTATGCTATGCAGTGCATAGGTCTGAATAGGCCCTAAAAAGCAAATGTCACAAGGGAGACATACCATTTCTGCCCCTCTGCCTAAAAAAGCTAGTGGCCAGGTTATGTCTTGCTTTAGCACTTATGGGTTACTGACCTAAGCAGGCATCTGAAAATGAAGTTCAGAGTAAAGTAAACATTATTTCTCAGTATATTCATTCCAGGTTAATGTCTCAAAGTGCTGAAATGAAAGCCAGGGAACTTAAAGTTGTATTGCTTGTTAAAGTGGGGTTCCACCCAAAAAAACAAACATACCTGAAAAATTCTAAAAAAAAAAACAAAAAAACATTTGGATATATTTTTTTTTAACTTACCTCTAAATGCCTGTTGCTAGGTGGTCCCTCGTAGTCTGCCTCTTCCTTTGCCTGGGCTGCTGACATCACTTCCCCCTCGGCACAGGAAGGGCTCGGCTCTTCTCCCTCCCTCCTGGCAATCATCTGGGACCCATTACAGGTCCCAGGTGATTGAGCGGCCAATCACGGCGCGCGTCGCTGCTCGCGCATGCACAGTTGAAATGCCAGCGTCGACGAGCGGAGGGGGGGGGAAGAGTGGGGCTTCGATCCCCCGCATCGCTGGACCCAGGGACAGGTAAGTGTCCAATTAAAAGTCAGCAGCTGCAGTATTTGTAGCTGCTGACTTTTAATTTTTATTTTTTTTATGGACCCCCTGGGTGGAAATCCTCTTTAAGAACATTAAAAAAAACTTTAATGTTCATTATCTAACCACAGGTTTACTTTAGGTGCCATATCACATTAGCAACGTTGTTGCATAGATTTGTAGAAGCTATAAATCTCCCTGCTTGTAGTTAACTACACTGGATAGCATCAATGACTCCTGAAGTTGGCAATTCTGTAGCTACCTTCAAACACTTGAAAAAAAACTCTTTATGACAAAGCTGCAGCAAGGATATGTCACTGACTGCAGTTTATTTTTTTCCTAACAACTATAGTGATGTTGCACCTTCTGTAGTGACTACAAATTGCAGATTCTAAAAAGTTTGTGTGCACCTAGTTTTACAGCGGTAAGATAACTAAGAACATTTGCTATGCCCGCTTTTTAAATTTTTCAGGTGGTTTGCACACAGACTGGTATACTAATAGCAAAAGTACTATGAATATACAGTACAAGTCCTATCCAACCTAAAAGGACAATTTGTATGCCCTCTGGCATTAGGCAGGCATTTCAAGGGAGTCCAAAAAAAGATTAAGGCTTCACTAGCCTACACTGGCAGCTCCTAAACTTGAGCTTAGGAGCTTTTGGCGTTTTTTTGCCAAAGCTCCTAAATTTAACTCCATAAAAGCCTACATGTCCATGTACACACAGGCTTTTAGCAGAGTTGAGGAGCTGCCGCGTTTAGGTGACATTTAGGTGACTCTCCTGAATGCGGAAGAATCACGATTAGGATAGGAATGTTTTGACCACCGGAAGTGGGAAAATGTAGGCCATTGTACATGAAGCCTAACTCTGACTTAATCTGGGAGCCCCCAAGCACGTTGTTCTGTATTGATGGGTTTTAATGAAAAGGAGACCTGACATGAAAAAGAGAATATAGAACAAACTGGTGGATAGGGCAGGATTGTTTTTTATTTTTAAATTCTAACTATTTTTTTCAAGCTAATGTTTGTATCTTTTGAAGATAATGGAATCTCTTTAGATCCTGGATCACTGGGCAAGTGGTAACATACTGGTAAAATAAGCTGAAGATAAACATGCCTTCTCTTTGGAGAAACAAGTGGTGTGGACAACTCTGAAGTCCCTTAACTAGTTGGCTAGTATTTTTAAAGGAAACATGGTGTTCCAGGCTTACATACTCTAGGAAGAGGGGCTGCACATTTTCTTAACTGTTAAGAACAAGGTAAGAGTACAGCAAGGCACGGCAGGATATATGTTATTTTCCACAAGCCTTGAAAAAGCTATTTTTTCTAAGCTCTGTTTATCAAACTCAAAAAGATAATAAAAAAGATAAGATAATATATATATTATACTTTATATATTATACTGTACATACAAAATATACAAAATGAAACACCTATCAGTCAAATCAATGAAAATGCTAAACATATTCCAAAGTATTTTGTTCAACCTAACACACTGAAATATGTATGTTTTATTTCTCCCGGGGAATTGTTTGAATTATGCCCTGTACACACGAGGGAATTCTGCTCAAGCTTGGCTTGCATACACACAGTCACACAAAAGTTCCATACGAAGCAATGATTCTGAGCATGCGTGTTTTTTTGCGCGTCGGAATTGCATACAGACGAACGGAATTTCTGATAGGAACTTTTTCCGACGGAAAAATAGAGAACCTGCTCTCAATCTTTTGCTGGCGGAAATTCCGCCAGCAAAAGTCTGATGGAGCATACACACGGTCGGAATTTCCGACCAAAAGCTCACATCAGACTTTTGCTGGTGGAATTTCCGATCACGTGTACGGGGCATTAGACTTATTTAAAAGTATGTGTGCATATTTTTACTACTTTTGATGGGCATTAAATTTACATGACGGCACAATTTCTATTTATGGAAGTACAAAAGCACCAATTATAAACTAGGACATAGAAATCTTTGCAAAGCGAATTTTTAAAAAGTTCCTATAAGTAGCAACAGCATTATAGCCACACTAGAGTGTCCTAGAGTGTGCTGGATAGAAGTTAGAAAAACAACCACAATTCACTACACCCACTGTCCATGTCTGTGAAGGATGCATTCACAATCAATATTGAAAACAGACATTTTACTTTATATTGATATTCAAAGCATAATATATTTTGCTTACCTGTGAAGCATCTTGAGGGAATACTGCATCAAAAGCGAACATTTTAGGTGGTATCTGAGTTCCTCTCTTTTGGAAAGAATTCTGTGCTCCACAAGACAATGGGTCATACAATGTAATCTGTTTCTTCCTTGGGTCAGCTTTTAGGAAAGAACTGGACTCTGTTGACTCTCCCACAAGAGTGGAGCAAATACGCACCATAACCTTTACCTGTGTAAATATAAAAACAATTATGTTTTTTGATAGCAATCACTTTACATAATAATAGCTGATTTTGATGTGTTCCAACTATACGCATAAAAATTAAAAGATTAAACTGATTACCTTTAAAAAAGACAAATGCAGAACATTCTATCAATACTATACTTGTGTCAAAGTTTACCTAATACATAGTTTGCAAGTATACAAGACATAAGCCTGTTTTTATGTGTATAAGATGTAAAACTTTAGAATTAGATTTTAAATATCCTTTATTGCTGATAAATTGACATATACAGCCAATGTAAAGAGCATCTAGGATGGGCATTGTATTCTAGCTCATACTCTTCTACAGTGAGATTGCTTTTCCTTCAGGACCAATAGGTAATAGGAAGGTACAGTACTCCACTGGCTAGAAAGAGGACTGAAGCATCTATTCAGCCAGCCAGGGGCCTCAGCTACTTTACCAGCTTGCCAGCTGATATGGGATATACTTAGCACTGAGATGGAAATCTATTTGGATTTTCCTATTTAAATGCATAGTCAGTTTTTAAATGACCTAATAATTCATTGGTCTCTGATTTCCCAGGTTTGCACACCCAATGTACGTTAATAGTTCGCAACCCTTTTTTCTATGTATAAACACTTGAAGGCAGCCATATTTGCTTATTACATACTTTTAAGTTCTGCTTCCCAATTTGCTGTGCTGCACAATAGTTCTGAAAATATGTATAGTACATCCGCACACTGCTTAAGATATGACGCAGTCTGTATCTCCCAGCAGAAGGCGAGAAGTATAAGACAAAACACATTGGTTCTTACACGGCTATGTTCTTGAATAAACGGTCTTGAATAAACAGCCTTTATGCTATAACATTATCAACCCTTAATGAACATCTCCCATGATGGCAGCGGCTACCAAGCCAGTGCTCAACCCTTCCAGCTGTGATTATGGATTAAACAAACTAACATTCCAGTCTTGTGACTTTTTTTCAAAATTCTTTCTGCCAGGGCATTATTATTATATAGGAGCCTTAGGCAAGTATTGAAGATTTTAAACTACTTGAGGAAAAAATGATGACTACTTAAAGTGTCAATACCAAGTACATAAATGCTTGAAGCTACAATAGGTCAAACTGAAAAAAAGACAATCAAAGAAGGAGGTACGTATAATACAATATACAGTATAGCTATTTCATACTATACAGTATATTCTAAATTACCATATCTAATAATAGTTAACCACTTCAATACAGGGCACTTATACACCTTCCTGCCCAAACCGATTTTCAGCTTTCAGCGCTGTCGGATTTTGAATGACAATTGCGCGGTCATGCAACACTGTACCCAAACGAAATTTTTATCGTTTTGTTCCCACAAATAGAGCTTTCTTTTGGTGGTATTTGATCACCTCTGGGATTTTTATTTTCTGCTAAACAAATAAAAAAGAGACTGAAAATTTTGAAAAAAAATGTTTTTTTTGCTTCTGTTACAAAACTTTATAAATAAGTAAGTTTTCTTCTGCATTGATGGGGCTGCACTGACGGGCACTGATAAGGCGGCACTGATGGACACCAATAAGTTGGCACTGATGATGGGCACTAATATGATGTGCCACTGATAGGCGGCACTGATAGGTGGCACTGATATGCAGCACTGATGGGCACTGAAAGGCGGCACGGATGGGCACTGATAGGCGGCACGGATGGACACTGATAGGCGGAACAGATGGGCACTGATAGGTGGCACGGATGGGCACTGATAGGCAGCACGGATGGGCACTGATAGGCGGCACAGATGGAAATAGATAGGTGTCACAGATGGGCACTGATAGGTGGCACGGATGGGCATGAATGGGCACTGATAGGTGGCACTGTACACTAATAAATGGTACTGATGCCAATCAGTGTCAAACAATAATGCCTGCCAATTAGTGATGCCCATTGTGGGTACTGATTGGCATCCATTGTGGGCACTGATTGGCATCCATTGTGGGCACTGATTGGCATCCCTGGTGGTCTAGGGTGGCATACCTGGTGGTGACTAGTGGTGGCATCCCTGGTGGTCCTAGTGGCATCCTTGGTGGTCCAGTGTGGGCATCCTCGGGGGGGGGGGCTGCGCTGATAATCGATCAGCACAGACCCCCATGTCAGAGAAGCAGCTGATCGGCTCTCCTCTACTCGCGTCTGACAGACGCGAGTGAGGAAAAGCCGATCACCGGCTCTTCCTGTTTACACTGTGATCAGCCGTGATTGGACACGGCTGATCACAAGGTAAAGAGTCTCCATCAGAGACTCTTTACCTAGATCGGTGTTCCAGGGTGTCAGACTGACACCCCGCAACAACGATCGCCGCGATGCGGGCCCAGGGAGCGTGCAACGGCTTGATATTCTGCTGGACGTCATATGAAGTCCGGTCAGGATATTGAAACCACTTTGCCGTCGTCATTTTGCTATATGGCGAGCGGCAAGTGGTTAAGCTGATGAAAACAATTTTATCTGTCTTATCTTATAAGGAATATGACAGTTATAACTTTAGCAATCAGTCAAGAAACAATTTTCACTATTATATGTAGCACACTCTACATAGGTAGGTGCTAGATTAGTTTTTTTTATGAGTATAGGCAAATTTAAGCAGGCCTAGCTGGAAGCTAGGCTTGTTTGTTTTGGTTTGTGTGGGCTGGGAGTGGCTCAGAGTTAGCAGCTGGTAACTCACAGGCAGCCTCACTGAGACCTCCCTCTTTCTTCTAGAGGATTCTAGAAAGAGAGGAGGAGAGGAGAGGTGGAGCTACCTGGGGTGTGTTAAGGGGTCCTGACCATTTCCCAACTTGGATTGGCAGGGAACAGGCCTCCTTAAATATCCAGTCAGCCCAGCTGGGGAGGAGTTGTCGGGTGGAAGAACTGAGGATGTAATACTAGGCTGTCGGGGCCTTTAAGGAAGCTGCCCAGTCCCAGATCTTGAGCCTGGGGCTCAGGTGCAGGATGGAGCTCTCCACGAAATCACTCTAAACAGGAGGCACAGGAGGAGCAAGAGAGGACAGCAGGAGCTAGTACTGTTGGGCTTCAGGGAGGAACCACCAGTTGCCGCCAGGAGGGCTGGTGAGTGACATGTGCAGTCAGAACTGGGGAGGCACGCCTGAGAGGACTGGGAGCATGCAGTCAGAAAGGGGGCAGAGCCAGTAGTGTGGACTGCAATGTCATGGGCAGTGAAGTCAGACAGCTGCAGCCAGGAGGGCTGGCAGGGCCTGAAGAGGCTCACTGGGAGCAGTAGTCCACCTATAGGACAGCTAGCACAAAAGGCTTTCTATTTTCTGCTACACCATAGGGGCTTGCGGTCTCTGCCTGCAAAGAGCAAATTACTTGGGCCTGGCTGAGTCAGTGTCGGCCTAACCACGTACTAGCTGTTCCTGCAAGCAAGAGTTGTTCAGGAGGAGATTAGAAAAGTGTTGTGTACATAGTTGTCCCAATGGAATGATATACAATCCTCTAATTGACTGATATACAATCTGCTGGGCATCTCATAATCCCCTTACCCCATCCAAGTTAAATTCCCTAATAAAAATAACAAAAAACAAACACATGGACTGTTTTCTGCCTGAGAGTGACTGAGGAGTGAATGCCGGGCTGGGAAGGGTGACAGGTGGGCCACATCACTTAGCAGTCCCTACGGGGGGTACCGAAATATTTATTTATTTATTTATTATTATACTATTTGGGGAAAAATATATAAAAACAGATGGATCATTTATTGAAAATCAACAATGTTATTTTTCTTCAATGTATTATGTTAAAATTAGATCCACAACATACACTTTGACTTTGTGAAAAGAAGAACTGAGGGCCTGACCCATTTATTTATTTTTTTAACACAGCCCCTCTCTTTACATTCAACTGTCAGGTGGAAACCCTGGCCGATAGCTGAATGTGCCTGACTGGGATGAGTCATTGGTTGCTAGGATGCTGGCGGGTGCTGACACGCTAACAACCTGGAGCCCTGAGCAGGAAGCTGTCACATTTAGTAGTGGCAATAATACAGCTGCTAAATGTTTCACTTAACACTCCTGCTGCAAGTTTGCTCAGCCAAACATTAATTTGTTCGGCCATTCGCGCAGGCATCTACATAGACTGTACACAATGTTGAAAAGACCCTCATATTAGTTCCCTTTGTGGTAGAATGTTCCTAGCCTATAGTGTTATAAGGCTATTTTGCTTTATTGGTGAATGATCTTTAACTCTTATGATCATATGTTCTTATGGATATTTTTCTCTTGGAATAAAAAATTAGGGCATGTTACATTCAATTGTCAAAAGGTAATAAAATAGAAATTGACATTACACACATATTACAAACATTACGGGTATTATTTGTTATGTTTGTGCAAATAATGAGATGTTTCAGGGAATGTAGCCAACACTAGGGCCCTAATTTAAAAGTGACTGAGCACCAGCAACTTAGACAGAGATAACCAATGAGGCAGATACACTATATGGCCAAAAAATGTAGGGTACCTGACCATTACACCTACTATATGGCAAAAGGTATGGTAAAGGTATGAAAACCTTGTAGCGACAGTTCACAAAAGACCCATTTCTGCTCCAGCATGAGTGAGCCCCTGTGCAGAAAGATAGGTAAATACCTGGTTTGCTGAGTTGGGTGTGTAGGGAGCCAAGTGATCGGCACACAGGTCCCTCAAATTCCCACAAACACATTCCGAAATCTTGTGTACAGCCTTTGTACAATAGTGGAGGTCGTTACAGCTGCAAAGGATGTGTGCTTGTGTGTGAGGTCAACTCCACATTAGTGTAGCTATATTTAAATATAAATTACACAAGCACACAAAAGTGTGAATATATTTCTAAAACCACATTTTCAGTATTCCAAAGATAAATGGTGGTGGATGAAAATGTAAAGCTGTATAGCTATCTTATCTCCTTTAGGTTACAATCACACAAGGTATGGACCGCATAAAACTACAGAAGATGATGTCTTAGCATAATTTTACTTGAGCAAACTGCATGGCCAGGCATTCCAGTAGACAACTATACTGGCTTCCAGGCCTGAATACTGCTGCTGAGTGGGCTTTGTAGATTATACAAGTGCTGACTAGAAAGTCCAGAGGCGTGCAAGAGATAATAATTTTCTCCCCGTGATGATATATTATTGGAAGCAGCTAAATGAATTTATCATAGAGTAATCATTCAAAGCAAGCATGATGAAAACAAATAAATTGGATTGCAGAGACTAAGTCATTATCAGGAAGCAGTGGATAGAAACAAACAGGTTTGTAGAATGTAGAAAGTGAAGAGCATTCACTGAAAACCATAAGATATAATCTCTTGTTTGTATTAGGAATTGCATAGATGGCAACACTCAAAATCCCAGACTTATATGTGCAGAGATCTGGACATCTGCCATGGTTCAGTGCTTGCAATAAATCAGCATTTTAGGTAAACCTCAAGCTGTCTAAATAAAAAAGATGCTAGAAAGATTGTAGAACTACATACTTAAATCTATGCCCTTGAACTTCATATTAGTCTGACTAAATCTCTTTTTTTTTTAAAAACTGATCTCTTTTAGTTTATGACAGTGGTCTCCAAACTGTTGCCCAGGGGCCAGATGCAGCCCTTTGCTTGCCACTGATACAAGGCACTATTCCTCCCACTGACACCAACAATAGGGCACCATTCTTCTCACTGACACCAGCAACGGGGCACTATTGTTCTCACTGATGCCAATGATGGGGCATTATTCCTTACCCTGATTATAAATGTGGGGCATTGTTTACTCCCAGGGCATTTTCTGCTCACACTGGTTACCACAAAGTCTGAAGGACCGTAAACTGGCCCTTTGGAAAGTTTGGAGACCCCTGGTCTATGTGAACATAAAAATCTTAATATAAAAATTCTCTTTACATGTTTCATTGTGATAAAGCTTCAGTGGTGACACTTTCTTTCCCATGATAACTCTTACAGGAGTGAATTTCCCTTCCTAGGGGTAGATTTCTTCTCACTCCCTGTTGGAGGGAGTGGATGGAGACACTCATATGTTAGGCCTAATTCACATCTCTACGTAGCGAAAACTCATATTCCCGCATGTGTTTGTTTTGGAGCATTTTCACTCGTCATGCATAGGCCAGCTCATTCACTTGACGGGTTGCCCTACATGCAATAATCGCCCTAGGGAAGCTCCAGAACTTTTTTAGGGGGAAGCATTATGTGTTACCGCAGTTTTTGGTGCGTCCGCAGCACTTGGCCTTTAACATGTAATGACAACACAAGCACGATGCACATTTGAAGTGTTTCTGAAATTAGTTTGAAAACACACAGATAAGAATGGAGATTCATTGTTCTTTCAGGCCTCACTCACACCTAGAGAAGTGTTTTTTGGCTTGTTTTTCCAGTAACACACATAGGGCTGGTCATTGACTTCACGTGGCAAAGTAGCTCATGGGATATTTTGGTGTGGAGTGAGTTGCATGTTTTTTTACTGCATTTTTCATGTGACAAAATGTGTTTGCTTCTGTGTTACACTATACAATCTGATTGTACAATCTCTGTACAATCTCCTTTGGATTTTTTAAAACTATATAATACAAGGACACACCATCTATCCAATTACTCTGTATCAGGCAGGCCCTTGCACTACATCTGGGGTGTCCTGTAAGCTGCATGCGGCCCCAGGGAGTTTAGCATGCAGCCTAAGCCCGTCTGATGGGACCCAGAGGGAAGCCAGGCAAATGCATGCGTGGAGAAATGCTGGGGGTGCTGTGAAAACTTAGTTGATGGGTGAAGGGCTTGTGCTAATGAGGTCAGTTGTTAAACTCCTTCCTGTGTCTTACTGGTTTGTATGTCTCTGTCTGTATACCAGGGAGTCTCTGAAGTTCTAAGAAATATAGCAAGGGCTAAGGTAAGGCCTTGTTCTCAAAATCAAAGAAAGCTTTTATTTTTCTGCAAACGAGGTACAATAATGGTATTTTGGTAAAAAGGGGAGCTTGATTTTAGAAAAAAAAAAAAAGGTGAACTTAGCCCTTATTCCAGTGACCCCAGACAGGAAGTGTGCTGATAACAAATTCTTAGTAATCTAAAAGTACATAAACAGTATAGCTTCTCCATTTTAATGCAGTATATTAGAGTCTGCCATATCTAAATTTGTCAGGTTGATTGCACATTAACAAGTTAATTGACCAAAAAAAAAAATATAGCATAGACATTGTGAACTGTATCACTTTCAGATTTTTCATATCTTTACCTTTAATAATGTTTTTACTCACTCCTCCTGTTGCATGTCACGCTTCTTTTTGTCTGGATGTTTAAGTTGAAGCCTTTTATCGTTTAATGAACAATGGTATAGTAAGTGCTTTACAAAGAAAACTGAGCCGTTCAAATTATCTCACATCCCCCTAAAGCTGAACTTTAGGCATATACAGTATAATAGACACAAAAAGTCAGGCAGATGTTTAGTCAGACATGTCGTATTTGAATACATTTAGTGTAAATACCAGACTATGTCTTGGTATCTGGCTTTTGCCGATGTCACTAGCTTTCAGTAACCATACCCACTGGCTGATTTTTGTCTCAGAACGAAGTAGAATTGAAGTCATTTGACGGCACTGGATTCTGCGAAATAAAGTTCAGTAAGCACAATCCGAAATCAGCAGTATCATATTAATGCCAACCTCTCCTTTGCCATTCTGGTTGCCCAGATCTTTCTGCTGATCAGCTTTCGGTTTGTTCCTGGAACAACTGCGGAGGGTCACACTGAGGAGTCCAGAATTCCGGTACCAATAAAGAGCCCAGAGGTGGTTCACATGCGTGCACTGACTGAGCTTAACTTCTAAGTCGCTCTAAGGTGAGCGTTCACTACCTAAGGGAGGCACCTGAGTGATGACATTGCATGTTTTGAATTGCTAGAGATATATGGACTTTTCACACCACGGTCATTAGTGACACATTTGGATACCATATATTTACACATGAGCACTGTGATATATGAATAATCCTCTTAGTTTTGTGATATATGGACTTTTTTGGCAGCATTGCCAGTGACACAGTTGTTTATCACTTATGCACATGAGCACTTTTGATTTCATGATCAATTCACATAGTTACATAGTAGGTGAGGTTAAAAAAAAAAAAAAAACGTCCATTAAGTCCAACCTATGTGTGTGATTATATGTCAGTATTACATTGTATATCCCTGTATGTTGCGGTCATTCAGGTGCTTATCTAATAGTTGCTTGAATCAATGCCCCCCACTGAGACCACCGCCTGTGGAAGGGAATTCCACATCCTTGCCGCTCTTACAGTAGAGAACCCTCTACGTAGTTTAAGGTTAAACCTCTTTCCTTCTAATTTTAATGAGTGGCCACGAGTCTTGTTAAACTCTTTTCTGTGAAAAAGTTTTATTCCTATTGTGGGGTCACCAGTATGGTATTTGTATATTGAAATCATATCCCCTCTCAAGCGTCACTTCTCCAGAGAGAATAAGTTCAGTGCTTGCAACCTTTCCTCATAACTTTTATCCTCCAGACCCTTTATTAGCTTAGTTGCCCTTCTTTGTACTTGTTCCATTTACAGTACATCCTTCCTGAGGACTCGTGCCCAGAACTGGACAGCATACTCTAGGTGCGGCCGGACCAGAGCCTTGTAGAGCCGGAAAATTATCTCTTTAATGCATGCCAATATTCTGTTTGCTTTGTTAGCAGCAGCTTGGCATTCCATGCCATTGCTGAGCCTATCATCTACTAGGACCCCCAGGTCCTTTTCCATCGTAGATTCCCATTCACATATTATCAACATATGTATTTTGAACACTGCCTCCCATAGGAGCACTTTGGATTAAGTTCTGCAATTTATATGTATTTTATTTATATTTTTTATCTTTTTAAATAGTTTCACATATTCACTGGTCATTTCAGACATAGTTATCTATTATAGTTATCTATTATATATTTAAATTATTTCATTATTGATTATTTAATAGTAATGTACGCATTTTGGTATCTACATTGACAGAGTGTTCATTACACTATTACTGGCAGCGCAGCGTATATAATTTATTTAACTATGTTTGCACAATTTATGTGACGTGTTTAACGCTAGCAGCTTCTCTGTCATTTATTTCATTATATTAGCATCTGGTTAGTGGTGGCTTGCAGGATCCTGTTTTATTTATTTATCTGGCTTTTGCAGTTTCTGTACAGCAAAGCTCACGCTGGGAGTGGGAGAAAAAACACAGTGAAGCGTGTGCTCATGCGCTAACAAGAGGCATGCTGACAGGAGAACAGAGCAGAGTGACAGAGAAATAAGTTCATCAGTCTGCTGCTTCTCCTTTCATTGTCCATTTACAGGCTGGGGGAGAGACAAGACCTGTGGGTCACTTAACTGCAGCACAGAAAAAGCAGTTGTCCTTCCCTGCAAGGCCGGGCAGACAGAAATACAAAGCATTTGGCAGGACAACAGCTCCCATATAAGTACCATATTTATCGGCGTATAACACGCACTTTTTCCCCTTAAAATCAGGGGAAAATCGTGGGTGCGTGTTATACGCCGATCCCCGCTAATTGTGAGCTATCGGCGGCGATCGCCGCCGACATTCACATAGCGAGTAGTTTTAAATATGGCGCCGCGGAGTTCGGAGGGACTCGGCGGTGCTGAACGAGCGCCGCCGAAATCACAGAGCCGAGATACACATAGTCGAGTGTATTCAGCTCTTTCCGGCGCCACTCACAGTCACGCCCAGTCCCGCCATTGGACCTGTGTTATGTCCATCATAGGGCGGGACTGGGCGGGACTGTGAGCGGCGCCGGAAAGAGCCGAATACACTCGACTATGTGTATCTCGGCGGCGTTCTTTCAGTTCCGCCGGCGCCGAGTCCCTCCGAACTCCGCGGCGCCATATTTAAAACTACATGCATGTGTATGTCGGCGGCGGCGGTAGGCATGGACACTGGGGGCAAGGCTGCACTGGGGCAAGGCTGCACTGTCAAGGCTGCACTGGGGCAAGGCTGCACTGACAAGGCTGCACTGGGGCAAAGCTGCACTGACAAGACTGTACTGACAAGGCTGCACTGGGGCAAGGCTGGACTGACAAGACTGCACTGGGGCAAAGCTGCACTGACAAGACTGCACTGGGGCAATGCTGCACTGACAAGACTGTACTGACAAGGCTGCACTGGGGCAAGGCTGGACTGACAAGGCTGCACTGGGGAAAAGCTGCACTGACAAGACTGCACTGGGGCAATGCTGCACTGACAAGGCTGCACTGGGGCAAAGCTGCACTGACAAGGCTGCACTGGGGCAAAGCTGCACTGACAAGGCTGCACTGACAAGGCTGCACTGTGGCAAAGCTGCACTGACAAGGCTGCAATGGACACTGGGTCAAGGCTGCACGGACACTGAAAAGGCTGCAATGACACTAACAAGGCTGCAGATGAACACTGATGAGGCTGCATTAATGGGCATTTTAATGTAAGTTTCTTTTCCTTAAACTTCCCTCCTAAAAGGTTTTTTCCTTAAAATTCTCTCCTAAACTTGGGGTGCGTGTTATACGCCGGCGCGTGTTATACGCCGATAAATACGGTATTTCAGCTGTATATTTAGTTATGTGCCTGGGGTTTAAATTTAGGGAACTCACCATCTGATGCCTTTGGGTCAATAACATTTGAAATTAGACTAATAGTGGACTGTGAACCCCCTGACCACCTTCTCTTCCTTTCCCTCTCCTCTCCCCTTCTTTATTCTCTACTACTTACCATATTCTGGCTATCTCAAAATCTATTTTCCTCCTCTGCTTTTCAGCTTAAGGCTCATTACATTTTTTGATTTTATGTTCCTTTGAAATAAGGAATACATCCAATAACAATCTTATGTTATTTTGAAATGTTTCTGTTATAAGGCCCGATGAGCCTCCCCTGCATTTATATATTTGAACGATGTGCACTCCAATAACTGCTGTAACACATCAAGGTATTTTATTTCTGGATACCTATTGAAGTGCGTTACTCAATGTTTTATTTTGCACTTGAAATAAATAAAAAGATTGAACACAAAAAAAATGGCAAGCAACTTATTGATTTATACCTATCAAAAACATGCACATGCCAAATGCAATTCACTACGAGCACGTAAAACAATTTTGTCCTGCAGTCCCTTGGAGTGAAAGAATGTTAATCATCTGAAGCATCTTAATGTAATTTTTATAAAAGTCAGGTAACTTCTCATTGCTGTCAGGCCTATGAGATGTGTATAATGTGGCAGAGTTTAAGACAGAAAAACAGTGAATATTTGTGGAAAGGCTGCACTTGGCAAAATCAAAATTAATTGTGTGCAAGGGGTGCTAGCCCGATTTTGAGGCTTTGATTGGTGGTTTTAGTAGTTTCTCCACCCAACCTTCTACCTATATATACACATTTTATTCTTGTCTACTTTAGCTATGAGTAAGCATCTAATGATGTGAAACGTGTTAGCGTTTGTTCCCTGTTTTGCTTCCATCTATGTGACTATACATTGGATTTTTTATGCTTTACAATAAAGATGCCTTTTTTCGGAGTGCGGCAGTCCAGGACCTTTTCGTTTCCAAAATCAAAATTAGGTAAGAGCCCCATGTGATTTCCAAGCCACTGTTTTCAGACCACTGTTAAATATTTTGTGGGAGATTTACGAAATCTGGAGCACTCAGAATCTGGTACAGTTGTGCATGGTAGCCAATCAGCTTCTCACTTCAGCTTGCTTCATTAAGCTTTGACAATAAAACCTGGAAGCTGATTGGTTTCTGTGCAGAGCTGCACCAGATTTTGCACTCTCCAATTTTAGTAAATACCCCTCTTTATGTCCATCGGCTGTAAGTAAGACAACAAAAAACAGTTAAAGCAGAGCTCCACCCAAAAGGGGAAACTCCACTTGTTTGCCTCCTCCACCACCTCTGCTGACATATTTGGCACTTTTCAGTGGGGAGGGTGGTACCCACTTCAGGCTGAACTGGCTGCTGTGAGCTTGGCTGGAAGTTGCCCCCCCTCCCGTCGGGCCATTCACAAAGCGCAGCGCGCTTTGCACATGCGCAGAAGGGAATTGGCTGTGAAGCTACAAGGCTTCACTGATGGTTTCCGTTAACTGAGATGGTGGTGGCAGCACCCGAGAGCCGATTGAAAAATTGGCTGGGGTGAAGACACCTCTGGATTCGTGGACAGGTAAGCGTCCTAGTATTAAAAGTCAGCAGCTACAGTATTTGTAGCAACTGACTTTAAATTTTTTCTGAAGGAACCTGGAGCTCCGCTTTAATAAGAAAAGTGTTATTGACGTTTATTAACGCAATGGTACTGACAGATTCCAGATGAACTAAATAAACTATTATTATGTGAAAATCCCTATTATTATGTGAATAAATCTTTCATAGATTAAATCCACGAAAGACTGCTGCCAGAAACATTGCATATACATAAGCTCCGTGTATCAATGTATCACTCAATGTATGATTCATATTGGCCTTGTAAAAACGCATTAACTGGTCACTTCCAAGTATTTTTCACTCCTTTTTTTTACTGTCACAAACATTTAGATGGCACATATTAAACCAGCTGTTTGCTGCTTGGAAATAACTGTATAGCTGCACATTTTAATATCTGGTTTTGCAGCACATATTCATTCATGCGTGACTTAACCAATGCCAGGAATTTACAGCCCCAGAGCATCCGCTTCAAATGGTTTTTAAAGAGAACATTATAAAGATCAAACACAATTTACGGGTTTAACATAGTTACATCGCTTTATGAAACATGACAGCAGCAACTCAACAATGTTCTAATTAGTCATGTCAGGAATATTTCATTCTACCTTAAAGGCATAGGTTCATTCACAAATCTCACTTAAACCCTTGACATAAACATTGCGCATATGAATAATCACTCTCCACGAGCATCCTGCAGGATGAACAGAAGCTGTATGGTACTGGCAAAAACGACATCTAGATCACTACAGTCATTTCCATCTGTCTTGATGGTCAGAGGGTTTGATTTACTAAGGCAAATTCTCTTTACTACTACTGTTTACTTTGCAAGGATAGTTGAAATTCTTCCCAGGGCTTAGTGGTGACATATAACTTTGCGAAGAATATCCAATCATGTGCAAGGTAAAAAAAAAAAATATATATTTGATTGGATGATGGTCTGCCGTGCTTTACTTCATTTACTAAGTGCTAGGGAAAATTCCCTTGCAAAGTGCAACTGCACTTGCAAAGTGATCAGTCTATTTGCTTTTGTTAAATCAACTGCAGTAAGGCAGGGCATAGACAGGTCATTTTTTCAGGCAGTGGGCTGTTTGAACTAAAATTAACAGATTCCCCCATCCACACAAGTGAGGTGCGGTGGATGTAAGAATCCTCCTCTCTGGGCTATTGTATTTTGATATTGAGAAGTCCACTGCTGTCAAAATACACTGATCAGCTCAGCAGTCAACTGGCTGCACTTGCTGATTAAATAGAACAATTTCCAACACCCTTGTTCTACAGATGTCAATCGTTAGAGTGACTTCTGTTCAGCGGGAACAGCCATAGATGGACCGAAATGTAGCTAGTCCCTTCTAAACCGGACAAATTTCAATCCATCTATGGCCAGCTTAAATCATATAGAATAGCAAATACATATTTCAGGATTATAAACGTTAGAATAACTATAATTCATTGTGTATATGAAAGTCCGTTTAGATATCTCAATTAGAAAATTTTACAAATAGCTATGATGTGGCTTTTGGTAATTATTTTGATTTGGGACCAGGGCACAATTTACCTGACACAGACCCTTTGCCGGTAACTCCAGGGAGTGTGTCCCTTGTTCAGCCTTCAATGGGACAGCTAACCTCACTTGTCCATTGCCAAGACCTGTCCATTCTTCCAAGAAATATATTTGAACCTCTTGTCTCAGAATGCCCTAACTCCACTCAAAGGTGTATGCTGTTTATATACACAGCCATTCCCTTTGGGGTACCCAAACACAACCTGCCTATTTCACTTCTAGGTACTACTGTCTTCCCACACATAGAGCCAACAAGCCAGCTAAATACTACAAATACCCTGTGTCACTCACTGTGAACTTTTCATTCCTTAACATACTCTAACAAAGGAATCTAACCTTCTCCTGAAGACCATAATTAAACTGAACTTGGCATAAATGTAAAGCACCAACTAACTTCAGCTTGGGATGCACCACCTAATCTCAGCTTGGGATGCATTTCTAGAGCCTGGGCACCCCCACCATTCCACTTTCCAATAGGGTATCTCAACAGCAGAGTGTGCCAAGCTCTGAGATCAGAATCTGTTAAATAAGGTCTTTACAGGGGCTAGGCTGCGCAAACGTTTTTATTAAATTCAATAGAGGCTACCCAATGCATAATTCCTACTATTAGGTGCTACTGTCCATTAGGGAATAACATTTTTTGACAGATGTGCTTCAAGATACCACTGTTTCCTTACAGGCATAGCTTTCAAAAACATATTTCTCCCGCCAATGAATAGCAGGCTCATTGGATGGGCCTATATCAATTGTGGGATACCTTACAATTGCTAGAACCCATCTATTTACTTTCACCATATAATATTGCACTTACGGGCCCCATATATTTGTTAAATAAGACACAGCCTGTCTAAGGTTACTGCATTTTAAAGTGGAACTTTACCCTTAACAACTTGATAAAAAAATAATGTTCTTTAGTAAGGAACATACATTCCACATTAATAGTTATGCTACCAAAATTAGTGTGTGCTGTAAATTGCCTCCAGCATTGTTTCTTTTTGCTGGAGGCCGCCATTTTACTGAAGCCCAGGCCTCTAGTGGCTCTGATTTTCAGCACAGTGCCAAAGAATAGAAAGCAACTGAGCATGTGCAGAGCAGGATGAGACAGTACACTGCTGGATTTTAAACAGTATAGACACTTATTTTTAATGTTGTTACATTAAAGCTATAAGCTGTTAAGCTATACCTGCAAAAGGGGCCAGCATGAAGTGTTCTAGCAGGACTTATTTTTCTAAATAGTGTTCCACTTTAAGGTATAATGAAAGAAAAAGCTAAAAAAAACCACAACACAATATTGTCCTGTTGAGAATTGTGGTATTTTAAAGAGCTGCAACACATACAAACATGTCTCAATGCATCATCTGTTTGGAAGAGGCCAGAGAGACTCTACTACATGAAACTCTATCATTTTATTTTCACTGTAATTAAACCATACACACAGATTTATGTATCAATTGTCTGCCTAGCCACATAAAATTAGCCTTTTATGCCTCCTGTGTATCATTATTCTTTGACTCCAAGGCTACATATTTGTCTAATCCTGCGTAATTAATGGGCTTTAGGTTGATACCACTCACAGATTTGCAAGACCACTCCAGCCTCAGTTAAAGCTTCAGCAGTAATCAGTCTAAGAAAAGAAAAGAAATCATGTTTCTGGGTCCAGTCTCCATAACCCCAAAAACTAATAGACAGGAAAAAAACAACATATCCAGACATTTTACTCTGTATTGGGTATGTCAAATTGCCTCAAACCCCCTAAGAATTTTTGCCTATAGTGCATATCTACGTGCATATCTTTCCTGCATGTTGTTGATGTTGATGCCTCTCTCCACAAACATGGACAGGCCTCGCTAGTGATATGGGGGTTACATTTTTTGTTCACCTTACAATTCCAAAAAGCTACTTATATCTTGGCCAGTAACACAGGCTGCTTCATATTGTTTCTGAAATAGCCAGGACTACCATTAAAAGCAGTTGGTCAAAAGGAGACTTCTCAACCAAAAAAGCTTGAGATACATCTTTGCAGATATAAGGTCACTCCCTGGGAGTGCAGCCTCTCCCCCTGAATTTCACTTCTTGCATGTGCAGGACAACAGTGACTACTGGAAATGTGAGTACTGTGGATATAAACAGTATCAGTTATTAAAAGGCTAACTCCAGGCATGAATGCCTTACCAGGTTTAGAGCACTAAACATGCCTTAGCCTGATCTATAAACCCCCATTAATTAGGCTCTCTTTATGGTGTTAAAACTGGTCTGCTTAGATGTCAGGGTTAGTACAGCTGCTGCTGTATTTCTTGGATGTAAGTATATACTCGGATGTAAGTACTGCAGATTTTGTCTCTGCCGCCTTCTTCTCCTGGCCAATCACAAAATCAAAACTGAGGCTGTTTATTTTGTGAATAGAAATTAGTATGTTCTAACGAGGTCCCTATAACCCTCAGTGTTGCTAAATGGACTCTGCTTGATTGTATATGTCATAATGTCTACAACAGCCTCTTTTAACCAAGGTGCCTTCGGGTTTTTTCGGGGGTGCCTTGATAAAAATGCCTTAAATAAATGCCCAAAAATTGTATTCAAGCCAGCGGGTGGATCAAGCCTACCTTTTAGTTACACAAAGCCACAGGTTTTCATTGTGCACCATTACAACCTTCTAGCTGCTGGCATCCTAAAAAACAATGACGTTATCGGTTGATAAGGAGGACGTTGGGCACCTGCACAGCATCCTTGTTTGGCTTTCCCCCGTCCCTCTCCGTCAGCACAGGGGTTACATTAGCAGAGTGAGGGAGAGAAACTGAGGGAGAAGAGAAGCGCTGGAGTACTAGTCAGTACCAGTGTGCAAAGTTAGGTTTGCTTTAGAAGAATACATCGGCTCTTAATTTTGGATGTCCTACATGTGTGGATGTTGCTGTTTTATGTAAAACTATTCGTTTCGTTTTTTCACATATTAGAATAAGGTGCCTCGAGATGTGCATAATTTTAAAGGGTGCATTGACTACAAACAGTTTGAGAACAACAACCCAATACAGTATTTTATTATTTTTATTTATTACTGGTATTTATATAGTGTCAACAATTTTCACAGCACTTTACAAATATATATTTACATTGGTCCCTCTCCTCAAGAAGCACACAATTTAAGGTCCCTATCTCACATGTATACATACTAAGGCCAATTTAGACAGCAGCCAATGAAACTATCATCATATTTTTGGAGTCTGGGAAGAAACCGGAGAAAAGCAATTCCAACACAGGGAGGATATGCAAACTACATGCAGGTAATGCTGAGTTTGGAATTCAGAGTGGAAGGAGCGCTAACCACTAAGCCACTTAGCTGCTCCTAACTAAAAAGTAACAATGACAGCTGCTAGTGAGCACTTACAATTATTAATTTACTGTAGCACAGAATAACAGTGAGCAAGACACACGCTGGGCATTATATAGCTACCTGCTATCTGTTCAGACCTGCAATCACAGTCCTTGGTAGAGGAAAGTCTTTCAGCATCACTGTCTCTAAGATGTCTTGTGACTGAATGCTGTAAGTCACAAAGGAAACTGATGCTGGAAGATGTGAAAGTCATGTATTTTAACAGCACTCACCATTCACTTTGCCTAACAACTGCTGCACAAGCCCATAGCAATCTATAGTGAAAAGAACTGGTTGGTTGTGTCTGCCCTCCAGGTCAAAGGTTTCCATTCCTCCCCTGGCAGTACTTATGGGGCAGATATTTTTATATAATCACTATACAGTATCATACTTGTTTAAATAGCTATTGCTTACTATTGCATGTTTGCAAATTAGTTTTTAACAAGCTACAAGCTTCACACAGATCAATTATGCAGAGCCTTCGTTTTTATCCAGTCCAATCGGCAAAGTCCTGTTTTAAAGTTTTAAGCTCACAATATGTTTTTACTAAGAGTAATGCGGTGTACACACGGTGGGAATTTCTGACAACAAATGTTCGATGTGAGCTCGTTCTCGGATATTCTGACCGTGTGTAGTCTCCATCGGACATTTGTTGTTGGAATGTCCGACAACAAAAATATGAGAGCTGGTTCTCAAATTTTCCGACAACAAAATTCGTTGAGGGAAATTCCGATTGTGTGTACACAATTCCAACGCACAAAATTCCATGCATGCTCGGAATCAAGCAGAAGAGCCGCACTGGCTATTGAACTTCATTTTTCTCGGCTCGTCGTACGTGTTTTACGTCACTGCGTTCTTGACGTTCGGAATTTCCGACAACATTTGTGCGACCGTGTTTGAGTTTGAGCCAACATCCGTCGGAAATAAATCCAGGATTTTGTTGTCGGAATGTCCGATCGTGTGTACGCGGCATTACTGTTAATTCCTGCCTTTCCTGAAAAAAATAAATAAAAACCATCAAGAAAAGAATGACAAATGAATGATTGTCTTGTGCAATACAATAATAGTTTTGGTAGATAGCTCACTTCAGGTTACATTTTCAATTCTGAAGGGAATTATTGGAATGCTCCTGTAAGTCATATTTCCAAACCGAGAAATGTGGAAACCTACTGTGAAGACTAAATAAGCTCTCTCGCGACAGAAGTAATCAAAGTTTTCTCAAGAAAAGTGATTTACTGATGACAGTACAGATAGACAGGTCTGATGATCTTCCTCAAGGTTTCTGATCACCTGCTGTCATTAATTTTTGAGTGCTTCATATCTCAAGGTGGTATAAGAAGTTGCCAATCTCCTTGGAATCAAGAAATCTGTGGACACTCGCGTCTTAAAGTGGAAGCCCAGTCATATCCTAACTATATTTAAACCTGCTCCCATTTCTAAGCCTTATCTAACTACCCTGTAGTTAGATGGCTATACTTACCTATGCTTAGGGTGCTCTATTCTGGTCAAATGATCCTCTCCCAGTTCCAGCTTTGGTGTAGTGGAGGGACAGCTGACAATGGATGCCCCATAGTAAGTCTATTGGTGATGTCACCACATAGGCTTTGCAGCAGTTGTCAATGAATTGTCCTCTTCACTGAAGTTGGAGAGATCATGTGACCATATTGGTGCACCTTCAGAATAGGTAAGTATAGACATCTTTCCTTTACAATGTAGTTAGAATAGGCTTAGAATGGGGGTGGGAGCAGGTTTAAGAATAGTCAGGATTTGAGTGGACTTCTGCTTTAAAGTTGCAAGGACACTGACAAATGCTAGACATTTAGTAGTTTTGAAAAAAAAAGAACTTTTAGACAAAAGACCTGATCATTGCCACATATCAATGTTTTGTAAATTGCCAATAGTTTGGGCATGTGTTGTTTGGAAGGAAACCAGGAACTCTTATGCCGCGTACACACGACCGGACTTTCTGAGAAACTAGGCCCGACGTTCTTCACGCCGGACTTCCGGCGGACTTCAGCTGGACTTTCTGAACGGACGGACTTGCCTACACACGACCGGACTTTCCAGCAGACTAGGTCCGCCGGTCTTCCCGACGGACTTTCGCCGGAGTTACGGCGGACTTTCAGAATGAACGGACTTGCCCACACGCGGCCAAGTCCGTTCATTTTGAACCTGACTCGGGTACAACTGGACTAGAAAAGGAAGTCAATCTTGCTGCTTTTATCGGCGGGCTTGACACCTTACGAGCCCTGTCGCGGGGCATACCAGGCCCTTAGGTCTGGTCTGGATTTTAAGGGGAACCCGGTGTGGGGTCCCCCCAAAAATCCATACCAGACCCCGATCCGAGCACGCAGCCCAGCCGGTCAGGAAAGGGGGTGGGGACGAGCGAGCGCCCCCTCCTGGTCCGTACCAGGCCGCATGCCCTCAACATGGGGGGTGGGTACTTTGGGGGAGGGGGGTGCCCTGCGGCCCCCCCACCCCAAAGCACCTTGTCCCCATGTTGATGAGGACAATGGCCTCTTCCCGACAACCCTGGCCTTGGTTGTCGGGGTCTGCGCTCAGAGAGCATTCCAGCCAGAGAGAGCGTCGTGTCAACATCACAAGAAGAGAAGAAGGCAGAAATCCGGGCCCCTGCTAGCAAAAGAGCAGCAAAAGAGCAGAAGATAGCGGAGGAGCCCGGCAGAAGACCCGGAGAGCGCGGAGAAGAACCGGAGAGACCCTCGAAGCCGGAAGAGGACCCCCGAAGCTGGAAGAAGACCCCCGGAGCTGTCTAATAAATTATTTTAAAAACCTGTGCAGTGTGTTTTTTTATTGACACTTTTTCCCTAGGTGAATGGGTAGGGGTACCATGTACCCCATACTCATTCACACAGGGTGGGGGGCCGGGATCTGGGGGCCCCCTTATTAAAGACCCCGCAGACCCTGCCAACTAACGGCCAGCGTTGTCGGGAAGAGGCCCTTGTCCTCATCAACAGGGGACAAGGTGCTTTGGGGTGGGGGGGCCGCAGGGCGCCCTCCCTCCCCCAAAGCACTCACCCCCCATGTTGAGGGCATGCGGCCTGGTACGGTTCAGGAGGGGGTAGGCGTTTGCTCGTCCCCACCCCCTTTCCTGACCGGCCGGGCTGGATTTTTCAGCATAGGGGGTTCCCCTTAAAATCCAGACCAGACCTAAGGGCCTGGTATGTCCCGCGCTAGCCGCAATAGGAAAATTGTTTTTTCCTATTGCAGCGAGCGCAAGATGCAGTACCCTGTCCTTGCGTCGTATCTGGTCCATCGAACCAGCATACATACGAACAGGCTTTCCGTCACATTACAACGGAAAGATTTGAAACATGTTTCATTTCTAGGTCCGGCGGAAAAAAAAAAGTCCACGGGAGCCTACACACGATCGGATTGTGCGGCGGACTCAGGTCCGCCAAACCAAGTATGCCGTAAAGTCCGGTCGTGTGTACGCGGAATTAGGCCTCATGTACACCACTGCTGCTAAATGGACGTTTAGGAGCAGTTGGGCGTTTTTTTCAACTGTCCCTAAACTCTCCTCTATGTTATCTTATCTGTTCATGTACACAGGGTCGTTTACAGTAGTTTCTAGGCAGTTGAGTTTAAAGGAATTTTTTGGAACGCAAAAAAATGCATTCAGAAGCTGAGTTTACAGGCATTTCAAGCGCCAAACGTGTCTAAACGTGGTAACCCGCATTTAGCCGCGTTTCGCTTAGAGGCGTTTTTCATTTTTGGCTATTTGGAAAAAAAACATTTTTTTAAACGCTTCTAAACGCAAATGCGGATAAACGCAGCATGTAGACGCGGCAAAGCGGATGTTTAAAACGTTGGTTACTATCTGTCAAATTAAATTGTGCAGGATATGTTGTAAAAATGTCCCGTGTACATGAAGCCTTATATTTTTAACTGTTTGGAAGTTTGAATAACAAAATATTGGGTTACAAAGAGCACATGCTAATATCTGAAAACCATATAGAAAATGCAATCCTCACCTTAGGGATTCTGACCCTTGCTAAGCACCTCATAAACAGAAGGGGTAAAGTAGTAAACTAAGCCAAATAGCTCAGCTTACACCTGCATGGTCAAAATAACTGCTGTCCAGCTCAAGAACATTTTGGTCAAAAATTCAGCCATGGCCACTCCTGCATTATTTTGTTCTCCCTAGTGGGCACCACTGTCAGAAAAATAATTTGGGCAGCTGTGGGAACACTGCTCCATAAATGGCAAGTAAACAATCTGTTGCATCTGACACCTATGCAAACCTAAGAAGTATGTGCAGAGGCAGAACTTAATGGCAGTGGCCTGTACATGGCAGTAGAAGAGGAAAGCAAAAACCCAATATAAATTAGTTTAATGTATTGCTTATCAAACTTTAGGTCAATATGGATTAAGTTATAACATCTTATTCTTTATCCTCGGGGGATGTTATCTAGAGTCTGCTGCACAGAATTTACATTTGCAAACTGCACTTTCCACTCAACCCCGATGAACAGAAAAGTAGATCCTATGTTCAGAGCACAGCACGTGAAAAGTTACCACTATCAATGAAGCCTGAAAGCCAGAGCTGATATGTTACAATGACTAATGTAAAAATAGCTAAAGCTGCAGACACAAGAAAGCTTTTCAATGCATAAAGCAAAAAAAAAAAAAAAGAAAAATCGAGAGGGGAAAAGTAGGCAAGTTAAAGTCGTGTCCTCAGATGCATTTATCAAAAAGAAAAACATATAACCCAAACACCTAAAATAATGATACATTTTCCAGGCTATAGTAATACATCAAAGTTTTTTTAAGGCTCAGTAGACGTAAAAGAAAATGATAGCATGGCTTACTGAGACACAAATATTTGGCAGTAAATAGCTAAATAATACAATATAATACCATTGAAAATGTTGGGATATTATTTTAAGATCTATATAGACTTGAAAAGCTCTAAAGTTGTGTAGCACCCTGATGGTTAGGCAGGGTTGCTAGTAAATTTATCTGCCAGCTATAGTTGCCTTGGCCAATTG